>OZ010797.1:137304745-138504745 GCA_963932465.1 Maratus speciosus | reverse complement strand
CTAACATGATTGCTACAACCCTTAATGAATGTCCTATCATGGAGAAGAATGAAATCTGCTGAAATAAATAGCAACAAAATTATAAATAAACAGTTTTTTTAATTGCCATTTTCCCAGTGGTTGATCAGGCGAAAGAAGTGAATAAAAAATTTATCTTTAAAATATCATCCTTGGGCTGTGATTAACAATAATTCTTATAAAAATAGTGGAAATAAGCAAGATGGAAGTGAATTATTTTAACTTACTGTAATTGTTTAAAACTAATAAAAAACTAAATGTTTACACTTTCTAATAAAAAAATTTCATAAAACGTCTTCTTTTACAGCTGACAACAATGTGACAACAGGTGCACTAACATTCAAGCAAAAATATTATTATGTCAGGTGTGACGTGTAAAACTCATTTCTGCCTGAAATGGCGCAATATTTCAAAAATTTGCTCAACAACTGGAAGGGTATCAACTACTGGCGGGGTCACCCTATAATTAAAAATTTCTAGTTAAATTCTAGCTTAATATTTTTTTTTAATTGTTTTACTTTTATGTAATTATCTTAAAACCTTTGTCCCAAGTCGAAATCTAGCCTCCCTCTTTGGACACTGAAAATAAATTTAAGTGCCACTGATGACGGTATACATCCCAAATATTCATTAGAGTTAGTATTTGCCAAAAAAAAAGGCGTTTTTTTAATTCAGATATAATTTTTTATTACGTGGTGAAATTATCGAATTTTTTCCAACTTATTAATTCCATATTTCAAATGAAAAACAAATTTCAAAGTGAATGCTTAAAAGGCGCAAAGGCCAACATAGTGAAAAAGATATCAAGCTGGGACTCAAACCCGGGCCATCAGTATAGCGCACTGACGTTCTACCGACTAAACCACTTGGAACGATACCTAGCTCGGAAAATTTCTCACTATTATATGTTGGCAAGGCTACAAACATAGCACAAGATGGCATATTTATCGTGAGCCACCGACCTGGGGCGAGCACGAAACATAATTAAATCCAGCATCGATAGAAACTATTTTAATACATGGAAATTATTCCAGAGAGATTGCAAGGTGAATGTTTCTCTCTGGAATAATTTCCATGTATTAAAATATTAATTCCAATCAAAGTTTGGCAAATTTCTCAGCGGGGTCAATCCATGCGAAATCAACCAGACCATGTTGCTCAATATTTTTGCTTTTTTTTATTCTTTACCAGTTAATTTACTGTACTTTTAGGAGTCTAAAACAAGGATTAAAAAATTTTTAAGCATTTCAATTTTTTTTGGCAGTTATTTTTTGTCATGCAGACCTGCCAACCTTTGAAAATGAGAAATCGTAGCACACATAATTTAAATTAATCTGGAGATTGGTTGGTTGGTTTTTCGTGTTTCACAACCATCTTTTGACATTCGTAAAAGGAATAAGGTTTCCGTCTTTCAACTCAATATAGTAAATTTTTTCCTCTGAAAATTTTTATACGATTTTTAGAGTTTATTTTCGTTTCGTAGCGTTTTTTTTTTTTTTTTTTTACATTTGTAAAAGGAGCCTGGTTCCAATATTTTAGCTCAGCGCCGTAAATTTTGACGGAATTCGCGATTTTTTCCCGCCATCATTTCAGGATATTCACAATTTTTTTTCCCACAATCGTAATTTAAATTTCTATCACGATTGTTTGTTGAAATCTGCACTTTTTACCATGAACTTTTGACGAAATTCGCATTTTTTACGCGATCCTTTGACGAATTTTGCGTTTTTTTTACCACGATCCTTTGACTAAATTAGTGTTTTCTTTCTGCGATCTTTCGGTGAAATTTGCGTTTTCTTACTAATCTTTCGATGAAATTTGCATTATCTTACTGATCTTTTGACGAAATTCGCGTTTTCTTTCTGCGATATTTTGACAAAATTCACGTTTTTGCCACGATCCCTTAACGAAATTTATTTTTTTTTACAAGGTCATTTGTCGAAATTCGCGATAGTTTATCGCAAATCGTGCGATTTTGCACACTATTTCAAACCTTGCTCCTCAAGGAACCCTCTTCAGAATTCTTAAAATGGCACCCTTGTTTCTAAGGAAGGGAATTCTTGTATAAATATTTACAAAAACACGATTAGAGTGTTTTATGTTAAGAAGTTTTTTTTTGCAGAAAAGAATTTTTTTTTTTTCTCTCAGGAGCGTTTTTTAATGTCCGAATTTTCGGACTAATGGCCGATTTTTTAAAACTTTCGGAAATGAATACTTGGAAATTTCGGAACAGAATAACTTCTGAAAAATATGCTGCGCGGGATAAAAATCGCAACTAGAAACAAAACATGCTTTTGTGTTTTTAGCAAAAAATCGTAGTTTAAGACCGATTTTCGTAGCATAGTAGTTTATAGCTCCAAATCGTAGCAACTACGATTTTTTCGTAGCAGTTGGCAGGTATGGTCATGTCACAAGTGTTTTTTCATGAAAATAGTACTTTATGGAAACCCTTATAACTTTTTTATTTCTAAACGTATCATAATGATTTAAAAAACATTTTATTGAGTAAAGAATGAACTAAATTTTGATAATGGGTATTTCTATGATAATGATTCAAAATATTGCATAAAATAAGATTAAATGTATCATTTTTACAGTGAAAAGTTGTATTTTTGGCATAAAAATTTTAATGGAAGAAAGTAAAACTCACCTTTACATTTTTTTTTTCTGAATATATACCTTATTGAACTATTCTCTGAAGAAATATGAAACATTTTGAGATACTCCTTCTTTCTCTATAATTAGTCAAACTTGGCATCTCAGCGTCAAAATGCTAAATTTCAAGTTCAATACCTAGAAAAGGACTGGATAAAATTTTATGAAAATTTAGCTGGATAACCTTCTTATAGATGTAAACATGTAGCAAAAATATTATGAGTGATATGTATGTGGTTTTAAAAATATGGAGTCTCGAAATTGGCTTGAAAATCCGTTTGTTTACATATATTTCCACACCATGAAGAACTCATAATGCGTAATATATTATGCTCATTTCTTCAAATGTCTCTTTTATCAGTATAAATAACTTTTTTACATAAAAGTAATAATATTAAAACTTAATTTATGCTCACAAATTTAATATTTCATTTAATTTTAAGCTAGCATTAATTGAAAGTAAGTATTAATTTTATGATTAAGAACAAATTTACAAATAATATCATGTCTTTACTTGTAAACTTCTATTAAATTCTATGCCTGAGAACAAGTTTTCATATCCTGTCCTATTTATTTTTAATGTGCCAGTGTATAAATATGTTATGGTTTAAACTGTAACCCAGATAAAGGCAACTGATGAATTTTTAGAGTCTTTAGTAGAAAAGTTACTGGCTTTTAAAACTCACCATTTTACTGATAAAACACAGTTTCAGTACTTCCAGGAGTTAAAAGAAATTAACTTCAAAAGAATGTATTGTTCCAGCAGATTTTGCTGAAAATTACACATTTACGATTCGAGATGAAATCCAGAGTTACCACTGGAATAATCAACAGGCTACAATACACCCATTTGTATACTATTACAAAAATGAGACAAAAGTTTGTTGCAGGAATCTATGCATAATTAGCGATCATTTGGTACATGATACAATTGCTTTTCACACTTTTCAGAAACACTTAATTGACGACATCAAAAACATTGCACCTTCTGTCATTGAAAAAGATATTTATTTTACTGATGGTTCAAGCAGCCAGAATAGAAACAAGAAGAATTTTGTGAATGTATGTCATCATTTCAAGGATTTTGGGATAAAATCAGAATGGAATTTCTTCGCCTCTTCCCACGGAAAAAATGACTGTCATGGGATAGTGGAATGACAGAGAAAGAGATAACAAGAATTTCCTAACAGCGACCATACACAAACCAAATTTTAACACCAAAAGATATGTTTGAGTATTGTTCTCAAAACATTTCTGGGGTTACTTATCTATATATTTCAAGAGAAGAAATCGAAGAAAATGAGAAAAAATTATAAAATGGATTCCAATTCTGCCAACGGATTCCAGGAACATGTGCCTATCACCTATTTATACCATTAAGTGAAAGTGTTATGAGATGCTTCGTAACATCTACATGGGAACAATATAATGATCACAATATTTCAAAAATTTGGAAAAGCTCACTATCATTCAAAGTAAATGAATTGCTTTGCAATTATATTGCGTGCATTTATGATAAAAAGTGGTGGGTTGGAAAAATTCTTGAGCTAAGTGAAGAAAACTGTGACCTATTTTTTTCACCCTTATGGACTGAAAACATCTTTTCAACTGTCCGAAAATGATAGAATTTGGGTACCACTAAGTAACGTGCTTCGGAAACTAACCCCAGTCACTGGACACAGCTACAACATTACCAAGACACTTTGCAATGAAATATCTCTGATATTAATTTCTATGTGTGTAAAGTAAATTTAAGTATTATGTATTCTACGTAAGAAAAATGTGTGTACCTTAAAAAGCAGCATTTGAAGTAATGAGAATAATAAATTATGCATTAGGAGTTCTTCTTCTTGTGAAAAATTGTGTTAAATAAATGTTATTTTCAAGCCAATTTCAAAGTTCCATATTTCTAAAACTACATAAATATCACTCATAATATTTTTGCTACATATTTCAGGGGTCGATGCAGGTTTTTATTTTTGGGGCCTATTTTGTGAAAAGTAAAAGTCATTTTTGTGAATTTTATTATATTTTTGTGAAAAATAACATTTTGTAACGAAAGTTGAAATCCAGTTACTCAAATTTGAACCAAGAATTTTTTTTAACAAAAACTTGTTTAAATCCCCTTGCTAAAGTTTTTGTTTTTCATGATCCGGTTTTATTTACAAATTACACATTTTAAAACAGTTTTTATGAAAAAAATGTTACGAAAGGGGCCTATTTTATTAACACTAGAAAGACGGCGAGCGGTCATTTTGACCGCTACTAAAGGAATATATTTAGATTCTAACCATTTTTTATTTATTTATTTATTTTTTTTATATATAAAACTAGTTTAAAAGGTGCAAAGAAAAAAAACTTGTTAAATAAATAAGTAAATAATTTAAAATAAAAATTCTGGTGGGAAATATTTTTCTAAAATTTGAGTAAAATTCGCCGTCTTTCTAGCGTTAAAAGGAATTTTGTGAAGGGGCCTGTTTTGTTAAGTTCATTTTTGTGAAGGGGCCCATTTTATTAAATTTATTTTTGTGATGGGGCCTATTTTATTAAATAGATTTTTGTGAAAGGGCCCTAAATAGGCCCCAAATTTTGCCTGGATCGACCCCTGTATTTACATCTATAAGAAGGTTATCCTGCTAAATTTTCATAAATTTTATCCAGTCCTTTTTTAGGTATTGAACTTCAAATTTAGCATTTTGATGCTGAGATGCCAAGTTTGACTAATCATAGCAAAAGAAGGAATAGCTCAAATTGTTTCATATTTCTTCTGAGAATAGTTCAATAAGGTATATATTCAGAAAAATATATATAAAGGTGCCAAAGTTCTTTCTTCCATTAAAATTTTATGTCAAAAATTCAATATTTCGCTGTAAAAATGATACATTTAATCTTATTTTATGCAATTTTTTTAATCATTATCATAAAAATACCTATTATCAAAATTTAGTTCATTCTTTACTCAATATAATGGTTTTTAAATCATTTTGATATATTTAGAAATAAAAAAGTTATAAGGGTTTCCGTAAAGTACTATTTTCATGAAAAACCATTTCTGACATGACAAAAAATGGATGTGAAAAAAATTGAAAAGGTTTATTGAGCAACATTTTTTACTTTTTCTGGATGATTTCATATGGATTGACCCAGTGTATACTTCATGGTCATCATAAAATACGCAAGAAAAAGCTGACTTATAATACAAATTCTAGACAGCTTTAACATTGCATTTAATAAAAAGAAATGCACCATTTTAGAAACCTGAAAACCAAAGTAGTTAAAAATTAAAAACACAATTTTGGTCTCCTCTGTGGACTTGACATATATATTGTCCAGTTTATCAGCCATTTATGAAACATTGTGTGCAGTATAAAGAGGCCTCAAAAATACAAAGAGAAATTTGAAAAGTAATGAAATTATGCACATTGTTTTTCAGAAAATTACATTCCATAAATTCAAAAGTTTATTTATTTTTTTTAGCACATTTTGCTTTTCCTGTGAGAATGACCACCAAATGTTTATTTATAAAAAAAATATGTACAAATTATGCCCAATAATTACTAAGTTATGTCGTCATTTAAATTTCTTAAGTGTAAATCTCGCCTCCTATGTCCTCTGTGACCACATCAGAATTTAAAAAAATCAAAAACTTGTGAAAAATAAAATAGAAAACTTGACCACTAATATAGTTACTTATTTAGCATTAAATGAAATCATCCATGCAATTTTATCATATACTTTTATAATATATTATTATTTTTTTATTGCTATTTTGTAACTTTTCAGGAGACTGAACCCATTCTTATTTATAAAATATTTCTTAAGAACATAATTAACATGTAATTATGTCATAGCTAGTATTATTACAATCGTACTAATAACTGATATCATAACATAGTTAATATTCTGTAATGATTATTATAGAATATATTTTTTGCCTTATATAATAGAATTTTATAGCAATTAGATATTATGCTTCATGCTAAGCACATGTGCTATTTTTAAGATTAAACAAAGATATTTATCTCTTTTATTCAATGGAACAGCATAACTTACCTTTCAAAAATTACAATACTAATATGTTTCACATAAGATACAGACGTGACTAAATTTAAGTCATAACTAAAAAAGCGCCATTTTACGAATGCACGCTACATTTGAGCCAAATTCGATTATGGGCTGTAATTCGATTACGATTCTATTTTATCGATTACTAATGGGATACGAACCTGCAAAAGAACGAATAGAATCGATGTTGATATAAAGATACAATCTTTAATCGAACTTACATAAATCTAAAATGGCGCTTTTGTAGTTTAAAAAACAAAAAGAATAAACATCTTTGTTTAATCTTTAAAATAGAACACGTACTTAGTGTGAAGCTTAATATCGGATTACTATTAAATTGCACTGTATTTATTAATAAGGTACAGTATATAATCTATGATAATCAGTATGGAATAGAAAATTAGTCAGGTTTTCAGGATAGCTACTATTAGGTCTATTACTTTAGTAATAACACAAGTTACTAAACTACAGATATGCTGTGTAAAAATAAGTTTTTTACAACATAAATTGACAAAATTATTGTAAAAAATACGATTATTAAGAGCTTACATTTTATACAAAATACCAAAGAACAATTTACTTATTTACTATAAGAATTCAAAAGCGACGCTTGTTTTAGGCAGTAGAGGGAGGGGGGAGGGGGGTAAAAGATGTTTCTATAGACAGCTTGCATTGACTTCACGTTTCTATTAGCAACGACTGATACTTTAATCTGGTATTGCATCTGGAGACCACACAGAACGTCAGAACTCCCTGTTTGCCGTTAAAAGCACATGCTGTCTTTCTGTTTAATTTAGATCTTTCTTATTTTTATTATTATAGTGCTAATAAGTTAAATGGAGAGCACCACATTCGCCTTATATTTGGTTGCTGTATGAAGCAATGCCAGATTCTTCTGAATATGTGACGTCATATGCAAGCCATCTATTGTCAGGTGTGTCCTATGAATTTTTAGATAAAAAAAGGACTTCTTTGTCAGAGACCTCTGCTCCCCTGATAATTTTTTACCCAAAATGAATAATTTTAAAACATAATATTAAGCTTTGATAGCAATTAATTGGTTTTCATAAAAGAAATTAATAATTTAGAAAAAAACTAAGTAATTGGCAATAATTTAAAAAATAAAAAAGTACTTAATAGTTATTCTAAAGAGCATAATAGCTCCATGTAAAAAAAAAAAAAAAACCTTTAAAACATAGCTAAAATAACATTCAAACTACCATAATAATCAGAAGACATGTAAACACAATTACTTTAAAATACAAAACAACCTATTTTTTCTTTAAAGAACAACAGAGTTTTTTAAAGAAATATATGCAAAATGCATTTATACAAGAATGGCTGAATGCACAATCCTAATACAAAAGAGCAATTGCTACTTTCAAAATAATATTGGATATCCAAACAGTTAGATTCAGAAAAATGCATTTCATTTGTAGTATTTTCACGTCTTTCATCCAATCTGAGAGCCAGAATTGAAAAATGAACAGAGCATGTTTGAAAACAAACATACCGTAATTTCCGGCCTATAATCCGCAGCGGCGTATAATCCGCACCCGCAATTTTTAGCCCTTATAAAAATATTTCAGCAGATAATCCGCATCGCTGTATAATCTGCGGATTATACGCCGGACTATACGACAATTACTCATTGCTTTCAACATTCCAATGTACCTACTACTAATAAACCACCTCCCTATTTATTTAGTTGCTCTATTTAAATGATAATTGTAATAAAATAATTGAAAATAATTATAATAAAATAATTACAAGTTATAAAATACAAATATTTTTTTTCATTGAATCTTATATCTAAAACGTTGAATGTCTTGTGAATACAGATAATTCTGTTATAATTGCTGTTTTTAAATCATCTTCCGCATTTTAAATAACGTCCTGTTTAAATTCTGCAGTGTTAAATAACAGGTTTTCTCTTAGACATTATTATAACTTTCAACGTGATAAACCATCAAATACGTTTTGGTTTTTAATATACATTACAAGGACATAATTGTATTTTATTATTCTATCCATAGGGGGCAGCAGTAAAACCGCGAAATTACGATGCGATAATGATTCATTCGATTATTGTGTGGTGGATCCCCATTGGCTGCATCGTAATATCAATCATTGTAATTAGTAAAACTGCCGTAATTTTGGGCGGAGCTATTTCATAAATGATTGAGGTTGCAATTTTTGAAAGGGATGAGTTGACAAATGCTTTGTTCTTCATAAAAACATGTTGCCAAAAGGCTAAAAAAAATAAAATCATAATCGGAAGCCACTCCCACTAGCACGTTCACGTCAGAAGTGAACCAATCACAAGCAACTCCACGAACGGTCGATAGCAGACAATCATTTGATAACTGTTTACATTTTTATTTTATGGCTGCCGGTAGAAACTGGATGTCTGCCCTGAGCTTCTGCTTAAAAAAGTTTTCAGCAGATAGTCCGCATCGGTAGATAATCCGCACTTAAAAATTTTGAGGTTTTTTCACAGATAATCCGCGGATTATAGGCCGGAAATTACGGTACTTTCTGTGTCAAATGCTTTAAAAAACTAAATTCTCTTCAAATCGGATGTAGTCTGCAGACTTTCTGCATTTATCACCCCTTGTTAAAATGTTGCCAAATTGGGTGCCAAGCTGTGGTGGTTTCCACAGTTTTTCCTATAAATTTTTACAGCGTTTCTATTATTAGATTATAAAAATTTAATTAGATGTCCATGCCAGTAAATAATTGTAATTCAAAAAATTTTCGTGTCAAACAATTCTAAATTTGGTGTCTAGGTGCATATTTCAGAAAAATATTTTATCAAACTTAGATGTTTGTTAAAAAAGATTTTAATTACTGTATTTTACAGAAGAAATGCCGCACTCTTCAAAATAGGTCTACATAAGCTTAAAAATATCATAATCGCCGCACCCATCATAAACGCTGCACCTCAGGGAACGCTACTTTTGTCAACAGTGTCTCATTGAACCAATTTTAATCAAAGTTTTCTGAACAGTGTGAGGTGCCTTACTTTTAATAACTTAAGATTCTAAAATTTCATTTAAAATATTTAAGTTGGATTTTAAATGGTTTTATGTAACTTTTTTAATTAAGGAGACGCCATTTGGTATTAAAACCATCCAGAACATGGGACGCGGACACCTCTCCTTAGGTGCTCCACATTTTTGTTAAGTTGTTGGCGTAACTTAACAAGCTTTTTACGTCGCATCCCCTTTAGTCCTTTTTTAGTTTCTATTTGAAGCCCTCAAAATCTGAGTGGGAAAGTAGTAAATTTTCTTTGTCTACCTGTATGGTTCGGTCATCGAGATAAGATTAATTTCAAGTCTATGGGTTCGGTATCACCATCGAATATGTCACAATTTTCATTATCAACAAAGTCAGAAAGTTTTGCATTGTTGAGCAGGGGACTTGCGAACAGTCCTAAGGAATATTTACTTTATCCCAATTTTACGCGTGCGAAAAAAAAAAAAAAATTGTAAATGCCACTGTGACAAAAAAATAACTTTCAAACTCATAAACGCTGCTCCGTTTCTTCCATAAAATACAGTAGGTAGATTACCTCCAAATCTTAATTCATGCACTTCAGTTAATAAGCTGTAATATATTTAGTACTAGTATTGACACTAGATGGCAGCACATGCTGCGTATAACTCAATAAATAAATGCTTTAACTTAGGATCGCGCAAACTGATACTGAAAAGCATGGCCAAATTCGATTCCCCTTATACAGCTGTAACAAACAGTCGAAATCCCTTTGTTTTCGGGGAATCATATTTTCACTCCGGAGAAGTATAGAAGGCTTTTACCCACTGTGTCAAAGGGAGATTTTCCTTATCTTTGCCTTGCACTTTTGTGTTTTCTTAAGTATAACTTAAATGAAATTGTGATTTTTGATTTCTTTTTTAGTAGAAAATGGTTCATTGCTGTGTTCCCTACTGCACTTCCTATTCACTGAAAAATATTCCAGGAATTGTTTTTCAAGAATTTCCTTCATTTTTGGACTTAAAAAATAAGCCCTATATGGGAATGTGACTTAAACGAACAAAAAATAAAATAAATATATGCTTGTTAATATGTGCAAAATGTTCGCCCATTATTTAAAAAAATAATGGAAGAACCTTTACAAATGAGGCCAATTCATCTTCATATAAGAATTCTTTATTATAAAAATTTTTAAAGTTTACTTAAATTTAATTTTATAATATTTATTGTACATTTTATTGTAAAAATTATCAAAGTTTAAAATATTTAACACACACCTTTCCCTGTTACACTTTGTTGACTTGCCCGTCTTGAAATGAGATATAATTACAAAATTTTCCCCAGACAGTTTAAGGAGATGCTTCATCACATTTTTTTTTTTTTTTAATATTTACTTGCAAGGTAAAAAATGACTTGCTGTTGTCAAAGAGTGCCTTTAACAGTGGTGCAGCTTGAGGGTCAGGGTGGGTTCAGAGTTAGCAGTGTTGATGGCTTTTAGCCAAGCCACACACACAAAAAAAAAAAGCCCACAAGATTTTTTTAGTTTTAATTTCTTTTTAATTCACTAATAAATGTTTTCTACTAAAATAATTATAAATTATACTAAATTATTATAAATTAATTATAAATTTCTATTAAATTTTATCAAATAAACAAACTTTCTCAACTATTAGAAGGCAACTATGCAGGCAACATATCTAAAGAAAATTATATACACATTGAAAAGAATATGTTAAATTATTCTGCAAGGTGTTGCTTTGGTAATTTTTTATTATATAGCTCCACATATACTGTATATTTTAAAGATTATATTTAATTAACTATAATAAAACACCGCACATCAAAAAGGAAACATTCTTACATACTGCTATTTATTTTTAAAATTGATTAAATGCAGATTTTTGAATTTTAAGGATTTCTGGTCACTGTTTTGTCTAAATTTTTTAAATAGTAAATTTGAACGCAATGATGCACTCGAAATTATAATGAATGCTTACAATAAAGTAAAATATTAAAATACAGTAAAATAATGAAAATTTTAAAAATGATTAAAATATTGTAAATAATAATTCATAACTAACTAAATATGCATAATAATGATAAAATAAATTTCTCTTGAATTATTCAATGAAACATCAAAATCTTAAAATAACAAAGTTATATTTCATGTTTAGCCAGACTTAATAACTAAAAAAATGTTGATTAACACATAAATGTATTTGCTAAAAAGATCTGATATCAGCACTATGTTTATTTATTTATTTTTTTTTTCAGAAATAAATTTATACCCCTTTTATGAGAAAGCACGAGTTCAGTTACAGTATGGAACCATTTATCCGGAAACCAGTTATTCAGAGTCATATATTAAATTTGACTTATCTCAGAAAAATGAGCCATACAATCCTAGTTTGAGATGTATATTTCTTTAAACATTACAACATGCATGATATAACTCGATTCCAACAATTAAGATTTGAAATGGAAGCATATTTAGTGATATATTGGGCATTTTGATTTCTATGCATAGGAAAAAGGGGAGTTTTTGTTCCAAAGTATTTCTATAAATTATCTTCTTTTAAACTTTGATTTATGTCGGATCTTGTTTGAACCTGATTCTTTCTGAATAATCTCATAATTAGAGATTAAAACACTGCCATGGCCACATATATTTTACAAATCTGATCAAATAGATGTTGGTTAATGCCCAACCAGTTGTCCAGAAAAAACAGTTATCCAGAATACATCTGACTCCAACCATTCTGGATAAATGGTTCTGTACTGTATATTAATCAGAATTACATATTAAACTGTGTAAGAAAAGAATTAAAAATAAAATCTTGAATTTTTTACTTACATCTATAGATCTTACGGTTTACACCTGCAATGATGTGTGGATAGGCATTTGCAGATTTTGGGGAGTCTATTGTATTTGAAAACATTTATATTTAGTTAGTAAACAATATTCTGGTGACTTAATAAAAATGATATATTTAAAAAGTTTGTCTTTTCTGAAACTAAGGACTTACATAAATTATTCCAGATGGGTCATTCTCATGAAAATATACAGTCGTGGAAAAAAGAAGTAAATACCCTTTACTAACTCCTTAACAAATTATCATAGAAGAACGTTACTGGTACCGAACGATTGGAAATAAAGTCTATTTTTAAATGATGTACACATAAAAATTTTGTAGGAGGCCATCTACATATTAAAACAAGCCCAAACTTTATTTTTTTTCAATAGCAATACCCAATTTTAACAAGATATTTCAAATCTTCGGTTCAAACTATGCTTAAGACACCAAATTTCAAGTCATTTGAATGATCAGTTTTTGAATTATAAACATTCAAAATTTAGTACTTCTAATGTTAAATTACATTTTCATATTTTTAGTAATATCTCCTGAAATTATATTCATAATGTGCTAATTTTTTGTGTAGCAATAATACTGAAATACCAAAACATAAATACGTTGAATTTGCAATATATATATCATTAAAATATTTGCAATATATATATCATGCTTATATATCATTAAAACGCTGTGTTTCATTTTTAAAAAATGCATTTAATGAAAAAAACATATCAACATAATCTCAAAGATTGCAATGAAAAAACCTTGTACGGATCTTTTTTTTTCTTTTTTATTGATAACTCTAACAGATATTTTACCTTTAATATTTTTTTTAGAATGCCCATGAACAATAAATACTAAACATCATATTTATATGAAAAACAGCAATAGTGCATTCAAATAAAGTTTTGAAATGTATTAAAAGCAATATTTTCATAATGGTCTCGTGACAGAGTTTAACAGCCGAAGAAATTGCCAAAGATAGCTATTTACAATCAGCTTGTTTGATTCTGCTTATTTCAGTGGTTCAAATACGAAATTCGATTATGACTTAAATTTATTTATAAATTACTTATATATTGCTTTATATAAGTAAAAGTATATAAGTAATAAGTAATATAATAGTATATAAGTAATATAATAGTATATAAGTAATATAATAGTATATAAGTAATATAATAGTAACTTATATAAGTAATAAGTTTATATAGTAAAGCAATATATAATATATATTGCTTTACTTAAATAGATGTTTTAATTTCGTTATAGAATATAAGCTGGAAACAAATGATGAGCTATTTATATTACTTTAAGTGCAAAGGGATTTATCTTTCACAGTCGTCGTCTACACATGATAGAGATAATTTGAAAAAAAAAAATTCATGCTTGAAAATTATTTTAAAAACAATAAAAATTGAGTAAATGGCAATATCGTTTCTAAAGAAACTGCAATATACTTTTCAAACAAATTGCACTCAAAAGTACATTATTTTGCCCTATTCGATGGTGTAAAAATTGAAAATGTGCAATGTTTAGAAGTTTTATAAACTAAAAAAATTGCAGTAAAAGAGAAATTTGATTGTTTGCTGTTGCCATTTGCAAAATGATGTCAGAGTTATGCACATACACGTTCGTTCTTTATAATATAGATAAGTCAAATGTCCCCTGCATGGACAGCCCTACATCTAAAACACAACATTCATTTTACTGGCGTCTAAACAATTTGTTTTTTTATTAATAACTTGCTGAAAATCTTCAGTTTTAACTTAATATTTTGTAAGAATAGTTTTATGTTTACTAAAGAATTAATTTATATACTTTGTTGATAGTCAACTAAGACTTCCTTCGTAAACACAAAAGATAAACAGGAAATTATATTGTAACTAATCACATTTTTCAAACATTAGTTGACATTATCTTTATTGCAATATAATAATACTGCAAAGTATGCAGGGGTAGTACTGGTCCTAGATGATATTTCAGAACATACTTTTTCCAATATTTCAGGACACACTTACCCACATACTACTTTTTTTCCACGATCGTTTGTCAAGTTCGAGATTTTTTTTTGCAATCGCTAGCCCAAGTTCAACATTTTTTTCCACGATTGTAAGCCAAAACTCGAGAATTTTTTTTCCCCACGATCATTTGCCAAAATTCGGGATTTTTTTCCGCGAACGTTTGTCAGAATTTGCGATTTTTTTCCACAATCATTTGCCGAAATTCGTGTTTTTTTTCCACGATCGTTTGGCGAAATTTGCGAATATTTTTTTTCAAAGACCGATTAACAAAATTTGCAATTTTTCTTCCTGTCCGACTGACAAATTCCAGATTTTTTTTTTTTTTTTTGTGCGACCCCTTGACGAAATTTGTGAGTTTTTCATCATCAGATGACAAAACGTTTCACTATTTTCTGACTCTAAAGCACCTATTAATTCCAAAGTACTGATTTTGTGCAATTCCGTGAAAAAACAAATACAGTAGACTCCCTCAAATCCGCACAGCTTGGGACCAGAGGTTGTGCGGATTTTAGAATTTTGCGGATTTCTGGTCATTGATTTGTTTACATTTTTCAAACATTAATTTGATTGGTAGTTAAGCAAGGGAAATTATAATGAATACTTACAATAAAGTGAAACATTAAAATAAGTCAAATATTAAAATAATTTATTAGTTTAAACGTAAGTAATTATTAAAATAATTAGAAAAATATTAAATTACTACCGACGAAATCGACTCAATTCGATTTCTAAAGTCCTATGCTGCCATCTATCGGTAAAGCGATCGTAAGATCGATATGTCATCATATAGATATGCTAATTTATATCCCAATCGAAAGTAATGTAAATTTATTTAGTAATAAATCAACTGTAATAACCAGAAGAGAATGATTAACAAAAAATTTAGTAAAAAAAACATTGCGGTAGTCGCTGATTTCGACGCCATCTTGAATTTTGTTCCTGCAACTTAACTGTAAATTTCATTGTTTACATCTGAAAAAAAATACGCGGATTTTAGGGTCGCGGATTTAAGGGAGTCTACTGTATATATATATATATATACACGGAAAAATCATGACTGTTTGTGCTATAGTACAAAACTCGCAAAATTTCAGGACATTTTTTCATTTTTCAGGAATTTAAGGAATATCAGGACAAGTATGACCCCTGAGTATGGTAAACTGGGAGGTAGCAGCACAGACAATCACCATCGAGTTAGCGCTGGAATTCCAGAACTAGTTAAAACTTGATTCACATATTAAAACACAATCAGTTTGCAAGTCTTATCTTGGTGGAAAACACCTGAAAACGCTGGAATTCCAGAACTAGTTAAAACTCGATTCACATATTAAAACGCAATCAGTTTGCCAAGTCTTATCTTGGTAGAAAACACCTGAAAACCTGATTTTAGCGATTCACTTGTAGGTTTACCACTAAAAACAGGTTTTCAGGTGTTTTCCACCAAGATATGATGACAGACCAATTGCATTTTAATATGCAAATCGAGTTTTAACTAATTCTGGAATTTCAGCCGTGAACTCGATGAAGTGATTGTCTGTGTTGCCACCTCCCGGTCTACGAGTCTTCCAAAGTTTTTAAAAGCATTCTTCGTTATAAAGTATAATTTGTAACCATATAATCATTTGGAAACCAAACTACTTTCAACAATAAAAAGTTATTAAAAATGGAACATTGAATCTACAGATTATTAGTTTTATTAATATAAATGCAACATTTCAGTAAACAGGGCCGAAACTAAGGGGGGGCAGAGGGGGCATGTGCCCCGGGCGCCAGCACGAAGGGGCGCCAAATGAATGATTATTCCTTTGGAAAGGATCATTTTCTTCTGATGGACTGATGGCTTCTATTGAAAGAGCAGCCGTAAAAAGTTAGAACTCTGATTTTCTGGTCCGAATGGGAAAAATATGGGAATATATGGGACGAAATGGAAAAAAAAAATATATTTTTTTTTTTTTGGCAAAAAAAAAAAAAAAAAAAAAATTGTGGCCATTTTTTTTCTCTATTCGGACCAGAAAATCAGAGTTCTATCTTTTTACGACTGCTCTTTCATCTTCACCTAACACTTCATTTATAATGGCTGTTTCATAATAATAGAAGCCATCAACCCATCTGAAGAAAATAACTCGGTGAAAGCGGAAACTCGGTTAGGCGGGACTCGGATAATCGGGACTCTACTGAATATGTCATTTTAAAAATGATCTTTAGAATATTTTTGTTGATGTTCAGAGGGACCTCCCCCTTGGATCCGCCACTGTAGATTACGTAGTTCAGTATTACATATTTTAAGATTACATATTTTAAATTTTAAAATAAGTCGTCTATTATAAAATTAGTAAAATTCTCTTTGTAAATATACTTTGTGGAAGAAGGGGGGGGGGGGGGGGGCGCCAAAATCCATGTTTGCCCCGGGTGCAAAAAAGGCTAGTTTCGGCCCTGTCAGTAAATATTCTCAATTAAAAAAAAAAAAAAAAAAA
The DNA here is from genome assembly GCA_963932465.1 of Maratus speciosus. NCBI lineage: Eukaryota > Metazoa > Arthropoda > Arachnida > Araneae > Salticidae > Maratus > Maratus speciosus. Next base: position 138,487,660 of record OZ010797.1, on the reverse strand, counting down.
TGTGTGAAACTCTGCATGTTACAAGGAAAGAACTTGCGAAAAAGAAATCAGTTTGTACAGTCTAAATATTCTTTTTTTGTATTTTATTCATCAGTTTCAAGTTTCTGTGCATATTTAACTTGGAATTGTTCATATTGTCATCATCAACTTATTTATAAATTAGTGTTATTTACATTTACTTGATTTGTCAAAAGCGAATAAACAGGAATTCATTCCCTGAATTATAGGTTTAATATTTAACGATTTGAATAATATTCAAAAATTTCGATTTAAACATTCTAGGATATGCACACATAAATGAAACTTAGTTTTTTTCATAATTAATGACACTGATTTGCCATTATTATTATGCAATTAATATTTTTTTTTTTTTTAAAGTCATTTGCTTAGTCAATAATTTCTTTCGCCTACTCAAAATTTCAATAAGTATACAGTAGAGCGCTGATTATCCGAACAAGTCAAGACCTACCCTAGTTCGGATAAATGGACAGACAATTTAAGGGATGTTCCCGACTATACTAAAACCTTCACACTTAATCCAGGCTTAGGACTGGCAGCACCAGTTAGTGCCAGTGTGTTTAAAAACTGTTTTTGTTGTTGTTGTTGTTGTTTTTTGTTTACTTTTTTATCATTTAAAATTTTCTTTTCTTTTTTTATCATTTTCTGAACTCCGGAGATTATAATTTAAGCAAAAAAGCTTTGGTTTGTTGCTTGCTTCAAAGAAGATGTTCTTTCCAATTTCCAATGCTGCCACAGCTTGAATTCTTCTTAAATACGTTAGTTGAACAGGATCAGAGTTCTTCTGCCGTTCAAGCCATTTCATAGCTGTTTCCAAACATTCAAAGGCTTCGTTATGGGATGGACCTGGGTCCTTTTCAGAGCATTCGTTTTCATTTTTTCAATTTCTTTTTCATCTTAAATCTCATCATAATTAAAAAAAAAAAAAAAAAAAAAAAAAAAAAAGAGAAATGGCTGTTCGGATAAATGGAAGTTCGGTTAATTAGAGTTCTGATAATTGGCACTCTACTGTAAATGATGTCTTCTCGTCTGACAACTGCTACTTATGTAGCTTAAAGATTTAAATTGCAGAAATATTGTTCATAACAAGGTAATATTATTTTCAAACAGTTGATCTATTTGAGATGGTTTATAGAAATACTAAGCATTTATTTTATTATTCAACACTAACATCATGCAATATGTAATTGCTATAATAACATACTGAGACAAAAATAATTAAAGAATATTGTTTACAATTTTTTTTCTTTGAAAGGGGGAAGATACAAAGAAAATTAATTATTTACAGTGGTGAATTTTATATTTAGTGTTTGAAGTTGCTGTAACAATTTCACTGAAGAAGAAGCAGTATAAAAATGGCAAAAAGGTGCAACATTTTACTATTAGTAATATCAGACAGCTTTTTCTCTTTTTTTTTTTTTACGTATCAAATCTATTCTAGAATCTGTTTACAGTTCCATCATTGCTCCATGCACTTTCCAATTGTTTCTAATATTATATAAAGAAAATTCAATACAAATTCTGACTGCTGACACTTTTTAATAATACGTAATTTTCAGAAGAAACGATTACTGTTTCTGAAGAAAGATACTGTTTTTGCTGAATGAGTTGAAAATAAAAGAAAATGCTGAATCAAGGGCGGATCTGGAGAGTCCTCAAGGGGGGGGCGATTTTGGAAATTTGTAGAATCCAATCTGATCCGGTCGAGCCTAATTTTTTTTACTGCGGGTCGTGTTGCTTCCACTTTTTCCTGTGGGTCGGGTTTGGGTCTGGTTGACTTCTATTTTTTTCTGCTCGTCGAGTTAACTTATACTTTTTTGCTGTGGGTCGTGTTTGAGTCCGGTTAACTTCTATCTTTTGCTGCTGGTCGCGTAAACATATTTTTTTGCTGTGGGTCGCGTTTGGGTCCGGTTGAGTTCTACTTTTTGATGCGGGTCGGGTTAACATCTACTTTTTTGCTGCGGGTCGGGTTTGGGTCCTGTTGACTTCTATTTTTCTGCCGCAGGTCAGGTTCACTTCTACTTTTTAACTGCACCTAGCGCGTTGGGTTTGGGGTAGATTGACATATAATATTTCGGGTTTGGGTCAGTTTCAGGTTGGGTTTTTACTCTTGCGGGAAGGGTTCGGACCGAACCTAATTTTGAAAAGAAAGTCTAAATATATTTTAAGATAAAAACTACATACAGTAAAAGCTCCATAACGGGCGCGCCCAAACAATTATTTAATAATTCTTTTTAATCTCCAGGATTATGTAAAAAATACTAATTTGTATAAAACTGCTTGTCTCTTTATATCTAAGATCAGTTGTAATTTAGTAGATAATGCTTTGAAACTTATTAAAAAATATACCGGGTTTCCCGAAATGGACTGATTTTAAAATTCTGTAACTTGCAAATGGTAACAGCAATTTAAAAAAATCTTGCAGGAGGATTATGTAAGATGTTAGGAGATTTTTCACTGTGATTTTTGATTTTGCTTTACAATAGCATACACTAAATCGGTGCCCGATTTAACGTCTATTGTTTGCCGCGCCATATGTCGTTGCTATTTTAAACTAAAATTAAGATATGCAGATTCTCAGTAAAAAAAAAAAAAAAAAAAAAAAAAAAAAAAAAATCTGAAATTCAAAGCAAATTTTCTGAAATGTTACAGCAGAGAGAGAGGGGGGGGGGGGATTCCCTCCTGGCACTAATTATTTTTGTTGCAAGTCGTTTTAGCTGTTTTCGTTTCGGGTCGATGTCAACCTGATTGTAGATTCCTGCAAATTGGGTTTGGGTTAACCCGTTTTCTTCAAAAGTTACTTCAGTATATTATTTCAGATTAAAAACTATACCTATAATAATAAACACAGTTGTATGTATGTGTGCTGTTTTCTAAAGAGACACTGTATTTTTTCCTCGACTCTTTGATAAAATTCGCATTTCTTCCGCGACTCTTTGACGAAATTTGCATGTTTTCGCAGCCCTTTGATAAAATTCGCGTTTTTCCGTAGCCGTTTGATGAAATTTGCATTTCTTCTATTACCCTTTGACGAGATTTACGTTTGTTCTGCAACCCTTTGACGAAATTAGTGTAATCCTGTAGACCTTTGATAAAATTCGCATTCCCCCCACCCCCCACGACCCTTTGATAAAATTCTCGTTTTTCCGCAATCCTTTGACAAAAATCGCGTTTTTTAAGCTATTCTTTGGGTAAATTCGCTTTTTTCCGAGATTCTTTGAAGTAATTCGCGTTTTCTCCGCGATCTTTTGACGAAATGGGAGTTTTTTCGCGACCCTTTGACGAAATTCGCGTTTCTTTCGCGACCCATTGATATAATTCGCGATTCTTTGATAAAATATGCATTTTTTCGCAATCCTTTAATGTTTAATGATTTTTTTTTTTTTTTTTTTTTTTTTTTTACAAAATTCGTGTTTGTTCCGCGATCCTTTCAAGAAATTCGCATTTTCCGTGATCATTTGAAGATAAATTCGCGTTTTTTCCGTGGCCCTTTTACCAAATTAACATTTTTCCTGCGATCCCTTGGCGAAATTTAAGTTATTTTCTCCGAACGATTGACGAAATAGATTTTTTAAGGCGGCCATTTGTCAAAATTCGCGATTATTTTTATGTTCGAATTTTCGGATTGATAATTTTTTTTAATTTTTGGAACCGAATGCCTTAACCCTCTCGCTGCGTATATATAAATATATATATATTTATTTATTTATATGAATGTATTGCGCATTTAGTTTATTACCTATTTCAAATCTGCATATATTTTAGAGTTCAAATGTCCAAAATCTTTTTGAAAGAGTTTCTCTTTTAAATAAAATTATATCATAAAAAAAAATTTGCTTCGGAAATTGCAGGTTGCGCAAATTTTGCCACTTTTACGTAGCCCGTGGAAATCGGGGGATGCGCAGCGAGAGGGTTAAATTTTCGGAAAATTAGGAACAGAATTGCCCTTGCTCCTGACATCTTACATAACGCTCCTTCAAGTAATCTTTTTTAATAGCTGTTGCCATTTACAAGTTATTGAATTGTATTTAAAATCCGTCAGCCCATATTAAGACACCCTGTATATTCAGTAGCTATGGGCAGACTTGTATAAAACCAAAAACTTTCTGCGCACACAAATATTGGGTTAAAAACTTTCTGCAAATTAATTTAATGTTTAATAAAATAACGTGTTATATTATTTTGACGATGTGAATTAAAAACAGTAGTTTTAAAATAATTACCATTTAAATTAAAAATTACGCAATTGATATTAATTAAAGAATAATTATTTTGGTTAGAAAAATAATAAAGCTAAAAAAACATAAGAAAGGGTGAATTCTTATCAATTATTTTGTCAGTGCATTTAAAAACAGCCCAATCCTTAATATTGTGACTTCTTCACACAAAATGCCAGTCACTCTGTTAGCCAGGGGTGATTCCGAGTAAAAAAAAAAAAAGAAAAATTCCAGAAATTCACAGCAAATTTTCTGAAAAGCAGAGGAGTGGTGTGTGGGGGTGAATCCACTACCAGCACTAACTAGTATGTGTTTTTTGTTTTTTCTGCGGCCATTTGACAAAATTCGCGATCTTTGCGCTTTTTCGCGACCTTTTGACGAATTTTGCGGTGTTTTCGCGATCTTTTGACGAAATTTGCTGTTTTTTCACGAAATACGTGGATTTTTCGCGATCTTTTGGCGAAATTTTCGGTTTTTTCGCGATCTTTCATGAAATGTGCGGGTTTTTTCGCGATCTTTTGACGAAATTAGCGGTCTTTTCGCGATCTTTTGACAAATGTGCGGTCTTTTCGCGATCTTTTGACAAATGTGCGGTCTTTTCGTGATCTTTGACGAAATTTGCGATTTTTTCGCGATCTTTTGACGAATGTTGTGGGGTTTTTCGTGATCTTTTGACGAATTTTGTGGGGGTTTTTCGTGATCTTTTGACGAATTTTGTGGGGGTTTTTTTGCAAATTTTGGACGAAATTTGCGTTTTTTCCGCAATTGTTTGACGAAAATTGTGTTTTTTCTGCGATACTTTGACGAAATTATTGTGTTTTTTTTCGCGATCCTTTGACAAAATTCGGGCTCTTTCCGCTATGCTTTTACGAAATACGTTTTTTATCCCTGCGTTCCTTTAATGAAATTTGCTTTTCTTCTGCGTTCCTTTAATGAAATTTGTTTTTTTTCTGCGATTCTTTGACGAAATTATCTTTTTTTTTGCACGATTCTTTGGAGAAATTCGCGTTTTTCCGCGTTCCTTTGATGAAATTCGCGTTTTTTTTCGCGATGATTCGAGAAAATGGGTGATTTTTTTCTGCGAACGATTGACGAAATTTGTCTTTTTTCGGCGATCATTTGTTGAAATTCGCAATATTTTTCAGTGATATTTTTTTTATGTTTGAATTTTCGGACTGATGGCTGGGTTTTTTTTTTTTTTAATTTTTGAAACGGAATGCTTTTAATTTTCGGAAAATTCGGAACAGAATCCCCCCTGGCAAATAATAAATAAATCGTACATAAAATTGGGAAACATTTTTATTTTTTTTATATTTAAAAACAAAAGTTACAAGAACAAAAATTACGTTTTTTTTTTCTAAAAAATTTTCCACAAAGTTCCGAATTTTGCGGAAAATTTTCCGCGCACGGCGTACGCGTGTGCGTCTATATTATACAGCTCTGGCTATGGGATGGTGGCTGAAAGAAGCATTAAAAAAATAATTAAAGCTGGCTTCGATATGTCAATTAGAAATTTACCTAGGCTGAAATTTTTAGGTCCAACTCGCATAAAAAAATTATTGGCCCGGCCCGGTATAAAAGCTAAAAAATCGACTCCAGCCCAGCCTGCATTTTGTAATTAAAATTAATTCATAATGTGCGCTTACTTATGCTCATATTTTATTTCAGATTTTGTTCGAAATTCATGAATACAGAAAAACATTTATATTAGTGACTATTTAGGCAATTATGTAGATAAACGCTACATAAAAATCATTACTTAGACAAATTACATTCAAATGAAAATCCAGTAGAAAATCAGTTTAGAATGAAAGAAACGGATAACAAAAGAAAATATCACAATTTTAAAGCTCTACAAAGAAAAAAAGTAGATTTTAAAAAATGCATCTCTGTAACTTAATAATTCAAATTAAATTTTTAAAGATTTCGCTAAACAAATGTACAACATAAATATAATTTTTACGAATAACAAATTAGTAAAATGACAAACCAACTTGAGCTCGGAGAGAAGAATTTAGAGAAGTGCACGGTTCGCGGTCTGACCAATACTGCTTATTATACGGGCTGAAATGGACCGAACGTTTAGCTTTTATTCCGGGCCAAATCCCGACCTGGAAATTTTGGCCAGTGCAGACCTCTAGGAAGAATGAAATCCAGGCCAGGCTCGACCTGGAAGAAAAAGAAGTCTGGCCCGACCCGAATTTGCAGAAAAATTTTAAGATCAGGGCACGATCCGGCTCTAAAAGAGAAAAGACCTTACCCAGGACGAGTCTCGTGGTTTTAAAAAGGCGCGACCCGGGTTGGGTCGCGCCGGGCTCGAACTTCACCCCAAGTCATTTCCTGTGAGGGTGCATAATGCCGTTTTGCAAACCATTTATCTGCCCCCTTAGATCCGCCATTGTGCTGAATATATATATTTCTCTTATGTGAAATGGAAATAAGGCTGAATTTGCAGTTTGCAGAAATTTATCGACTTGAAATGTATTTAAAGATGAAACAGATTTCAACTAATTATTTTATAAAGATGTATATTATAACTCTTGGTAAGGGAGAAAAAAGAGGAATGGTTTTCGTGTGAAACAATTACCTATTTTTAACATTTATTTTAATTTATAAATCTAAAATTTTTTTCATAAATTTGTCCTAAAGACAAATGACATCAATTTTAATTTCGAAATATTTTGCTGTGAAAGGAAAAAAAAAAAAAGGATTATCAGAAGTTACTGTATAATGGAATACAGAAGACTCCCTCAAATTCACACAGCTTGGGACCAGGGGTTGTGTGGATTTTAGAATTTTGCAGAAATCTAGTCATTACTTTGTTTATACATTTTTTCTAAACAGTAATAATGAGCTAGAAGCAGGTAGGAGTCGTTCGGTAGCTTCATTGCCCCGAGCCGAACCCATCCCGCTTTTTGGTGTCTTTAATTTGAGTAATTTCCCTTTTAAATTTGTCCGGTTTCAATTTTTGATATTTTTTTTCTCTCACGTTGCTTTTGCTAGAGAGTCTTTCACTTGGGATGTGGCCGGGGACCTAGGAATCTTGCTTCCGCAAAAGAGTCGGACTAGAGTAGAAGAATAAAGGGCTGCGGACGAAGATGGGCCGCTCGCCGTGGCAGTTGTGTCATGTTTTGAATGTCATAATGCAATCAAAATTATAATGAATGCTTCCAATATAGTAAAATAAGTAAAGTAATAAACTAAAATAATAAAAAGTAAGATAATTTTAAAAATGACTAAATTATTAAAAATAAAGGTCAAATAAATAATTAATAATGTATTATTAAATATGCATAATAAAGATGAGATACATTTTTCTTGAATCATTTAATGAAACTTTCCTCTAAAAGGTACCATATTAATTCATATCAAAATCACAAACTAAAGAATTTTTATTTAGCCAGTATTAATATCCAATAAAGCTTGATTAATACATAAGAAGATTGTGATTACCATGGATATAAACAATATCTTGACTTTTTTTCAGAAATAAATTTATACTACCCTCATGAAAAATCATGATTTCTATCATATTATCGAGAATTATAGTCGTGTGCAAAAGTTTAAGACCAGCAGCCGAATTTTGGTATTTTAAATGAAAGCATCATTAATGCCAAATATTACGCCATCTTATGTGCTGACTGCATCAGACTCGTTCGCCTGCTATAAATAACTTCCCCCATCTCATTCCTTTGGATTTAACCGTAGACGGTGCTGTTTTTTAATATTTGTAATGGGTAAAAAAAGTCACTTTCAGTTGCAAAAAGGGCAGAAACAGTAGCCCTATATAAAGTTGGCTTTTCTGAACATGAAATAGCTAAGAGGGTACATGTGAGCAAGACTGCTGTTCATCAAGCTGTCAGTAAATTTAATATTTCGGGAAAGCACACTGACCTCAAGAGAAGTGGTCAGCCAGGAAAAACTAGTGCTCATGATGACCATGTGATTTCCAAGCACGTTTGTAGGATAATAAATCCAAATTTTTGGTCAAACTTTTTGAAATAGTGCTCAAACTGACGTTGGTTCCCTTTGCAGCCAGAGTATGTTTATCCTTCTTGCAGGAGGCTGTTGGCGATCGCATTACCATCCTTTGGATTACATGATCATCATGAGCACTAGTTTTTCAAAGTCAACCGCTTCTCTTCAGGTCAGTGTACATTCCCAAAATATTAAATTTACTGAAAGCTTGATGGAAAGCAGTCTTGCTCACATGTACCCTCTTAGCTATTTCACGTTGAGAAAAGCCAACTTTATGCAGGGCAACTATTTCTGCCCTTTTTGCAAATGAAAGTGCTGGTTTTTTACCCATTAGAAAGATTAAAAAACATCACCGTCTATGGTTAAATCCACAAAGATGTGGTAAGTTATTTATAGCAGGCGAACGAGTCTGATGCAATCAATCGTTAAGGCCGGCGTTGTCCCTGCCGGCGAAGACACTCACAAGCTAAAGCTAATCCTATGGGGAGGGATTTATCTAATACCTCGCTTGCATTTCGACATTTTTAAATAATTTCTTTTGCATTGGGTAGCCGAGGTAAATCTCTATATCGCACCATTTTTACTTTTTCAATTTTGATCGCAGATATTTTTTATAAAGTTACTTTCACTTTCAAAACCAGTTCTGAAAATGAAAGTGTCATTCTAAAAAATATCTACAACTAAAATCGAAAAAGTAAAAAAGGTGCGATTTAGAGACGGATCTCAACTATCCAATGCAAAAAAAATTATTTAAAAATGTCGAAATGCAAACGAGATATTAGAAAAATCTCTCCCCATAGGATTAGCATTAGCTCGTGAGTGCCTTCGCCGGCAGGGACAGGAGCCTTAATGATGCTTTCTGTTAAAATACCAAAATTCGGCTGCTGATCATTTGCACATGACTGTACATATTAAAATACATACAGAATGATATAAAACTAAAAAATTTTGTAATTTTGTCCTTGCATCTGAACGGAAAGTTTCATTGTTTACATCTGTGATGATGTGCTGCTTTTAGGCGTTTGTGGATTTTAGGGTTGCACATTTGAGGGATGTGTGGATTTTAGAGGAGTCTACTGTATTATTGTTTATAAAATGGCAGATTCTGTATAAATTGTGTGTTTTAAGAGGCTACTTCAGTCAGGCGAAAAGACCCGTTCGCTAATGTTAATCCTATGGAAGAAATTTATAAAGATATCTCGGTTGCATTTCAATATTTTTGAATGATTTCTTTTGCATTGGATAACTGAGATCGATCTGTACGCAGGCCGTTTTTTACTTTTTCGATTTTCATTGCAGATTTTTTTTATGGGGATGTTTTCGTTTTCGAAACCGGTTCCGAAAATGAAAGTGTCCCCATAAAAAATATCTGTGAACAAAATCGAAAAGTAAAAAACAACCTTTGTACAGATCGATCTCTGCTGTCTAATGCAAAAAAAAATCATTTAAAAATATTGAAATGCAACCGAGATATCTTTATAAATTTCTTCCATAGGATTAGCATTAGCGAACGGGTCTTTTTACTTGACTGAAATAGCCTCTTAACTCACATAAAATCATGAATTTATTACATATTTAAAAGCTCTAGCATTACAGGATTTATATTTTTTCTTTTTTCAAAATATGAAATTATTTTAAACTGAATTTCACATGGGATGTTGCTTGATATTACCTTTTCTCCAGCAATACATTTAAACAACATTAACTTAGACTATATGAATATTTAATGTAATTTGAAATCAAAGTTCTTCATTAAAAAAACATCTAGGTTGATTTTACTTATTTGAATAATTTATTCATGAATTCTTTAAAATATTGTCTTAGAATTTATCGCATATTTCATGTTTGTAATCTATTAAAATCATAATTTTTTTTAATTATCGGTTTAAATTATTAAATTGAAATTGTAATGCATAAATGACCAATGAATGATTGAATACCATTAATCCTTTAACCTGCTTTTAATCAATGTACGTAGACATGTACTGATGAAGATGAAATTTGTATTTATTACATTTTAATTGGCATGAACATGCACACGTTACTAGTTTTTTATTTTTTAGTTGATTTTAATGATCTAGTCTAATTTCTAAGGTAATGTTTCCTGTCAAAAACTTTTTGCTAATATCATGTCTATTCCTTTAAGTTTTTTAATTCGTTGTTATTTTACTTTTGTGCAAGGCAATAAGTCTATCATGTGTTTTGTCTTCTACCAATTTCATTTAAGTATGAATGGTTTTTCAATTTTTTTTTATTTAAATAGTAATATTTTAAACTTTTGGTGAAGTCTTTCTACACTGGTGTCCAAAATTAAGGACCAGTCACAAAATGCTAATTTTCAAGTAAGCGAACACTCAAAAGGAAATAATATAATTCAAATAATTACCATCCCTACAGCTCAGCTAGTCCATATAGCATCTCATTCATGCCATACATGGTCACAAGTGTCACAGCCACTACGGTGAAGAAAAAAAAAGGAAATACCACATGCCTCATTATGAGTCTCAAATTATCACTATATGTGACTCCACTGAGACGTCAATGTGACTGCTGCTTTGTGACGAGTCACCAGGCGACTTTACAACGTAGTTACATTGTGACTCTCATGTGACTGGCATTTTTAGACTCAATTTCAAAGTCATCATGAATGTTGAATTATGATAAGTCACCAAATAATATCACCTGATAGTCACATGGTGGCTTTTCACAAAAGAGCACAGTCGTGACTTCACAGTAGTCTCTCTGTCACCTGAAAGTCATCATGTGACTTTAATGTGACATTATTTGGTAACTTATCACAATCACAATGCAGCGTTCACGATGACTTTGAAATTGAGGATACAGAAGATAGTCATATGAGAGTCACAATGTAACTACATTGTAAAGTCACATGGTGACTCGTCACAAAGCAGCAGTCACAGTGGAGTCACATATAGTGATCATTTGATACTCATAATGAGATGTATGGAATTTCCTATTTTTTGCTTCACCGTAGTGACTGTGACACTTGTGACCATGTATGGCATGAATGAGATGTTATATGGACTAGCTGTGCTGTAGAAATAGTAATTATTTGAATTATATTATTTCTTTTTGAGTATTCGCGTACTTGAAAATTAGCATTTTGTGATTGGTCCTTAATTTTGGACACCAGTGTATATGCATATTTGTGTTGATTGTTATATTTCTTGTATAGCAGTATGCCCAGTATATAACATGTAAAAGTAAAATCATGCATGAGCTTTTCAAAACAAGTATTAAATTTGGTTATGTCCATTTCTTGTAATAAATCCCCTAAAGATGCATATAATTCTTGTTGTTTTTCCTTTTAGGTAGATTTCGTATGAAATACTACCTATTGGGATTGTTCCTATGTTGGAATTTCTGAAAAATTTTTGCAGATCTACACCGATCATGACCCCTAGAACCCAAAACCACCCTCAGTAAAAAACTTTATACATATATATATACAGGGTGATTCAGCTCGTCGGTGACAAACTTTAAGGATCGATAGAGCACACCTAGACGAACATTTTTGAATAGGGAATGTAGGGTCCCTGACGCGATGGTAAGGCGCTAGGCGCTTTCGAAAATTTGGGTGCCGAAATTCGAAACGTCATAAAAACTAGGGAAATGGTTAGATTTTCTTGCTTGTTGCGTCGAAATGATTCTGTTTGTTTAGACTTTCTTCAGTACCAATTTGATAAGCGTATCTCTTAAAACATGGATAGGGGGCGCTGCAGACTTTGGAGAGCTAGACAACAACTTTAAGCCCGTTATTTTGATAATTTAACACATGCTCGCCAAAGTTTATACTCTAACTTAAAGTTTGAACCCAAAAGTAGAGCCCTGCAAAAAGCGTAAGAGCCGGAATAAAATGTCAAAGTACAGGGTGGTCGAAACTCGAAGGCTCCTAAGAGATAAACAAACAGATTTCTTGACTTATGGCATGCATTTTCATGATTCTGTTTGCTGGGGCTCTCTGAAACTCAGTTGAACGGTACAAAAAGAAACATCGATAGGGGGCGCTTTGGGCAAAAAACATAATTCGTTGACATTTCGGACGCTAACTGGAAACGGGGCGCTACGATCAGTTAGAAACAAAACAAGAGAGTAATTTACTTATCATAAGAAGCTATTAAAACTGCAGTTTGTTTGTTTTTTTTAACAAACATAGCTGGTTTCAATCATGCACAACGCGCGCAATAAAATTTACATAAGGTGCTTTTTGCTGATTTATGCAAAAGATATCGTACCATATCGATATTAGAGCTGTAGCAAACCGCACATATTCGTTACTAAGTAACGGGTATTCTCTAAGATACGAAATACCGAATCGGTACTTCGAAATACGACTCGTTAGTCGTTACTGCGTCAATACGTAGCCGAACAAAATGAAACTAACTTCAAACGCTGCTGCGTTTGTATAATTCATGAATGGAGCAGATAGCCGGATGCGGTAAAAGATGCGAATTTGTATTCAGACTCTGATATTTCGGCGTTAGTTGTTTACGTATCAGTGTATGCGTATCATTCTGTTAGTATCATTTATTCTCAAATCTCAAACGATTTTGATTTCGTAGGGGCTTGTTGATTCCTTCATTATGGAAAGAAAAAGAAGCATAGCTATTTTATACCCTGAGCTTGCAGTACCATCTGAAAGAATTTTTTTTTCAAAATCAGGCTATATATTATCTGAAAGGGGTGCTTCATTAAAACCAAAAAGAATGGAAAAAATATTATTTTAAAACATAAATCAAAGATTTCTAAAATAATAATGCGATTGACGTAAACTGTTGGTTGATAAGATGACAAAGTCTAAAATAAAACACATTTCTTTTAAATATTCTAAAAATTTTCAAGAAATTCTGTTCTAAAATTTACAGGTTTGCTTTCAGTGCATTCTTTATCCTATAAAAATATCTTTGTACGTGTATTTATGTTTTAAATAAAAAAAATATATATTTTTTTTTCTGATAAAGACGAGTTTTTAGATTGCTTGTAAAAATGTTTTTTTGATAACGTTTAATTTTTTTAACCTCCGATATGCTATTTCTTTCTTCCAGCTAAGCTAATAAAGTGTCGTCTCCCCCCCCCCCCCCCCAAAAAAAAAAAAAAACCGCCCCGTTGTATAAGCCATCCGTAAAACAAACCAGAGGTATCATTGTACGGAATAATCTCTATCGCATTTTTTTTTAACCTCTAAGCATCGCACATTTCCAATTTTTATACCGTCGTATTAAGGAAAAAAGTACTTTTAAATGCAATTTGTTTGAAAGCGGCATCTCGATTTATTTTTGAGATATTAATTAATTAATTAATTTATTTTATTTTATTTTATTTTTTTTTTTTATTTATTTATTTATTTTTTTTTTTTTTTGTAGTTTTAAATGTCATTTGTTTAATTTTTGTAACTCAAGTACTCCATTTCTGTAGAAAGTAAAAGTACAGGAAAAATAGTTGGAAAGTACCAATTATATCTTTTTGTTGCCATTTTCTCATAAAAACTGAAAAAAAAGGTAATTAAAATACCTGCTGTTTCGAAAAAATATAAGTTAATAACTTCTGATAAAACATGAAGTTTTTATAAACTGAACTTAATTTTAAGTATCTACATTAAAATTACAAACAAATGAAAGCATATGAATCATGAGATAGCCATTTTTTTTTTTTTTTTTTTGTCGAATTTCTTAAATAACGAAAGAAATTCTTCAGCGTATGCGGATCACGTCATTTTATATAAAATAAACGCGTGTGTTTTAAGTCTTATAACTGAACTATCTATATTTATGTACATAATTTTTTTTTTCATCGAGGGTGACACTAAATTCTGAAAAAGCAGAATTACTGTTTTCTAATTTTTTTTTAACCATTTGGAAAAATGGTTATTGTCCTCTGTCAGGGTAGGAAATTAAAAACATATCTGAAGCTTTTTATTGGTTGAATCCGCATTTTATTCGTTTCCTGATGGGTCTATACAGTAATCTGTATTTTCCCTTTACTTGCAACAGAGATGGATACTTCTGTATCCATCTCTGTGCCAAATATTTTTGTTGCTATGTTTTTTAATTTCATATTTGAAAAAAGAGTATTTTTAAATATAAATCAATAATTTCAGAAATAATAATGTGACTGAAGTACAGTGTCATTTGATAGGATAATCACGTAAGAAATTAAATATATATATATTTAAATATTTTCATATTATTCCAGAAATTAAATTTTCATAATACATAATTACTTTTAGTGTAAAATTAATAAGTAAATTTGTTTGTAAAATATTTTGCCTGTGTAATTATATTTATCATAGTTTTCGTATAAATTTGTTGAACTTTTACTCTTCCTAAATTGCTTTCTCCGATTATTCCTTATTTCATAAGTAAGAAATTATACAATTTAGACATGTTATATTCAATTATGCATCGTATTTTAATTTTGTTTGCCTTTCTTCATTAAAACGTAGAAAATTAAATGTATTTTTAACGTACAGATGGCAGCACATATTTTACGTTAAAATAGTAACGAATTCTTCAAAAGAGTCATGTGCGGTATATAATTAGATTTGATATTGCTGCAGGTTTGTAGTACATACGATGATTGTTAATACCCGGTTTTTGAACAGTAACGAAAGTAACGAGTAACGAATACTTTCTAACGGGTAGCGAGTTCGAAAGTAACGACATCATACGGGTATTCATTTAGTCGTTACTTTTACAGCACTAATCGATATGCAAAAGATACGTAATGCGTAGACGACAACGTGAGATGACGTAGTTGTATGCGCAGACACGTCTTTTGAACGTGCGGTACCTACTTAAGCTTCGGGTTACTTGTCTGTAGATCGGTAGTAGGATGGAACGGTACACAAACTCTGAATTGGCTGACATGCATTTGGCGTATGGCGCTGCTGGTTGTAATGGACGAGCCGCTCAGCGGTTGTACGCCGAGCGTTACCCCAACAGGCAAATCCCCTGCCATGCCTTCTTCGCTCGAGTACACCAGAGGTTGTCCACAACGGGATCTTTCGACGGAGGCAGGCCTGAACGGGAGCGATCAGTGAGCACCCCCGACAACGAAGAGGCTGTGCTTAACCTGGTTGAGGACAACCCAGGTCTTAGCACGAGAGATATCGCCAGACATGTTGGCATTTCGCAAGCAACTGCGTGGCGCATCTTACGTTCCCGGAATCTGCACCCCTACCACATCCAGCGGGTGCAGTTGCTCAGAGAGCAGGATTTTGGCCCTCGAGTGGAATTCTCAAGATGGTACTTGGCGATGAGATCCAGGGATCCCCGTTTTGTAAACAGCATTTTGTTTACGGACGAGTCCACCTTCAGCCGGGAGGGAATGTGGAACGCCCACAACAGTCATGTGTGGTGTGATGAAAATCCACATGAAACCAGAAGCCGAGCAGCCCAGGAGCGTTTCTCAGTAAATGTGTGGGCCGGCATTCTGGGGGATTGCCTCATTGGCCCTTATTTGTTACCTGAACGGCTGACAGGTGGAAATTACCCGATTTTCCTGGATCAAGTGCTGCCGCAGCTTCTGGATGAGGCGCACGTACCCGAAGGTCCGCGTCGCCAGATGTGGTTCCAGCACGATGGAGCTCCGGCCCATTACACGAACGACGTGCGTCTCCATCTAAACGCAAGGTATGGCCAGCGGTGGATCGGGCGTGGGGGTCCAGTTCACTGGCCTGCCCGATCACCAGACCTCACCTGCTTGGATTTCTTCCTTTGGGGTTACCTGAAGGCCGAGGTATACCATACACCTGTCAGCAGTGCTGAAGAACTTGTGGCGCGCATTGTGGCAGCTGCAGGGCAGATCAGAGATACTCCTGGCATTGTTGGAAACACACACTCCTCAATGCGACGGAGGTGCGAAGCCTGCATCATGGCCCAAGGTCGAAATTTCGAGCATCTTCTGTAGTGTTATTTTTTGTAAATAAATTTCCAGTATCATTGATGTTTTTGGTCTAAATTTATTCAGAAGTGTTGAGCAGAGGTAGAAAATGTGTTTTCATTATTACTAACTGATCGTAGCGCCCCGTTTCCAGTTAGCGTCCGAAATGTCAACGAATTATGTTTTTTGCCCAAAGCGCCCCCTATCGATGTTTCTTTTTGTACCGTTCAACTGAGTTTCAGAGAGCCCCAGCAAACAGAATCATGAAAATGCATGCCATAAGTCAAGAAATCTGTTTGTTTATCTCTTAGGAGCCTTCGAGTTTCGACCACCCTGTACTTTGACATTTTATTCCGGCTCTTACGCTTTTTGCAGGGCTCTACTTTTGGGTTCAAACTTTAAGTTAGAGTATAAACTTTGGCGAGCATGTGTTAAATTATCAAAATAACGGGCTTAAAGTTGTTGTCTAGCTCTCCAAAGTCTGCAGCGCCCCCTATCCATGTTTTAAGAGATACGCTTATCAAATTGGTACTGAAGAAAGTCTAAACAAACAGAATCATTTCGACGCAACAAGCAAGAAAATCTAACCATTTCCCTAGTTTTTATGACGTTTCGAATTTCGGCACCCAAATTTTCGAAAGCGCCTAGCGCCTTACCATCGCGTCAGGGACCCTACATTCCCTATTCAAAAATGTTCGTCTAGGTGTGCTCTATCGATCCTTAAAGTTTGTCACCGACGAGCTGAATCACCCTGTATATATATACCCTATATATATAAAATCCTAATGAATCGAATTGAAACGAATTTATGTAACGATTCTATGAAACGACTGATTAAACAACTGATTACGTTTCACGGCGATTTCTCCTAAAATATGGAATACTTTGCGATGAAATTAAAACCAAAAATCCGTATTGATCTACAGATCTCAAAACTGGTATTAGATTTTTAAAATTAGAATTAGTTTTCGAAATATTAATTTTTTTCTAATTTTAAATACTTTTTTTCTAACGATGGCAACTCAAATTTTAATCATAACAGATATTTTTTTTTTTTCATATTTTAGAAAAGGTATTTTAAATTAATTTGGCGATGAGTTTGGCCTCCCTTAAATGTATGCTAAGAAATGAATCATGTTACTTTTATTCAGAATTCAATTTGTATTTCATTATCATTTTATTTAATACAAAACTTTCATTTAAAATTGAAACCTTTAAAATAAATGGCTTTTACTTCATTCTTTTTTATAACGAAACGAAAAGAAAAATATTAGACACAGATGTCATATACGCAATGGGGTACCTAACTGGCGCCAAAATGGCATTATTTTGCCTGACATGGTAACCCAGCTATTGTTGCTTATTTATTAGTAAATGTTTATTTTATTTTTATTTTCAAAAAATGTTATAAATTGTTTTGTTCTATAGTTATTAATTAATTTTTATTTATTTATTGTTATTTCATTTTAAAAATAACAGAAAATAATTTAAAAATACATATGTAACAGGTATTTGAAAAAGAGGTTTTCGCAAAATTGTCGTAAAAATAAAATCACGCCAAACCCGGTGCGTATGTGGCAATGCAACAAATCATGAGATTTAATTTCCACTTCAAAGCAATGTTTTAATGTTATTACTTCTCCCGTCTACCAATTTCGCCAAATTATACAAATTGACATATTTTTTTTATTTTAAATAGCAAAAGAACAAATAAATTAGTATAACATTAATAAAAATACAAATAAAACCTCGAAATAAAAATCACTTGATGGCGTGAACATGTGTAACTTCCTTAAAGTCAAGCGAATGTGACATTTACGATCAACCATTATTGGCATTTAAATCTTATAGTTTGGCAACAGATTTTTGGTCGATGGGATAACCAAGCAGCACCGTTTTAATTTACCACTCGAAAAATAAAAAAATGCTAACTGGCGAGTTAAAAAAAAGCTATTGGCGAGATTTTCACTTGACTAACATAAAAGTATCAGGAATTCTTTGTGATCATGGCAACTTTTATGTAGTTTTATTCGAAAAAATAATTTTGATTCTTTAATCAAAATGGAAACCTTTCTTATGAAAAGCGGAGCAATCAGCCCGTTGTTTATGGCAGTTACATGACTTGGACTATTATAATGTAAACGAAATAATGGGGATAGAATAATATTCGGCGACTTATCACACCTGTGGCTGGCTAACATTAAAGTACCAATATGGCCGCCTGGAATATAAAAAGCTAAGGGATCCGCCTGGAGCTGTTGATGATAGTCACATGACTTAGGCTATTATTATAGAGATTGTTTTCAATTTTAAAAACAGCGCGAAGAATAATATTTCCTAACGATTAAAAATTTATTTTCACAGACTATTAAAAACAGAAAAAAAAAAAAATTAAAATTACTATTAAATGAGTACGTGTTAAAGGCAGGAAAATATTGAAAATTATGTCCTGAAAATTCTATTTAAACGTGAATATTAAAAGGGAAAGGAAACTTTAAAATAATAAATACATAAATATGCATTTAACCCTTTCACGGACAAGGCACTTCTATTCGTAAAATCTTGAAATCAGTGAATGGCACCAGAATTTACAAACAAATTTCGAAATACAAAAATGCTTTTGTTCACTTACTTAATAAAAAGGGAAATTTTCATCCCAATATTCTGATGCTAATGTGGCATTTATGAATTAAAATTAAGTGGTCCAAAAATGAACCACCACCCTTGAAGGGGTTAAAGCAGCAAATTTTAGTAATTGTATTATGTCAATCGTTTTATAATGCTGTTAAAAAATACCAAGAGACAAAGACTCTGTTTACTTAATTCATTTTATTTTAGCTTCTTTTTAAATGTTTAACTGATCTTCTTTAACCAAACGTGAAAACAACCATTGGATGTCTTAACGGCAACTGATTCTACCTTAAATTTTTGCAATCAAAGGGAATTGAATGGAAACCCGTATACAGGGAGATCGCTACAGGTTTTTTCAGTATAATTCAATCTTCTCTAATCTTTTTAAAACCGATCAGGGGCCCTACCACAAGCGCATAGAGTTCCTTCCGAAGCGAGAAGAACCCGAGGTCGAATTTACATGTTTCCTAAAATTTTTTGGCAAAACACAGATTAGGTGCTACCACAATGCGCTCGGAAATAGCTCACGGATTCTAAGATTCCTTTTCAAGTAGGCATCGGAAAAAACTAAACTGACCACTTCAGTTACGAGACAGTTTTCACTGACCTTCCCTCTTTTTCTCCCATTTGAAAAGAAAACAAATGTTTAATTTTGCTTTCCGTGTTTATTAAAAATGCCCTCTACACACACCTAATTAAGATATTTTGATAATCTTTTTTTTAACGAATGTGAAATATACATATTTTTAGCTGTTAAAAGCTCAAAATGATACGACCGGTAGTTCTTTAGAAAATGATAAATAAAAAGGAAATTAGCTTTTTTTTTTGACTAAGCGGGAGCTTTCCTTTAAAATTAATTAAAAATTAACAAGTTACTCTTGAGATATTTAATAATTATCATAAGAAGGGCCTTATTCTAAACTTTAAAATGATATGAAAATAAATTTTTTATAAGTTTTTGTTAAATAAATATTAGCATAAATACCCAAAAATTTCAAGAAATTCTGCTGAAATATAAAATAAGCGGGAAAATACTCAAGCTTTGAAACTCATTTTAAACACTAATAATAAATGTACTTTGAAAATATTGTATGCAGTTTTTGGTAGATCTAGAATGATGCAGTATGCAGCCTGTTTGAAATGAAAATTCAACGCAAAATTAAAAAAGTAAATTCTAATATGAATTAAAAAAATAATAATTACAGTACATATTAAAATATAGTTTAACAAAATATCATGTGTAATTTTATTAATTTCCTTTAAATAAACAGTGTATTATGCTAAGAAAAGTCTAATTATACAATAGCTATCGCATTAAAAAAAAAAAAAAAAAAAAAAAGCAGGGAAAACATGCAGTGCCTACTAGAAAATAATTGACCAGATATTTTTGCTAAAACTTCTTTATAGTAAATATAACATTTCTGTAAATATCCAAGTCCATGCGTGCATTTATCCTTGTTTACCCAAATAAACCAAATATTCAAAATTTCCAAATATTTATTTATATAGATTATTAAATGTTGTATCAGTTCTAAGGTTTGTTATTTGCAGGAGCGGATTATCCATTACGCTGAGTAGGCTGAAGCCTTGGGGCCCGGCAATGAGAATTTTTTTTTTCTTTTTAAATACATATCGAGCTAATATATTGTACAAAAGAGGAACGATGTGCAGTATTCCTTACTTTACTAACTTTTTGAATCCTGCAATTCATTAAGATGTAGATTGCATCCCAAACACTGCTCATTGTTTTTAATTTCTTCTATATTTGTATAAATAAAATATTGGATTCGTGAAATTTTCGGCCTCCACTTTTTGGTGGATTTACACATGGGTTACATTAGGGAAAAGTAGTTTCGTAAGTAGAAATATGAGAGGGTTTTGTTTTTTAAACACAATAATTTACCACATTTAAACAAATTTTCATTTAATATGCAATGTGAAATTTACCTTGATAACATTTATTGTTAAAAAAAAAGTTTTGTAGAGTAAGAGATTCCACATAAATGTTTGTATAAAAATATATTTATTTGTCAATTTACTGCAAATTCATTTTAAAATGTATGCAAAAGATTCAAAAATATTCTCAGATTTGTATTATATATAGGGAGAGGAGGGGCTCACAAAAAAGTCGAGCCTAAGGGCCCTGGAGGTGATTAATCCGCCCCTGGTTATTTGTTGCATAAATAACAAAATAATTTAGTAATATTGATGGAGAATTTATTATTAGAACAAGATAAAAATGTTAAATTTAAAATTTGTAGTTAAAAAAAAAAGTAAGAAAGAAAGAAAAGAAAAAAAAAAGTAAATATGTTTAGAAAGTATTAATTTTGAATACTTTAAGATACCATATTTTTTATACTGCATGATTCATTGGACATAAAATAAACTGCAAGGTTTCTAATTACATCAAAAAGCAACGTATTTCATAGTAATTTTACAGTACATTTCAAAAAATATACAATAGCTCTCTCATATATAAAAATAAAATAAAATTAGCAGGATAAAAACTATAACTACTGCATACTAGAAAAACAGTTGACCAGATAATTTTTGCTAAAACTTATTTATACTAAATGTGACATTTGTTCAAATATTCAAGGTCATGTGGGCTCTGTTATGTTATGTTATTATTTGTGACGTCCAATTATTAACACGATGAATATGGGTCCAAATTGGGGGGGGGGGGAGTGCCTTCCGTGGGGGTCTTTCTAAGGGAACCTAACCCGTATTTACACAAGGAAATTCAAGGTTCAAAGAAAACCACGAAAACTCCGAAGGATTAGGCCGACGGGCACGATTGGGTTCGAACCCAGCACCTCCCGCCATGAGGGCACTATCATTATTTACCTAAATAAACTAATTATTAAAAATTTCCAAAAGTTTAATATATGTATATATATATATATAAAGTTTGACTATATATATATATAATTGGATGTTGTTTTAAGGTTTATTATTTATTGCATAAGTAACAAAATACTTTATTAAAGTCATGGAGAATTTTCTATTAGTAGAAGATAAAAATATTAAATTTAATATTTTTACAAAAAAAAAAGTACCAAATATCTTTGGAAAGTATTGCAGACTTTTGAATGTACTTTAAGATACTATATTTTTTATACTGCATATTTCATTGGATATAAAATAAATTGTAAAGTTTCTAATGACATAAAAAAAACAACGTATTTCATAGTAACTTTACAGTATATTTCAAAAAGATAAAAAATATATTATTTGAAGATAATGTGAATCAGTCTTCTTAGTTTTTTATTCTTTTGTCTCTCTCTTTAATTTCTATATAAAACTAATCTTTCAAAATATAAGTTAAATATTACTCAATCTACACACACACACACACACACAAAAAAAAAAAAAAAAAAAAAAAAAAAGAGAGAGGACTCTCTGGCGATCCTAATATTAAGCTTTATTTAATATCAAAGCTTCCTTTTTTTTTTTTTTTTTTTCCTTTTTGTTTAATTTGAGCAATAATTATTTTATATTCGAAAAATTAGTTTTATAATCAACGGCAGAAAAAAAAAAAGAAAAGCCAAGGAGACTGATTCACATCATCTTCAAACAATATATGTATATATTTTTATTTTGTTCGAAATTTATTGTAAAAAAGTTACGAGGAAATACGTTGCTTTTTGATGTCCATAGAAACGCTACAATTTATTTAAAATTCATAATAAAATATGCCGTTCGAAAACTTTCAATACTTTCCTAAGATTTTTCTTTTCGAAAACGTTTTAATTGAATATTTTGATTTTGTACTAATCGGAAATTCTCATTGAATGTTATTAAAAGATTTTTGATATTTATGTATAGATATATACATTATACAACAAGTCATTAAAATTGATACAGCATTTAATAATAATAATAATAAAAAAAAGAAATCTTCTGGAAATTTTGGACAATTATTTTGTTCGAGTAAACAGCGATAGTGGCCACATCGGCTTAAATATTAGCACAAATGTTATATTTAATATACAGAAGATTTAGTAAAAGTATATATGGTCAATTATTTTTGGGGTATATGCAGCGCTTGGTCACACTGCTAATTATTTATGCAAGAACTATGGTATAATTAACTTTCTTGGTATTGCACATTGTTTATTTAAAGCAGATTAATAACATTGTGCGTGATGATTTGCTAGACTATGTTTTAATAAGAACTTCAATTACTTTTTTTCAAATTAGTATTAGTTTTTTTTTTCTTTTTTGTTATTTTATGCTAAAATTTCATTTTAAAAAGACAGTGTACCCAGGGGTCGATGCAGATTTTTATTCTTGGGGCCCATTTTGTGAAAAGTAGAAGTTATTTTTGTGAATGTTATTATATTTTTGTGAAAAATAACATTCTGCAACGAAAGTTGAAATACAATTACTCAAATTCGAACCAAGAATTTATGAACAAAACCATTCTTTAAATCACCTTGCTAAAGTTTTTGTTTTTAGTGATCAGGTTATATTTACAAATTACACATTTTAAAACAGTTTGTATGAAAAAGAATGTTACGTAAGGGGCCTATTTTATTAAAAGGAATTTTCTGAAGGGGCCTGTTTTATTAAGTTCGTTTTTGTGAAGGGGCCCATTTTATTAAATTTATTTTTGAGAAGGCACCCATTTTATTAAATTTATTTTTGTAAAGGGGCCTATTTTGTTAAATAGATTTTTGTGAAAGGGCCCTAAATAGGTCCCAAATTTTGCCTGGATTGACCCCTGATACCACAAAGAAAAATCGATCTAAATCTACAAAAAATTGCTTGGAGTATTTACAAAAAAAAAAAAAAAAAAAAAAAACCGCTTATTATTAGTGCTTAAAATTAGTTTCAAAGCTTATAATATTTCCCCAGTTATTTTATATTTAAGTAGAATTTCTTGAAATTTTGGAGTATTTATATTTATTTAACAAGAACTTCAAACACTTTTCTTTTCATACTATTTAAAAATCTAGAATAAGGCCTTTCTTGTGATAGCTATTAAATATTTCTAGGTTAACGTGTTAATTTTTTATTAATTTTTAAAGGACAGCCCTTGCTTGCTCAAAAAAAGCAAATTTCATTTCATTTTTTATGTCATTGTTATTTTTTCTGTCATATCATTATGAGCTTTTGGCAGCTGAAAATCTGAACATTTTACTCTTGTTTAAAAAAAAGATTATCAAAATATCTTAATTAGACGTGTGCCGATAGCATTTTTAATGGAGAGCGTAAACTATATCAACAGCTTTATAAAAGGGAGCTTCCGACAACCAGTTTCTCTTCTCACTGTCTTCTGAGGTGTCGGAAAATTTTTATGAGATTACGATGGCATTATCATTATCCGAAGGGGGAAATTCTCGATGACTTCGTAGTAGCAATAACACAAGGTCATCGGAAAGCGATGTCACATCGGGAGTACTTCCTACAAAAGGGGGAATACGATGGCTTCATGGTAGACTAGAGGTCTGCACGGGCCCGGGCTTGGCCCGTACCCGGCCCGGTCCGCGGGCCGGGCCGGCGGAATGGAGGAGAATTTTCAAACGGGCCGGGCCGGGCCGGCAGAATTAGGGCAATTTTTTCAACGGGCCGGGCCGGGCCGGACCTGCAAAAAAATTGAACGGGCCTGCAGGGCCGATAAAAAAATTAATCGGGCCTATCGGCCCGATATAAGAATTTGAGAGAAGCAGATAAAATACGAGGCCATTTCCAATGAATATGACTTTTTCGAGAAGTATAAATGTGTGTTACGAGCCGATGCGAGTTTAACAACATCAATACAGAAATGTAACATGTCCATCGTAGAGATCGGCATCGTACAGTTACATGATGCCTGATCCCGGGTTTAATTTTATCGGCAGACTTGTGCGGGACGGAACTGGTCTTAATCGTTCTCAGGATGTGTAGGACAGGCATTATGTTTTGTAAAAGTATTAATAGCAATAATGAACTTCTGTTAACAGTATCTTTGGAAATGTACCTTAAGGTGGTTCTCATATTTACTGCTCAACAATGCGAAACTTTCAGACACATTTTCTGACTCATTTTTAACTATAAAGGCATAAAATTGACAGGTCTAAGTATTGAAGGCATTTGGAATCGAATAGCGTTTCCATTTTTCATAAATTACGTACAGAGATAACAGAGACTCTTGTCACGGGACTGTACGTTTTTCTCCTTTCCTGTGATATCGCTTCCGGAAATTCGATTCAAAACGCTAACTTTGGCAGTATTTTCTGAAAGATATATTGCTTTTATCTAAGAAAAAAACGGCATTTACATGGTTTTTGAATAAGAATACCTGCCAATCTCATGCGTTTCCGAAAAGAAATGAATTCATAAATGTATCAAAATGTAGCTCCTTTGGATTTGAGAAAAGGCTTAAAAATGACAGAAATATTTTCACAAATCTACTTTTTATTATAAGCTTCAAAAGTTATCATGTTTTTTAACACTTTATTCTAAACTACAATAATCTTTTAATGAACCCTTATTTAAATTTTGTAACGTCTGTAGAGACGTTGACTAAAACACTCTAAGTAATCGTTAATGTTTACTATTGTGTGTTTTCTATTTTGCGAACACATAGTAATTTAAAATATACTGTAAAATGTTCCCATAAATATGCATGCATTATTCATTAAAAGAATCTTAATTGTATATCGAGAAAAAACGGAATTTTTTGTTGAAATTGAGTCGGGCCGGGCCGGGCCTGTTTTCACTGATTTTTGTACGGGCCGGGCCGAGAACGGTAAAAATGTAAACGGGCCGGGCCGAACTTTCAATTTTTACACCGGGCCGGGCCGGGCCAAAATAGCTTTCCTTCGGGCCGGGCCGGGCCCGGGCCTGGAAATTCCGGCCCGTGCAGACCTTTATGGTAGACCTCCAGATTCGCGTGCTTTTAGATTTTACAGTGTCTGAACGGGGGCAGAGCCCTCTAGTATATATATATATATATATGTGCAGGGATATGTTTAGGAAAATTTTATGTCCTTTAAAGGACCCTTCACAAAATAATTTATCTTAAAACAGGACCCTTCACAAAATTATTTATCCCAAAACAGGACCCTTCACAAAATTATTTATCCCAAAACAGGACCCTTCACAAAACATTTTATCCCAAAACAAGACCCTTCACAAAACATTTTATCCCAAAACAGGACCCTTCACAAAATTATTTGTCTCTTAAATAGACCTTTCATAGAATTTTTTCACTTTCAAATTGAACTTTTCATAAATTTAGTCATTTAAAAATAAAATCTGGCGTGTAAGTAAGCAGTTGAACTAACCAAAGAGCATATTATTTAGTTTTTTATACATAAAGGATAGGACATGAAGACATCAATAATTTAAAATTCACAAAATTATAACTAGAATTTTCACAAAAATAAGAAAAACTTCACAATTTCACAAAAAAAGGACCCTGTGAGAAAAGTCTGGACAGACCCCTGATGTGTGTGTATCACTTTCTTCTGGACACGATAACTTTCGTAATTCTGAACCAATCTCTTCCAAACTGATACATAAAACCAAAGGGCATTAAATCTCGGTCAAGTTCGTTAATGGGCAAAATCGGACCAAGGGGATGGAAATAGGGAGGGGTTTTGTGAAAATCGAAAAACCCCAATAACTTCTTAATTTTTGTACATATCGAATCAGTTTAAAGTTTTTATTACTTCTAAAAATAGGGCCAAAAACTTATGTACCACAGATTTTTGCTAAAGTTAAAAATGGGCTCAAGGGGTGCAAAAAATAGGGTTTTTGGGAGAAAAAAATTCACAACTTCGTCAATTCTCAAGATATCAAATTCCAATTAATTTTATTATAAATCTCCTTAATATTATCTACAACTTTTATATTCACAGGTTTTTGATAGGACCAATTCATACCGCAAAAAAATATTTAAAAACGAAAACAAAAAGGGGGTTTGAAGAAGTAAAAAATCCATAACTCCGTCAATTCAAAAGATATAAAATCCCCATGAATTTATCATATATCTTCTTAATATTGTCTACAACATCTACATAGACAAGTTATGGATAGGACCAATTCTTACAGCAAAAACAAATTAAAAATACATAGTGGTTGAAGAAAAAAATCATCTAAGTAAGGGTGTATTCAAATCCAAACTGCGTATTTTCTGACTCATTTTACAATTCATTTTTGCTCTCAAAGGATGCCAATTGGTACGTTTTCTTACTCAGAAACTATATAATGTACCGTAATGGTCGATTTTTTGATAGAGGCAGAATATATTTTTTAAAATGCTGTTAAAGTGGGCATTTTGAACCGAATTTCCCGAAGCGGATTGTGTTGGAAAAATCATTGCATTAAGGATGCACTCAAATCCAAACTGCTTATTTTCTGACTCATTTTTAAATTCATTTTTGCTCTCAAACGCATTTAATTGGTAGATTCGCTTATTCAGAAACTATATAATGTACCACAATGATCGATTTTTTGATAGAGTCAGAATATATTTCAAAAAATGATGTCAAAGTGGGCATTTTGAATGGAATTTCCGAAGCAATTGTGTTATCACTTTCTTCTGGACACGATAACTTCCACAATTCTGCACAAATCTCTTTCAAACTGATACATAAAATCAAGGGACATAAAATCTCGGTCAAGTTCGTTAATGGGCAAAAGCAGACAAAGGGGATGGAAATAGGGAGGGGTTTTGTGAAAACCGAAAAAACCCCAATAACTTCTTAATTTTTGTACATATTAAATCAGTTTAAAGTTTTTATTACTTCTAAAAATAGCACCAAAAATTCATGCATCACAAATTTTTGATAAAGTTTAAAATAGGCTCAAGGGGCGCAAAAAATAAGGTTTTTGGGAGAAAAAAATTCCTTACTTCGTCAATTCTCAAGATATCAAATCCAATAATTTTATTATACATCTCCTTAATATTATTATCTACAACTTTTATATTCACAAGTTTTTGATAGGACCAATTCGTACCGAAAAAAAAAAAAAAAAAATTAAACACGAAAACAAAAAAGGGGGGGTTGAAGAAGAAAATTTTTCATAACTCCGTCAATTCACAAGATATAAAATCTCCATGAATTTATCATATATCTTCTTAATATTGTCTTCAACATTTATATAGACAAGTTTTTGATAGGGCCAATTCTTACAGCAAAAACAAATTAAAAATACATAGCGGTTGAAGAAAAAAAATCATCTTATTAAGGGTGCATTCAAATACAAACTGTCTATTTTCTTACTCATTTTTAAATTCATTTTTGCTCTCAAACGCATCCAATTGCTAGATTCTCTTCTTCAGAAACTATATAATGTACCGTAATGATCGATTTTTTGATAGAGGCAGAATATATTTCAAAAAATGATGTCAAAGTGGGCATTTTGAACAGAATTTCCCGAAGCGATTGTGTTAGAAACGATAAATATTGCCCTACTGAGAAAATAATTGTTTATTAATCAAGTTTTAATTGAAAGAAAAATAAAAACACAGGTCGCTTATAAATCTTTTCAAAAATCACGTCAGCATGTTTCATAATTTTTTTTTTTTTATTAAAAATGAATCTGAAAATGTGCCAGAAAATTTCGTGTTGTTGAGTATGGAAAAATATTTTTATTAATATCGCCTTAACACGATTCTGATAAAACCAGCTATTTTATAAAAAGGAAATAAAAACTCGTCAAAAGCAGACAGATAAAACTATTAAAGTGGATTTATATCTAATAATGATTTAGTTTTTGTTGGTGAAATTAGTATATTTAACTTCGAAATCTACCTCTGCCTGTAGGCCGGGCCGGCAGGGATTTTTTTATTTTGCTTTGTATATTTTTCTTCCAAGCCCTTATTATGTGCCAAGTGCAATATAAATATAATAAAGTACATTATTAATTGCAGTTCATGCATCGAAATATGTTTGTAATAGCTGACATGAATACTCTAGTAATGTTTTACACATCATTTCTTTTATTTTAGAACAGAATATTTTAAAGATGTCTTCATATTCTTGATTGCAAATAAAAATGCACATGGAAATCCTTCACTTAAATCATCTAATGCTAATGTAAACAGTGTGATTAGATGAAAATAATAGGCATTGGGTTTGGGTGCCATCAATGCAAATATGTTGTGGGCCATTTTTAAGCATTTCTGCTTGAGCGTTATTCATAATGATTAAAATGAAATCATTTTGCTTTAAATTTGGATAACAACAAAACACAATACTTTTCTTTGACTCTCATTTCATCAACATAAATTTCTACACTTTAACCCTCTAGTTCATTTTGTTGCCAATTGGCAACAAATTAAATTTTCTCTCGTTATCGTTTATTTACCGTTGCCTCTCGATAACTTTATGCTTTATGTATTCATTTTGACCATATGCTTAGGTTTAGCACATTAAAAATACCATAGGCGATAATAGTTGTTTATCAGTTACAAATAAAAAGGAACTTTTGAAGCCTTCTATTTTCCTAGACATAGATGGATTTCTAACACAAATAAAAAATATTTAAAATGCAAAATCTCATTTTTAAAAAATATTTTTCAAAAGAATATGCTTTTAAAAGTGATTTTAAATAATTTTTAGTAAGGTATCTTGCAACAAATATTGTATGCATGCGAATATACGTTTGTTGCCATTTGGCAACATCATGAATCGAGTTCCGCTTTTATTTACATTTTTAGTATTCTGTTCAATGAATTTGTTGATTGTTTCATCTTGCTTTTTGTCTATTTTTTCTTCAAAAAATTTGTTCTGATAGAGCCTCATCATGTTCAACATATACTTTAAAGCAAAGATACTAAAAGAAATATTAACAGAAGAAATTTCGATTGGATTGTCTAGTGAAAGTGACATTTCTTACAATGACAGGGATGACGATCCACCTTTTGATGGAAACCTTCTGTTCAAAAACGGTTCAGATACTTATTATGAGACTGATTGGGATTTACAAGCAGATAAATCAGCTAATGAAATTGACTAGAATTTTGACGCAAACATTGGGATAGTGGATATTCCATCTACATCAAAATAAAAGCAGCCAGGTAAACGTAAATAGAAAAAAGTGAAAGCTTCAAACTCTTCAGCCATATCCTTCTTGGATAGAGATTATTGGAGGTGTTCTGTTGACAGATATATTGTGAAATATAATCTCCAAATAAGGACATTAAAATAATCAAGCGAAGTAAATTGTTTTTTTCATGTGTCAAATGTGATTTACAAAAGTAATTATCGAAAGTGTTTATGATCTAAAAGAAGGAAGTGAAATTGAAAAGTGATTGCACAATCGTAAACAGATACTTTATTATAAACATTTTCGCAATACTTATGAACTATAAGACATTTATATACTTTCACTTTAAATTATCGTAAATATAAATATTGACACAAATTATTTGTTATGCTGAATTATGGCATTAATTTCCTATTCTTTATTACTAATGATATTTTATTCATGTATTTTTTCCTCTACTCTTACTTGTAACTCAAACTCTCAAACTGAGAGATGTGTATGTTAAAGCTCCTATTAAATTTAATTTTACTTTTCCATTTATAAGTTCGGCACAAATTTAACTTCACAAGTCACTCAAAATATGCGTCTTTTTAAACAACATGAAGTTCAGACCATCAGTCACATATACGGATAAATAAGAAATACAGGAAGAAGATATACCGGGTGTCCCAAAAAGGACTGACTGATTTTAAAATTCAATAACTTCCAAACGGTGACAGATATTAAAAAAATTCTTGCAGGAGGGTTATGCATAAGGTCAAAAGTTTTATTACAGTGATTTTCAATTTTAGTTCGATTTACAAACAATAGATGGCGCTGTAAGCAATAGTCGCTAAATACAGGCTCGATTTCTAGTCCTTTCTCTTGTTCCATGCTGAAAAAGGAGATGGAAATGTATTATCCGGGCCACGAAGAACCAAAAATCGAGCCTGAATTCAGCGTCTATTGATCGCAGCGCCATCTATTGTTTGTAATTCGAACTAAAATTGAAATTCACTGTAAAAAAACTTTTGACCTTATGCATAACCCTCCTGAAAGAATTTTTTAAATATCTGTCACCGTTTGCAAGTTATTGAATTTTAAAATCAGTCAGTCCTTTTTGGGACACCCGGTAGATTCATTTACCCTTTCCGGAGGAAAAATACCAGATGAGATGACAATCAGATATACATAAATATAAGGTAATAACTAGTTTTTGAGGATAAAAACGAATATCACGCAAATTTTATGGTAGCAAAGATTAAATATTACTAGCAAATTCTCTACCTGAAAGTGTTTTATCATTAAAAACACCATATAAATATTTTTTGTATTTTTCCACCCAGTACGTTTCGAGCCTAACTCTCAACAAGCAAGCCTGTATAGTGTTTTAAAACATGTTCAAAAGCTACTCAATATATGCTCGAAAGATATAAAAGAGTATCTAAGGATTTGTATCTTTAGTAGCGTGACAAACTTTAAAATCATAAGACTGTTCGGGAACCCTGTCATTGGTGTATCACCAGGTAGTTGCACTATGATCTTGAATGCGTTTGAAAGTGAACGGTATGCGACAATTTTCCCATCTGAATGATAATACATTGTTTAATGGGAAAGACAAGTTATTCAACTTGAGACCAATAGTCGGTACCCTGAATTGAAATTCTTTTCCATTCCCATCAAAAAATCTATCTGTGTTTATGAGCAAATAAGTGCGCCAAAGGCATATGAAGCAGTATACCCCCCCCCCCCCCCCAAAAAAAAAAAAAAAATAAAAAATAAAAAAATAAATAACAAACTATCATAAATGTGGTTTTAAATTGTTATTTTTCGCAGGAGATTTGCGTACAATTTTGATATTTATTGCAAAAAAAAATACAACCAGTCTGCCAGGTGGACTTGGAGGTTAGCATTTGAGTCAATGCTAGACTAACTCATCCAGTTGTTGAACCTGTAAATCATGAACTGTATTTTGATAACTATTAAACAGCAGTAAACATAATGACACTTTTAAAATCAAAAGTAATTTCGTGCTTTGGAATATTAAGAAAAAATAGTACTCCGTGCTGCAAAATGTACCCGATAATTAATAGAAAAAAGACCAGAGAAATATCGTAGAATATGCTTAGAAGACGCTTAATGCATGGTGTTGCCATTTGGCAACCATTTAAAAAAATCCAAAATACGGAAAAATATAAAGGTGATTTTTTTTTAGTATTTTTCCTTTAATGTATGCTCGTTAATAAATCAAATATATTTTTCTTTAAAGAAAAAATAAAAAGTCATGCACTAGAGGGTTAACCTGGGAAGTCCAGGTTCAATCCCCTAGTATATATAAGCTTTCATCTGTGCATGTTTTTCAGGATAAAGATTTTGGACTGGTACATTATTCAAGCTGCATATTACGTTCCCATTTATCAGAGATTAATGATGTTTGAAGCCAGAGATTTAAATACTTAAACAATGTCCAATGAAAAAAATTATTTTTTAACTTAACCAGGAGATCCAATCTGGGCACCATGGGACACAGAACATGCTGCTTAGTGAAAACCATTTTTTTAATTGATAACTGTAATAGATATTTACATTTAAATGGCCCACTAACAACAGCAAAAAGTATATTTATACATAATAAAATATTATGTTTTAAATTAAACTTTTAAAGCTTATTAAAAGCATTACTTTGATATTAGCCACATGCCAGAAGTTAATAGCTAAGAAATCATTGAAGATTTTGCTATATAGGAGCTGTACATATATAATATTATTACTTTAGGGAGGAGGGGGGTCTGGCACTTAATATCGTAAAATATCTCTGGGGGGGGGGGGGGAGGGATTTGTCTTTTGATAGCATTATCATTTTTGATCCAACCAAAATTTTCTTTTTTTGTTTCTTTACATCAATATAGTCTGTTATCCTTTTTATAGTCTTTCTCTGTTTTTATGAAAATACAAAATTAATAAAATCATTAAATGATTATAAAATCAGTTCATCCCAAAGTATTGAAGAACCCAAACGTTCGCCATTCCCGTTCTTCTGCCTTATGTGCATATAATTCATTATTAGAGAAAACAGGTTCAAAATTATATTAGTTGTATTTACAAATATAAAATGGGGAAGCATGCGGTACACAGTTTTGTTTATACGAAATTCTGCTTATCCCCACACAAGGAGCAAATGCAAGAAGACAGTAATACTGTTGAATGTATTATATAACAAAAAAAATTATAAAATACTCTTAAATATTAAATATTTCGTAAAACAGTTATTTGATATAATCTTATTACATATGATAGTGATATTATCTTAAATTCTTCTCTTCATTTAAATCCGTAAAGTATGCAAAAAGTAAATGTACATATAACCATATCTGAATATCATTGAAACATACAAAAATAAAACAAAAGAAAAAAAGTTGTAAAAATAAAAATAATTTTTAGACACTGATAACAATATCATTACAGGAAAGGGGGGGGGGGGTTCAAAATTACTAAAAAGTTGATAATGTTATACAGGGTGCCTGCTCTCAATGGTGTTCAATGGCTAATTCCTAAACCGCTAATCATAGACATACAGTTCCAATTACAAAAATGTTTTAAATCAGGTAAAGAAATATTTTAAAAGCGATTTGGGTCAATAAAAACATTTCTTAAACAATTACGAAATTTAAATTTTTATACGGTCCCCCGGCCCTATAAGTTATCTGTAGTAAAATTTTCCTTTTACACTGACAAGTAATACAAAAAAAGTCTCGTTATTCTATGATTAAAATTGACCGAGTAATAGTTGTTTAAAATTGGAGCATATTTTTTGCTGCAAATTAGGTCATTCACAAATTTAGTCGAAATATAATTTCGTCAGATATATTAAAAAAAATGGTTGAGAGTAAAATTAACATTGCAATATAAATTTGAAATCTTTAATCATTCTGACATATTAATGCAAAATATACAATTCGTAAAAAACATTTAAGAAGAAAGAAAAAACAATCTTTGTTAAATAAAATTATGCTAAATTAACAGCCTCAATTCTTTACAAAACTATACATATTTTAAAATATTATTAGATTGCAGTAGCCAGCAAAAGTTGGGTTATGTCATGCTTTTTAGCTTTTGATAATTGATTCTTATGTACTCTGTATCACTGAATCCGAAATTGACCTTCATTTTTAACCATCACATCACTATTTTTCGCAAATTGCCAATTTCAAAGTTAAAATTGAACCTCCTCCCCCATCTCATTGGACTACTCAGCTGTTTAGCTGTAAGAATCCCAGGATAAGCGAAATCATTGAAAAAAAAAGTTTTACATGTTTTATAGTATGAGATTTTCGCTATATTTTAACTTACACATTTACGATTTGCAAAAAAATTCTAACATGATGGTTAAAAATGAAGGTCATTTTCAGATTCAGTGCTAAAAAGTACGTAAAAATCAATTATCAAAAGTTAAAAAACACAGCCATCTCCTCTACTTTATAGTATCTGATTTTTGTTATTCTTTAACTTTGACAATTTATGATTTGCGAAATATCCTGACATGATGGTTAAAAATTAAGGTAATTATTGGATTCAGTGCTAAAAAATACATAAAAGTAAAAAAACCCAACAATCGCAGTCTTGTATTATCTAATCTAAAACTTTTTCTTAAACTTCTTGGATGTAATCTATTAGAAATTTTTTGTGTTATCCTGTAAAATAAGTATAAATGGTAACCAACAAAAATCATAATAATATTAGATTGTTATCAGATTTGCACCAGTATGTAAAATGTAATCTCGATCGGATATTTGAAAGTGAGCTAAAGTTCGAGTACAAATTTTGAACTGGTAAAACATATATACGATCGTTGAAGTAACATAAAAACTTAGAAAAAATAACATAGTTTTTGTTAAAATAAATCATAAAAGAAACAGTCTGAAATCCTGACAAAATAAAACATATGCTATTTTAGCCAATCTCCCGACTGGGCAAGGTTCACTGAGCTTTTCATCCCTTCGGGGTCGATAAAATGAGTACCAAGCTTGCTTGGGAACTAAACACCAAGGGTCTCGCGTTAGGTTAACCACCTGGCCGGGACGCATGCTGTATAGCACCTCGGGGCCCAGGGTCAAGAAAACAGAGATGGACACTGTCGGCCCAGATCCTGCTTGGATTGTATAGCCACACAGTTTAGTTTTTATTTTAGCCAATCTGAAACTTAATAAATGTTAACTTAATCGTAATACTTGTACGATTTTTTTCAAAACGCAGATACACATGAAATAAGATCTTCGAATACTTTAAGCACTTGGTATGTGACCCCTCAAAGCCAAGCTGAACTCATTTGTTTTCAGAGCAGAAAAGTGGCATAAGTCATGCATTTTTAAAGTTTCATAACTCGCTCAATTTTAGTGTTATATGAATGGGATTTTTTTTTTTTTTTTTTTTTTCTTGTCTCACTTGTCAGTGTAATAAGAAAATTTTACTAAATATAACTTATAGAACCAGGGGACCATATAAAAATTTAAAATTCGTATTTTTTTAAGAAATGTTTTAGTTGCCCTAAATCGCTTTTAGAATATTTCTTTACCTGATTTAAAGCATTTTTGTAATTGGAACTAAATGCCTATGACTAACGGTTTAGGAATTAGCCATTGGACACTGTTGAGAGCAGTATTTGTACAGCCACTTACAGCAACCTTTGTGATCCTGATTATTTCAGTATTTAAGTACATAATCCAATAAGACGTCTGTCAGATTGTATTATATTTATGTTACATAACTTTTCAATTTACTGCTGCAGTTTTAATTTTGTTATGGAATATTAGCTGAAAACAAATGCTGAACTATTTATTTTGTTTTAAATTTCAAACATCTTAAACTTTCGCAATCGGGCTGCACATGACAGAGAATAATTTTTTTAAAACATGTTTCAAAAGTATTTTAAAAAAACCATTAAATATTCGGTAAATTTAAATACAAGCAGGAAACAAAAGTTATACATTAAGCACAGATTATGAAACACTTTCCAACACATACAGAATATTGTAACAAAATTTCACAGTTAAATAAGGTGAAAAATTATGCTTTAGTAAACAATTTTGGAAACGCATAACACATTTGAAATTCTAATTTCAGCAATTATCATCAATAGTTTGAAAATATACAAATTCATTTGTGCAGCCCTGTATATGATTTGTATATATACTACATAGAATGGTAAAATTTAGTTCCCTTAGGAAACACAAAGCATAGTTGTACATTCAAATTCCATAATTTCCCTCAATAAACTGAAATGTACAGAGATCTTTTGTGCACCCCTGTACATGATATATAAAATTTATGCACAAGTAATATTAAAAATTTAGTTAGGTTTAAAATGTACACTACAACTGAAAATGCTCTCTCAACAATTATTGTTCATAGACAGTACGGAAACTGAATTCTTTTGTGTGTTACTGTAAAAGAATGATGTACACTATACACACAATATTTGACAATCAGCATCTTGCAGTGTGCACATTAGTGATATATGTATATCCATTGAAATATATTTGAAATAGTGTAATATTAAAAAGCAGTAAACCAACGTTTAAAATGCACAAATAATGCGTGAAAAGCAGCAAACAGCTGTTTTGAAAAGAACAGCGTGCTAGAAAAAGCAAGGCTGAGCTAAGCCTTGCTTTTTCTAGCACGCTGTTCTTTTTTCCCTATCTTGCACTAAAGAGGAATCTCGCTGTAGATTCAAAACAGCTGTTTGCTGCTTTTCGTGCGTTATTTGTGCATTTTAAACGTTCGTTTACTGCTTTTTAATATTCAAGCACAAAGGCTTTAATTGCTATTTTAGTGTAACATTATTAAAATAAACTGAAATGATTCCTCCCATAGACCGTAACATATTAGAATTCTTCTGTGTGTCCCTGTGAATGGAATGATGAATGCTAAACACACCACATTCTACAGTAAGAATCTTGTAAAGCATTTTAGCGATATTTATCAATTCCAATATGTTTAAAATTACGTAACATCATTAAACTACACTGTAAACTATTTTCTGCCATGGATCGTAATGTAACAAATTTTTTTGAGTGTCCTTGCAACCAAACTATGAATTCTGCACACTTCATTTACGATTACCAAGCATGGCATAGTAAATCTCTGTAACATAATGACTGCATGAAAATTCGACTATATTTTCACGAGTAAAAGCACAGACAGCTGGCAGATGACAGACAGATAAACTGAGTTTATAAACTATTTTAATTGAAAGAGTGTGTGTGTGTGTGTGTTTTCTGAAGAATGTTAAAAACAATTTTGAGACTAGATTATACTTTGAAATTAATTTTAAAAAATAAATTGTAATTATGATTTTTTTTAACAAATTGATTTCCAGAAATGTAAAATGCACAAAACCAAACTTCAGCTCATTGAGCAAAAATAGATTTTGAGTTATGTTTAAAAATTTACTATATTGAAATGTATTTTGCAACAATAAAAAATGAATTTAACAATAGGAGTTATGGAATGACTCCTTGTTTAGCATCCAAAGGTAAAAATTATCGAAGAATCCAATTATGATGTCAAAATTAGATGTTAGAATTGAAATTTTTTAATTTTGTTACATTATCTATATGTGCACAACCTCCAATCAAAATTTATCTACAGGACTAATTAATAGGCATTATACTAATAGATTGGTATCTCTCATATTTTTATACAGAGTTAATAAAGAATGGGGAGTTTTTTCAGAACTGTACAATATTATTATACAATTTTTCAAATGAAAATTAGAATAATTAAATTATGATACACAGTGGGTGATCGGTTAATAAACTTAATCCGTTCGAAAGCAATGTTCGTTACCCAAATTGTTCATTAACCAATGACAGATTTACTATAGCGTTGTGTGGTAATTCAATTAATTAATTCTTAAAAGCTAAATAACATATAAAATTAATATTATTCTCCCTAAATTTATTTAAATGTAATAATAATAAAACATACATTACATACATACATACATACCCTTCCTTCAGTCACGTTTTATTTACTAATTTTTTGTTTTTGAGTTTGTGGGGCATTAAAGTATCTGTTTAAAGGTGATTGCTTTCCTCTCTTCTTCATAATGTTTCTGAAGTGATTAACAGCATTCCATTGTAAAGCTCCTTAAGCCTACCAACATTAGCCTCTTTTGGGTGCCATTTTGTGACCGTGGTCCTGACTTCCTCCAACTTCTTTAAAAGTTCTTTTATAACACAGATTGGAATTGGTTCTTTTTCATCTCTATCAACGCATCATGCTGAGTTTCTTGATTTTCTTCATTTGAGAGTTCTTTGATCGTTAACTCACTTTTGTGTTCCATTATGAGCTTTTGAATGTCATCTTCATTAACTTCTAATTCCAGTTCTTCAGCTGTTCCAGCAATTTCATCCACAATTTCAGGAACATTATCCCCATCTTCCTGGATGGAGGATGGATATAGCTTTCAGCATTCACACTTTAAGTGTCATTGAGAGACCTCTGACCATATTGTTTGAATGATCTACAGTAGAAGATCTTTATAACGCAAACCTAAAAACGCAAGGTTGTGCGTTATATAGAATTTTGCGTTATATGGATCACATCATTAAATTCACCTTGTAAACATGGCGAAATATGTGTGAAACATAACAAAATACATTAGAATATCTTTATACTGCATTCCTTGTCAGTGGCGTACCCAAGGAGGGGGGGGGGGGCTGATGGGGCTACAGCCCCCCCCCCCCCCCCCGAAATTTTCGAAAGTGATATAGAAAGGTGCTGATTTTTCGTCTTTCTTTTATGGAAATTTTTTTCATTTTTTTCCATTATACAGCGGACAAACCATTCTCATTAGTCCCATATTAGTCCACATTGACAACAAAGAAGAGAAAGGCGGTTGACGGATTATAGCCCCCCCCCCCCCTACTCCTCCCGAAATAGTCAAAAAATTAAATGAAAAAGTGTTTTTTTTCTTACTTTTTAAAGATAAATCTGTAATTTTTTCTTCTGCCATACAGCAAAATAGCCATTCTCGTTAACACCATATTAGTCCAGGTTATATTAGTTAGGGGGCTGATGGAATTTCAGCCCCCTCCTCTCGAAATGGTCGAAAATGAAATGAAAAAATAGTGCTGAATTTTTTCTGTCTGTTCAAGATAAATTTGCATTTTTCCCCTATCGTTCAACAGACTATGCGCTTCCTTCGCTTTAGTTCCATATTAGTCCATATTGACACCAAAGAAGAGAAAGGGGGTTGATGGGGTTACAGCCCCCCCCCCCCCAACCAGAAATCGCGAATTAAATAAAAAATTGTTTTTTCTTTACTTTTTAAAGATAAATCTGTATTTTTTCTTCTGTCATACAGTAAAATAGCCATTCTCGTTAACATCATATTAGTCCACATTGACATCACAGCATACCCTAAGATGGGGAGGGGGCTGATGGAATTACAACTTCCTCCTCTGGAAATAGTCGAAAATGAAATGAAAAAGTAGAGCTGATTTTTTTCTGTCTATTTGAGATAAATTTGCATTTTCTCCCCTATCATTTAACAGACTAGCCGCTCCCTTCGCTGTAGTTCCATATTAGTGTACAGTGACATCACATTATACCCGAAAAGATAGAAGGGGGTTAATGGAGTTACAGCCCTCTCCCAAAAATTCGAACATGAAATGAAAAAGTTCTGATATTTTCCTTTTTGTTTGAGATAAATTTGTATTTTTCCTCTATCATTCAACAGACTAGCTGCTCTCTTCTCTTTAGTTCCATACTAGTGTACAGTGATACCACATTATACCCAAAGAGGTGAAAGGAGTTAATGGGGTGTCCCTTTCCTAAATAGTTGAAAATGAAATGAAAAAAAAGGCTGTTTTTTTTCTTCTTGTTTCAGATAAATTTGCAATTTTTCTTCTGCCATACAGTGAAATAGCCATTCTCGTTAACACCATATTAGTCCACATTGACATCACAGCATACCCAAAGATGGGGAAGGGGCTGATGGAATTACAGCCCCCTCCTCCCGAAATAGTCGGAAATGAAATAAAAAAATATTGCTTTTTTTTCTTTCTGTTTGAGATAAATTTGTATTTTTTTTCTCCTATTATTCAACAGACTAGACACTCTCTTCTCTTTAGTTCCATATTAGTGCACAGTGACACCACATTATACCGAAAGAAGTAGAAAGGGGGTGATGGGTTACAGCCCCTTCCCAAAATAGTCGAAAATGAAATGAAAAAAGGCTGATATTTTTCTTTTTGTTAGAGATGAATTTGTAATGCACTTGTTTTCTGCAATACAATGAACTACACGTTCTGGCTAGTCTCATATCAACGCACAGTTACACCACAGTATACCCAATGAGGGGAAGGGGCTGATGGGGTTACTTACTCTTCCGAAATAATCAAATATGAAATGAAAAAAAAAATTCCAGTTTTTTTTTTCTTTCTTTTGAGATTAATTTTTAATTTTTTTCTGCGACGCAGCTATTCTGGTTAGTCCCATATATTAGTGCACAGTGATGCCCCAGCATACACCAAAGGATTCGATGGGGACGGGGGTTATGACGTTACAGCTCCATTCCACCTCTGAAGAGATCGCAATGAAATGAAAAAAGGGCTGATATTCCTTCTTTTTCAGATAAATTTGTTTTATTTTCTGGCATGCCACGAATTTGTTTTTCCTTTTAATCCAATATCCTCCTCAGTCCTGCGACCAAATTTACTTGAGACAAGACCACAAAATCCATTTTCAAATGACTGAAATCACTGTTTTACTCGATAAATGAAAACATATATACTGAGTTCAAGAGACCTAGAAATAAATTCGACAAATCTAAAAGTAGTTTAATTTAAGGATTTTTTAAATTTTTCCCATAGTCGGCGGGCGCCAAGATTGTCAATGCGGGGGTATGTTAATGCACAGTAACACCACAGCTAATCTCAAGTCGATTTCGTCTAAATCTGAAATCCGGTGCGGAAGAGTTGACTGTAAAAGTAGCTTATTAACTTTCATTTTTCAGTCGCATCTCCATGCCACACCGAAATATGGGGGTGCGGAGGGTTGAAGGGACTAAACCTCTTTTACCTGCCAAAACGGTCAGACTAAATGGTAAAAAAAGTTTACTTCTTACTTTTTAGATCAATTCAATTATATATATATTTGTCATGCATCGCACTTGTCTTTCTTGTTAGTCCCATATTAGTGCATAATGACACCTTAGCTAATCCCTTCAGAATTTTGATAAGTCGGAAGTCAGGCACACTATATATGTGCGGAAGAGCTGACTGTGAATGATATTCATTAACTTTTGTTTTTAACACTCGATTACTTCCTCGTATCTGTAAGATACACAGTGACTTCTTGTTTGACTGCAAAGACATCTTTGGAGTTCGGTAATGTCCCCTCCCCCCACTTATCTTCCTATTCTGTCTTAACTTTGCAGCCAGTATTTTTCATCTGGAACGGTTTAAAGTCCTTCTTATTACTTGTGCAATGCACAAATAATAAACAAAATCTTTATTTTATATATGTGTATGAAAATATTTTGTGTATACAAAAAATATTTTGTGTTTGTTACAATATTAATTTATTGTTAAACAAGAACCGTAGCCAGAATTTAGTTTCAGGGATTGGAAGAACAATTTTATAGATATTATGTTATAATGACTTTCTTTTAAATGAAAGTATATAAAAAAAACCCAGTAACACTTTTCAACAGATTTCGACGTGGGACGGTCTCAGGATCGGACCCGTGCCCTCGCCCCTTCCCCCCAGATTTGAGTCTGAGTTAAAAAAAAAAAATCTGAAATTCTCAGCAAATTTTCTGAAAGGTTACAGCAGAGGGGGAAAGAAGAGGTAATCCCTTCCTGCTGCTAATTATTTTTGTTGTAGTTTGGGTTAACTCTGTTTATATTCAGGTCAATTTCAGGCTGAGTGGGTTCGGGTTAACCAGATTTCTAAAAAGTTCAGCATATTATTTCAGTTTAAAAACTATACATATAATAATAAACACAGATATTTGTATGTATGTGTTTTTAACGCGATCCTTTGATGAAATACAGGTTTTTATCACGACGCTTTGACGAAATTTGCATTTTCCCCGAACTTTTGACAAAATTAGCTTTTTTCCGCGACCCTTTGACGAAATTCGTGTTTTTTTTTTCGTGATCCTTTGTCAAAATTTGCGTTTTTTCCGCGAGTTTTTGATGAAATTCGAGTTTTTTTCGTTAACTTTTACCGAAATTCGCGTTTTTTACGAAACCCTTCGTCGAAATTTGTGTTTTTTTCGCGGCTTTTTTGACGAAATTCGCTTTTTTCTCGTCTTTTTGATAAATTTCGCGGCTCATTGACGAAATTCGCGTTTTTTTATGGAAATGGTCGTGTTTTTTTGTTTTTTCGCTGCTGTTTGACGAAATTCGCTTCTTTCCGCAGTCTTTTGCCGAAAGTCACGTTTCTCTGTGGATCTTCTTTGTGACCATGCTTTTTTTTGCGATCCTTTAACGAAATTCGCGTTTTTTCCGCTTCCCTTTGACGGAATGCATACCTTTTTTAGCAATCCTTTGCCAAAATTTGCGTTTTTTCTGCAGCCCTTTGAGGAAATTTGCGTTTTTTTTGCGGCCCTTTGAGGAAATTTACGTTTTTTCTGAGGTCATTTGCCGAAATTCACGTTTTTTTACGCAATCCTTCGTCGAAATTCATGTTTTTTTCTGTGGTCATTTGCCGAAATTCATGTTTTTTAATGCAATCCTTCGTCGAAATTTGCGTTTTTTCCGCGGCTCTCTGACGAAATTTGCGTTTTTTTTCCGTCTTTTTTGATGAAATTTGCGTTTTTCTGCGGCCTTTTGACGAAATTCACGTTTTTCTGTGTCCCTTTGACGAAATTCGTGTTTTTTCAGCTTCCCTTTGACGGAATGCGTGTTTTTTTAGCAAAGCTTTGTCGAAATTTGCAGTTTTCTGTGGTCCTTTGACGAAATTCGCGTTTTTTCTGTGGTCATTTGACAAAATTCGCGTTTTTGCGCAATCCTTCCTCGAAATTTGCATTTTTTCGCGGCTTTTTGTCGAAATTCGCACTTTTTCTCGTCTTTTTGATGAAATTTGCGTTTTTCTGTGGCCTTTTGACGAAATTCACGTTTTCCCGTGTCCCTTTGACGAAATTCACGTTTTTTGCGATCCTTTACGAAATTACCCTAGTAGCAGCGACTGGTCGCATTTTGCTAGGCCTTTCATCAATTCCTCGAAAGTTGCTCGAGAAATAATACACGTATATCATTGCGAGCAACATATGAGAACCGGTTTTGATGAGGCTATATTTCATCAACTAAAGCTAACACTATGAGCTCATTTGCCGATGAAAACGTGCTGATTGGTAACTCACCAACAACAGATAACTGCCCAATATCGAATCACTGTGAAATATGGGCGAAATCGCAGTTTTTCTGGAACCGCAAATCTGATTGGTTGAAAGACGAAGGCTGCGCGAAGTCCCGGATGAAGTCGGTGTTGTTGTTTTGATTCCAGCGAGGAAGGAGGAAGCGGACGCCATTGCTTCAGCGACCGCGTGAGCTCCTTGGAAGTTGAAAAAATACCTTTTCTCGGAAATATGTAAGTACCTATTTCATTCTTTCTGATGTTATTACTTTTTTCACAAATAAATGTTGTGAAAATACTATACAGACTTGACAATATTTCTGATTTTCCACGTTTTCCTGTACCCTTGAGTTTCATACACATTTTTTAATAGCTTGAAATTTTTATTATCATATCGGTAATTTGTCTCGAATAATAATGAAGTTCTTCATTATTGTTTTGTAATTAAACTGGTACAGAACGTGATTACATTCTTAAAATAATGTTTTTACGGGAAAAAATAAAAACCCGAATTCTGAAATAAAATCCGATTTTTGGGTCTCGGAGATTGGCAAGTCTGTATGTATATGTTGTTTCTGGTTGCTGTATGTATAAAGCAGTGTAAAGCAGTATGTATCCTTTTACATTTTCTGATCGAATAAAGAGAAAAAATATTTTAAAATAAGCAAAA
The DNA here is from genome assembly GCA_963932465.1 of Maratus speciosus. Taxonomy (NCBI): domain Eukaryota; kingdom Metazoa; phylum Arthropoda; class Arachnida; order Araneae; family Salticidae; genus Maratus; species Maratus speciosus. Next base: position 138,443,911 of record OZ010797.1, on the reverse strand, counting down.
AAAAAAAAAAAAAAGTACCAATCATTCTGGCAACCAAAATGCTTTAATATTATTAAGTCAGGATTTAAGAAAAATAAAACCCCCTTTTAACACCTTTTTTTCAATAACACCCGAAATAACCCCTACAGCTGCGATTTTCAAAAAGAAACAGGCAGAGGAGGGAGGGGGGGATGATATTAAAATCCAAAAAAGTTCATAAAATACTCTGTCACTTAAGATAAAAAACATTTTGGCAGGGTTCGCAAATATCAAAATAGTCAAATACTTAGTGCTGATTATAAATATTTTAAGATTTTTGTGTTAAAGGAAAGAAATGATTAATTGCTGTCAAAGCTTAATATATATATATATATATTTAAAACTGAAAAAGGGTTATTTTGTATACTTAAAAGTAGGTGTGTGTACATTTTTCTTATACAGAAAGTAAAATTATCACAGTGCAGATAATGTATGATATATTTTTTTTAATTTGTCTATTTTCTGTGTTTTAAAATGTGTATTTTTGCTTTATTTTGATTGTCGCCATTTTAAAATGCACACTTTTGCGTGTTGTCTCCTAGAGTTTGGTAATCTGGGAGACAAAACGCAAAAACATGCCGATTTTGTGATTTGGTTTGGAAATGCACCAAGAAGGGGGGGATCAAAGTTTAGTTAAAATATTTTTGTTGGTTTTCAGGGGGGGGGGGGGGGGTCATGACCTCCAGGACCGAAACTAGCCTTTCTTGCACCCGGGGCAAACATGGATTTTGGCGCCCCCCCCCCCCCCCCCCTCTTCCGCAAAGTATATTTACAGAGAGAATTTTACTAACTTTATAATAGACGACTTATTTTAAAATTTAAAATATATAATCATAAAATATGTAATACTGAACAATTTACACTGGCGGATCCAAGGGGGAGGTCCCTCTGAGAATCAACAAAAATATTGTACAGATCATTTTTAAAATGACATATTCAGTAGAGTCCCGATTATTCGAGTCCCGCCTAACCGAGTTTCCGCTCGCTTTCACCGAGTTACTTTTTTCTGATGGACTGATGGCTTCCATTATTATGAAACAGCCATTATAAATGAAGTGTTAGCTGAAGATAAAAGAGCAGCCGTAAAAAGTTAGAACTCTGATTTTCTGGTCAGAATAAGGAAAAAAAATGGCCATATTTTTTTTTTTTTTTTTTTTTTTATCTTCATCTAACACTTTATTTATAATGGCTTTTTCATAATAATAGAAGCCATCAGTCCATCAGAAGAAAAGGATCCATTCCAAAGGTATAATCCTTCATTTGGCGCCCGGGGCACATGCCCCCTCAGCCCCCCCTTAGTTTCGGCCCTGATGACCTCTGTCACCTCCCCCTTGGATCCGCCATTCTAGATTACGTAGTTCAGTATTACATATTTTATGATTTCATATTTTTAATTTTAAAATAAGTCGGATATTAGAAAATTAGTAAAATTATCTTTCTAAATATACTTTGCAGAAGAGGGGGGGGGGGGGTTGCCCCGCCCGTTCCATGTTTGCACCCGGTGCAAAAAAGTTTAGTTTCGTTCCTGATCCAAGAGGGGGATGACGACCCCCCTCCCCCTGAACGACATAAAAATGCTAAAATTTATTTAAAAAATGAAATAATTTTTAATTTTTTTTAAATTTTAATGTTATTTAATTAAGTATTAAAGGAAAAAAATGATTAATTGCTGTCAAAGCTTAATATATACATATACTTTTTAAACTAAAAAATGGTTGTTTTGTAGTATATAACCTTTACCGGTGCAGAGTAATTCTGTTCATAAACCGATGCAATAATGGACTGACACCGGAATTTATAAACAAATTTATTAGAAATACGAACTTGCTTATTTTCACGTACATTATAATAGGAAAATTTTAATTAAATATTCTTGGTGCCATTTGTCAGTTTTGGAATTAAATTTAGGTGTCCTTTTTTTAAGGACGCCGCCCTCGAAATTGTTAAAAGTAGGCGTGTGTACATTTTTCTTGTACAGAAAGTAAAATTATTACAAGACTCATAATGTGTGATTTTTTTAAAAAATTTTTGTATTTCCTGTGTTTTAAAATATGTATTTTTGCTTTATTTTTATTGTCGCCATCTTAAAGTGAACGTTTTTGCTTGATGCCTCCTAGAGTTTGGAAATTCTGGGAGACAAAACGCAAAAACGTGCCGATTTGGTGATTTTTTTTGGGAAAACACCAAGAAGGGGATCAAAGTGCAGTTTAATTTGGGTACTCTAACTCAGTAGCAGAACAGCACCAGGCACTGCATTTTTTTATGCCTGGTAAACAATGGCGGATCCAAGAGGGGAGGATAATGACACCCCCCTGAACAACAGAAAAATGCAAAAAATTATTTAAAAAATGAAATATATTTTTAACTAGTTTTGAATTCTAATGTTATTTAATTATGTATTAAAAGAAAAAAAGGATTAATTGCTGTCAAGTCAAAGCTTAATATATACATATATTTTTTTAACTGAAAAAGGGTTGTTTTGTATTTAAAAGTAGGTGTTTGTAGAACAAACTGTACATTTTTCTTGTACAGAAAATAAAATTATTACAGGGCGGATAATGATTTTTTTTTCAAAATTTGTGTATTTTCTGTGTTTTAAAATATGTATTTTTGCTTTATTTTGATTGTCGCCATCTTAAAATGCATACTTTTGTGTGGTGTCTCCTAGAGTTTGAAAATCTGGGAGACAAAACGCAAAAACATGCCAATTTGGGAAACACACCAGGAAGGGGATTAAAGTAGAATATTTTTGTTGGTGTTCATGACCCCCCCCCCCCCCTCTGACGCCAGTCATCTCCCCCTTGTATCTGCCATTGTAGATTACGTAGTTCAGTATTACATATTTTAAATTTTAAAGTAAGTCTAATATTAGAAAATTAGTAAAATTCTCTTTCTAAATATACTTTGCAGAAGAGGGGGTGCAAAATCCATGTTTGCCCCAGGTGCAAAAAAGGCTAGTTTCGGCCCTGATCCAAGAGGGGGGGGGTAATCCCCCCCCCCCCTTGAACAATAGAAAAATGCTAAAAATTATTTAAAAAATGAAATATATTTTATATTCTTTTTGAATTTTAATGTTATTTAATTACTATGTATTAAAGGAAAAAAAAAAGATTAATTGCAGTCAAAGCTTAATATATACAGTAGACTCCCTCAAATCTGCAAACCTAAAATCCACTCATCATTACAGATGTAAACAATGAAAGTTTTAGTTCAGATGCCAGAACACAATTACAGAATTTTTTAGTTTTATATAATTATTCTGCATGTATTCTAATATGTAATTATAGATAATATGACTGAACTCATGGTTTTTCATGAAATAAGTATAAATTTATTTCTGTTAAAAATCAAGATATTGCCAATATCATTGGTAATAATCACAATCTTTTTACTAAATATATATATGTATCAATCAAACTTTTTTGCATATTAAATCTGACTAAACCTTAAATACAACTTCCTTACTTTATGATTTTTATGTGAAATTATTAACATGGTACCTTTAAGAGGAAAGTTTCATTCAATAATTCATCTTTATTATGCATATTTAATTATACATTAATTATTTAATTTTTAATAATTTAACTTTATTTTTATTTAAAAATATTAATCATTTTTAAAATTATCTTACTGTTTATTATTTTAGTTTAATACTTTACTATTTTAATATTTTGCTATACTGCAAGCATTCATATAATTTCAATTACATCATTAGCTACATTCAAATTACTGTTTAAAAAATGTAAACAAAACAATAACCAGAAATCTGCAAAATTTTAAAATCAGCACAACCTCTGGTCCCAAGCTGTGCGGATTTGAGGGAGTCTACTGTACATATTTTTTAACTAAAAAAGTGTTGTTTTGTATTTAAAAGTAGGTGCGTACACATTTTTCTTGTACAGAAAATAAAATGATTACCAGGCGGATAATGTAGGATTTTTTTTTTTTCAAAATTTGTGTATTTTCTGTGTTTTAAAATATGTATTTTTGCTTTATTTTGATTGTCGCCATCTTAAAAGGCACACTTTTGCGTGGTGTCTCCAAGAGTTTGGAAATCTGGGAGACAAAACGCTAAAACGTGCCAATTTGGTGATTTTTGTTTGGAAACGCACCAAGAAGGAGATCAAAGTTTATTTAGAATATTTTTGTTGGCCATCGCCCCACCCTGGGATCTGCCATTGTAGATTACGTAGTTCAGTATTACATATTTTATGATTTCATATTTTAAATTTTAAAATAAGTCGGATATTAGAAAATTAGTAAAATTCTCTTCGTAAATATACGTTGCAGAAGAGGGGGGAAGGTGCGTCAAAATCCATGTTTGCCCCGGGTGCAAAAAAGGCTAGTTTCAGCCCTGATCCAAGAAGGTGGATAATGACCCCTCCCTCTGAACAACAGAAAAATGCTAAAAATTATTTAAAAAATGAGTGCAAATTATTGATATTTTTGCACAACCGATTGATACGTTTGCGAGTTTTTTACTATGAAAGGTTGTTGAAATTAAATTTTTTTTCCCTTGACTGATCAACAAATTTTGTGGGGGGTTTTCCCCCAAGATCGATTGACAAGTTTTGTGTTATTTTTCATGGCCAATTAATGAATTCGGGTGGGGTGGGGGGGGGGTGATTCTTATCCGAATTTTCAGAAAATTTAAGGCATTAAGTTCAAAAAATTATGAAAAATCAGTCATCAGTCTGGAAATTCAGACATAAAAAATATATAACTGAAAAAGCGACAAATGGTCACCAAAAAAATTGATTTTGTCAGTTGTTTGCAGAAAAAACATTTTAATCAAAGCATCATGAATAAAACGCAAATTTCATCAAAGAATCACAGAAAAAACATGAATCTCATTAACCTTCTGAGCAGGGCTGGCTATTTGCCGGCAAAAAAGGGTTTCTGCCTTGCCAGTGGCAGAAACTGGTTATAACCGGCAGAAACTGGCAACAACTGGCATAAACATATTTCATGACATAATATGAGACTTTTTTACTAGTATTAAATTCCTTAAGTACATTTTATTCCGTATAAATAGCAAATGAAATATTGTGGGTAGTTTTAATTAAAAAATAAATAGATTTGTATTAGAAAAAATGAGTAATGTAACAGATAAAATTTTTGTTATAGTATGGTTATATAATTTTATATGTAAACAATTATTAGAGTATTTTAAAATTTCAGTTTAAAAATCAAATACAAAACTATATCCAATACTTATTTTAAATTAAACAATGAAAAGAAAAGAAAAATATTCAATACTTTCTCAAAATAATTTTCTGTAATTTAACGTATTAATTTAATAATAACACTATAAATTATCTCTCATAGAAATGTTATAGTTATATGCGGATCTTGTAATTCCATGAATTTAAAAAACATTTCATTTAAATACAGTATTCAAAGGAACAAATCTGACTTTTTTTTTTTTTTTTTCAATTTAAGACTGTTATAAGCATAGATCAAACTTCGTGTGAATTTTAGTAAAAAAGCTAAAATCTTTAACAATGATTTTACGCACAAATAACGTACAGACACGACAAAAAACGATTATATGGGATATTTTTGTCGTGTCTGTATGTTATTTGTGCATAAAATCGTTGTTAAAGATTTTAGCTTTTATATTAAGACTGTTAGTTGAAAATGTTCCAACCACATTTTGCACTTACAAAACAAACAACTACAAAGGTTCAAATCAGATTTGATACAGTAATAACCGACTACCATATGCTAACTTATTTACTTCATCCTAAGTATATGGGATCAAAATTGACATATGAGCATAAAGAAAAGGCAAGGAAATTGCTTTCTGATATTAATCCCAATTTTGTGCCACATATAATATCCTTTGAAGCAAAATCGACTCCTGCTTCAGAAACATATTTCTCCAAGGAAGCCCTAGAAAATGTCTTGCCCTTACCTTCTATGTGGTGGTCATCTTTAAAAATGAATACTGGTGAAAATGAGGATTTTTCAAATTTGCATCCTCAATAATGACATTGCCAGCAAGTAATGATAGTCTTGAAAGAATATTTTCAAACTTTTCTTTCATTCAAAACAAAGAAACAGTGTGTTCAGAAAGATTAGCAAAATTTTGTCCTATGCTATGGAATGTTCTGTGGAAAAAGTAATAATAGTATATTTGAGTGGCAATTTTGTTCTTTCAATATTGTAAAATAATTGTGCAAGATATTTCATTAATTTTTTTTTCTGTTATTTATTGTGCTTCAATTATTTACTTATATATTTTCACAAGAATCATAATCTTTAAGTTATTGCATTGCATTATTTATTTAAAAATACTCTGAAAAATACATTTGTTAAAATATCACAGATTTTTTTGTAAATTTCCCTTTTTACTTTTAAATAAAAATTCAACTCTAAACAATAATATAAAATAGTTAAACTTGTACAGCATCAGACTACCATTGAAAATTTCTGTTTTTCAAGTGAAAAAAAATTAGTACCTATTATTATATAAACAAAGTATATTTATATGATAATTTTGAAACTTTTTTACAACTTTGAATAACATTCATAATCTTTAATTTTAATTTTTAACTTAATTGTTTACACATCAAATACATGTATGAATTAAGAATCATTGCACATTAAAGTTCTTATTAATATTATTTCTGAGTTTCTGCCAGTTTTTGCCACTTACTGGCAGAAACTAGTTTCTGCCATGCCGGTTTTAACCGGTTATAACCGCTGGTTTTAACCACTCTGGCAGAAACTTGCCAACCCTGCTTCTGAGCGTCTTGCAAAAGGGTAAAATTGTAATGTTGTTTTCTTTGCATTTTGTTTTAAATGCTAATAAAATATGATTCTTTCAACATTATAAAAAAAACTCAATTACAAATATGAATGTAATTCTTAAGATTATTAATAATTCTTCAATATATTTAAAATTCCATAAATCTATAGAATTATATTATCTTAAATATTGCTTGTATTGCTGTGAAACTTGGAGCTTAGTGAACGGAATAATACGCCCCAAACACTTAGAGGGTTAAAGGATTGCGAAAACTTAAATTTTGTCTAAAGATCGCAAAAACTCAAATTTTGTCAAAGGATCGCAAAAAATCAAATTTTGTCAGAGGATCGAGGAAACTCAAATTTCTTCGAAGGATCACAGAAACTCAAATTTCTTCGAAGGATCACGGAAACTCAAATTTCTTCGAAGGATCGCAGAAACTCAAATCTCTTCGAAGTATGCTGAAAACTCAAATCTCTTCGAAGTATGCTGAAAACTCAAATTTCTTCGAAGGATGTCGAAAACTCAAATTTCTTCGAAGGATGTCGAAAACTCAAATTTCTTCGAAGGATGTCGAAAACTCAAATTTCTTCGAAGGATGTCGAAAACTCAAATTTCTTCGAAGGATGTCGAAAACTCAAATTTCTTCGAAGGATGTCGAAAACTCAAATTTCTTCGAAGGATGTCGAAAACTCAAATTTCTTCGAAGGATGTCGGAAACTCAAATTTCTTCGAAGGATGTTGAAAACTCAAATTTCTTCGAAGGATGTCGGAAACTCAAATTTCTTCGAAGGATGTCGAAAACTCAAATTTCTTGGAAGGATGTCGGAAACTCAAATTTCTTCGAAGGATGTCGGAAACTCAAATTTCTTCGAAGGATGTCGGAAACTCAAATTTCTTCGAAGGATGTCGGAAACTCAAATTTCTTCGAAGGATGTCGGAAACTCAAATTTCTTCGAAGGATGTCGGAAACTCAAATTTCTTCGAAGGATGTCGAAAACTCAAATTTCTTCGAAGGATCGCAGAAACTCAAATCTCTTCGAAGTATGCCGAAAACTCAAATCTCTTCGAAGTATGCCGAAAACTCAAATTTCTTCGAAGAATGTCGAAAACTCAAATTTCTTCGAAGGATGTCGGAAACTCAAATTTCTTCGAAGGATGTCGGAAACTCAAATTTCTTCGAAGGATGTCGGAAACTCAAATTTCTTCGAAGGATGTCGAAAACTCAAATTTCTTCGAAGGATGTCGAAAACTCAAATTTCTTCGAAGGATGTCGAAAACTCAAATTTCTTCGAAGGATGTCGAAAACTCAAATTTCTTCGAAGAATGTCGAAAACTCAAATTTCTTCGTAGGATGTCGAAAACTCAAATTTCTTCGTAGGATGCCAAAAACTTGAATTTAGTAGTCAAAGGTCCTCTTAAAAAATGCAAATTTCATCAAAGGTCATAGGGGAAAAAACGCAAATTTTGTGAATGGTTCGCAGAAAAAAGTTGCGGTTTCTTTAGAAAACAGCACACACACACACATACAAATATTTGTTTATTATTATAGGTATAGTTTTTCACCCCTTGGTGATGAGAGCCCTTTGAGGCTTAATTTTAATCTTTTACCACCGGTTTTTAAAAACAGAAAATTTTCTTTAGTTGAATCGCGAAAATCCTCTGATTAAATAAGGTAAATTTTACATTAAAAAATAACTGGTGAGAATAATGAAGGATTCTGAGTACCTTAAGTGGCACATATACCGATCGCTTGTCCCCTAGGGGTTAATCTGAAATAATAGACTGAACTAACTTTTGAAAAATTGGTTTTAACCTGAACCCAACTTGCAGGAATGTACGCTCAGCCTGAAATCGACCCGAACCAAAAACAAAGTTTACTCAACTTGCAACAAAAATAATTAGCTCCAGAAGAAAATTGATTGTTCTCCCTTCCTCCCCCCCACCCCCCCCTCACCTATCTGCTGTAACCTTTCAGAAAATTTGTTGTAAATTTCAGATTTTGATTTTTTTTTTTTTTTTTTGAATCAACTGCAAATTTAACGGTTACTTTTTGCCATAGATTGGACGAAATTCTGTTTTTTCAACAGTCAGTTTGTTAATCAAAGAAAATGCCAGGGAGTCCTCTTTTGACTATAATTTCGTTAAGGATATAATAAAACAATTTCATTCTGAAATGGATATTCATGATGCCATCAGCAAATATACATTGTTCATGCAAGTAGTTAAAAATGGAGGCATGTTAAATATTGCAAAGTTTCCTGAAATTTTTTAAAGCGAGCATAATCATACATTTTCAATAATTTCCAAAGTTATAAATGTTGAGCTTGTGCTGTCTGTCACAATTTTACCTTCTGAAAGGAAATTCAGGGCACAAAATCGAATAAAAACTAATTTCTGAACTACATTTAACAACCCCATTGTAAGAACTCATGACATTTGATTGAAAGTTTAATAATAGACTGTATAACAGCTTGATTTTCTTCCTTATTGAAAAAATTTTGCATACTAATTATTCTGAATTGTTGATTTAAATTGCTTCAATGGTATTTTGTCATGTCCGTGTTAATGTATTACTTTAAATAGCATGTAAAATAACAGTGAATTTTAAAGATTTTTTCCCTCTCCCCCCCCCCTCCTCCCTTAAACAGCTCAACTCCACCTCCATTTATAAATGTTAGGAGGGAGACTCTCTTCCTAAGAAAAATTTAATTTCAAGCCCTGTCTTGACCAATTATCAAATTTTTCGACCGATTTACAAATCCTGCCATTTCGTCTTCTGACTGATTCACAAAATTACTCTGTTTTTCCTCTGTTGCATTGAAAAATTGCATGATTTTTTTATTCTGAGGTGGATAGACAATTTGATATTTTTTCTCCATCAATCGATCACAATTAATTGATTTTGCAGTTATATTCTTGCATGGAGTTGGCAAATTTCTCGATTTTTCCCCTTCTCTATGACCAATTGACAAATTTCGCATTCCCTTCCCATATTCGATGAATTTTGCTATTTTTTTCCCCTCAGCCAATTAGTGAAATTCAAATTTTTTTATTGCAGCCAATTGACATATTTTGCAATAAAATTAAATAAAAAGGGTGCATCCAAAAGAGCAGTAAGGACCACTGGGTGCATAATGTAGTTTGAAAAGGTCCACCGTGCTTTACGCCCTTCCAAATTAGCCTAGAGTCAATACTATTTGTACATTAAAATTCCTTATCTTTAAAAAAAGAATTCTATTTTATGATTCTTAACTTTTAGCATTGCACCTGAAAAACATCAAGAAATCCAGAAATTTTATGCAATTGCTTTTTTTTGTGTCTCAGTACTTTAATGAAATGCAATACATTTTATTTTTTTTATATTAATTTTTTTTTTATCCTTAGGATGTTCTTGAAATTCCTATGAGACCACTCTCTGAGAAGGCAAACAGTGTTTCCTTGCATCGTGATTTTTAAGAGAAATCTAAGGGTAATTATAATTATGTTTATGCTAAAGAAACTACTTTTTGCAGCAGATGCTGCTTAATGTGATTATGTGTAATGTCAGCCTGTTAGTGTTATCAAAATCATCATGTCCCGACCTAACAATTCATGCTAAAAGCATCGCTCTGTGTGATAAATACTTTGTTTAATGGTATTGCCTTTTCAGCAGCAGTTACAAGCGGAGTTCTGTTAAAAAGCCCTTTCAAGGCATGAATTCTAAATAAGAAAAAATGTAGCAATTTATCCCTATGAATTTTTTGTGATCACGTTGCAGATGCATGCATGACATGGGAATATGCAGTCAATTAAGGAATGTAGGTGAGTAGCTCGCAACAGCTGCTGCAAGGGGAAAGCTTCAGTAAACCTCGGAATGGGAACAAAAATTATATACCTGCTAGCAGCGTCACGTAACCATTTATTTCGTTATCAAATAAAGTTCTAGTCAGACAATAAAGGTCAAAATTAGCACTAGCCACCGGCCACAGGGCCAGTAAATGAGAAAAAGTGGCCAGTGAAAAATTGTCTATCAGCGGCCACTTTTTTACAAGGAGAGAATAAAATTTTCTTGCATTTCATCAAGGATTCTGCTTTTTTTGGGTTCCAATATATTTACATTAACATATTTATTTGGGCTGTTCAGTTTTAGATGAATATTTATAGAAATTTTACTGTTTAGTATTTTTAAATAAAAAAGTGTCCACTTAAAAAACTAGTTCTACCGGCCAGTGGCCGCTAATGAAATTTCCCAATTTTGACCTATATCAGACAACCAGTTGTGGTAAGTTGTATATTGTTCAATTATCTTTGAAAGTCAATGGCAATGGCTACTATGAATGAAAAGCAAATGGATTTAAGTATTTTAAAAAAATTAGATTTTACATCGTTATATTTTACCTCAAATGAGCCAACACAATGCTGCAGTTCAATTAAAAATTATTCAACCTCTTATGTGCAAAATCTTTAAAAATCGAAAGATTTTTAATAAAAAAAGAAAAGAATGGTAATACAGAATATTACAAACTGAAGTGGAAAAGATGCTGACATTTTTGTTTTCAAACAATCGGCAAAAAAGATGCAAGAGTCAGTGGTCTACTCATGTGACAAAAAGCAGATGATTTAGCAGAGAAAATGGGAGAAAAGTGGATTTGTTGAAGTTGATGGCTGGTTTCAGCATTGGCAGAAAAAGAAAACATAGATTAAAGCAGATGGCTTAGTAGAAAATAGGAAAAAGTAGATTTGTTGCTAGTGACGACTAACTTCGGTATTGGAAAAAATGTGAAAGCATTGTTTAAAGCAGTTAGTATAGAAAAATGGATTTGTTGCAAGTAATGCCAGCTTCAGCATTGGAGAAAACATGAAAAATAATATTTTAAGAGTCCATAGAAAACAAAAAGATGCTAATATGACAGCTACAGAAAAATTGGTGAAAGGGGAGTGGCCAAAACTTATGTTTTCATATATAGTGTTTAACCCTTTCGAGGGTGGTGTCATTAAAAAAGGACACCTAATTTTGGTTGAGTTGGAAATGAGTTGATGAAAAATGAGTTGGAAATTTTGAAATGCGGTTTACAACATTGGTCGGACAATTTTCAAACATGGTACAGATATGAAAAATTCATTATTAAAATTTTCAGGGAGAATTGTAAAAAGCAAAAATTACCGAAACCCTTCAATATATTTTATCCCTTTTAAAGTCATAATTTCAACAAGGATGAGTAATACTTTTCTACATAATAGTATTACTGGACATAGTATTATCTTAAATCACTTATTCTTATCAATTGGAAGGTTTGCGAGCAGGCCCACTTGAAAAAATCACTGTTGTTTTTTTTTCAAATTCTCTCATGCTTTCACAGCTGTATCATTATTTAATCTAAGTAAAATAATGAACATAATTTTAACAAGAGTTTATTAAAAGTAATTTATTTGATTTTTAATTAATTAAAGAATATTTTTAGTTAATCAATTAAAGTTTTAGAAAATGCAAAGATAAATGCCAATTTGGGGGTGGAGTGGGCGGCTAGCTTTTTCAAGTGTTTCTCTGAAGGGCATTATTTCCACTTAGAAATATTGATTTTGAAATATATTTTAAATTTTATAACACAAATTGTGAAAATTTGGCTTTTTTTTTTTTTTCTCCTCGGGTTTGCAAGAATAAAATTATACAAAATTGTAGATTTTTTTTGTTTGTTTGTTTGGTTTCTGCACATGGGGCCTGAAATAAAACAGATATTGTAAAATTTTAATCTGTGTGACTGAAAATAAAGCCAAAAATGTAAAATTTTCGCTTCAAACTGTCTGCAATCTGTCTCGAATCGAAAGGTCTGTGTGACATAAAATAACGATGGTGGTGTAAACTTTTTACAAATTTTACAGGAGCTCATTGAAATTTAATTTTTTTTTTTTGGGGGGGGGGGGGGGGGGAGGGAATTGTTTTTAGAAAAAAGTGTCATCTTTTCCAACCTTTTTTCTCTAACTGCAGTGTAGCTCAAAGAATATATTATTATTACAACAAAATATTCTGCTATTTCCAAAAAGAAAAAACGTGATTGGTTGATCCATTTAAACTGTATATTTTACATGTCAAGCTAAAAATGTTGTATATGCAACTGACAATATCTCTATCAGTTTTAAGAGTTGTTGTTGTATAATAAAAATATCTGTTATACTACAAACTATGAATAATAACTGGGTAAATTCAGTTTTTATGTTACTTTATTCTTTCTATGTAAAAAAAGAAAAGAAATTGGATTACTTTTCGACACAATGAATGGTATACTGCCTTTAAAGAAAATTATAGAAAATCCAATAAAATCATAAAACCACCTTTTCTTCATAGCAAAAAGCTGGTTTTTTTTGTTGTTGTTGTTTGAAATAATATTTTGGGTGAAATCTGTAGGGTATATTGATATAAGTGCCAGGTTTCAATATGGAGAAAATCTCCAAAATTGCTTCTTTGTAAAATGGTTAATAACGCTGAAACTGTTTGTAGAAACAAAGTGTAATTTTGTATATGAAGTCTTAATTTTTTTTTTCTTTGTAAATTTGCAGGTTGCTATTGGAAAGTTTTATCTTTGTTAATTTTAGCTTGTATATAGAAAAATTAACAGATGTTAAATAACAGTAGGCATTAAAGGTCTGCACAGACCAAAATTTTTACAATTATTTCAAATTGTGCAAACCCAAAAAATCCAAGATAAATAAATAAAAAAAAAATGCTAAGCTGGGGCCAAAATCATAAATCCACCTTCAGTTTCTATTTTTGAATTAGTATTCAACCATCTCAAAAGATATTTTTTCTTTCTTAAAAATTTCAAAATGGACTTTTTTTTTTTTTTTTTAGAATGACCCCATATCTCTCCCATGGAAATAAAATACTACAAGTGTACTTAATAAAGCTAACTGAAATAAACCACACTTTTATATGTATATACATACACATGATTATGCATAAAAATTTACTGTTTTGTTCTCTTTTTGTCTAGCTTTGTGAACTGCATTTTACATCTGCTGACATTCATGAGTTCCCCCTCTACACTGCAGAAAATGGAATATGTTACCTACGCTTAAGAAAAGGTGGCATTCCGTCCTGTTTGATTCTTTGACCAGAACACTTCTAAAACAAGATACTTCATGTAATTCTCCAGATACAAAATAAAGATCAATTTCTCTTGAGAATTTTTTTTCCAAAGTTATTTTAAACGCATTAGCTTTTGTTTGTTCCTGTTGGAACATTATTTATAAATAAAAACAGTGTAATTGATGCACTTATATATTTAAACTTACTTTGAATTTCTTTTGTTGTGTATGTTATGTGTTATTTAAAAATAAATAAATCTTAAATTTATATCAAATGAGTTAATTAAAGTTTGATTTGGAAATTATTAGCTATATTTGAGTATGTGAGTTTCAAAATTTGCCTTATCCAGTAAATCAAATTTTGGGAAATCGTGAAAAACCTCTGATCGTGTCCATTGGTTTTCATTGTAAACCAAGATTTTATAATGCCAGAAATACACAATAAAGCTAGTGTTTTGCAGATGGTATTGTTTTCCAGATTCATGTCCACCGGTACCAGTAGAATGGAATGACAGAGAAAACTCTATTTTTTAACTTTTAGATAAGGAGTTTTGAAACTGGTGTCCTCATTAAATTCTTATGCATGAATATTCAATAAATATTTTATTATTTCTACTTTTTATGGGATGTGAATGTACAAAGCAACATTTGAATCATCTGTGACAATTAATTGCTTCAGAAACTTTTTTAACGTAGAAGATTTTTGTTTCGATTTATACGAAGGGTTACAGGAAGAAGCAACAACTTTTTTTTTTTTTTTCCTGTCATTGTTTAACCTTAATAAAACTTTCAAATAATACATTTATATTAAATGAGTAAGTTAATTGAACAGAATTTAAGTACTTTTTGTGTACGCTAATTTCAGATGTACATAGTTTGCAGCCAATCAAATAAGTTTTACACCAATAAAGTTTATTTAAATATGTTGCATAATATGTAAAAAATAGAAATAACATAAATCTTATTTATTAAAATTTCTCAGCCGATTATGCACTAGAAATTAGGGTATTTTATTCATTTAGTAATTAAAAAATGCAGATAGTATATGTAGATTCTTAAAACAACACTTCAAGTTTAGAAACAATAAGATAAAATAGCTAACATTAATGTGATATTTTATATAGGCATAGAGATATAAAACTGAAAAAAAATCTAATTAAGATAATGTATTTTTTCAGTTATCTGCCCTAATATCTAAACAGAAAGTAACAGGAGATGGCTGTTGCTATTAAACAACAAAAAGTACATTCAAACCTCATTAACATGCACAGAATTAACCTGGTGTACTTTTAATATAAATTTTTCCTACAATGCCTGTCAAAATTAATACAACGGTTTTATTAATAATAATATAAACTGATGATAACATCAGGAAAAAACTTTTAATTTGCCTTGAGATTTATGTTAACGAGGTTTGACTGTATAACTACTACAATAGTATTTTAAATTTTGTTTCAATCAGAAATTTATGGATTAATAAACAAAATCAGTTAAATGTTAAACATTTTAAATATCACGAGCATTAAAGCCTTTGCTTATTCCACTTTGTGTGGATTTGTCCGCATTCAACTATTGTGACCTATGCATCTGGATGCATAAGTCTAGGTGTTGAAAATATTTTTTCCTACACTTTCAGAGAATGTTGATCCTGTGCTGCTTAATGAAGCCCAATTCCATAATAAATATAAATTTATGTAAATGTTTTGAATGAAAAAAATCATAACAGCAGTGTTGTGGGAAAAAAATTATCAGAAAGTCTCAAAAAGTTATTTTCAAATACATTTGACAATTAGATTGATCAATAATTAGTAATATATTAATTTAAATAGTTTTTCTGTCAATTTTTCTTAAATCATATTAAGATACAAATATTTCAGAGGGGGAAATCCCCTACCTTCCCTACAGTTAGGGTTTTCACAGACAATACAATTGTGAAGTATCAGCATGACATAAGACTAATAGAAAAGAAATTAACCGTAGGTGTGAAAGTTGTGAATATTAACCCCTTGAGGGACGATGGGATATATTTTATCCCACCTAAGTTTAATCGAGATTTGCACCGGAAACTTTTAAATAAATTTTATTTTTGTAACTTTGATGGAAAAAACTTGTAAAATTGCTTTTCTTTATTTTGAAACGGAATTTTTCAAAGATCCCGGTGTGAATTTAACATTACAGGAACGCAATCACTTGCCTCTCAAGGGGTTAAATGAAATTGATTTGACTTAAAAATGGAACTTGCAAAGCTGAACCTAATTCATACATTTGTTTTAGAAATATAATCTGTTATTACAGTGTGCTTCTTCAAGAGTTATTTTTTTGCACTTTACAGATATGAATTATCAAATATTTAACAAAGAAATTGTAATAAGTATACTTATTACCACCTTCCCACGTAGTGAAAGAAGAAAACTACTTTAAACCAGAAATTTATTTAATGAAATAAAGTATATTTCAAATCACTACTAAATAGAAGCAAGGCACATTTAATTAAATTTTCTGGTTCAAAGTATTTATTTTTGGGAAAAACGGTTTATTGCCAAATATGGGTATGTGTTTGGACAGTTCGTGTGATAAAAAATGGTCTTTATTTAAACGAGGAGGGTGTGATGCCCTTTGCTTTTGTACGCCTCTTGTCAAGGATCTCTGAACAGACCTAAATTCTACCTATTTAGACACCTGAATCCCACCAATCCCCCCCCCCCCTTTCCAGTAAATATGCTTAATTAAAAATATATACTCTTTTGAGTTATGAGTGTTTATACAACAGTATAACTTACTGAATTATTCATGTACCTTGGTAGAAAAAGGCCCAATTGCATTTTTCGTCTTTTAAAGTCTAATAAAATGAAAGAAATAACCTTTCATATTTTATAATGAAAAATTTAAGGGGCAAAAACTTATCAAAGCAGAACAATAATTTAGAATTAATAAAATTCTTTTAAAATATTTCTATCAAACATAATGATAAACAATAAGAGTGGTAATTGTTAGTCGAATATTAATACTTAAAAAATGCATTTGATTTTTTTTTTTAAATCAGTTTGTTGAAAACAAGCAAACTTAATTGATTTAAAATAAAAGGCTTTAGGAAGAGGATAAATAATAGAATTTAATAGGATTATTTAAATGAAGGAGTAGTATTCGTTCAGAAATAAAAAAAATATGGAACTCTTTCTAACTCAGCTCACCCCTCCCCCTCCTTCAAAAAATAAAAATAAAATTTGGATATTTTTGTTTAAATATTTTGTTTCAAACGATTGTAGTAAAGCTAATAGAAATTAAAAGAATGTATTTACATTTTTGACGCTTAAAATTTTAATGTATGTATATTTCGAAAATAAATATTCTGAAATCGCTTTCATTTATACACCCAACCAACCAATCTATAATTCATCGCATTCTAATCAAAATTTGCTTGATAACTCATCTAAAAGTCATCGCATTTTCATCGTTATCAAATCGTACTCCTCGGTGTTTCATCACAAATTTTTCTAAAATTCATCAGATTGCGATCATCCATAGATCTCAGGCCGATGAGACATTTCTGAGTAATTGCCGATGAAATTCATCCCTCTCCGATGAGAATGCGATAATCGGCCACTTATCGTGTCATCGGACTTCGATAAGAGGCCATTCAAGGGCCATATACATTTTGCTACTAGGGTAGCTTCTTTTTCGCAGCCCTTTGACGGAATGCGTGTTTTTAGCGATCTTTTTTTCGAAATTTGCGTTTTTTCCGCGACCTTTTGATGAAATTCGCGTTTTTTCTGCAGCCTTCTGACGAAATTCGGGTTTTTTCTGTGCTCATTTTGACGAAATTAGCGTTTCCTCTAGAATAATTTGACGAAATTCACGTTTTCTCCGCTATCATTTGACGAAATTTGACTTTTTTTTCGCGATCCTTTGGCAAACTTCGCATTTTATCTGCGGCCGTATGACATAATTCCGGTTTTTTCCTTGATCCTTTAAAGAAATTGGAGATTTTTTCTGCGAACGATTGACGAAATTGATTTTTTTTTTTTTTTTTTTTTTTTGCGAACGATTGACGAAATTGATTTTTTTCGGCGACCATTTGTCAAAATCGCGATAATATTTTAAGTCCAAATTTTCGGACTGATGACCGAATTTTTCAAATTTTCGGAAAATTCGGAACAAAGTCACCCTTGCACCCCCCCCCCCCCACCTCTGGCTGCGGCCTTATTGAAAAAAATGATTTCTGTTTATAACACAATGTAACGTGTTTCGTAAGATTTAGAACATTATGAAAATTTAAGTCAGCCCCCCCCCCCCCCCCCGAAATAAAATCCTGGGTACGCCACTGTTCCTTGTTACCAAGATTTATCCAAATTATAAATTTTTGCATAATATAGGTCAGACATTGTTAAATTTACTTTATAAACATGATCCAAATATAAGTGACACAACTATCCCTTATATTAGACTATTTCAAATATGTTTATTGTAATAATAGCATTTTTTTCAGTAAAAAGGTCTTAAATTAAAAGATAAAGTTGAACTAATGTATAAAATTTAGTCCTCTAGAGAGTAGCAATATTTTACAATGTGAAAATGCAGGTGCTTTTTAACTGCAAAAATCATTGTTTACATCTGAGAAGTTGTGCGTTATATGGAGAATTGCATTATATAGAATTGTGTTATAAAGATCTTCTACTGTATATTGCTCCAAGAACATCAAAATTCTCTTTACAAAACAATTTTAAAGTCATTGTTGATCAGAACTCGCATGCTTCAAAAAACCAATGAAACGATGTGCGAAGGTACAATTTCTTTAAACCTGCAATAGCCCCCCTGATCCATGGGTAAGTGGTATTTAGAATAAATAAAGTGGTATTTAGAGGCAAAACTTAACTGTCAAGCAAGGAAAATCTTCAAGCAATTTATCTTCAGGCATATCAAGGTTTTTTGGATGTGCTACTGCATTGTCCAACAGCAACAGTGCTTTCAATAGAACTTGGCTGGTCTGAAGGTAATCCTTAATGTTTGGGGCACAAACTTCAAATAGTCATTCTTTGAAAAGAACCTGCGTGACCTATGCCCTACCATTCAATCTCCATATCACTGGTAGTTTTTCTTTATTTATAGAATTTTTTTTTAATGTTCAAGTTTCTCAGAGCTATAGACAAGAAGTAGCTTTAGCTTCATATCATCACAAGCGTTAACTCCCAAAAGTAATGTCAGTCATTTTCACCACTCCTGGAAAAATGCCAAAATACACGGAATGCTGTATCATGTGACAGTTCTCCTCACACATTTTATCTAAGAAAATGCTGTTTTCAATTTTACAAAAATTTTTGTATACCCCTCGCATACAGGGTTGTTAAAAGCCCGGGTTTTTTCAGAAAAAACCCAACCCACTGGGTTTTTTCGGGTTTTTTCAGGGTTTTGGGGGTTTTTTTCCAGGTTTTTTGGTGTTATAGGAGGTGGTTCAGAATGTTTGAAAAAAAAAAGTACTTACTACTAAATTTATAGTAGCTAATTGATTACAAATATATATAATTAATGGCAATAACCAAAATTATGCTTTGCTTTTAGATAAATTGATTATTAGTAATAATTTTAACAATAAAACTATCAAATACTTCTAAATACAGATTTTTGCAAATTTTTAGAAGACCTCCACACTACTACATCTACATCAATCGAAAGAATTTTTTCTACTTTTGGTCTGGTGTGGTCCAAACTCAGAAATAAACTTGGTTGCGAAAAAGCAAAAAAATTAGTAAAAGTGTATAAATATTTAAAGTCAAAAGGTGTTGAGACAGAATGGTGATTGAGATAAATGAAATTGTTTTTTATTGAATGAATGTGAATAAATTAATGATTATTTGATCAGTTTGTGTTGTTATTAAATTAAGTTGCTGTGGTAGTTTATATTTAATTAAGCTAAGCAAAGTTTTATATAATTGAAACTGGATATAACAAAATTCATTGTACTGGGAGAAAATACTTTTTGTAAAGTAAGTATTTTTTATTATTACTAATTAATAGAATAAACCAAGTAATTCTACATGTCTACATAATTAGGATTCTCAGCATATATGGTATTTTGTTATGAGTTTCCATTGTATAACATAAAATGGATTATATATCAAAGTATTTTTTTAATCTAAAAAACTTTGTTTATGTTTGTGATAGTCACGACACATATTTACAGAAAATTAAGTAACAATTATTTCTTTTAAAAATTGTCATGGGTATAATTGGGACATTATTTTCCTTGTGGTATGGGGGTGATGGTGATAAACTTTATGAGTGGTGTACTGATATTAAGAAATATATTACAATATATATGTAATATAAATATATTATATGCAATTTAAAGTTGAAATTTTGAAAAAACCCACTTGGGTTTTTTCAGAAAAAACCCACCCGGGTTTTTTGGGTCGGGCAAAATCATAACAACCCTGCTCGCATACCAGTACCTGGAAGTTCAAATAACAGGACTGGCATGCATATTATAGTTTAAGATAATATACTGTAGGGGTGGTACAACAACCCATTGTGAGTGTATTTTTAGTAAAACGTAAACTAAATTTTTCTATTATTTTTTTAATATGTAGTCATGAAAAAAAAGTAAACATTATAATAGAACAAAGTTACTGGTACCAAACAATTGGAAATAAAGTCTACTTTTCAATTATGTATATAAAATTTGCTTAGGGGTCATCTACAAATCAAAACCAGACCAAACTATGTTTTTTTTCAATGGCAACACTCAATTTTGACAATAAATTTTAAATCTTTGGTTTGAACTATGTCTAGAAAGGAAATTTCCCGTCATTTGGATCATAAGTTTTGAATAATAAACTTTCAAAATTTACAGCTTCCAATATTAAATTACATTTTCATATTTTATAATTATCTCCTGAAATTACAATCCTAATGTGATAATTTTTTGTGGGGTTATAATACTAAAAAACCCAAACATAAATACATTGAATTTGTAATTAAAAAAAATTAATATTCGAAAAAAATATGAATTGCAACTTGCAATTTTTTGATAGATTTATATTTATTATGTCCTACTTTATGCGAATTCTTGATTTCAGAATTTTCTTCCAAGTAGTTTTCGAATTATGATTTTAAAATGTCAAAATGATGGCTTAAGGGCATCTATGATGTGCAGAAAAGCATAATTTGAAAAAAATATATTTTATTAATTTTATTGGAACATTTGGGTTGGCAATACTCTAAACATATTAAGCGAGTAAAATGGTCATATTGGCAGCAAATAATGCATTATAGAAATAACAATCATTCTGCAGCATTTCAACAATCAAGTACCGAACTTCAATTTGGATACAACACCTAAAATATGCTAATTTAAAAATAATTAATTTCTCTTAAACTAATCGTACAAATTTCATGAAAATTTGTTTTTAGGCTAACTGAAGGGTGTAGAATTTATTTATGGTGTCAAACTTGTGTATTACTAATGAAAATAACAAAGTTTGGATTCGTTTTGATACCCAGATGGCACTGTAAGAAAAATTTAAAAACATCATTTAACAGTAGACTTTATTTCCAATTGTTTGATATCAGTAACTTTCTTCTACAATAATTTGTTGCAGAGTCAGTAGGGAGTATTTACTTTTTTTTTCCACGACTGTACAATCAATCGTGAAGCAAGACAATTATTTTTACTATGTCAGTCTTTCATTTTGAATATTTATCTAAGCAAAGAAAATATATAACTTTATAATAAACCATTTATGCTTGACTTTTTGTTTTCTTAAATTTGCTCATAAAATCACTTCAAAATAAACTGGAAAAATACCCCCAACAAAATTACACTAAAAGTTATATTTATTTGATAAAATGTAAACACTTTAAATATAGGGATATGTATAATATTTATAACAGTATAGTATACATAATTATATGTTTTATCTAGATTTATAAAATATAGACTTTTAAGTTGCATATTGAATACCAGAACTGTTATTTTTATGTACTAATAAAAAAATTTATTTAATTACAGAGACTAATAGCATTATAATTATTATTATTAATAAATGAAGAATGATCATATTTGAGGCTTAAAAACAAATCTTGAAAAGGACTTTACATAAATAACTCTCCCCTAAATGGCTCACAAAAATAGATACCCATTCGTGCCTAGTACCATATTTTTGGGACATTACAAACATGCATAAAAAATGGACAATAACACATAATTTGATATTTAAAAAATACGTATCTCAAAGAAGTTTCTAAGCTAAGATTATAACTTAATTATTGAGGTCTATGATATAAAAAATAAACTTTCGCCAAATTCAGCAATGAAAAATTTATATACACCCAGAAAAGTCTTCATTTAAGCAAATAAGTATCCATTTTGTGCTGTCATCTCTCGGTATGTAATAAATAAAGGTATTTAGAGATAATTATTTCATGCAATTTTCATGTTACAGAGAATAAAAGAAATATACAAATATAGTAAAATTTGAAGCATTCTAAATATGGGACACTAGGCTTAATTGGCTTAAAAACAAGAATGGAAAAACGTGTGTCAAGCATAGATTATGGAACACTGTCCAACACATCCAGAAAGCTGCAATGCTACTTCTCAATTAATTAAGGAGAAAGGAAATCTGTGAGAAAAAAGTGTAGAATACACATGACATATACTGTAAAAGCACTTATTTTCACGAGGATTTAATTTTCGCGAGCCCATCGTAATCGCAAAAATTTAAGCTTCGCAAATTTTTTTTGCCTCAAGCAATAATAAAAAATCAGAAAATTTTCCCTTATCCAAAATTTAATGATTACAGTTACTTAAATAAGAAATAAGTACAAACATTTTTTGAATACTTGAAACTATTTCTTGAATACTATATAACTGTTTCTTGAATAAAAACAATAGTACAACTAATAGAATGCTGCTCATTCACTTACAATATTTATACAGTATACTCCCTCCAGTCCGCGACCCTAAAATCCGCGAACGCCTAAAATCCGCATATTTTTTCAGATGTAAACAATGAAATTTACAGTTAAGATGCAGGCACAAAATTCAAGATGGCGCCGAAATCAGCGACAACCGCCATGTTTTTTTTACTCAATTTTTTGTTAATTATTCTCTTTTGGCTATTACAGCTGATTTATTACTAAATAAATTTACATTACTTTTGATTTTGATATAAATTAGCATATCTATATCAAAACTTCCAGGGTTCGAAATGGAAAAATCCACGAACCGGAACGCTATTTTAAAATTATTTTTCGCGGATTTTTTTTTTTTTTAAATTATAGACAAATTGATTTCTAAACATACAAAGCAGTATAAGAAAAGCATTCAAGACTCTAAATAACAATGAAAAAAGATACAGTGAGTGCAATAAGCTATATATACTGATAATAGCATTAACACTGTTCTCCTTGCTATCACTAGATGGCAGCATAGGACTTTTGGAATCGAATTGAATCGATTTCATTCATAATATTTTTATATTACATAATTATTTTAATAATTACTTATTTTTAAACTAATAAATTATTTTATTATTTTACTTATTTGAATGTTTCACTTTATTTTAAGCATTCATTATAATTTCCCTTGCTTAACTACCAATGAAATTAATGTTTCAAAAATGTAAACAAATCAATGACCAGAAATCTGCAAAATTCTAAAATCCGCACAACCTCTGGTCCCAAGCTGTGCGGATTTGAGGGAGTCTACTGTACCAGCTTGTTTGAAGCCATTCAAATTTATTTCATGTTTGGCTTCAATACCATTAAATGTGTGCACAAGCCAAGAAGCGTGAATTGGTTTTCGTCGTGATATTCGCAGGTCCACAGATTATTTTTCCTCTAGAAATTTAAGCTCATTAGAATATACCACTTAATAAACTCCTTCTTGAGCAAACGCTTGAACTCGCCGTTAACAGACTTTTATGCCGTTTACGTCCAAAGGCTGGAGCTCTCCTATGCAGGAAGCGAGCACAAAAACTGGAATTATGTTCTTCTTCTCTAGTTCAGCCAGAAAAAGAGGATCTTGGTTTGCCTTAAAAACGTCGAAAAATGCTACACCAAGTTGTTCTGGAACTAGCCCGAGAAGTTCTCTACTTGTCGTAATAAGGTACAAGAATATTCTTGACGTATCGAATCATTGTGTCAGGACAAAAAGGAAGTTTCTTAAAATGCCTTATGCAAAAGGGGTTCTATTTAGGTAGTTTCGAGATTTTTCAATTTTCAGTTCTCTTCATATAAAACTCGCGAAATTTTCAGCTCGCAAAGTAACCAATATCTTCATTTTCGCGAAAATTACTGCTCGCGAAAATAAGTGCTTTTACAGTAATAAGTTTTAATTCTCGTCCACGATCGGAAAAGTAGCCAAATAAATTTGTGCATGTATATGATCTGTATATTTACATATGTAGTACATAGCATGCTAAAATTTAGTTCAGTTAGAAAAATACATAAATGGAAATTTCCTTTTTAGCAATTTTCAAAAATAGATGGAAAAGCACTGAAATTTTTTGTACAGCCATACATATATATTGTCAAAAGACTTTTATAAACGCTACATATTAAAGCTAAAATTTAATTCAAGTAATAACCTCATAACACACCTGCAGCAATTATCAACCATAAACAGCAACAATTCCAGTTCTTTGTGTAGCTCAGTATATGAACTTAATCACATTCCATAAACTTCTCTTCTACTTATATATATATAAAATACAAACGGATATTTCGTTCCGACTTTCTTTAATTCGAGTTCTACAGGATGGACTTTGATGGAACTTGCACTGTTAGATAGGTGTTATTTCAGGGAAGGTTTTAATATATAATACATCGTTTTCCATAGATTAATTTTTGAATTATGACAGAAAGTTCAGTTATTTTAAGCGAAAAGGTTACCATTATTTTTTTGGCGATAATTTTCATTGATACATGAATTAAAAAGGTTATACATCTCGGGGAAAAAAAAACTGTTACTAATTTTATTTAAAAGAAAAGAAAAGAAAAAGAGAAAAATAAAAACAGTTTTGATGAGTGGTAATAATATAAAATGAAAATATTTAATTTAAACATGAAAGGGAATGTTCGTTATGCATAAAAATTTATTCAGTATGAAAGATTGCAGTTTTAAACAACATTTGGCAATTTATCTTTTGCATCGAGTTAAGAAAAATACATCAGAAAATTTGATAAGGTAATATCAGAGTGACATTTTTTTACTTTTTTTCTTTATCTAACCCATCATGAGGCTTGCAGAAGAAACCAGCAGATGTAATTATAAAAATGATGGTACACGTCGTATGTTTATTTACGATGTTGATTTTATCGCCAACAAATTGATTTTAAGCCGAAAAGGCTTAAGCGTGGCATTGATCTGAATGATGTTCACAATATTGGTGATTTTTCAAGTGGACAGCAGCCTTTCTGGAGTAATCTAATTCTTCTACTATCTATCTATATATATAGTATACTCTCGATATCTCGAAGTCGAAGGGGCACTAAAAAAATTTCGAGATAACAAGGCCATACACAAAAATAAAAATTCACGTAAAACACAAGATACGGAATAATGTTAGAAAAATTAGAGTCATGATAGATGAGAATAAGTAAATAAGTATAAATATGTAATTATAGTCACAATATGTCTAAGTACAGCAATGATAATTTTTAAAATAGTAGAAATTAATTATATTAAATTGAAAAGAATTAGTAAATACATAAATGAACTTAGATTGATAGAATTGCTTAAAAAAGTCAAGTGTTGTGGCCTGGCGACATGTCTTTTGAAAGTTATCGTTTTCCACATTTTCAGAGCATTCTATGAAGCATCGTAGTACGTGGACAGCATCTTTAGCTTGGTCCGCAGTAACGGTAGGTAATGGTTTTAAAACATCCAATTCTTTCTCATTATCAAACGACAGAGAAGAGATTGATTGATTTTTTACTTCGAAAAATTTTCGACATACCAAGGTTTTGAGTAAAAACTCTTCGGGATAAGAATTAAAATTAACATTAGATAAATATGTAATATCAAGGGGAAAAATAATTTTTCGACATATCGAGGTTTTCGAGATATCGAAGTTCGAAATATCGATAGTATATGGTATATATATAGTAAAACCCAAAGTGTAAACCTAAATGTTGCTTAGGTATCGAATTATGGTTTAAAGTTATTTAATGAGATGAACCAGATTTAAGTAAGGTGTTCTGGGGTAATAATGCCAGAGTGGGTAATAACTGCAAGTGCTAATATTATGCGTAATTATGAAGGAATCTGGGAAATGACACCTACAGGTTCTACACAGTAGGGCTCCAACTCATCTGAAACACAAACAACCGCTAAAAGGTAATGTTTTCCATTTGTAGACTTTATCTTTAGAAGAAGAACATAAGAGTCAATACCCAATCCAAAATTTGTGAGGTAAGATCTGGTATCTGAAGACTATATATTTATTAGGAAATACTTTGTTTACTACATAAATTTATAGTGTATTTCATGTACTTTCAAAATGTTGTGGAAGATTTTGGATGTGTTCGTGAGGTAGTTTGTAGTTTAAAATATGCTGCGCAATAAGTATACCGCAGTAATAACGCCATCCACTGGAGTTATTACTCCAGTTGATTCTTTTCAGTGCTGGAATTATATCCGAAGAGGGTGTATTTTTTATTTTACGCACGAGAGAGCATTATTGTCATTGTTGAAAAACAAAAAGGATAAAAAGAAATTTGTATGTCATAAGTGCTGTTAATTTTTTCTTATTAGAAGAATAAAATATCAAATAATTATTACTGCATCCAGATATCACAATTAGTGGTAAGTAAGAACAATTTTTGAATTTCTAGGGCTGTAGAGTTTGTATCTTTAGAACAGGAGAATTTACATGCCATTATATTTATAGTTTTGTTTGCATATAGTTTGTTTGCATGGCACCCAGATAGATGGGTAATAATGCCAAATAGCATTGGTCAAGAAATCACGCCATTAAATTTTATGAATACATATCTGCTAAAATATCCTTTCTTGTATTCATAGTCAATAAGTTGCTGTATGAAATCCTATATTTGTTCGAAAAAAAAATCTTAAACTAAGCCATAAAAATTGGTAGAATCTTAACGTGGTGCTATTACACCCAGGACACCTTATCTAACATATACCTTGCTCAGCTATAGAGCTATGGGGAGAATTCTGTAATCTGGTGACCCCAGTTATGAAAAATTTGCCTTTTTAAAAAGTTCTAATAAACTGTTTTTTGTGGGATTTGCATTGTTAGACGTGGGGTTTGCATTTTATTTTCCAGACAGTTTTAACTCATAATATATGGTTGTACACTGCTTAGTTATAAAAAAGTTTTTTAATTAGTTTTAAAGTTTTGTTAAAAAGTTTTTTAAAGGAAAGTTTGGTAATTTTCCAATATAGGGCTCTCGGCAAGATGGAGAAAATGGGCTTGGCGGAAGAAGTAAAGTTTCAATGCGTATATTTTGTTCAATAATTATAGAATTTATTTACTATAAAGAAGCTATTTATCTTTTTTTATATAAAAACAGAATTAATCTGTATATAAATAACAATAATAATAATACATATAATTAAAAAGTTTATTATACAGTAGACTCCTTCAAATCCACACAGCTTGGGACCAGAGGTTGTGCGGATTTTAGAATTTTGTGGATTTCTGGTCATTGATTTGTTTACATTTTTGAAACATTAATTTGATTGGTAGTTAAAGCAAGGGAAATTATAATGAATGCTTACAATAAAGTGAAACATCAAAATAAGTAAAATATTAAAATAATTTATTAGTTTAAATGTAAGTAATTATTAAAATAATTATGTAAAAAAAAATTTAGAAAAATATTAAATTATTACCGATGAAATCGATTCAATTCGATTCCAAAAGTCCTATGGTGCCATCTAGTGGTAAAGCGATCGTAAGATCGATACGTCATTATATAGATATGCTAATTTATATCAAAATCAAAAGTAATGTAAATTTATTTAGTAATAAATCAGCTGTAATAAACAAAAGAGAACAATTAACAAAAAATTTAGTAAAAAAAAACATTGTGGTAGTCGCTGATTTTGGCGCCATCTTGAATTTTGTTCCTGCAACTTACCTGTAAATTTCTTTGTTTATATCTGAAAAAATAGGCGGATTTTAGGCGTTCGTGGATTTTAGGGTCGTGGATTTAAAGGAGTATTATACATACTGTATTAATACGTACGTAAAAAAGCATAAAAGTTCATCATATTTGTTTTCATAGCTATTCATATCATTTGACCACAAATCTCACTTTCTGAAGCCCGAATCACGCCGTGCTTCAAAAAAACCGCCAAGACCCCTATACTGGAAAAGTACAGAAAATTCTGTAATCAAGTGAACTCGTTTATGACAGATCTCAAATGACAGCTTTGCTATTTGTCTAACCATCGTCGATTTGAGGAGAAATATTCATTTATGAGTTTAATCAAACAATTCCTGACTGACATTTGACATCAAACTTGAATCTTCACTAATATAGGCATTGGAGTGGTCTCTTTTTTTACTATCACAATTTCCTTACAAAAATTTTAGATTTCGCTTACAAATTTCATAGAAACCAGCTATGTGGAGGTTTTTTTCGGTCTTTTAAGATAGCCGGTCGCAAATCTCGCCAATAGTATTTTTGTTTCTTGGCAGTAGCATATTTTATTTTTCACATGTAAATTAGAAACAATGCATTGATGATTAAGTAGAATATTTTTATTTATAATATTATTTGTTATTTTTATTCTTTTGAATTTTTTTATGAAATGGGCGAAAAGCAACTATTTTAAAGGTATGTAATATATGTATTTTACATTAAAAGAGTGAAAGGTTTATATTTTAAATGAATGGCAATGGGAACAATATTTGGTTGTTAATCGCATGTGGCCGGCTAACATAAAAGTATTGATTTTTCTTCAGATTTTTGAAGCAACCTATCAAGGGAATAATTTTTAAAAATATTGGTGACCAAAAAAGACCACTTCTATGACTGTTAATAATATCAGATATATTGCTAATATTGAATATTATAATATTATTTTGCAGATAAAACTCAAATACCGTGACATTGACAAACATATATTCATCTAACTGTAGCCATTGATAAAAAAAATCAGGAAAATTAGAAAATACACTTAGTTTGTAAAGTATACATTAATTAAGGAGATAAATTACGTAATCGAGTCTACAGACAATTGAAGTATTTGGTACCAATAAATTACATAATTCAGTCTACAAACAATTGTAATATGTTACCGGTCATGGTTTGATGCATAATTAACAGAAAAAAAAGAAGTTGAGTTGATTCTTTGTTTTTAAAGCTGAGCTATGCCATAATAGAGTTTTAAAGAGAATTGGTGTAATTTGCAACAATTTTTTTTTTTGAGACATTTTGCAACTTTTACGTTACGGCAACACTATACAAAAAAAATTGCTACTGCTAAATTTATTTAAAACCTGAATGTGCAAAGATTTTATGGTACTTTTTCAATATAGGAACCTTGGCGAAATAAGGAAAATTGTCTTGGCGGAGGCAGAAATTTGACATATTTTCTGGCAACCTGTTCACTGTTTCATTTCATATACACAAGCATTTTTTTTTTACAATTTATTTAAGATAATAACGCCATTTTGTAAATTTTATATAGAAACCCACTTAGTATGTATACAAAAACATTTAAAATATACATACATTTAAAATACATATATAAATAAACAAAATAGCTCATCAAATTTGTTTTCATAACTGTTTATATTGTTTGCAACAAATCTCACTTTCTGATGCTCAAATCGCGCCAAACATTTAAAAAAAAACACCAAGGTCCCTATAGTGGAAAAGTACCATTTTTTTTTTTTTTTTTTTTTTGCAAACCGTGCCAAACATTGTAACTTGCTATTTATTGAACGCAAATCTCTTTTCGCTTTAATTATTATTTAGTTGTAACAATGCAAAAAATTGTAATTTACTATTTTTCAAATCAAAAATATTTTTTTTGTTATTAAGTAAAATTTAGTTATAACTTTTCGCCGATTCAAAATGTTTACTGCATTGCTAAGGCACACAATTTTATGTGTGTAGTTTAAATTGCTATTTAAAATAAAATATTTTATATTATAATATTTATTTGTGCTTTTATTTTCAGAATATATTTGTATTCATTTAATAAAATAGTTCTTGAAACTCAGTAATTTTTAAAAGTTATATTTTCTAAATGATAACTTTCGCGGCAACAATGCTCTTTTTTTTTTTCCCCCTCAAATGCTTCATTTGATGTCAATTATTATGCTTGGCGACAATGGTGTTGAAATACTGAAAAAGTACTAAACTGTTAGATTGCAGCATGGAAGCTATAATATATAACATGAGCACTGTCAATACACAATACAGAAATTGATTTATAGCTTCAAGCTAGCCTCTGTGATCTGAACTCTCACCATATTAGCACATTTTAACGAGTTTGCTCTGATACAAAATAAAATATTGCATATTGTAACTACAGTAGACTGCCTTAAATCCGCAACCCTAAAATCCGTACATAATTGCAGATGTAAACAATGAAACTTTTAGTTCAGATTTAGGGGGGGGGGGGGGAAATGCAGAATTTTTTAGTTTTATATCATTCCATATGTATTTTAATATCTAATTCTCGATAATATGATTGAACTTGTGGTTTTTCATGAATTAAGCTTAAATTTATTTCTGAAAAAAAAAAAAATCAAGATATTGCTGATATATCTGGTAATCACAATCTTTTAACCAAATATTAATAAAGCTTTTTGGTTATTAAGACTGGCCAAATCTAAAATAGAACTTCCTTACTTTTGATTTTGATGTGAATTAATTAATAGGGTACCTTTACGAGGAAAGTTTCATTGAATAATTGCAAATGTATCTCATCTTTATAATGTATAGTTATTTAATTATACATTAATTATTTACTTGACATTTACTTTTAATAATTTAATCATTTTTCAAATTATCTTACTTTTTATCATTTTACTTTATTACTTTACTTTAATTATTTTAATATTTTATTTTATTGCAAGCATTCATTATAATTTTGATTGCATTATTACATTCAAATTACTGTTTAAGAAATGTAAACAAAGCAATGACCAGAAATCCGCAAAGTTCTAAAATCTGCGCAACCTCTGGCCCCAAGCTGTGCGGATTTGAGGAAGTCTACTGTATTATTCTTTACCAAATCCTACTGTAGGTAATAAACTAAAAGAGTTAGACTGAAATAGCTGAAATTTTGTCTGCACATTACAAAATTTAATAGCTTAATGGCGTTCATATCAATATAGCACTGCAGAAGGACACTCCAGTTACAGGCCCATATTGCTTTAAATCACAAGGTCAAATTCACTGATACATTTTGTTTAATTCAAGGTTCGTTTGAAGAAAGACTAGCATAGCAGGGGAAGCTTGCTAGTAGTATAATAAATAAGTAGGGTGTCAACGATTTTAATCAGTTGATTTAAATCAGCGATTAAATCGTGATTTTAATCAACAGATTAAAAAAAAAATCATTGATTAAAATAAAAAAATTCCCAAATGTTTAAAAGGTAAAAACAAACGTATTAAAATCTATGATGAACATAATTTGAAAGTTTCTAGAGGCATTTTGACTTATGAATAAACAAAAGAAGAGCTCTAAATAACTGTTGTTAAGCTTAATTCCTGAGTATTGTAAAAAATTAAAAACAATTAACTTTGCAAAAAAACATTGTTTTTATCCAACATAAAACAGTTTCATTTAAAAGTGATATTTAAATCTAATATAATTTACAATGTCATAATTTCCTTTATGTAATCAATTTATGCAATATTTTATATAAAATAAACATAGCAAGTGTAATAAATTTCTGCAAGTAAAAGAATAAATAGTCAGTGTCTTAGTTTCTTGTTCTACTTTTGTAATAATAAATTAATAGCAATTTCAAGTTAAAGGAGAATAAAAGAGTAACATCTGCTCAACAGCTAAACTGTAAATGAATGCATAAGAGAAAAAGAGCTAACTGGTATAAAAATGTTAAGCACAGCAAGAGCTTCTTCGGTATAGGTTGAATTAAATGTTTCTTTTCTTTTCTTTTTTTACTTTAACTCAAATATACTAAATTAAAAAATAATTAGGGATTGAAAAGGCATCAAAACTTTTCTTAAAAAAAAAAAAAAAAAAAAAAAAAAAAAAAAAAAAAAAAAATGATCCATTGAAAGCTAATAATTCCCACTGAGGTGTAATTATGCTGTTATTTAAATATTTGAGGATTTCAGATATTTAAATATTCTGAGGATTTCAGATATAACTGGTTATCCTTATATTTATTCTGTAAGTGTGTATGAATGGGTTTAACTCATTTTCATAATTTTTTTGGTTAGCATACACACACGTGCGTAAGTTTAGAATTTGGTGATTAACCGCAATTTTTCTAAGTACAAATTCAAAACGAGCTGCAAATAATTTTTGTTATTTGTGCTACCTACTAATGAAATTACTTATTTGCATTTTTAATTAATTCTGTAATTACTTATTGTTTCTTCTAGGCCATTTTTTTTCACCTTGCCCCTTTTGAAATTGGCAAAATGCACCCTGCCTTAAAAAAAAAAAAAAAAAAAAAAAAAAGTTAAATTCAGGTGAATTTAACTTTTTTTTTTTTTTTTTAGTTAGTAGTAGTTGTGCCAGAGATTTCTTGTAAAAAAATCTTCCTCATTCAACAGTATTCCTAAATTCCTGTGCCCAAGATCTTGCAAAAATAATAGAACTTATTATATTATTTCTTAGAAATAATATTACTTAGATTATTTCTTTAAAAAAAAAAACAGGATATTATTAAAACAGGTTGTTATTAAATTGTATTTTTCAATTTGTGATTAATAAAATTGTTAAAAAGTAAGGAAACTTTATTTATCATGTTAAAAATTATTATTTTTTTTTCTTATATCATTACTAAACACACACATTACTAATATATTTTCCTCATGAAATAGTGCCCTTTATTGGAAGTAGCATCCTGCCCCTTTTTATTTCAAAAATGAATTACATTATTAGTTATTTCAATAATTAAAGTTTAAAAATGCATGTGTTCCTAATTAGAGAGTTAATTGTTTATAATAATTATTAATTTGAAGTAGTATTAGCTATTTAATATTAAATGCAGTTATTAATAATTTTAATTAAATGTTAAATATCACTAGTTTTTAATAAAGTTTTACATAATTATTACAATACTAATGTATATAACATTATTGTATGATACTAATTAAAGAAACTAATAATTTGCAGTTTTTATAATATCTGTAATTACTAACTAATAATTATATTTTTATTAATTAAAGTGGAAAACATAGATTATGTTAGCAATTAGTGGTTTAACTGTTTTGCAAACCTAGAACTCTTGGTAGCTATTCAGTATTTGAACGCTGGGAAAAAAAATCATAAAAATCCGATTTAAATGAAAAAAATCAGATTTTTTTTCACCCTGTAAATAAGGTTCAAGAGAAAAATGCAAAACACAATTAAAAACCATCTTTAAACAATTCAGAATCATAATTACTAAATAATTCTGGTTCCCTGTATACAGCAGTACCCTGACTTACGTCACCCCGCATTTATGTCGTCTGGACTGATTTTTTCTTTCCTGAATTAAGACGCACTTTGAACTTTTTTGAAGAATAATGGAAAAAATTTAACATCTCAGATGCAGTCACAGTCATAGGGGATTCATGAGTTGAAGTTCATCAAAAAACAATTAGAGACATTTTGAAAAGTCTATGTGCTTTTTTTCCTTTACAGAGATTAAGAAAACAGTTGGAAATTGTGATTCTACATCTCTTTTAATTGATGAAATAATCGAAAATGGAAGATAACTCAACTTAGAGATGGATTCTGAAGATTTGTTGAACGCATAAATTACCCTGATCCAGAATTATCTATTGACGAAATTATCAAATTAAAGAAACAAAGTACTGTCGAAGAAATAGACGAAGATTTTGAGCCTAGGGGAAAGATTATAATGGCAGCAAAATTAATCAATGGACTACACCTTATTGAAGCTGGAATGACGGTTTTTGAAAATAGATTCAGACGAGCAAAGTGTAGCAATGCCTAGGAAAAGCTTAGAAAACTCATTCGGCTTTTACAAAGAGCTTCTAAGAAAAAAAAGAAAAATTGTTGGTTCAAACTTCATTGCAAAATTTTTTCACATGCTCAAAGACTCGAACAGGGATGATAGAAGAACAATAAATTGTAAGTTAACAACTTTTTGATTTACTCCAAATTCTTGTATTCCAAATGCATTTTTTTATTTGCTAATGTTAAATGTATGGAACATAATCCCTTTTTACAATAGAATATGTTTCATAAATTTTGGTGAATTTTTATTACTTATCCTTTTTTGCTCATCTAAGTGTATCTCGACTTACGTCACTAGTCTTAGAAAGAATTGCTGACGTAAGTCGAGGTATTGTATAAGAAAAAATATATACACATCACATAATATGCAAAAATTAAATTAAAAAATGTGTAACACAACTGGAAATGCACTTTCCACAATTATTGCTCATAGAAAGTAACTCTGAGTTCTTTTGTTTATCCCTGTAAATGAATGATAAATAGTAAGCATACCATATTTTACAGTAATCATCTTATAATGAACCACTGAAATGTATATAAATTTCATTACATTCCAAAAAATGTAACACCATTAAAATACACTGCAAACAATTTTTACCCACAGATGGGACTCTCCTGTGTGAGCCTATAAATGAATGATACAGGCCCTGCACTCCATATTCTACAGAAAACAATTTGTAGCTCACCACAAAAATGTATAAAAGTTTCACTACATTTGAAATAGTGTAACAGAATTAAAATGCACTGAAAACAATTTTTTTATCATTGCCCTTAATGCAATAGAATACTTTTAAGTATTCCAGTAAACAAACTATAAATACAATTTCTTTCCAAAAGAGATATAATAATCATATTTTTTTTTACACCCTGTAAATAAGGTTCAAAATGCAAAACATAATTAAAAACCATATTTAAACAATTCAGAATCATAATTACTAAATAATTTTGTTTCCCTGTATACAGTAGTACCTCGACTTACGTCACCTTGCATTTACGTCGTCTGGACTGATTTTTTTTTTTTTTTCTGAATAAGACGCACTTTAACCCTCCGAGCGTCTTGCAAAAGGGTAAAATTGTAATGTTGTTTTCTTTGCATTTTGTTTTAAATGCTAAGAAAATATGATTCTTTCAACATTATAAAAAAAAACTCAATTACAAATATGAATGTAATCCTTGAGAGTATTAATCATTCTTCAATGTATTTAAAATTAATTAAATCTATAGAATTATATTATCTTAAATATTGCTTGTATTGCTGTGAAACCTGGAGCTTAGTGAACGGAATATTACGCCCCAGACACTAAGAGGGTTAACTAAGTATACACATAGTATAAGTATACTAAATGTCAATAACATAAACTATGAAAAGGATTGTTTTACAGTAAACACTTCAAGAAAACTAATTAGAAAATGCAGCTGTCAAACATAAATTTTGCATATCTACAGCTAATAGATTTTCTTATTTTGAAAAAGTAACAAACGCTATCTTTCAGGTTACCTTATATGTGAAAGTTTTAGAAACAAATTTTTATTACTATTTTAAGTGCACAAAAAAAAATTGCCTCACATCAAAACATTCCGAAGATAGTATCAAGTTAAAAGTTAACATCAACAAACTCTATATAGATCAATAATTCTGTATCTACAGAATTATCTCACTGACATAACATAAATGAACTTTTAAAAAGTTTATACAGATAGTACAATAATACTGAATGATTGTAAGTTCAAGTAAAACATTTTTCATAGGCATACAAAAAAAAAAAAAAAATAGTCTTGGCATGCCAAGTAGATTTTTAATATGGGTCAGCATGACATGTGTAAAGGGACCACTGTCCATTGCAAATGGATCCCTGCCATGCAGCACTTTACTCAAATAAAAAACTATTTTTTGTATGTCTGCATAGCTGATGCCTTTTTAATACACCTCTATCAGAAAATCTTTCTGAGCAAATTTCACAAATGTAAGGTTTTTCTTTTGTATGAGTTTGAATATGTCTTTTTAAATGACTCGTTTGGAAAAATCCTTTAGAACATATTTCACAAATAAAACGCTTTCCTTTAATATGATTTTGAAGGTGTGTTTCTAAAAGACTATTTTTAGAAAACCTCATGAAACATATTTCACAGATAAAATGCTTTTCATCTGTATGATACGCGCGGTGGTGTACTTTTAAATTACTGCTATACGAAAAACTTCTCTGGCATATTGTGCAAATGAAAGGTTTCTCTTTTGTATGGCTCCGATAATGTCTTTTCAGATGTCTACTCAGAGTAAATCTTTTCGAACATATTTCACAAACATGAGGTTTTTCATTTGAATGAATCAAGAAATGGGTTTTTAGGTTATGTCTGACAGAATATCCTTTATGACATATTTCACAAATGAAAGGTTTTTCTTTCGTATGGATTTTGTAATGTGTTTTCAAATAACGTTTTAGAGAAAATCTTTTTGAACATACTTCACAAGCAAAATGTCGTTCAGTTGTATGAGTAGTAAGATGGTCTTTTAGACCACCTCTCTCAGAAAAGCCTTTCGAGCATATTTCACAAATGTAAGGTTTTTCTTTTGTATGCACTCTAAGATGTTTTTTTAGAGCACCACTTTGAGAAAATGCTTTTAAGCATATTTCGCAGGTAAATGGTCTTTCTTTTGTATGGATACGGACATGATCTTTCAAACCACCACTCTCAGAAAATCCTTTTGAGCATATTTCACAAACATAAGGTTTTTCTTTCATATGAACTCTAAGATGTTTTATTAAATAACCGCTTCGAGCAAATGTTTTTAAGCATATTTCACAAGTGAAAGGTTTTTCTTTAGTGTGAGTTCGAAGGTGAAGTTTAAGACGATAGCTTACAGCAAATCTTTTTAAACATATTTCACAAATAAAAGACTTTTCATTTGTGGAAGTAAAGTCTTTATTTAGACCAGACATCAGTGAAGTTATGCTAAAATGCTTCTCACATGAAAGTTTTTCCTATGAATGAATATAACAGTGTGTTATAGAAAATTTTTTGAGAAAATAGTTTCTTGAATGCTGATGTTAATCTAATATGTCGAAACACTTTATATAAAAATGCTTATTCCACACATGAGTACAAACATTTGCTAAAAAAAAGCTTTTGAAGAAATTATAGCAGAACATGTTAAAAATAGATTCAATTTTGTGTTATTGAAAAACTTGCATTTAGCACACATTTTTAAGACAATATTTTAAAATATCTTCTAGTACAAAAATATTTTGACTTCTATGGATAAAATGTATTTTCATAAGTTTGAAAGATTTTCTAGCATAGATTCCACATTCCTTCTTATTCGTTCCAAAGCTTTTAAGGGAAAGTAGAATAAATTTGATTCAGGAGAAATCTTACTTACGCCATCGGGACGGAATCCTTATTTTGTTATGCGCCTGCTTCATGTTTATCTTTACCATCTGAAAAGACATATTTTGTATAAACATTTTTCATCAGAAATTGTAAATTTCGATAAATCGTTCTGATATTCTAATTAGATATTTCTAAATATAAAATAAATTTATTTCGTAGTTTTTAAAAGTAGAAAACAAGTGAAAATGTTAATATATAAAACATAAAGAAACAAAATTATGAATAAAAAATTTTGGGAATTCAAGAAAATAAATTTTCATAAACTTGAAATGCAAGTATTAAACACAATACAATATACTTAATGATGCAGAGGTTCCAACACCATGGGTCATGGATTGATCAATCACCTTCACAGAAATATATTATTAATCTATCTGCTATAAAAACGTAACAAGAATAAGTTGAATCTTTAAAGAAAAAGGCCATTTTCAAATATTACTAATACATGCTATTCCAAAAGGGAAAAAAATCAAGCAAAATAATCATTAAAATTTTGATTGAGCAATGCTACAGAAAGAAGATTATATTAATATTTCTAGCAGCAAAATTTAAAAACAATAAAAATTTTTGTGATACCTATAAATTTTTAAAAATGTGATTCAAAGCAAAAATATCTGCCCCTTTCAATTTTTTATATAATTAAACTTTTTTAAACCTCACTTTTAAAAATACGAAAAATATAACTATCTTAAGTATGAACAATTAATCTGTTACATTAATGATAAAATTAATTACAAAAGCTTTTTTCTTTAACAAATCAACAAAAGTATTCTGTCTTTCACTTTGTGTCAAGTTCATGATTTGATGACTATTTTATCCAAACTAAGTTGGTAATTATTCTACCAAAAGCTTTCAGCACATATTCAGTCACATTATTAAACTACTATTAGCCATTTTTTCTCTTCAGTTGAGAAGCATTGCAGTAGTTGCAAGAAACAGCTTTTTTTAAAGTTGGTACTTTTCTTCTTTGTCAACTACATAACCATAATTTAAAAATTTTAAATATTTATTTTTATATTTCAATGTTTACTAGGTAGGTGTATTGCTATGTAATTAACAAATCATGTCCAGCTAGTTTTTTTTTTAATGCTTTGATTTGTATGTCAAATCCGTAACTTGTCAAGCCTGTTACCAAGTTACTGAGACATGTTGCTTGAATTAACAAACTTGACATTATTTTCTAAATGTGGCTAATAAAGGTTATTTTTCATCTACAGTGGCTTTAACAGGTTTTACGGTGCTGTAAAAAAGCAAAGATGCTACAGAAAAAGGTTGAAACAAAATTAAGAAAAACATAAACAAGCCAAAAACAAAGAAATGTAAATTATTTTGAACTAGCTGAACCGCACACCTTAGCCTGTGTTAACTAGGGGGGGGTTAAATAAATAAAAATGTAATATCCTGAGAATATGGAGATCACAAAGCCTTTGCATACATAAATGGCAAATAATACAATCAGAACTAACTGCAGCTGCCAACTGCAAGACATATTAGTCGTCGATTTTGATGAGAACAGTAGCATATTCAGGGGATGCGCTGATGGGACTGCTACCTCCTCCGAAATTTATAGAAAATATCAAGTTTCATTACGAAAGTTCAGCAAAATGTAATGAAACCTGCTAAGATGAAATTTAAAAGGAGCCAGAAAAATATTTCATTGTAGACAAGTTTTCATCTTAGAAAGTGTGTCATAGTGCCCAGACACGAAATAGCTATTTCAGCCAAGTTTCAGTTATACACAGGTTCTCTTTACTTGAGCTTTATTATGTAAAATGTGATATGTGGTAATTAAGAGTGCATTATTAATTCTTATTAGTTTAAAAAACATTAATAAAAGGCTTACACTTGCTATTTATCAGTTGAAAATCTGCAATTTAAGGTAAAGCATAGATTAAGACATCTTCTCAGTATGAACTGCAAAGCCTTTTACCTTTTTTTCCTTAATTTACGTAATTGGTTGTTATGTTATAGACTTGCTATTCAGCTCGTTACAGCACTGTGATGTGTTATTTTATTTCCATAGCATTGCAAAATATTGACAAAAAAGGTTGTTCTATGGCTGTCCCAAGCAGCAAAAATTCCCTAGCCGAGCTTCTGCCGAATGCCCTAATATGACTGTTTTGCCCGAACAATCTCATTTCCTGAGGTCGGTGGGAAAGGCTTTTTGTCCACCTGGCAAAGTATATAAGAAGCATCGCATCCCGATTATTATTGAATCAGTTTTAAAGCTTTTGCCCAGTAGTTTTCGATTATTTGGTCATTAGATAATCTTTTGCCGAGAACATTCCAATATCATATGATATTTTGCCGATTAGTTAGTGATGTCATACAAGGAAATTTGTAAGGTTCAAAAATAGTATTTAAAAGTAAGAAAGCTTGTTTAAATTCGCGGAAAGAAAGAAAATTAGAATTGTTTAAAAAGTTATTAGATTTCGATTACAGTCGATTATCCACTTATCGTGGAGAATCTGCAAACTTTTAAAAGATTAAGGCTTACTTATTTGGGCATAAAGAATTTATTCTCACCAAGAAACAATTTTTCGGAAGTATTTTTTACTTCTATTCCCTTCGTTTGTTCATTTAAAAGTGGGGTCTGGTCTGTCCTTGAAATGTGAAAAGGGTATTTTGGGGGATAGGAGATAAGATCTAGAAGGATATTGGTGTTTTTATTTCACGTGACACATTTCACTACGGGGGGGGTAGGGGGGGGGGGTAGAGTTACCACCGAGGCAATACGCTCTCAGTAAAATGATTCAATGCTGGTCATCTGACAGGATCAGCCGATTTTATATTTGCAGTATGTGCAAATCAATTTATTTTATACATAAATGAGACATTCTTTCGACGTTAGCATCTGACCTGCAACTAGAGAAACCGTCAGTTAATGTCGAGAAAACATCGCATCAATTTCTCTACCGTTCATTTACTGACAATTCTTATAACAGCCGAATTTTAGCCAATATCTCTTGCTGTTGGGGGTGTAACTTTTTGATTAGAAATAAGCTTTATTTACATTTAAAATACATCATAAATCTAATTGAGTGATTCTGAATGTCGAATACACAAAAAGCTTTCTATCAACAACAATTTATCATGAAAATTAATCCAGAAAATATTGTCAAATTTGGCAGTTAAGCTGATTTTCAGACCGTGGTAGTCTCGAAAAAGTCATCATCAGGGAGCTGCTTTTCCAAATGTATCTCACTTATGAGTAGGGATGCACTGAATATTCGGTATTCGGCCATGTTACCGAATATTCGGTTTGGCCGAATATACAACTATTCGGTATGCTGAATATTGAAATATTCGGCAAACTGAATACTTTAAAAAACTTTTAAAACATATTTTTAAAACCTTATACAGCTTCTACGTTTAACAGTCAACTTAGAGATATTCAGAACAATTAGAAACAGAATCATATTTAAATAAAAGATAATGTTTTTACATTATTTATTTGCTGTTTGTTAAGTATTATTTAAGAAAATTAACCAATCACGAGGATTTACATAGGAATTAATTATCTACAAATGCAAGTTCTCGAACATTGTCCAGTAAATAATCTGTTTCTTGCTAAGATTTTAAGAACAACGTTTACAATCTCTGAAAATGATTGCCCACTCCAGACACTGATCAAGGATGCATTTAAAAACATCCTTGCTTAATCAAAGGTTATTCTTGCAAAGTTGCGACCATATA
This sequence comes from Maratus speciosus, assembly GCA_963932465.1. Classification (NCBI taxonomy): domain Eukaryota; kingdom Metazoa; phylum Arthropoda; class Arachnida; order Araneae; family Salticidae; genus Maratus; species Maratus speciosus. Next base: position 138,402,836 of record OZ010797.1, on the reverse strand, counting down.
AAATTTGAATAGATTGTATTATTTATTTACTTTTACTTTAGTCTCTTCCTGACAAACAAATAATATATGATCCTGTCCTATTTTTCTTCCAATTTTTTCACAATTTCTCTTTGATTTTAAAATGTTTGTTTTAGAATTTAAGAAAATTTTATCCACTTGTTTTAATTCTCAGAAGAAGTCATGAAATTAAAAATTTTATAAATTAAAAAAAAAATTTATAACTATCCTCTTCTTAAATAACTGAAAGGAGATTTTTTTCAGCATAAAGTTTACTTGAAAAAAGCTTTTGTTTATTAGAATAAAAGTTTGTTTTAAATATTATGTAAAATTGTTTTAAAATTTAACATTTCAATGCCTTTAAACTTTGATATATAAAAGTATTCAACAAGCCGAATATTCGGTATTCGGCCTAGCAGTTACTATTCGGCTAGCCTGTAGGCCGAATATTTCGTATTCAGCCAAAATCACTATTCGGTGCATCCCTACTTATGAGAAAATGAAAAACTCCATTCAATACTTAAGTGCAAATGTTATGCATGTATGCTCCAAATGAATCCTAGAATGTGTAGTAAGTGGTGGTGGGTAGAGTAAAAATGCTCTTAAATAATTTTAAACTTTAGTACTTCCATTTTACTTACTATCTATTGAGATACATTTTAGTAGATAATTTTCATTATTTTGTTTTAAAAAATAAGGTCATGAAGTTATACTTGTGAAAGCACAAACTTGCCTAAAACAAAATTTTTCCAATCCCATGTGATTCAGTCTTAGTAGGTTTGATTCTATAACAGATGTGTTATCTGCTATGATAAAAACTTGTTTAAAGAGAATATTTTTTTCATTTTTAGTGATTCTCTCTTAGAAACTTTTACTATATCTCAGGCCCCTCTGAAATGATGTCTATATACGCCACTGGATGAGAGTAGTACCATTGGAAAGATCTCATTATGGAGACTAAAAAACTTAATGGAACTACCTGGGTTGGCATTTTTGCCGGCTAAAAGATATTTTTGCCAGGACAGTGGCAAAAACTGGAAAAAACTTGAGCAAAAATGAAAAAAAAAGGCAAAAATGGCAAATTCTTATTTGTCTTTAATCTATAAGCTAATAAGGATAATAACGGAATAAACAATTAAATTTAATAACATATCATTTAATATTAATCATTTAATTTGCTAATTAATAAGTATAATTAAATATTTTGACTTATTTTAAATCTTTATAAAATGGGTGGGATTCAGTCTAATACCTAGGACTTTAAGAAACAAATTAAAAATCGGATATCTAATTCAGCCATAAAAATTTTTATAATTATCAAAAGGTTTTATATAACTTGGCTACTTTTGTTTCACATAATGAGTCTTAAAAATATGTAAATATTTAAGTCTTAGGTACTAATTTATAATTATTTATATGATGGAACTAGCCTGTCACAGATAAGAAAGTAATTAAATTAAATTGAAAATTATATATTGAAAAACTCTGTTATGTCTTATTAGGAAACTAGAATTTTTTTTCCTCCCTCTTATACTCCAAAAAGGGGGGGGGGAGAAAAAATTATCCAGCAGTCCATTGTCAAATGATCACAAGGCAGATTACAAAATACCAGAGTATTGCACCCTGCTTTGTAGTTGGTCAATGGAAAAGTAAGCCTGCAGGTACACAGGTTTTGTAAAAGCTATTGCACAAAGTATTGTTTCTTTTTTCTTTCATGAGATATTTTTTCTCTTTTTCTGGGAAAAAAATTAAATGGACAATATTTTTTGCCATCACTTTTTCAAAAACCTATTTTTGCCGGGATGATTTTAACCAGGTTTTTTCCGCCTATGGCAAAAAGTTACCAACCCTGGGAACTACCCATCACAAATGAGTCGATGTCGAGATAACTAACAATTTATATTGCACAATTGGTTTGCTATTTATTCATTGCAATGTATTTATCCTGTTACATTTGCCATAAAGTTAAATTCACAATTTTTGCTGCTAAATGGCTTCCTGGTAACTTAAGTTAGGAAATTAAGTATACAAACAAACAACAAAAATGTGGGGGGAAAATGAAGAGAAGTTGTTGGTTTTAAATGCAGGGCTGCACACAAGAGACTATTTTTATATTCTATTCGAAACCATTGTTTTTGAAAAAAATGTGATTAGTTTCACATCTGCAATGAAAGTATTCTTTTTGGTAATGAAATATGCCACTTTCATTGCAGATGTGAAACAAATCGTGTTGTAAATTAAAACTTTTCATTCTCAAAATGAATCTATTCCGTTTCAGAAAAGGCAACTAGTTGCCCTTTCCAAAATGGAACATGCCTGAATTTTTTTTACAGTGTGGTCTCCTATATAGAAGTACACAGGAAATCCTTTAACAGCCAAATTTTAAATTTAACAGCATAACAAATGTTACAGCATATATTATAATAAATAAACTGTGCACCATATATTCTCTGATATCTTCGAAAACAGCTCATTTGCGATGGGTAGTTCCATTAAATTTTTTACTCCCCATGACGAGATATTTCCAACAATACCACTCTCATTAATATTGGCGACTTACACTTCTTGCAGTTGCTTAGTCAGTACAAAATAGGGTTAGAAATTAGTGGCGTGGTAGTCGTCAAATGCAACTAAATTATATGATTTGAAGACCACAAAATTATGCCTAGTGGTCAAATTTGACGCGTAGCTTTCTTTCACTTTAATTTTTTTTCTTTTTACAAACGCTATCATTTGTACCTTAGCATAATTCCCCCCCCCCCCCCCCCTACACACACACACACCACCACCACATACATTGAGCACATGCATCTGTTTTCGATAAAATTAGATAATGCATCAAGAACGTTTTAAAATTTTAATGTTACCCCCTCAAAAAAAAAGTTTTATTTATATATTTATGTACTATTTCTGAATATTTTAAAATATTTTTAAATGACACATAATTTTTATCCAAAGGTTATTTTCTTTGTTATTTTTTTTTATTTTCTGGTGTATACTTTCAGTCGCAGGATTTTTTAAAAACTAGGGTTATCCCTGCAGTTGAATTTTTCTTTCAACGGACATAATTGCCTGATAATCTGTTTTGTATGTACATTAGCTTTACAAAAAGAAGAAGCTAAACATTTTTTTAAAATCCAAATATTGCAGTTTAATCAAATTTCAAACTTTGAAGCGTTTAATATGCACGGCCTGCCCCCTGTCTTTAACACAAAAATAGAAATAATATTATTGTTAACATGGTTGCAAAAAGAAATGAAAAAATATGATATAGCATAAAATTGCAACCATGAAATGCAGTTTGGCACCTAGTAAAAAAATTTTCAGGCATCATTTGACGCCTTACTTAAAGTTCCTAATTTCCAACCCTGGCACAAAAGTAAAAATAGTTAACATAAATTCTTTTATGATTGCATTTCAAGTTGTGGGAAAAAACTGCCGATAAAATACATTGATTTCTTGTAAATACAGATTGTGGAAAAGTAACTGATTTGACTAATTCTTAGAGATGTATAATTTCTGGAAATTTTGAAGTGATGGAAAAATACTTTTTTTTTTCTGGAAAAATTGGAAATTTTAGAAAAATTTATTTTTTACAAATGTTTCTAAAAAATTAATTATATTTTCCTAAAAAAATAATAAACTTTTTAAAATTTTCTGCACATTTAAAAAAGTTATTTTCACTTCACATGAATATATTACGCAAAAGTAAAGAATGTCAGCTTTTAAAAGTTTAGCCCAAAGCGATATAAGTAAGCATACAATGTCAATACTGGAATCTGGAGTATATTGACACATCTGTGCCATCTAGTGGACGGAGTGCATAATGCAAATACGCGGGTTTTCAGTATGACGTCATATGACAGAATATCTACTATCTGCGCATATTTTCTGATTCTTTATTCACTTATGGAAGATGAATATTGTTTCCAAGTTTTATTGCAAAATATTTTTATTACAGTTTGTTTTGATAAAATTATACACATTAAAAAAAAATAATCGCAATATCATTTCAATTTCGGGAGAAAAGCACTAATGCTGCGAAAGCATTACTGCCTTTAGCTCTTAAACTAAAATGACATTGTGACTTTTTTTAAAATACACATATTTTTATCAAAACAAGCTGTAACAAAAATATTTTGCAATATATCAGGCAAACAAGATTCATCTTCTGTGAGTAAGTAACAATCTGAAATTCGTAATAGAATTTTTAACAGGGATTCTCTAAATGGCTTTGTTTGCTTCAAGAAAAAAAAAAAAAAAAATCTAATCTGGCGATTTTAGGAAAATTTTTGCAGTTATTGTCTGGACTCGCAAAATATTTAAACAAATACTAAATTAACAATACTTGCTCGTTTAATAGTACAACATTTAATGCATGCATTTTAAACTAAAGTCATTCTGAATATAAAATAAAAGGAATTTTAAATTAAATAAATGAACTATTTGTAATTTAAATAACATAAATACAATACAATCAAAAGAATATAGGAATAAGTTTTCGATGTATCGTCTGTGCTTGATAAACGAAGAAAAGGACTTAAAATTGAATATTTTATTTATTATTAAATTCTATACATATTCTAAACTTTGATAAACATTTTATTTTCATCTGGAATAGAACCGTGTATATCATTTTTAGCTCACAGGCTATCAAAGCCTGAGAGCTAATGTGCCCGCCCGTTCTGTATGTATGTACGTAACGCGATAACTCTTGATAGAAACATCCGATTTGCTTCGAAATTGTTTTCTAGGTTCATTGTGATAAGGCGCTTCCCTGATTAGTTTTGGGAGTTCATTGGTTAAGGATAATGGGGGAAAAACGGGGTCAGTCCAACCCCTTAATTCAGATAAATGGGTTTTTCATGCAGAATCATTCGATTTGCTCTGAATTTGGTATACCGGTTTATTATGTTAAGGAACTTCCTGATTAGTTTTGGGGGTTCATTGGTTAAGGATAAAGGGGGAAAGGGGGTTAGTCCACCCCCTTAATTCAGATAAATGGGTTTTTCTTGCAGAATCATTCGATTTGCTCCGAATTTGGCATACCGGTTTATTATGTTAAGGAACTTCCCTGATTTGTTTTGGGGGTTCATTAGTTAAGGATAAAGGGGGAAAAGGGGGGTTAGTCCACCCCCTTAATTCAAATAAATGGGTTTTTCATGAAGAATCATTCGATTTGCTCCGAATTTGGTATACCAGTTTATTATGTTAAGGAACTTCCCTGATTAGTTTTGGGGGTTCATTGGTTAAGGATAAAGGGGGAAAAGGGGGGTTAGTCCACCCCCTTAATTCAGATAAATGGGTTTTTCATGAAGAATCATTCGATTTGCTCTGAATTTGGTATACCGGTTTATTATGTTAAGGAACTTCCCTGATTAGTTTTGGGGGTTCAGATAAATGGTTTTTTCATGAAGAATCATTCGATTTGCTCCGAATTTGGTATACTGGTTTATTATGTTAAGGAACTTCCCTGATTAGTTTTGGGGGTTCATTGGTTAAGGATAAAGGGGGAAAAGGGGGGTTAGTCCACCACCTTAATTCAGATAAATGGGTTTTTCATGCAGAATCATTCGATTTGCTCCGAATTTGGTATACCGGTTTATTATGTTAAGGAACTTCCCTGATTAGTTTTGGTGGTTCATTGGTTAAGGATAAAGGGGGAAAAGAGAGGTTAGTCCACCCCCCTTAATTCAGATAAATGGGTTTTTCATGCAGAATCATTCGATTTGCTCCGAATTTGGTATACCGGTTTATTGTGTTAAGGAACTTCCCTGATAAGTTTTGGGTGTTCATTGGTTAAGGATAAAGGGGGAAAAGGGGGGTTAGTCCACCCCCTTAATTCAGATAAATGAGTTTTTCTTGCAGAATCATTCGATTTGCTCCGAATTTGGTATACCAGTTTATTATGTTAAGGAACTTCCCTGATTTGTTTTGGGGGTTCATTGGTTAAGGATAAAGGGGGAAAAGGGGGGTTAGTCCACCCCCTTAATTCAGATAAATGGGTTTTTCATGAAGAATCATTCGATTTGCTCCGAATTTGGTATACCGGTTTATTATGTTAAGGAACTTCCCTGATTAGTTTTGGGAGTTCATTGGTTAAGGATAAAGGGGAAAACGGGGTTAGTCCACCCCCCTTAATTCAGATAAATGGGTTTTTCATGCAGAATCATTCGATTTGCTCCGAATTTGGTATACCAGTTTATTATGTTAAGGAACTTCCCTGATTAGTTTTGGGGGTTCATTGGTTAAGGATAAAGGGGGAAAAGGGGGGTTAGTCAACCCCCTTAATTCAGATAAATGGGTTTTTCATGAAGAATCATTCGATTTGCTCTGAATTTGGTATACCGGTTTATTATGTTTAGGAAATTCCCTGATTAGTTTTGGGGGTTCAGATAAATGGTTTTTTCATGAAGAATCATTCGATTTGCTCCGAATTTGGTATACTGGTTTATTATGTTAAGGAACTTCCCTGATTAGTTTTGGTGGTTCATTGGTTAAGGATAAAGGGGGAAAAGGGGGGTTAGTCCACCACCTTAATTCAGATAAATGGGTTTTTCATGAAGAATCATTCGATTTGCTCCGAATTTGGTATACCGGTTTATTATGTTAAGGAACTTCCCTGATTAGTTTTGGTGGTTCATTGGTTAAGGATAAAGGGGGAAAAGAGGGGTTAGTCCACCCCCCTTAATTCAGATAAATGGGTTTTTCATGCAGAATCATTCGATTTGCTCCGAATTTGGTATACCGGTTTATTGTGTTAAGGAACTTCCCTGATAAGTTTTGGGTGTTCATTGGTGAAGGATAAAGGGGGAAAAGGGGGGTTAGTCCACCCCCTTAATTCAGATAAATGGGTTTTTCATGAAGAATCATTCGATTTGCTCCGAATTTGGTATACCGGTTTATTATGTTAAGGAACTTCCCTGATTAGTTTTGGGAGTTCATTGGTTAAGGATAAAGGGGGAAAAGGATGGTTAGTCCACCCCTTTTAATTCAGATAAATGGGTTTTTCATGCAGAATCATTCGATTTGCTCCGAATTTGGTATACCGGTTTATTATGTTAAGGAACTTCCCTGATTTGTTTTGGGGGTTCACTGGTTAAGGATAAAGGGGAAAAGGGAGGTTAGCCCGCCCCTCTTAATTTAGATAAATGCATCTTTCATGCAGAATGATTTGATTTGCTCCGAAGTTGGTATACCGGTTTATTGTGTTAAGTAACTTCCCTGATTAGTTTTGGGGTTCATTGGTTAAGGATAAAGGGGGACTAGTCCACTCCCCTTAATTTATATAAACGTTTTTTTCATGCAGAATTATTCGCTTTGCTCCAAATTTGGTATACCGGTTTATTATGTTAAGAAGCTTCCCTGATTCGTTTTGGGGATTCATTGGTTAAGGATAAAGGGGGGCTAGTCCACCCGCTTAATTTAGATAAATGGGTTTTTTTGCAGGATTATTTGATTTGCTCCAAATTTGGTATACCGGTTTATTATGATAAAGAGCTTCCCTGATTAGATTTGGAGGTTCACTGGTTAAGTATAAAGGGGGAAACAGGGGCTAATTCCCCTTCACTTATTTTTTTAAGGGCATTATTCTTTAAAATAAGAGTATAATATACAATTAGTGTGAATAGCCTGTGAGCTCAATGCCATCAGTTTAGCTGGGCACTTTTCTTTTTTTTTATAACTTTAGCACATCAAGAAGTGAGTAAAAAATATGACTACAAAATTCAATCTTTACACATTAACTACTTACTAATTTTTATGCGTCATTTTTCATTTCATTAAAAGAAAATAATTAAAATCGAGCGTATTTAAATCAACAACATTTTATAATATATATCAAATAATATTTTTTTTTAATAAATTAAAAGTTAAAATACGTAACTTGTTTTGCTCTTTGGAAAAGGACATATGAATTCTATAAGAAAAAGAATTTTCTTACAATTTCGAAAACTAGAGTTATTTGATTGCCACCATTTTGCCATTTTAACAAATAATACTAGTTCTTAAAAAGAACTGTTTTTATTTAAATAAGTAACTATAATAAATAAGTCAAAAAACACAAATAAAAATTAATAGAACATTATATTACTGTCAGAATATAAATGCTAGAAACAAATGAAAACATGATGTTGGCGCCTGCGCAGTTATTTCAGAGATGTGAAATTAATAGATTATCCATAAAGAAGAAAACAGTTAGGCATCTTTCTGTTGTTCACTCCGTCCGCTACGTGGCGTGCGACCTTGATTGATGTGACCTCGCCTTTAATCTTGTGGTCACCTCTCCTATTTAAGATAAGACGCTTACCTATATTGCTTTGGTTTAGCCTTTCAGTCACGGAATTTTGAATGGCACTATTTTTTTTGTTTAATTTGATACCTACCATTGTTTATAATATATCATGTCTCTTATTTTTTAGTTGCAATCGTTTAATTACTACTAGAACGAATTTAAAATACAACAGCAAATGAAAAGTCTTATGAGTTTCTACCAATATTACTTCGGTTTGAAGCAAATTTAAACTCTATTATACTTTCCATCTAAATAGTACTTTTCTCAAATCCAAAACGGCTACTTTCGAACACATTTTTAAAAATTCAATTTTGTTCATATATGCATGAAATTGTCAGGGGTTTTTATTCAAAAACTATGTAATTGAAAGACATTTTCCTTTTTTTGGTAAAGGCAGAAGAACTTTCAGAAAATACTGTCAAAGTGCATTTTGAATTGAATTTCTGGATGTGATACTGTGATAGAGGAGGAAATCTGGTTGTCAAATGACCATAATTACTTGTAACTCTATAAGTAATTTGCTTATCAAAAAATAAAAAACTCATTCTGATTCCAAATCACTTCAGTAGTAAGGCCTGCCAATTTTATGCCTTTATGTTTAAAAAAGAGTCTGAAAGTTTTGTGGCATTAAAGAGGAGAATTTAGAACAAATAAAGATACAAGAAGTAGTTATATAGACAGTATACTGCAATGTTAAGTCTTACAGTATACTGCAATGTTAAGTAATATAGTAAATGGATTTGAGATTCATTTGATCGAAGGGATTGAATTAGTTCTATAACTGGTTTAAAAATGGAGACCTTTTAACTTACAATTATATTTGTTTGTATGTGATAGTCAAATATTATGACTCATTTTCCACTCAATTCCTGTTGACAGAGAAGTTTAAAATGTGAAATATATATGTATTAATGAAGACAAAACATGAATTGAACATTGACTTTTACAAAATTCACTCCATAAGGGGGGTGGGGGGAGGGGAAACGGGAGGTAATGGCTGATTTCTTATAGAAAAATCAATATCAGCTTCAATAATGAGTGTTTATTGAAAAGTGCTAATGGCAGGGTTACCACAATAGTGGCAAATTTCAGCAATCTTGATGAAATATTGCCATGTTTAATGAGAAAATAAGCAGCCATATATGAAGCAACTTGGCAACAGCTGTTTAATTTGTCTAAATTCCCAATAGTGCCAAATTTTGGTCAACTTGGCGAAATATCATCCAGTTATTTTCTATTTTTTAGTGCATTTAAAAAAAATATTTTTTTTTCTACATTTTTCTGAATTTTAATGAAAGCATGTTTTTTTTTTCTTTAAAATTTTTTACTTTTACTTTATTTTCAATATGAATCCAAAACACATTATCTGAAAATTTTTCTTTGGCTGATGAACTTCTTCACTAACTATCATAATTTGTAATGTAATATTAATAACTTTTAACCTTTTATAGTTCTTTGGAATAATACTTTCCAAAGAACCCTTTGGAATAATATTTTCATAGGTTAATTTTTGCATTGGTACTTTAAAAAAAGCTAAAGTGTTTTATTGGTTCTTTGTGTAGGTTACTGTATTCCAACATTTGTATGCATTTCTCCATACCGATGGGTACTGGTACAATCTAGTTTTCCGTTCGGTGAGCATGAACAGAGTCATTTTTCTGCTTTTGGAGTAAATCCCTGTTTCCCCTTACAAGCAGCTACAACTAACATGATGTTTATACGACGGCCTTTATGTGACTGATAAAGAGGGATTTTTGAAATGCGTTGCATTTCTTTCTTTTCATTGTGTATTTAAGAAGTGTATTGCATTATGTTTTTGTATTATGCGATAAAACTTTGAAAATATTTATTTCTTTGATATTCGAAAAATATTAAGAAATAAACTTTAAATAGCTTGAGTGTAAAAGGTTTAAGATAATGCAAATAACTTCCCCATTTAGTTTTTCCTGGCAATTTCAAGGAATCACATTTTTTACCTTCTTCACCTTGGATTTTGCTGAACACTGCACATAAATGTTATTTTTTTTTGGTAGTTCATACATTTGTAAAAAAAAAAAAAAAGTTTGATTGGCTGACTGACATCTTAAAATATCATACCATAATATTTTTAAATTCTTATCTAGAAATTATAAAGAAATTAGAAACAACATGTAAATCTATACAAAGAAATAAATTTATGCACAGTACAAAAATAGCATTAATTAATAAAAAACTCAGATTTAAAATTTTTAAAAATCTTGTTTGTTTTTTAATAGTTTTTAACAAAGCTGCTTTGAGCAAATTCGACCAATCAGAGCATTTTAAAAACTAGTCGTTGGGGGCCGCCGTAATACTTACCCATCATGGATATGCATAATGTAAAATATGAAAATAAAACATGTGTGTAAACTATTTATTAAATACATTGCAATTCCAAAATAAAATTTAAATGTATATTTAAATATTTTTAATACATTACATAGTATAGCACAAAATTAGTACTCGCCACTCGTCGAGTAACACTTAAAACGTGGTGATTAACTTTATTGTCCTCACTCGCCAAACGCGATGGTTGAAAGATCGATGCCAGGGAGGAAAGGGGTGAAATTCGTTTGGAATTTACGGCGTCCAAATCGGCGATTGCCCCGAACGTGAGAAAAGAAAGTAGCAGGGGTGATTCTGTCTCGAATTTTCCGAAAATTTAAAAAATTCGGTTCCGGGGAAAAAAAAAAAAAAAAAAAAAAACTGTCATCAGTCCGAAAATTCGGACATAAAAATATCGCTAATTTCGATATAATCGCCGAAAAAGATCAATTTCGTCAATCGTTCGTAGAAAAAAATCACCAATTCCGTCAAAGAATCCCGAAAAAACGTGAATTTCGCCCAAAGACCACGTAAAAAACGCGAATTACGTCAAAACATCGCGGAAAAAACGCAAATTGCGTGAAAAGATCGCGGAGAAAACGCAACTTTCGTGACAAGATCGTGGAAAAACGCAAATTTCGTCAAAAAACCGCGGAAAAAACACAAATTTAGTGAAAAGATCGCGAAAAAACGCAACTTTCGACAAAGAATAACAAAATTCTTCAAAGTATCGCGGAAAAACGCAAATTTCGTGAAAAGATCGCGGATAAAACGCAAAATTCGTGAAAAGATCGCGAAAAAACGCAAATTTCGTGACAAAATCGCGGAAAAACACAAATTTCGAGAAAAGATCGCGAAAAAAACGAAAATTTCCACAAAGAATCGCGAAAAAGAATCACAACATTTTTCAAAGTATCGCGGGAAAATGCAGATTTCGTGAAAAGATCGCGGAAAACGCAAATTTCGTGAAAAGATCGCGGAAAAACGCAAATTTCGTGAAAAGATCGCGGAAAAAAGCAAATTTCGTGAAAAGATCGCGGAAAAACGCAAATTTCGTGAAAAGATCGCGGAAAAAACGCAAAATTCGTGAAAAGATCGCGAAAAAACACAAATTTCGATAAAAAAAAATCGCAGAAAAAACGTAAATTTTGTCAAAAGATCGCGGAAAAAACACAAATTTCGAGAAAAGATCGCGGAAAAAACGCAAATTTCGTGAAAAGACCGCGGAAAAACACAAATTTCCTGAAAAGATTGCGGAAAAAAAGTAATTTTCGTCAAAAGATTGTGAAAAAAACGCAAATTTCACGAAAAGATTGCGGAAAAAAACACAAATTTCATCAAAAGATCGCAGAAAAACGCAAATTTCGTCAAAAGATCGGAGAAAAACGCAAATTTCGTCAAAAAATCTTGAAAAAAATGCAAATATTTTCAAAGAATGGCGAAAAACACCGATAATCGAGTAGTACCGAATTGCATAAAAGAAACATCCTTATAACTCCAAAAATGATAATTATATTAACTAACAGTTTTCTGCGTCGGATTAAACGTCTTATTTCCAATTAAAATACATTTTTGAATTGAAATTTGAATGAAATACAGGGTCATAAAAAATCGAAGAGTGTAAAAAATAGGATTACAAATATCTTGGCAACAAATTATCCGATCGACTTCATTCTTTATGCAAAATTTATGTTTTTTTATTGTCTTTTATATTCACTCCTTAAAATAAACAATTTCGAAAACTTTTATATACCTTTTATCAGAACGAATATTTCGAGAGCCCGAAAAAAATAGTTCTGGATAATTGAGGTTACTAATATTCAATAGGCTTCTTCCTATTATTACATACTAAATTTCAAGTCTCTATCTCAATTTGTTCAGGAGATAGAGCGTTTACAGACACACAGACGGACAGACTTTTTTTCTTATAATATGTTTTTTTGGAATGTCCAATGTCTGAAACGTGTAAATCCGTCAAAAAAAAATTTCAATTTTTAAAACGATTACAAGACTTACGCTATACTACGTATGATGGGTAAGTAATAGTTGTTCTTGGTTCTTGACTTTACACTACTTTAGATTAGAAGAACTCTAATTAGTCTGATTTAATGAAAGGTTACTGTATTCACATAACTTATTAAGCAGGGATGAGAGCGCTCCGACCCAAATTACCAATTACTACCACTAAATTTTAATCATATTCTTTGCTTTATTAAATCTCAGAAATTCTGTCATTAAATAAAGCGAGTAATGCTATTAAAAGTTAGTGGTACTAATTGGTCATTTGGATCAGAGCACTCTCATCCCTGATTAAGAGAACTCTTGAATACTTACTAAAAAGGACCGAGTTAATTAGTATTGCATCATTGACAATATGAAAAATCTGATTGAATAACCTCAGCTACAATTTCTGAAATCTTTTTTAAATGCTGTTCTATATTAGGGATTGACCGAATACCGAATAGTTGATTCGGTATTCGGTGATTCGGCATGTAAACCGAATATTCGGCTTCGGCCGAATACTTTTAAGTATTCGGCCGAATAATTGCAGATAAGTATTTTGTTAGAAGTAGAAGAATTCTCTTTTACTTAGCAGTAGAATAGGCTAAACAATGAGTTTCAATATTATGTGCATGAGTTCAGAGTTCAGCTGCACTACAAAAAACAAGTCAAAGGCCATTTTTAATTTAAAAAAAAACTTTTTCCATCCTGAAATAGTCTACATAGGTGTGAAATCAGAACAACTGTCTACAACAGAGAAAAAAAAAGTAACGAAGATATGCATTTTTCCCTTATCATTTAATTTAATTTTACATTAGTTTTTTTTTTTATTTAAATTTATTTAATGTGTATTTTCTTTAATGTACACATCAAATAAGTATATCAGAGTTCATATCTGTATATCTAAAGTGTATATTAAAGAAAATACACACATCAAATAAGTATACCCATATGCCTATCCTATAGCTTTTATAACCACTACATCAAAATCGCTCACATTTCTTTTCTTCATCACCACAATGTTAAAATAATAATCAAAATATAAATATTCTATCAATAATTTCACAGAAAATAGTTAAAAGTACAAATTGATACGATACCTTTTGTATTTTGAGAACATACCTATTCAACATGTTTATAATTAGACTTAGACAATCAGTAAATCAGCTTAATGACAACATTGTTTCTTTGTATTTGAATGAACTTTTGTTTTTCTGACAATCCTTATCCTTAATAATACCCTGTATAGTTTAATACTTTCATAGGTTATTTTTGGGTATTGACTAGTGATAAAATACTAAAAAATAAGTGATGGGTTAATGAATTTGTGAGTGGAAAGAAGTCATTAAATTTTTTTGTATAATTAGATTTAAGAATAAAAATGTAACTGAATAAAATTATTGAGAATTTAATTTCAATTGAAGCTTATTAAAAAAGTTAATATATGCAAAAATTCGTATTAAAAAGTTTCAAGTATTCGGTTGCCAAATACCAAAGCTTCGGTATACACTCCGACCAAAGCTTCGGTATTCGGCAAAATTGCTGCTTCGGTCAATCCCTAATCTTCATCACCACAATGTTAAACAATTAATCAAAATATAAACATGTATCAATAATTTGACAGAAAATAGTTAAATGTATAAATTGATATACCTTTTGTATTTGGGAACATTCCTATTCAATACGCTTATAAGACAATCAGTAAATCAGCTTAATGACAACATTGTTTCTTTTTATTTGAATGAACTTTAGTTTTGCTAAAAATCCTTACCCTTAATAATAGCCTGTATAGTTTAATACTTTCATAGGTTATTTTGGGTATTGACTAGTGATAAAATAATAAAAAATAAGTGATGGGTTAATGAATTTGTGAGTGGAAAGTAGTCATTAATTTTTTTGGTGTAATTAGATTTAAGAATAAAAATGCAACTGAATTAAATTACTAAGAATTGAATTTTAATTCAAGTTTATTAAAAAAGCTAATATATAAAAAAATATATGTTAAAATTTTTTAAGTATTCGGTTGCCGAATACCGAATATTCGGTGTACATTTTGACCGAAGCTTCGGTATTCGGCAAAATTGCTGCTTCGGTCAATCCCTATTCTATATCAGCCACAATAATACCTGAAAAATAAATAAATAGATAAAAATAAATTGCAGAAATCTTTAGAAGAAATTCTTGTGAAAAAAACAAACAAACATATATAACAAAAATATATAGTATATATCCAAAATGAAAGTTTCTAAGGTTTGACCAAATGTAAGGTTCCAAATAATCTAACATTACAAGTAAAAATAGCAGAGTTTGATTGAAAATTTATCATAAATTCAATCCTAAATCTTTTCTTTAGAAATTCGAAAAATGGCTTGCAAATAATTTATAAAAAAAATAATTTGCAATTCATAAAATTACTATATTCCATATTCCATACATCCACTTTGCCTGTATACTATGATCTCAGATTATTTCAAGTGTCTCTGCCTTTCTCTCCATTCCAGAACCTGTTGTTTGTCATACTCCAGGCTGAGGATGCACTGATTATTTGTTATTCAGCCATAATAGCAAATATTCGGTTAGACTGAATATCAAACTATTCCATTTGCTGAATACCAAAATAGTCAGTAAAATAGAATATTTAAAAAAAAAATTAGAAAATATTTTTTAAAACTTACACAACTTCTAATCTTAATTGTCAATTAAATAAAGATATTTAGAAATAACTAAAAATAGAATTAGATTTAAATTAAAGAAATGCTTTAACATTATTCATTTGCCATGGGGAAAGTATCACTTAAGAGGCTACTTCAGTCACGCGAAAATGCTAAAATGTTAATCCAATGGGAGAAATTTTTAAAGATCTTGTTTGCATTTCAATATTTTTAAATGATTTTTTTTTTTTTGCATTGGATAACAGAGATCGAGCTCTACATCTGCAGTCTTTTGCTTTTCGATTTTGTTTTCAGGTAGTTTTAATTATGACACTTTCACTTTCAGAACTGGTTTCGAAAGTGAAAGCATCCTCATAAAAACAATCTGCAAACAAATTCGAAAAAATAAAAACAGCCTTCGTACAGATCGACCTCAGCTATCCAATGCAGAAAGAAAAAAAAAAATCATTTAAAAATATTCAAATGCAAACAAAATATCTCAAAAATTTCTTCCATAGGATTAGCATTAGTGACCATGTCTTTTCGCATGACTGAATTAGCCTCTTAAAAAAATTCACCATAATTAACCCATACATCATTAACCTTTACAGGAATTAATGATGTACAAATGCAAGTTTCTTAATATTGATGAGTAAATAAGCTGGTTTCTTGCTTTTTTGCAAAACAGGATGTTTCAAAACAAAATAAAAAAAAACTTTCAGGTTTGATAAGAGATAATTTTGTTCGGGAAACCAGGACTGCAATCCACTTATCAAGTCAAAAATATATTGTAGAGGAGAGTGGCTCACCTTGGGACATGTTACACCTCAGGACAACTTTATTTGTTGCCAGGGTTGCCGGCTTTTTTTGGTTTAACCATTAAAAAAAAGCCATCTTTTATTGAGAAAAAAAAACTGTTTTTATTTTTTTAATTTGGTTTACAGTTAATTTGTTTTAAATTTGGATCAATTAATTTATAATACACTTATAAATATTTTCTACTAAGAAAATTACAAATTTCTATTAAATTTTCTCAAATAAATAAGTCTTTATAACTGCTAGAAGGCAACTGTGAAGGCATTATGTCTGAAAAAAAAATTATAAATATTGAAAAGAATATAAATTAGACTCCAAACTGGTGTTTTGAAATTCTATATTACATAGCTCCACATATACTACACATTTTAAAGATTATATTTAATTAAACAATGACATAATGTAACACATCAAAATGGAAACATTCTTATGTGTCCATATGGATTTAAAATTCTATATTAAATAGCTCCACATATACTACACATTTTAAAGATTATACTTAATTAAACAATGACAAAATGTAGCACATCAAAATGGAAACATTCTTATGTGTTCATATGGAGTTAAGTTATAAAAGAGAAATTAGAAAGGATATAATATTTGAGGAGAGTTTGGTACATAAGTGTATAAAAAATAGAGCATTTAAACAAGAGAAAAAAGAAATCGAAAAGCTTGTTGCTAAGCATATTCATGAATATGCTATTCATAATGCTTTTAATAGTGAGAAATGATGTTTTTATTATATGACTATATATAATTATAAATGTTTACTAGAAATAAAATAAGACTTGTATATTAATAGCTCTTAAAATTAATTAAGTAATAAAACATGTAACTAAGTAACCATAGTCCTCTTTAATTTCATAAAGCTGTAAAAATTGAAAAATTGGAGGGGAGGGGTAAAGGTCAGTGTAAACCAGATAAAGCAGTTGGTATGGCGCTTTTAAAATTTAGCTGACATATTTGCAATTCTGACTACAAATCACTAGCAAAACCGTCTAAGTTTTATCCCAGTATTAATGTCTTCATTATTGAGAAATTGGGTTACTTATTAAATTCTAAATCAATTAAATATCATTAAAACTAATTAAAAACACTTTAAAATGTGTAGTTTATAATTACAATGCTTCACTGTATAAAAGCCAATTATGGCCAAAAAAGCTAGTTAAAACCAATAAAAATATTTGGAAATAAAAAGTAATATAATGAAATTTAAAGCTTTCTTTTTTAAACTGATGTATAACAATAGTTCTAGTGCTAAACCTAACAACATAACATTCTAAAATTTCATAGTGGGTATATGGTGCACCTTGGGATTGGGACACAATATACAGGGTGTTTATAAAGTCCCGGACCCATTTTGATGTTTAATAACTCATAAAATAATAAAGATAGATTAAAATTAATAACATAAATGGTTAGATAGACTCAAAAAGTTTCATGACCCTTGTCAATGAACTTCCACGTGTGCCCCCTTCGTCGCACGGAGAATATCAAGTCAATAGTCAATTTCACGCCAGGTAGCGGCGAGCATGTCGGCATCCACGGAGGCTATTGCAGTTGTAATTCTGGCTTTTAAGTCATCAATGTTCAACACTCTCCTCCTGTAAACATTGTCCTTTACAAATCCCCAAAAGAAAAAGTCCAGCGGTGTTATATCAGGTGATCTGGATGGCCAAGGAATTGGACCTCCTCGCCCAATCCATCTTCCTGTATAGGTCAAAATTAACTTTATTACTCACTGGCAAAATATGGGTACTGGTCGTACATGGATTTTTTTTCACTGGCCAGTTTTTTTAAGCACTGGCCAGAACATGGATTTTTTCACTGGCTGGTAACAAATTTACAATACTTGATAAAAAAGTGTTTTTTCTAGCTGTTAACATTATAATTTACTCATATCCTTTATTTACCCTTTCATAAGGACGCCGGATGGAAAAAACTGGCATTCCATTGAATAAAGAAATACAAATAAGTAATTACTACAGCCAAATTATGATAACTATATTTAAAGATATGTTGATGCATTGTATAAAACAGACAAGAAAAATGGATTTTTGAAATTAAAATATATTTTAATTTAGAAAATAATTTCACATCTTGGATATTTTATTTTTCCTTAAAATTTACTAGGCTATATTAACAACTGCAATAATGTAGCACTAAATCTATGTATATGTCGTAGGCTAATTGAGAAATCCGGCTCTTTGCAAACAGCCTAGGCTCTTTGCAAAGAGCCGGGCCAATTGGAGAATCCATCTCCCTTTTTTCAATTAGCCTGATATTTTTTAGGCTTATTGCAAAGAGCCTAGAAAGCGTTAGGCTAATTGAAAAATGACCACTTATTATTCGATCAGGGTGATATTTTTAGCTCACAGGCTATCAAAGTCTGAGAGCTTATGTGCCCACCGATTCTGTATGTACGTGTGTACGTACGTAACGCGATAACTCTTGATAGAAATATCCGATTTGCTTCAAAAAAATTTTCTAGGTTCATTCTGATAAGGTGCTTCCCTGATTATTTTTGGGGGTTCATTGGTTAAGGATAAAGGGGGAAAAGGGGGCTAGTCACCCCCCTTAATTTATATAAATGGGTTTTTCATGCAGAAATATTCGATTTGCTCCAAATTTGGTATACTGGTTTATTGTGTTAAGGAGCTTCCCTAATTAGATTTGGAAGCTCATTATTTAAGTATAAAGGGAGGAAAGGGGGGCTACCCCCCTTATTTTAGATAAATTGGTTTCTCATGATGAATTATTCGATTTGCTCCAAATTTGGTATACCGGTTTATTAAGTTAAGGAGCTGCCTTGATTAGATTTGGAGGTTCATTAGTTACATATAAAGGGAGTAGATAAATGGGTTTTTCATGCAGAAATATGCGATTTGCTATAAATTTGGTATACCGGTTAATTATGTTAAGCAGCTTCCCTGATTACATTTGGAAGATCATTATTATGTATAAAGGGGGGAAAGGGGGTCAATTGCCTCTCCACTTAATTTAGATAAATGCGTTTTTCATGTAGAATTATTCGATTACCTCAAATTTGGTATACCGGTTTATTATGTTAAGGAGCTTCCCTGATTAGATTTGGAGGTTCATTAGTTAAGTATAAAGGGAGGAAAGGGGGGCTAGACACCCCCCCTTAATTTAGATAAATGGGTTTTTCATGCAGAGTTATTCGATTTGCTCCACATTTCGTATACCGGTTTATTATGTTAAGGGGCTTCCCTGATTAGATTTGGAGGTTCATTAGTTAAGTATAAAGGGAGGAAAGGGGGGGCTAGACCCCCACCCCTTAATTTAGATAAATGGGTTTTTCATGCAGAGTTATTCAATTTGCTCCAAATTTCGTATACCGGTTTATTATGTTAAGGAGCTGCCTTGATTAGATTTGGAGATTTATTGGTTAAGTATAAATGAGGGACAGGGGCTAGTGTCCCCTTAATTTAGATAAATGGGTTTTTCATACAGAATTATTCGATTTGCTTCAAATTTGATATACCAGTTTATTACGATATGGCTTCCTTCATTTGATTTGGAGGTTCATTGGTTAAGTATAAAAGGGGGGCTATTGCCCCTCCCCTCAATTTAGATAAATGTGTTTTCATGCAGAATTATCTAATTTAGTTTAATTTTTTTTCTAGGTTCATTCTATTAAGGAGCTTTTCTGACTAGATTTGAAAGTTCATTGTTTTAGCATAAAGGGAAAAATGGGGGAGCTAATACCCCCCCCCCCCCCCTTAATTTAATGAAATGGTTATTTCATTCAGAATTATCTGATTTGCTTCAAATTTGGTATACCAGTTTACTATGTTAAGTAGTTTCCCTGATTAGAATTGGAGGTTCTTTGGCTAAGTAGAAAGGGGGGCAATGGGGACTAATATCTTCATTTATTTTTCGAGGGGCATTATTCTTTGAAATAAGAGTATAATATATAATTAGTGTGAATAGCCTGCGAGCTCAATGCCATCAGTTTAACTGGGCAATTTTCTTTTTATTAGGTTTATTAACGCATAACCCTTCCCAAGCCCGAAAAATAAATTACAACAGACCGTACCCCGATCCGAGAAAGACAAAATAATTTCAGTCTACATGCAACCCGACCCGAACCTGAGAGTTCCATTTGAAAAAACCCGAAATCCCGAACCAAATCTGATAACCGACAAAAATATTCCAAAGATCCATAACCGGATTCGAACAAGACAAATTAGTTTCCGTGGACACGCAACGCTACCAGAACCTAACAATCCCATTCAAAGTTAGCCTGAAGCCCGTCCCGAACCAAATCTTAACCGACAAAAATATTCCAAAGAACTATAACCCGATGCAAGCCAGACAAAATAATCTCCGTCCACCGGCAACCCGATCCGAACCTGAAAGTTCTAATTGAACTCAATCCGAAACCTGGTTGTGGTCGGTTTTCCGGTAGACTTCAAATGGAACCTTCAAGTTCGGATCCGGTTGAAAAAAAAAATTAAACTGAATCAGATAATTCTGCATGAAAACCCATTTATCTAAATTAAGGGGAGGGAAAATTGCCACCCTTTCCCCCCCTTTTGTACTTAACCAATGAACCTCCAAATCAAATGTAGGAAGCCATACCGTAATAAACTGGTATATCAAATTTGAAGCAAATCGAATAATTCTGTATGAAAAACACATTTATCTAAATTAAGGGGCACTAGCCCCTGTCCCTCCTTTATACTTAACCAATAAATCTCCAAATCTAATCAAGGTAGCTCCTTAACATAATAAACCGGTATACGAAATTTGGAGCAAATCGAATAACTCTGCATGAAAAACCCATTTATCTAAATTAAAGGGGGGGTCTAGCCCCCCTTTCCTCCTTTATACTTAACTAATGAACCTCCAAATCTAATTAGGGAAGCTCCTTAACATAATAAACCGGTATACAAAATTTGGAGCAGATCGAATAACTCTGCATGAAAAACCTAAGGGGGGGGGGGGGTCTAGCCCCCCTTTATACTTAACTAATGAACTTCCAAATCTAATCAGGGAAGCTCCTTAACATAATAAACCGGTATACCAAATTTGGAGCAAATCGAATAATTTTGCATTAAAAACCCATTTACCTAAATAAAGTGGGGGGTAGCCCCCCCTTTCCTCCCTTCATATTTAACTAATTAACTTCCAAATCTAATCAAGCCATCTCCTTAACATAATAAACCAGTATACCAAATTTGAGCTAATCGAATAATTGTACATGAAAAACGCATTTATCTAAATTAAGGGGAGAGGCAATTGCCCCCCTTTCCCCCCTTTATACATAATAATGATCTTCCAAATGTAATCAGGGAAACTGCTTAACATAATTAACCGGTATACCAAATTTATTGCAAATCGCATATTTCTGAATGAAAAACCCATTTATCTAAATTACGGGGGGATAGCCCCCCCCCCTTTATATGTAACTAATGAACCTCCAAATCTAATCAAGGCAGCTCCTTAATAAACCGGTATACCAAATTTGGAGCAAATCGAATAATTCATCATGAAAAACCGATTTATCTAAATTAAGGGGGCAGCCGCCCTTTCCCTCCTTTATACTTAAATAATGAGCTTCCAAATCTAATCAGGGAAGCTCCTTAGCACAATAAACCGGTATACCAAATTTGGAGCAAATCGAATATTTCTGCATGAAAAACCCATTTATATAAATTAAGGGGGGGGGGGACTAGCCTTCCTTTTCCCCCTTTATACTTAACCAATGAGCCCCAAAAACTAATCAGGGAAGCACCTTATCAGAATGAACCTAGAAAAAAAAATTGAAGCAAATCGGATATTTCTATCAAGAGTTATCGTGTTACGTACATACACACGTACATACAGAATCGGCGGGCACATAAGCTCTCAGGCTTTGATAGCCTGTGAGCTAAAAATATCACCCTGATCGGATAATAAGTGGTCATTTTTCAATTAGCCTAACGCTTTCTAGGCTCTTTACAATAAGCCTGAAAAATATCAGGCTAATTGGGGATGGATTCTCCAATTAGCCCGACTCTTTGGAAAGAGTCTAGGCTGTTTGCAAAGAGCCGGATTTCTCAATTAGCCTACGACATATATATAAAGTAAAAGGTAATTTAAAAAAATCATTAATTTTTGGCACTAAAGTTAATCATTTACCCCTTTATACTTAACCAACGAACCCCCAAAACTAATCCTAAGTCCCACCCCCCCAAAAAAAAATTCTCGCTGAGTACCGTATTCTTAGAACGGCTTTAAAACAGTAAATGAATCCTATAGAGTTTCTTTCTTATCCGCATGCCCAGTTGAATCAGAATGAAACAATTCTTTTTCCCTTTCTTCATTCTCCTGATTTAATCTTGGATTTGCCGAATTGTGGGTGTGCCTTTAGACGACGTCAGAGGCTTGAAGAAAGAGATGGGTACATCCTGATGGCACACAAGAGATGGGCGCCGTGATTAATGTGAGGCACGTTTACAAGTGAAGTTAACCCTCTCCTTTTCAGTGATGTCATTGTACTTGGGTCCCCGGATTTCCAAAAATCTGGGTCCCTTTTTTACAAAAGTGTGTCCCCATGAATAATAATTCATATTTTAAAGGAATAAATGAAACTTTTTCATTTGGAAAAAAAAATAAATGCATTAATTATTGTTTTAATAATTAAATAATTAATTAAAACCAGTATTATTTGCACTCAAATAAGATATTTTAAAAAATATTAAGAGAAATTTTCTTTACTTTTTTAAAAGTAAAAATGCAAGATACAATTTGAATTGTAAAAAGTGCTTATTTGACAGTAGGAGATACCAAGTTTCACTAACAAGTATCACAAATGTTCGCATTTCTTTTAAAAAGGGGCAACAGGACAGGTTTTATTGAAAAATATTTTTGCTGAAAGAAAGAATACTTATGTTAAGCAAAGAGGTATTTTTTTGTTGAATGAATGGGTGCTTTCATTACACTTCCCATTGAATTATTTGTCAGCATAGATCTGTGTTGGAATCAGACGTTTTCCTTGGAAGGAAAATTCGCATCTAAATCATTAATAAGCATCAAATCCTAAATCTTCCGAATGTGGGAGACATTTCAATGCATTAAGAAGGGGGTTTTCGCTGCTCCACCCCCTGAATACATTATCAAAGTACACTGAAATCAGGCTGTATTTTTAAGAATCTTAAAAAAAAAATTAAATCCCATTTTATGAATGGGATTACCTATAAGTTTGGTTTGCAAGTCTTTTTTGGTGCTTTGGATGCTTTGACTAAATTCGCGTTTTTTCTGCAATACTTTGAAGAAATTCGCTATTTTTCGTGAACCTGTTACGAAAATCGTGTTTTTTCCGCGATACTTTGACGAAATGTGATTTTTTTCGAGATCTATTGACGAAATTCGGCTTTATTCCGCGAATTTTTGACGAAATATGCTATTTTGTCGCGGTTCTTTTACGAAAATCACGTTTTTTCCGCGATATTTTGACAAAAATCGGCTATTTTCCGCGATTATTTTATGTATTTTTTCGCGACCTTTTGACAAAATACGCTATTTTTTCACAGCCCTTTTACAAAAATCACGTTTTTTCCAGGGATGGCACGGTTTAAACCAAATGGTTTTAACCAATTGGTTTTTTTGTAAAAAAAACCATTTGGTTTTTTTAGAAAAAATATATAATATTTTCTCTTTTTTGTAATTTAATTGTTTTAAATTATTGATAGAAGTAATTCCTACTTTTAACACTTCATCTCAGCAGTCAACATGAGACATAATGAGCCTAGGTCATGTTTCTATGCATGTAGAATGAAAATTAGCATGTGCTGATGAAACATCTGGTACCCTAAAGATTTTTCTTAAAACATGTGAAATTAGAAAAGATAAAATAGATAAATACTATTCAATATTTAGCATAAAATATTTTCATTTAAAAAATGCAGATTATTTACAGCAGTTAATAACAAAATACAATGATCTTTAAGATTTTGGTTAAGTTGTAAAAGAAAATTTTCTGGATTGGGATTGGGAAAGATTATCCTTAAAGAATTTAAAAGAGTAACTTAAGATATCAAATTGAATAACACAGCTTGCAGAAATTGAGTGCTAGTTATAGCATTTCAATAATACCATACCAATCAATCTTTTCTGTTAGTTGCTGATTCTAATGGCCAAAAATGTTGATTTGGACACTTGGAAAACAAAATAACCAAAAGTATTTGGATATTAAAAAAATAATAATAATAACCACCACAGAATAATATATTATATTCATGAAACTGCATCAAATGTTTATTGATTATTATATTATTAATCAAAGGATTCTTCATACGATTTTCAAGGTATCAATGTTTCACTATGTAGAGCAGTTTACTTTGAACATAAGACATAGCTGTTACTAATAATGTTTAAATTAGAAATGATTTCAATTTTCCATATAATTGACTGTAATTATTTAATTTAAATATTTTCAAAAGTTATATTACTTATATAATGTCCAAAAATGTTTATTTTATCAACAAATATGCATCTGTATTAGTGATGTAACGAATAGTGATTTGGCCGAATAGCCGAATACCGAATATTCGGCCAAGTTTTAGGCCGAATACCGAATATTCGGCGGCCGAATACTGACTTTTATTTTAATTGTTTAATTTTTTTTCAATTTTAAAATAAAAAATTAAATTAAGGACTAATTGAAATTAATTTTTTGTTTGAGTTTTCAAAAATCATAACAGCTGAATGTATTTTTTGTTATACTTTAAATGTCTTAAAAAATACTTTAACCCTAGATCTACCGGGAATTTTATTCAAGTTTTAATAAAACGTTCTACACCAGAATTTTTATTTAAAACTATTTAACTTATTTATTTACCTTATTTTTGTCTGGTTTATATACTTAGTTTATTTTAAAGAAATTTCTGGTTTGAATGAATATTTTGTATGTACCTGTCGGGTCCAATGGACCCGTCTGGTAGACGGAGGGTTAAAGATAACATATGACTTTTAAAAATGTAAATAATAATTTAATTCATAATTTTTTATTTAATCCATAGATAGTTCTAGTAATTTATATATATATTATATACTATCTAAAATAGAACTCATTACCTCTGTAAAAATGAAACTTTTTTTTATTTTAGTAAAATCCTTTCACACCCTAAAAATAAGAACTTGCATGTGTCCTCTGTCTTTTTATATCCTTTTTCATGCAACTTAAACTTAGTAAATTTACACTCTGTATGTCAAAAGAAAAGGTTATTTTCTTAAAATATAATTATTCATTCCATTAAAATATTATATATTCTTTTCTGCTACCAAGATATACTTTTCTCTTTTCTTTTTCTCAAAATTAACAACCCCCTCATAATACTTCCTCCACCCATATTTCAGAATGAGATCTTTTTCTTATAATAATTAATGTATTTAGGTATAATTTTTTAATATTGTTTGTCGAAAATATTTAAAATCATATTTTGTTTTGATTTTCTGGAACATATCTAACCAAATATCTTAAAATATTCGGCCAAATATGCCACTATTCAGCTACAGGTATTCGGTCAAATGTCCCACTATTCGGCCACAGGTATTCGGCCAAATATCTGTTCAATATTCGGCCGGCCGAATATTCGGCAAAAGGGCCGAATAGGCTGAATACCGAATAGTGGCCGAATATTCGTTACATCCCTAATCTGTATGCAATAGGAAATTATATTTAAAAAAAAACCCGGTTTAAACCAAAAAAACCGGTTTTTTTGGTTTTTTACAAAAAATCGCGGTTTTTTTCCAACCCTGGTTTTTTCCGCTATATTTTTATGAAATTTGTGCTTTTTTGCGATCCTTTGACGAAAATCGGCTTTTCCCGCGATTTTTTGACGAAATTACGCTTCCCACGGACACGAAGACCTATTTTTTTGCATCCCGTTTCCGATATCTTACGTAATTTACGCGCTATAGCACGTCCGCGGCATCACTGATCCTTTCATACATTTTACATTCAATCATCGCCATTGGCGAGTGGTTACTATTAAGTTTGGCCAGTGGTGGCAATAAAATCAATCGCCAGTTGTTCAGTGTTACTCGCCTATTGGCGAGTGCTAATTTTGTCCTATATCTTCCTGGAAAATGGTCATTCAAAGAAGTACGAACGATAGTACCCCAATGAGGTGGTGCACCATCTTGTTGCAAAATGACATGTGGCTGAAGCTCTTCTAGTTGTGGAAATACGAAGTTTTACAAAATGTCTAAGTATACGACTGATGAGACCGTCTCTTCTGTAAAAAAGAAAGGCCCAATGACTCGGTCGTGCATCAGTCCACACCACACATTAATGTTTGGGGAATCCCTTACTGCCTCACGGTATTCATGGGGGTTCTCAGATCACCATATGCGCACATTATGGCAATTAACAATGCCAGAAACATGAAAGGATGCTTCGTAGGAGAACATTATGTACTTCAGAAAATAAGCATCATCTTCTATTTTCCTTAGCATATCTGTTGCAAAGGCCATCCTCCTAGGCCTATCGTTTGGTTCCAAAACTTGAACAATTTGAACTTTGTATGCATGAGTCTTAATTTTTTCTTAATAACCTTGTATACCGTCGAAATTGGCATATCCAATTCTCTTGCCGCTGATCTCACAGATCTTTTAGGATTGTGTAAAAATGTCTCTCTGACACGCTCAACATCAAAATCACTTGTGCAGGGACGTCTGGAACGTTTCTTATCTGCGATACTTCCAGTTTCAAGAAAATTCTTTTTCCACTGCAAGATGCTGCTTTTGGATGGAGGATCTTTTTGGTAAATTCTTCGGCAATTTCTCTGTGCTTGCACTATTGATTTTGTTTCTATGAACCACCATAAAATCTGTGCTTTCTCTTGTGGTGTATGCATTCTCCTTAATATCCGCTCAAATAAAACAACACATACAAAAGTAACATAGAACGAACGCATCAAAAGTAAACATAACATTACAATAGTTGCCAAAAACAAAAGAGAGAAAAATGCAATTAATAAGCAGACGATATTTAGAAAAGTACCGATATTCAGACTGGAAAATGAAATTATCTGAAATTAACCACACGCGCAGACGATATTTACAAAAGTAAAGATATTCAAACCTGAAAAGGAAAATATATGAGTTATTCCATCAATAAATGCCATAAGTTTGTTTATATCTTCATTATTTTATGAGTTATTAAACATCAAAATGGGTCCGGGACTTTATAAACACCCTGTATGCCTAGCTAACTTTTATTCGAAATATTTTAACAAAAAGATATTGTACTATTATTTTAACACAATCAAACTGATTGGTAAAGTTATCATACGAAATTGAATATTTCCAACTGAGCGAAAAATGCCCAGGCTGGGAATCGAACCCAGATCCTTGGCTTACAAGGCCAATGCTTTTCCGTTTAAGCTAACTGGGCCGACAACCAGCCAGCATATTTCGCTCAGAAAACCTTATTGGTAGAACATCTGGTCTGTCATGTAGACAGCTCAACAGCCAAGGATCTGGGTTCGATTCCCAGCCTGGGCATTTTCTGCTCAGTTGGAAATATTCAATTTCGTATGATAACTTTACCAATCAGTTTGATTGTGTTAAAATAATAGTTCATCTACGTATCCATCGTTTATATGGAGTTCCATTTCCTGCGGTTAATTCTGTTGAGCTGTCTACATGACAGACCAGGTGTTCTACCAATAAGGTTTTCTGAGCGAAATATGCTGGCTGGTTGTCGGCCCAGTTAGCTTAAACGGAAAAGCATTGGCCTTGTAAGCCAAGGATCTGGGTTCGATTCCCAGCCTGGGCATTTTTCGCTCAGTTGGAAATATTCAATTTCGTAAAAAGATATTGTGTTTAAAACACTTTTTATTCAATCTACATTATATGTATTTATTAAGTTATTATTTCTTCTTTTAGGAAGTCATTAGGCTTATCAATAGCAAGAATTAAAAATTTAGAATATTTAAAAAAGTGCAGCAATTCGTGCCGACAATATTCAGAAAGCTGCTGCAGTCTACAATGTTAATGAGACCGCTCTGAATCGTCATGTTAGTAGTACATTTTAAAAAAGTGACCAGCCATAGTGTTGACTCTAAGCTGCTTTAGCAGGGCGCAGTGCCCGGCAGCCCTTTTCTATTTCTTTTTTGTGTCCAGCATCCCTTTTTAACACTTCCTATGATCCCCGTGGTAATTCAATTGATCCCAGGAAAATATTGCAAATTCTAGGGACTCTATACAAACCAGTTCAAAATATTTTTTGTGAACAAGGTACAAAAGCACTCTTTTTTAGAATAGTGTTTGTTCCCTTTTTGAAAAAAATGTACCCTTTTTTAGAATAGTGTTTGTTCCCTTTTTGAAAAATGCACCCTTTTCTTAGAATAGTGCTCCCTTTTTGAAAAATTTCCGCCCGGCAGCCCTTTTCTTCTAGAGTCAACACTAAGCCAAATTTTAACTTCAAATATATATCAAAGATACAAAGTCGAAAAGTATTCACTGATGATGAGGAAGAAAAGTTAGTGCAAGCTCCGAAATATCACTACGGACTAACAGTGAATTATGCACGACCCCTTGCTTATGAATATGCTTCAGCAAATAAAAAGAACAAATTAGGAGCATAAAAAAAAAATGAAAAGGAATACCAAGTTCGAATAGCAAATATTCATTGCATCCCTAAAATTTAGAAAATTTACATGAGTTATTTTTATCAGTTTCATTTCTTTTCCTGAACAAACAATTCCATATATTAGATTAATTTTAACACAATTATTCTAATTGGTAAACAAATCATATTATATGTAAATCTCCAACTGGGCGAAAAATGTCCGGACCAGGACTGGAACCCGGGACCTCCTGGCTGAAGCCGCCAGTGCTCTGCCATCTGAGCTATCTCGGACAATTCTGGTCAAACTTTTTCACCCAGCTAACCTTGAAGATTACAGAATCTGGTCTGAAACCTGGTTCAGCTCAACAGAATAAATCACAGGTAACGGAACTCCAGAAATCGCTGGATGTGAAATTACACTAGATTAATTTTAACACAATTATTCTAATTGGTAAACAAATCATATTAGATGTAAATTTCCAACTGGGCGAAAAAGCTGTGATTTATTCTGTTTTCAGCTGTGATTTATTCTGTTGAGCTGAACCAGGTTTCAGACCAGATTCTGTAATCTTCAAGGTTAGCTGGGTGGAAAAGTTCGACCAGAATGGTCCGAGATAGCTCAGATGGCAGAGCACTGGCGGCTTCAGCCAGGAGGTCCCGGGTTCGAGTCCTGGTCCGGACATTTTTCACCCAGTTGGAAATTTACATCTAAGATAATTCCATATATACTGTAATTCAATTATTGAACTTTTTACATCCATTTTTAATTGTCCCAAGGTGCCCCACTAGGTCGTACACCTTGGGCCAAAGCACAAGTTTAATAGATATTCTTTTAATTTTTCCATAATGGTATAAGATCAAAAACTATTTAATAATGTAGGCAAAGGTTAAAAGAATGAATACCAGGGAAAATTTTGACAATTGATCAATATTAAAAAAAAAAATGAAAAAAGAAAGAAAAAAGTATCCCAAGGCGAGCTACTCAACTCTATCTCACTCCAGGTATATAACTTGGATTTTCGTTTGTTACTCTAACAATAATGAAGATATTGTAACTATATTTCCAGTACCTTTTGGTTAGCCAGATGCCAGTGTTTTATATACACATAATAATGTATATATATAACACATGTATATATAACACTGGCACCCAGCTAACTGAAAAGTATCATACTTTCCAACAGAATTACTTTGATTTCTGTTAAATATGAGGCCATGATAAGAAGGGCTGAAAATTACCAAAATTTGTATTTAAACAATACTGAGCCCTTTATTCAGACTGCAGCTGACAGTACTTAGATTGCATCACTGGCTAAAATTCAGTGACTTCCAATGATACCATCACATTTTATACATAGATATACAGGGCGATTGTTAAAGATTGAAACAATAGGCTATTTCCTTAAATATTGCCCCTAGACATATACTTCCAATTGCAAAATTTCATGAAAAAAAGGTGCAAAATTTCATGACATAAGTTTCAAATGCATGGGGAGTCAGTCTATTTGAGAATATACAAAAACTAAATTTTTATATGGCCTCCTTGGAGTAAAATTTCCAATTAGGAAATTATTCCTTATCCACTCCTGAATGAGGTGCAAACTTGAAACATGCCTTTTTTTTTATTATTTTATATTAATTTTGTTTTGGCAAATTAAAAAAATATTTACTTTTGAAAATATGATTTTTTTAAAATAAGCTACACCATTTTCTAAACATATTTAAAAAATTAATACAGTAGACTCCCTTAAATCCATGAACGCCTAAAATTCGCGTATTTTTTCAGATGTAAACAATGAAATTTACAGTTAAGTTACAGGAACAAAATTCAAGATGGCGTCGAAATCAGGGACTACCGCAATGTTTTTTTCACTAAATGTTTTGTTAATCATTCTCTTTTGGCTATTACAGCTGATTTATTACTAAATAAATTTAAATTACATTTGATTTTGATATAAATTAGCATATCTATATGATGACGTATCGATCTTACGATCGCTTTACCACTAGATGGCAGCACAGGACTTTTGGAATCGATTTCATCAGTAATAATTTAATATTTTTCTAAATTTTTATTTTACATAATTATTTTAATAATTACTTACGTTTAAACTAGTAAATTATTTTAATATTTTACTTATTTTAATGTTTCACTTTATTGTAAGCATTCATTATAATTTCCCTTGTTTAACTACTAATCAAATTAATGTTTCAAAAATGTAAACAAATCAATGACCAGAAATCCACACAATTCTAAAATCCACGCAACCTCTGGTCCCAAGCTGTGCTGATTTGAGGGAGTCTACTGTATTTAATAAAATCCTGAAACAAAATTTAAACTTTCCTGTTTAATTAAATGAAAAAATTTTTTAATTTGACAAATAATTTTTCGAGTTATAATGATTTAAAAAACACTTAAAAAAAAAATAATAATCATTTAAAAAAAAATTTTAGGATGTGTTTTTGTTTGCAAATTATATGATTAAACACCATCACAAGAAAAAAAAAAAATCAAAATTCTAACTCAATAAATGAATTTTTTACATGTTTGCGGGAACTCTTAATGTAACATAGTTTCT
The DNA here is from genome assembly GCA_963932465.1 of Maratus speciosus. Lineage (NCBI taxonomy): Eukaryota > Metazoa > Arthropoda > Arachnida > Araneae > Salticidae > Maratus > Maratus speciosus. The sequence goes on along the minus strand of OZ010797.1, from coordinate 138,371,570 downwards.
TGAATTACATGCATTTTAATTTGTGTCTAGTCCTTTAAAACCTGACGAATTATTTAAACGGGCATATCTCTGGGTTTTATGGATATGAAGATGGATTTTTTTGTGCTTAATTTAGGAATGAATACTAAGCAAAAAATCTTCCTAATTGAAATTGCAACTTATCAAATTTTGTACCTTTTTTCATGAAACTTTGCAATTGGAAGTATGTGTCTAGAAGGCAATATTTAAGAAAATAGCCTATTGTTTCGATCTTTATAAATCAGCCTGTATATTGTTTTTATATAAAAAAATTCTGTTTGTATATAAAAATAGATAATATTTTTATGTTAAAATGTATAAAAAAATGTTTGTGTATATTAAACAATGAATATGTTGCCAAATTTCATCCTCTTGGCTAGGCCTCTATACTGGAAAAGTACTTTTTTTTTTCCCAACTGAGTCTTAGGACCAGCTCCCTTCTAATTCATACAAACCTTGATTTGCTGTGCCACATGTCGAGAAGTCTTTCCAAATGAACCTAGTGTTGAGCTACATTGCCTTCGACAGCAAAGAATACGTTTTAATATATATTTAATATAGAGTTCCATCCAGTATTACCAGTGTTGTGGTTGGAAAAAAATATTTCTGGGAACTTGCCTTTTCATAGAGTAGATGTTGATGCTACCGGATTTTTGCTGAGCAAAAAACCAATTTAAAACAATTAGCGAAAAGCCGACTTTTCGTAATTAACAGTTATAATTCTAATATTCTAGTTTTTATAGTATTGTATTTGTATAGCATTCATCTACGAGCAATATTTAATCAATCTCATAGTAACATTTTCCATCATGAGTCAAAATTTAATTAAAATGACAGAAATGAATCCATACATTACTTACGGGCACATCTAACCCAGAAGTTTCCATAAAGAACGATAATGAGAGGTGTTTTTTGTGCTCTTTGATTTATGACAAGCTGTATCATCTGCTAATCTTCTTCCTGATCGCAACCAAGATTTTACATATCGCAAGACAAAATTCTTTTAAGGTCCTACACGGCTTATGAATATAAGTAACTTTTTCAATAAGGAATGAGTTTCTCGCATAGGTCATGATGTTATTCATACAGCTGAATAGTGAATACTCCTTCGTATTCAGACATTGAAATGGGTATAGTTTTCACAAACTGGAGAATAGGATTTAACTCTCTAGGCTCATGACCAGTATCAATAAACTTGATAATTATCGTTATAATAAATAACAATAATTATAGTTTCTCTTGATAAAAAGAAAAGTTTGTGCTTGTGCGCGATATTTTTTTTTTCACAGTAACAAACCAAATATTTCCGGGAATGGCTTTCACGCCCAACTACAACACTGAGTATTACAAAAGACACGGTAATTTTATAGCATTTGCAGGCCTTGAAACATATAGGAGAAATGTCATTGTTCCTATCAGTACTATCCCCAATAAGTAATCTTTTGGTTCATTAAATGTCTTTTAAGATATATAGTAAAAACATATTGGACGAAAAATAGGCTTAAATGTCTTATTATCACGGGGTCTGCCATCTTGGATTTTTTTCTTGCATAAAAAGTCCTTTTTTGCCAAGTAGTAAATGTCGCCAATGGTTAAATATTGTTGATAGATTAAAATAATATTGAAAAAACTGGAGTGTAATAACTATAACTACAGTAGACTCCCTCAAATCTGCACAGCTTGGGACCAGAGGTTGTGCGGATTTTAGAATTTTGTGGATTTCTGGTCATTGAGTTGTTTACATTTTTTAAACATTAATTTGATTTTAGTTAAGCAAAGGAAATTGTAATAAATGCTTACAATAAAGTGAAACATTAAAATAAGTAAAATATTAAAATAATTTATTAGTTTAAACGTAAGTAATTATTAGAATAACTACATAAAATAAAAATTTAGAAAAATATTAAATTATTACCGACGAAATCGATTCAATTCGATTCCAAAAGTCCTATGCTGCCATCTAGTGGTAAAGCGATTGTAAGATTGATATGTCATTATGCTATTATCAGTATATATAGCTTATTGCGCTATCTGTAACTTTTTTCATTATTATTTAGAGTCTTGAATGTCTTTCTTATACTGCTTTGTATGTTTATTAAGAAATTTGTGTATAATTAAAAAAAAAAAAATCCGCGAGCAATAATTTTAAAATAGCGTTCCGGTTCGTGGATTTTTTCATTTCGCATCCTGGAATTTTTGATATAGATATGCTAATTTATATCAAAATCAAAAGTAATGTAAATTGATTTAGTAATTCATCAGCTGTAATAACCAAAAGAGAATGATTAACAAAAAATTAAGTAAAAAAAAACATTGCGGTAGTTGCTGATTTCGGCGCCATCTTGAATTTTGTTCCTGCAACTTAACTGTAAATTTCATTGTTTACATCTGAAAAAATACGCGGATTTTAGGGTCGCAGATTTAAGGGAGTCTACTGTATTAGTTTTTTAATTCACACCAAGAAAAAATCCAAGATAGCGCACACCGGGATTATAAGACATCTGTTCCGAAAAATATTTTGAAATAGTAGTAGGAACAATAAAATTAGTATAGATGCCGTATCTTCCCTCAGCCGTTGTTTTGAATTGTTTGGCGATTTTTTGTTGCCGTGTTGGCGGTGTTTACGGACATGACAAACTCGATATGGAAACCCCGTGTGTTGTGACGTGACGCGTCGTGTTCTGGCAACCCCTGAGAAGCTTAGAATTTTGTGAATGTATTTTGATATCATGTTCTATTGTTGTCTTTTCATTTTTGTTAAATTTATTGGATGTATTTCATTGACTATAGTTTTTGTAGTTCGTTTAAACGCTCTTGCTGAAGTAATTAAGAAATATGAGGAAATTTTGACAAGAAAGGGAGGTTTGTTTATAGCGTGTCAATGCGTATTAAGCCTATTTTGGAAAATGACGGCGGTGTTATGAGAGATATTTTGTGCTGAGGTTTCAAGAAAGCAGATGTCTGTTAAGGTATGTGGATAATTTTATGTATATTTTGTTGCTTTAAGAGTTTTTTACATTTTGAGATTGCTATAAAACAAGAACTACTGAATTTTGAGAATACTATATCGCGAGAAATGCTGAATTCGGCGATGTTTTTTTTTTCGGTAAATGTGCGCGAAGCGCACATACAAGGATTACTGATTGCCAGTTTAGTAAATTTTGTTTATTATTTACATTTTACTTTCGTTAAGCCAAACATGCGTATAAACTGGTGCTTGGCGACATTTACTACTAGGCAGAAAAGGGGTTTTCACGCCAAGAAGAATTCCAAGATGGCGGCCAGGGGGAACTTATAACATCTGTTCCATAAAATTTCTCATATAAGCTTAAAGTGCCGCAATTGTCTGTGACCAAACGCATTTCCCAACACTGGAGCCAAGACAAACAATTTTTTTTATATGAACCAGGACCACAATCTAAACTTCCACAAAAATAGACAAGAATTGATTGGCATCTTTCTTTTTCACTGACGAGAAACGGTTACAACAATAGCATGAGAGTTAGCTTTCTTTCTATTTTTTGTAGAGAGGGGGAGGGGGGGAAGGCGATTGAGTGTTCAAAACCACCAACTTCTATTATTACGATAGCTCTAATAGTTAATCTTCTATTATGATCATTATAGAATGTATAATGAGTCTTGTTCTTATGGCTGAATCCATATCAACTCAGGCAGAGGGGTTACCTTCATAGTCTCAGAAGTTTTTGAATTGAACATATGTTAAAATTTAAGAAAAAGTAAGATACTTGTATATTTTCATTTTGCCCAAAAAAATTCCTGGCCCGAGATACAGGCCACCAAAGATGACATCCCCGGCATCCTTTCTCATTCGCGATTTTCGATAAAATTTTTAAAGTGCTCTATCTCTAGAACGGTGCAAGATATTTTGTTGCAGTTTATTTTATTTTAAAGGTAATGTTCTTCTGTTTAAAATGATATACCCAATTTTGAAAAATGTATTCAACTTTTCTTGTGGCAGCCTTTTGAAAAAAAATTAAAAAATAAAAAAATTTTTTTTTGGAAATGCCAATCCCAAAAATTTTGATTTTTTTGCTGTTGATCAATACCATTGGGAACTACCTTCACTGTAAAGGAGAACTTCCACTTTTCAGTTTAACAAATTTTAGAAACGTTTAAAAAATTCAGAGAATTTTACAGGAACTGTATATATACAGTTCCAGTAAAAGTCACTGAATTTTTGCTTATTTGTATCATATTTGTAAGGATAAGCCTACTATATATCCTAAACAAGTTAGAAATTGCAATATCAAATGTGGCAAATGAGGTGCGAGCGTACTATAACTAGTTTTATAAATATTCAGATCTTGGTGCAATAAGTTACACTCTTGGGCAAAAAGGGCATGAATACAAAATTTATTATGATTCTACATATTAAATTCAGTAATACGGAAGTAATATGAATTCATCTTAAAAGGACTTAATCGCCATGGCAACCTAGAATCATTACCTATCATGGTATATCATTGAATCAATTATGTATTATAGGATTTTTAAATAGAATGAAGAAAACTTTTATTAACGTCTTTTATGTTTTAATTTGATTTTCATAGCATTTGAAGTGATACATACTTTACTTTCAATACCGAACATAGTAAAACAATCTCAATAACATATATCAATTACACAGCAATACAAATTATATTAATACAAGTTAGAGTTCAGACAGATGGGCAGACAAATCAAATCCATAAAGACTTTCAACTATGTTGGAAATTGTTAAAAGCACATAAATAGGTCGGAATTTGACTTTTAGAAATTTATGTCAATAGACGGAAGCATACTTGAATACTTTCATACAACCCTGTATTTTACCTACTATCTTTATATACATGCCACTATTTAGCTAATATTTAATTAAGATTAAAACATCCTTAAAACCAGTGAAATCATACTTCCAGAGATTATCATCCATAGACGGCCATGTATCTAATTCTTTGGATGGACCTGTATATCATTTTATCTATATTCTCCAAAGATATCTTAGTATACTAAATGTAGTTCAGTGCAAAAATGCATAACTCATTTAAAAATCACCTTTAAGCTACTTTCATTCATACTCAGTAAACCCTTAAGATTTATTTTGTGTAGCCCTGTATGATCTACAGCATTTATGCACACAGAGTAATATGGAAAAATTTAGTTAAACTTAAAAACTCAAACACAACTAAAAATGCACTTCCAGCAATACCCTTACGATTTCTTTTGTGTAGCCCTGTATATGATCTACAGCCTTTATACACACAACATAATATGGAAATATTTAATTAAACTTAAAAACACATATCGCAACTAAAAATGCACCTCTAGCAATCATTCAATCATTGCTAATGTACAGTATTTCCAATAAGGTAAAGTATCTGAAATCTTTTGTGTGTCCCTGTAAACACTATGCACTTTCTATGACACAGGAAGTAATTTTTTGTAAACCTCTGCAATAAAGTATGTATGGTATGATCCATGTCAATTCAGGCAGCCAAAAAAAAAATCTTACCTTCATAGTCTCAGAAGTTTTTGAATTGAACATATGTTAAAATTCAATAAAAAATAAGATACTTGTATATTTTGGTTTTGCCCAAAAAAAATCCTGGCCCGAGATACAGGCCGCCAAAGATGGCATCCCGGGCACCATTACCAATTCGCCATTTTCGATAAAAATTTTAAATTGCTCTATCTCTAGAACGGTGCAAGATATTTTGTTGCGTTTTTTTTTATTTTAAAGATAATATTCTTCTGTTTAAAATGATATACCCAATTTTGAAAAATGTATTCAACTTTTCTTGTGGCAACCTTTTGAAAAAAAAATTTTTTTTCAAAAAAAAATTTTTTTTTCGAAAATGCCAATCCTAAAAATTTCGATTTTTTTGCTGTTGATCAATACCATTGGGAACTATCTTCACTGTAAAGGAGAACTTCCACTTTTGAGTTTAACAAATTTTAGAAACATTTAAAAAATTCAGAGAATTTTACAGGAACTGTATATATACAGTTCCAGTAAAAGTCACTGAATTTTTGCTTATTTGTATCATATTTGTAAGGATAAGCCTACTATATATGCTAAACAAGTTAGAAATTGCAATATCAAATGTGGCAAATGAGGTGCGTGCATAGTATTAACTAGTTTTATAAATATTCAGATCTTGGTGCAATAAGTGTTACACTCTTGGGCAAAAAGGCATGAATACAAAATTTACTATAATTCTATATATTAAATTCAGTAATACGGAAGTAATATGAATTCATCTTAAAAGGACTTAATTAGTGATACAACGAATAGTGGTTTGGCCGAATAACCGAATACCGAATATTCGGCCAAGTTACAGCCGAATATTCGGCCGCCGAATAATGAACTTATTTTTGCCTAAAAACAAAATAAAGCATGCACTATATGCACAATTCTTGTATATTTCACAACTAAAATGCATTGTTTTCTTTTAAAAAATTATTTATATACAAATTTTTAATTTTTGAAAGCATTATTTTACTCTGAAAAAATATTCGGCTATGTTTGGCCTAAAAATTGCCGCAATAATGTAATTCAGCCAAAAAAAGAAACTCTTAGAAAAGTTCCTCCTCAGGTACTGTCTAGTTACATTTTAATAGATATTATGTGTGTTATTACATTTTAAAATAATGACAAAATTTTAAAAACACTAGGAAACATAAGTTTCAGCTTTCAGATGAAATAAAATAAAAAACAAGAAATCTTAATATCTTAAGAAAAACAACTGATAGAAAGGATGAAAGGAATATTCTCTAAAATGGTGGAAAGAGATCATTGTAGACTTTATAAAGTTCACAATTAATGAACATTTTTTTATCATTATTATTATTATCAGTTTTTTTTTTTCCTTTGCTGTCAGCAGATAGCACTATTAAGAAGTGTATAGTGAGTGTTTTCAGATTCAGAGGAAGGAAATATCTGTAAGGAAAAGCAAATTACATTCATTGCATTTAACAGTATCTGATGCTCTAACATACCAAAGATCAATAAAGGATTTCATTGTTGTAGGTAAAAAAAATCGTTTACACATTTTAATCATTTGCCATTAGCTTGTTCAAGATTAACTGATATACAAATTAATGAGTTAAAAATTCCTAAGAAGAAATTAGTTCAACGTGTGTAGTTCAAACTACTTAAAAGGTAACATAAACATATAAAAAAATATTTTTTAATGCAACCCTGAGATCTATGAGATATGCTTATGTCACCTTTTAAGTAGTTATAAGTATGTTTGTATGTTATAAAGTTTATTAATAACAAGGTGAAAATTTCCTTCACGGCACTAGTATTTAATACAGTGTTTTGACTCTATTGATTAATTTTAAATTTAACAGATTATGTTAGCTTATTACAGATACTTTTTGTACTTACTGATACAGCATAACATTTTTTTATCATAATTCCTAAATTAGCCTCTTATATAAAAATGGGTAGATAAAACTCATTCGAGGTATGAAAGTTAATGGGAAAAAAGTGTTTGTTAATTTCAAATAAAATTTTCATTATACATGATGAATATAAATTGTCAAATTAAAAAGTTATACTGTGTAAATATAAAAACATTTATTACAGTATTACTATTCGGCCAAGGCCGAATAATGGACTTGATATTCGGCCGAAGCTGAATATTCGGCAGACAGGCCGAATGGGCCGAATATTCGTTGCATCTCTAGACTTAATCGCCATGGCAACCTAGAATCATTGCCTATCATGGTATATCATTGAATCAATTATGTATTATAGGATTTTTAAATAGAATGAAGAAAGCTTTTATTAATGTCTTTTATGTTTTAATTTGATTTTCATAGCATTTGAAGTGATACATACTTTATTGCAGAGGTTTACAAAAAATTATTTCCTGTGTCATAGAAATGGCATAGTGTTTACAGGGACACACAAAAGATTTCGGATTACTTTACCTTATTGGGAAATACTGTACATTAGCGATGATTCCTAGAGGTGCATTTTTAGTTGCGATATGAGTTTTTAAGTTTAATTAAATATTTCCATATTATGTTGTGTGTATAAAGGCTGTAGATCATATACAGGGCTACACAAAAGAAATCGTAAGGGTATTGCTGGAAGTGCATTTTTAGTTGTGTTTTAGTTTTTAAGTTTAACTAAATTTTTCCATATTACGTTGTGTGCATAAATGCTGTAGATCATATACAGGGCTACACAAAAGAAATCTTAACGGTTTACTGAGTATGAATGAAAGTAGCTTAAAGGTGATTTTTAAATGAGTTATGCATTTTTACACTGAACTACATTTAGTATACTAAGATATGTTTGGAGAATATAGATAAAATCATATACAGGTCCACGCAAAGAATTAGATACATGGCCGTCTATGGATGATAATCTCTGGAAGTATGATTTCACTGGTTTTAAGGATGTTTTAATCTTAATTAAATATTAGCTAAATAGTGGCATATATATAAAGATAGTAGGTAAAATACAGGGTTGTATGAAAGTATTCAAGTATGCTTCCGTCTATTGACATAAATTTCTAAAAGTCAAATTCCAACCTATTTATGTGTTTTTAACAATTTCCAACATAGTTGAAAGTCTTTATGGATTCGATTTGTCTGCCCATCTGTCTGAACTCTAACTTGTATTAATATAATTTGTATTGCTGTGTAATTGATATATGTTATTGAGATTGTTTTACTATGTTCGGTATTGAAAATAAAGTATGTATCACTTCAAATGCTATGAAAATCAAATTAAAACATAAAAGACATTAATAAAAGTTTTCTTTATTCTATTTGAAAATCCTATAATACATAATTGATTCAATGATATACTATGATAGGTAATGATTCTAGGTTGTCATGGCGATTAAGTCTTTTTAAGATGAATTCATATTACTTCTGTATTACTGAATTTAATATTTATTAATAAATTTTGTATTCATGCCCTTTTTGCTCAAGAGATTCTTATTGCACCAAGATCTGAATATTTATAAAATTAGTTATAGTACGCACGTACCTCATTTGCCACATTTGATATTGCAATTTCTAACTTGTTTAAGATATATAGTAGGCTTATCCTTACAAATATGATACAAATAAGCAAAAATTCAGTGACTTTTACTGGAACTGTATATATACAGTTTCTGTAAACTTCTCTGAATTTTTTAAATATTTCTAAAATTTGTTAAACTCAAAAGTGGAAGTTCTCCTTTACAGTGAAGGTAGTTCCCAATGGTATTGATCAACAGCAAAAAAATCAAAATTTTTGGGATGAAAAAAAATTTTTTTTTTCAAAAGGCTGCCACAAGAAAAGTTGAATACATTTTTCAAAATTGGGTATATCATTTTAAACAGAAGAATATTATCTTTAAAATAAAATAAACCGCAACAAAATATCTTGCACTGTTCTAGAGATAGAGCACTTTAAAATTTTTATCGAAAATCGCGAATGAGAAAGGATGCCGGGGATGTCATCTTTGACGGCCTGTATCTCGGGCCAGGAATTTTTTGGGGCAAAATGAAAATATACAAGTATCTTACTTTTTCTTGAATTTTAACATATGTTCAATTCAAAAACTTCTGAGACTATGAAGGTAACCCCCCTGCCTGAGTTGATATGGATTCAGCCGTATCACTTCAAGTGCTATGAAAATCAAATTAAAACATAAAAGACAAGACATTAATAAACGTTTTCTTCTATTTGAAAATCCTATAATACATAATTGATTCAATGCTATACCATGATAGGCAATGATTCTAGGCTGCCATGGCGATTAAGTCCTTTTAAGATGGATTCATATTATTTCCGTATTACTGAATTTAATATAAGGAATTACAGTAAATTTTGTATTCATGCCTTTTTGCCCAAGAGTGTAACACTTATTGCACCAAGATCTGAATATTTATAAAACTAGTTATAGTATGCACGCACCTCATTTGCCACATTTGATATTGCAATTTCTAACTTGTTTAGGATATATAGTAGGCTTATCCTTACAAATATGATACAAATAAGCAAAAATTCAGTGACTTTTACTAGAACTGTATATATACAGTTCCTGTAAAATTCTCTGAATTTTTTAAATGTTTCTAAAATTTGTTAAACTCAAAAGTGGAAGTTCTGCTTTACAGTGAAGATAGTTCCCAATGGTATTGATCAACAGCAAAAAAAAAAAACAAAATTTTTAGGATTGGCATTTTCGAAAAAAAAAATTTTTTTGAAAAAAAAATTTTTTTTTTCAAAAGGTTGCCACAAGAAAAGTTGAATACATTTTTCAAAATTGGGTATATCATTTTAAACAGAAGAATATTATCTTTAACATAAAAAAAACGGGGATCCTTTCGTTTGGTGTACTCTGCGCCAAACTCGCCAAGCCAGTTGCGATAACAGCTGCTGTGTGGCGTGACGAGTGATTAGCTCTGCAACCCCTGTGTTTTCTCTGTTTGCTTGTTCTTTCAGTTTCGTTTCAGAATGGACTTTGAAAAAAATCACTTATGAGGACGTTTTAAAGATGAAAGAAAGAAAGGGTGTTATTTAGTAGATTTAAAAGAAATGAGTGCTTTTAATTTACATTTTCCAGAAAAGGAGGGGTTATATTTCCGACTTAGAAATAATTTCTTTAAATTAAAACTTTATTTAAAATAAGGATAAGTTTCATGTTCACAAAAGGATAGAAACGCAAAAAAAAAAAAAAAAAAAAAAAAGAAAGAAAAGGGTGTTATTAACTTTGTTTTATTTTTAAAAGAAATGAGTGCTTTTAATTTACATTTTCCAGAAAAGGGGGATTATATTTCCGACTTAGAAATAATTTCTTTAAATTAAAACTTTATTTAAAATAAGGATAAGTTTCATTTTCACAAAAGGATAGAAACGCAATTTTGTTTAAAAATAAATAAATATCAAATTTTGTTTAAAAATAAATAAATATTAAATTTTGTTTTAAAAAAAATATTAAATTTTGTTTAAAAAAAATAAATATTAAATTTTGTTTAAAAATAAATAAATATTAAATTTATATTTTCCACTAAAGAATATGTTATAATTCTTTTTAACTAATTAAATTTTAACTGATTTTCACGGGAAAATAGAGAAAAATAAGGATAAGTTTCATTTTCACAAAAGGATAGAAACGCAATTTTGTTTTAAAAAAATAAATATTAAATTTTGTTTAAAAATAAATATTAAATTTATATTTTCCACTAAAGAATACGTTATAATTCTTTTTAACTAATTAAATTTTAACTGATTTTCACGGGAAAATAGAGAATTTTATTAAATTTCCTTTTAATTTACATTTTCCAAAAAGGAAGGGTTATATTTCCGACTTTTCAGTTTTAAATATTAATTTGCATTTAACACAAAAGAATGTTACATTTAATTGCTAATTAAATTTTAACTGATTTCAAGGGAAATTAGGAAATTTTATTTATTAATATTTTCCACAAAAGGATGAGTTGTATTTCCAATTTAGAAATAATTTCTTTGTATTATAATTTTATTTTAATATTAATTTACATTTTCACGAAAGGATATGGCTAATTTTATTTGAAATATATATTTATATATTCATTTAATCACATCAACAATTATTCACTTAATATTTTATATCTATTTCTTTATTCTTTTAATTAATTTTCCTTATCTTTGAATCATTATTCTTAGAGTTTTTAAGTTTTTGGTGATCAACATTGTCGTGTTTTAAGTTATGTTACTTATTTTTGCTGTTTTTATTAGCAATTTTTTTTTTTATATTTAACTATTTTTATTTTAGCGAAATATTGCTTCTATTTTTTTTTTTTTTTTTTTTTTTTTTTTACTGTTAAATTATGTTTCATAGTTTCCTTAATAATTTTATTTATTTCAGCTTAGGATTTAATTTTAAATTTGAGTTCTAAAATAACCTATCCTTTTGGTAAAAATGTAAATTAAAATGTAAAATCGAGACTTTAAGATAGATTTCAAACATTATTTTTTACATTATCGTTATTTTATTCCATTTTTTCAGAGTTCTCATAAGTCATAAATTAAGTATAAAATAGCATGTGGCATTGAAAACAAAATCGTTTAAATTTCTGATTTTTACCTATAACAGATGAAAATGTTATTTAAAAATTAATTCAGAATAAATTAAAATGACACTAGGCTTTAAATTGATATCAGTGTAAGTATTGACGAAACGAGTTTGAACTAGGAAGGGAGGAATCTTTTTTGCCCGAAATATGGTGAGGGAAATTTAGTCGTAGGGAAAACAGCTGCAGGGAATTTCTAGTAAAGTATTTGGCGTCATTTAATCTTATACTGACAGCGCCCGGCGCTGATATTGCAAACCTACTCAGTTGTACTGTAATTTCTTTGTTCGATGACATTCCTTGTAACAAAAAGCTAAGCATTTTTAAAGCGTGCCTTTGTAGAAACTAGTCTTGTAACTCTACAAAACGTTTCTAAATAATACGTTCTTGTTATAATACCATAAAGTAAAAGCAGATAGAAGATAACAAATGGATATTTAAAAAAAAGAAAAGATAATAATATACAATTATTTATAGAAAACTGTCCTGCAAATGGTACAAAAAATTGATTTTTTAAAACTAAATAAGATTACTCCTATTGACACAGTGTAACACAATTATTCATTCGAATTTTTTCTTTACATACTTTTAGATCATCATTTTCAACACTTTTAAAGAAGATTATTTCTAACATCACAGACATATTAAATTTTTTAATTAAATTTTACTCCTATTGAGCTAACAGATATGTTATCACAAATAATAATAATCATAAATAAATATTTTTATAAGTTTACAATTTTGTTCTTACTTATCATAAGTTATAAATGGTACAAGAAAATTCAACCTTTCGGTTTCTTTTTTTTAATGAATATTTTGCCTAGGTGTCTTTAAATAATTGAATATAAAAAGAAAAGAATTCAGTTAAAAGCTGGTTTAATTAATTAAGCCATGATTTTGGTTTGGAGGCTCACCACAACCCCCCTTCAAGACTCCGCAGGTCTGAGAGGGGGCGGTGGTGACCTAATTCGGTCTGTATCCATTTTTCATTACGGATGATTGAATGATATTATCACGACCAGTGGGGATCTTCTGTAATCGGGTTGCCATTCATCTCCGTTTGACTGGGGTTTTGGTTCTCAAGATCTCATCCATCGCGCTGAAAATAATCCTATTTAATAACTGTCAAATTCGCTATATTTATCACGCATTTCTCTATAAAGCTAAAAATATTCACTTTTTTATATGCATTGTTATTATTATTATTATTATTATTATTATTTTTTTTTTTTTTAAGCCGAGAAAAAACCCTGGTCGCAATAGATTCAATTATCAGCAGCGCGTTACTTCCTTTTTTTTTTCTTTTTAGAAAAGATAGATAAGACATGATAAGGCTTTATTATGACCACCCCGAATTTTGTTTTTCCGTTTTTTGTTTCCGTATTTTGTTTTTCCAGCATGAAAGGTGTTGTTGTACCTTCCTTATATGCTGAATTAAAAAGGTTATAAACTTAATTTAGTATTTCGTTCAAAATATGACATACATAGTTCTTTCTTGTTACATCGTTTTTTTGATAGTAAAACGTTAGCATTTTGGCATTAATGTTAACTATAACAATGTACAAAATTAGAAAGCTAAAAAAAAAGTCTAATTGAAGAAAGTATCTCCCTCCCCTACCCCTCCAAAACACACATACCACGATTGGCGAGGAAGAAGATTTTTGCCTTTCAAGACAAATTTAACAACATTTATTTTTTTCCAAAAAGTAAATGTGGTTGAAAATTTTATACAATGATAAAATACTAATTAGAGGCAGAAAGATAAATTTAATGTTACATAATAGATTTTTAAAATGTCCAAATACGAAAATTATAATGAAAAATAAGCAAAGGTTATTTCTAAAACTCAGAGAAAAAGACATTATAAGGCTATACTCAAAGCGAAATGGCTACTTTCTAACAAATTTTAAATTTGTTTTATTCGTAAATGTACCAAATAGGTAGGCGCTCTTATTCTGAAATTATGCTATGGAACCGTGTTTTCGATTTCTCGTTAAAAGCAGAATATTTTTCAGAAAATACTGTCAAAAGGGGCATTTTGAACAGAATTTCCGGACGCGACAGCGTAAGAAAGGAAAAAAACTGCCTTCCTGAGGCAACTATTGCTTATAACTTTATATGTAATTTGTTGGAAGATTTAAAAAAAAAAAGAAAAAAAAATCTATCACAAATCACTTCAAGAACCGTATCCGCAAAGTTTTAAGCTTTTACGTTTTAAAAATGAGTCAAAAAGTGTCGCGATGTTTAGCGAGGGAAATATTTTCTTGGGGGCCACCTTAATTCTCTCAAAAATTGCTCTGAGCAGAACTCAATTATTTGTTCTAATGTCAAAAAAAAAAAAAAAAAAAAAAAAAAAAAAAAAATATATATATATAATATATATATATCAAAAAAAGTAAGGAAAATTGGTAAGGTCTTAAAATCATAACACATGAGAATATTTGAGGAAGGTCATTTACTGCAAGAAATTTTCAGTCATGCTTTTCTTTTGTTTTGGGGGCAGTAAAACAAGGTTTTTTTTCATATCGATGCAAGGTTTTGACCAAGACTAAGATTAAACAATTTCTCAACCCTTAACTGCCGTTAGCGGTCTGACAGGCCGCTGCTCTTTTCAGTTTTCACAGTTGAAAATATGATTTTCAGTTTCATTATGAATTGGATATTAAGGAAATTTTGCCTCGTCCCGAGACCTTAGTACCATCGCTAGAGAATTATGAACAGGCGAATTTTAATCATAATAGCATTGTGCAATTTTTGTCACAGCAGTTTAATAGGTTACAAAAATATTTTATCTAAAAAAATTCGCAGAAAAATGCTTTATTGCTCTCGAAGCTTTTTTTTTTTTTTTCATTAATAGTTTTTAAGAGTTTTCTAAATAAATATTTCCCTCCTCTCAATAACACAAAACTTTATGACTCATTATTTCAAAAATAAGCAGTTCCTTAGAGTATCATTGCATAAAACGCATTTAATAGCAGGACTATAGCCAGATGGAGGCAGGGAGTCCTGATCCCCCCCCCCCTACTATTTTCCCAAATTTCACGGGATCCTCGCGATTTCTTTCGGTTACAAAGAAAAAGTTACAAATCATCTTGTGACTTTTGCATCATTGTTATTGACATTTCACTCATATATATTTAAACTGTTGTGTGTTTGGGGAGGGGGGGGGGAAGGAATAATATGCCTTGTGCTATGGAAAGTATCTGCAGATGCGCACCATGAAACATCAATTACATATAATCAAAAATACAATACATTTATCTAAAAAAGAAAAACGCTATTCGATTGACAATTACTTATTAAAATTGCCTGCTAATTTTATTTATTTATTTATTTATTTTCTTACATTTAAAAATGAGTCGGTGAATGTGTCAGAAAGTTTCCCGCTGTTGAATGGAGAATTTACTTTTATTTTAAGAACAAACTTGAATATAATCTGCTTTTAAACACTGTTGTACGGGTCTGGCCTTCACTTTTCACCACAACGTTTAAAACGTGATTTTCGACCAAAATTTGCTTCCTTTTTCTTTAGATTTTATTAACGCACAATTCTTTACTTTTCTAAATCTAAGCTTATTGTTATTTTACTATAAATAAAACCTAACTTTTAGTGGTGTAACAACTGTTTGAAAGCTGTGAATGAAATCGGAAGTATCAAATATTTCAGTGCGAATCCCTTTTTTTCCATTTCATTCAAAAACTACCAAAAATTGCCTTCTAGAAATAAAGGAAGCCTCAGAACTAAAGAAAAGTCAATGATTCCCCACTACAGCAAATATCAGATCCACGTAACAGTAAATAATTTTAGTAAAAGATAAATGTTAATTTTAAATGCGTTTTAGGGAAAACGCACTTTTCAGTGAAAATTCCATATGCAAAACATGTTTTTTCAAAAAGTTATTGAAATATCAACATGAAATTCCAATGGCAAGTTATTGACACTGTTGCGAAGGCAATGAACTAAATATATTTAATTTCAGACTAATGACCTTTTGTTTTATAGCTGTTTTCGTGGAATGACAACTATGAATTTTTAAAAAATTGGCATGTCCGAGTACAAACGTTTTTAAGAGCCGAATAATTTTTTCAAATGGAGTGAAAATTTTGTGAATCTTACATTAATCATGGAATTATATATATATATATATAATAAAGTCAGTTTCATTTTCAAATCACATATTACAAAAGTCTGATAGTAATCTACATGGTTAATCTTAGAATATAAACTCCAGATTGAGAGGATTTTTTAAAATTTGTCATCCTTGCTCTCTCGGGATGAAGAGGGGGGAGAGAGCTTTAAAAAGTTTAAAACTCCAAACTTTAAAAAGTAAAGTTTTAAAAACTTATATATATATTTTAATTCATTCCCTGTTTTACTTTTAGGGTGGCGTGTGTGTGTGTGTAAGGGGGATGGGGGGGGGGGGGGGGGAGGTTGGATTACAAAAAACAGACCTCGAAATCTGTCACGGCTTTGGACGGTAAAAATTTGGCAGGATGTTTTAAGAATATAAACATCAGATCGGACGAGTTTTAATTTGGCCCTTGCCACTCCCAAGGGGGCATAAAACCTATGACTGCCTTCCTGATAAAACTGTACAAGAGGCCATTATCATCTTTTATCAACCCCCTCTAAATTTTATAAAAAGCTGAATAAATTTTATAAAGAGCTCTCAAAATTTAAACTCTTACAACCAGTGATCAAATTGTCACAACACGTTGAAATTTTGTGTGCGTGAACTGGAGAAATTGTCTGTTTCATTTTAACCGAAGCCCCCTAAATTTTAATATAGCGAGAATATAAGGAAAACACCGAGAACTACCAACACTTATAACTCGGATACAAATTGTCGCTGCCAATATAAATTTCGTATGGTAAACGTAATCGTTTTAATGGCGAAGAGGAGGGGGGGGGGCGCTCTGTCGATTTTTTATAGAACCACCCTTATTTTAATGTATGATAAATATGTGTTGACAACTTTAAATACTCATAATTCGCACTGTAAATGTCGCAGCACACTCTATGGAAATTTTCTATAGGGATTTTCTTCCATGTAAACTTTGAGTTTTTCAAAAAGAGAAAATATTTTCTTTCGTTATATACTGTCTCTATTTATTATCTCCTTTTTTTTCTTTTACAATTCATCGGAGAAAACGGAATCGTCTAAATCTGTACGAAAAATACAATAGAACTTTTTTGGTCCTGATTATTATAGCTTATGAATGACATTGAAATATTCAGAACTAGCGATAAGAGATTTATCACATAGAAATAATATTTTAAGTTACTTTATTAAACTTATTTTGACACTAGACGTTGCCTTCCCCCTCTCCCTCTTCTTTGATGTGGACATTTATATTTTAATAGTAAAAATATTATATTATATAATTACATCAGCTTTTAAAGAAATGGAAAATTGGTATACCGCATTGTATTAAGAAAAATTGTAAAATCTAAATAATTTAGCAATTAGTTTCATTAAGCTGGTTTTAATGCAATATAACAGAAATATTGTAAAAATGGGATATATGGGCAGAACCTGGAAATATTGATAGTCATAAAATAATTATTAAGAGAGTTATTTTAATTTATAAGCGAGGTTACACTATCTTCAGCTGTATATCGACCTATCTTTAACTGAATGTTCAAAGGATTATTTCCATTTTATTCCTCTGTCGAAGACAATAGTACGCCTTCCAAGCCATTAAATTAAACTGTCTATGGACTATTATCGTTTTTCTCCTTAATAATTTAATTTTACTTATTTTTTTAGAAAGAAAACTGGAAAATAAAATCAGGTTTTCTGTCCACCATTTAAAAAATTAAGGAAATTTTAAATGTCTAATTACAATAAATAAATAAATATTAAAAAATTTGGCAATAAAGAGCTCCAAAATTATTTTATTTTAATATTTTTTATTAAACATCGTACGAACTACAGGATAAAAGATCAGAATTGATGTTTGAAAAAAGAATAACAATATCAGAAGATATGATATTCAGCCATTATTTTGTTTGTGTTTGGATAAATGAATACTGATGAAAAACGGACAGGTGCTCTTATTAAAAAAGTATGTAATCGAATTTTTTTTCCTTTCTTGGGTATAGGTAGAAGATCTTTCAGGGAACGTTGTCAAAATCAGCGCTTTGAAACTGGACGAAAAAAGAAAAAAAAATTGCCGTCCTGAAAAAACAATTGTTTATAACTCAAGATGTAATTTATTTATCGAAATTTTTTTTCAATAGTTATGTCTGCAAGTGTCGTGTTTTTATGTCTTAAAATTTGTCCATAAACGTACCAGAAAGTTTTAATGTTGTGAAGCGAAGATTTTTTGAGGGTGGAGGATCATTTAAAAAACAGTCAAGAAAAAGTTACACCAAAGCTGTAATCTGCTTAACTCAAAGTCTAAGGGGAAAATTCAAAATTTTGTTTCGGATCAATTCTTTGGAAACTGATTGAGAAAAGCTATGAAAGTTATGAAAATGATCACACATATCGGAATAAAAGAAATTTTATAACAATGTCACATGTCAGAACGTTTCGCATCATTGAGCGTGAAAATGGAAAATTTTGAGATTCCCGCCCCCCCCCCCCCCCCTCCCTGCAAAAAAGCAAGAATGTTAAAATAAATTTCAAAAACCATTCTTATCTGGTGTATTTATTGAAAATCTTCAGGTACTAAAATTAAATTACGAAGACCTTGATAAAATGTATATTCCCTCTTTGAAGAATGGGGGAGGGGTAAGAAGAGTAAATAAAAAAATTCATCAAAAATTTTAAAATACAAACCCGTGCGATCATATATGTATTAATACTTGTAGAAATGAAATAGAAAGTACACATCACACAACTCAAAACTTCTAATTTTCCCGGAGAGGGGGGGGGGGGGGGTCGCTGAAGAATTCTGTTATAAAAATGATATTAGCGAAGCCTGAATTAAGTTTGAAATCTTTTTTAAATGTCTGAAGTTTCTTTCTGTAAAAGAAACTTTGTCAAAATGAAGCAATTCTTGATCAAAGTGTGGTTTTGTTCGCAGGAGCTTTTTTTTGGTGGATATTTTATCCGGGATTTTGTCCTCAAGGATTTTGACAGTGGGTTTTGTTCGCATCCCATTACTTATTTTATGGAAACGAGAGGGGATTTTCCTCTAAAAGTACGCACTAATCACTAAACGTATTCTCTACTTTTAAATTACAGTAACAGCCCTTAAATACGTCATGATTTTTTAAACAATGTGATTCAACAAATCTGAGAATTTAGAACAAATATGAAAAAATAATACTGATTTTAACTTTGTTTTGATTTATTTGATTCATAAAACCTGCTAATTATTTTGTAGTTATTCATATAATTGTTAATTAATGATTTTTTTTAAAGGTTTGGTTGGGAGTAACTCTAAATATCCCCCTATCTCCGCCACACAAGTTTTTATATTTTTTAACAGAATAATGAAAATTATCTGCTAAATATAGTTTTTCAATAAAAAATAAATAAAATCGAAGTAAACAGAAGATTTTAATAAGTTCTAAAAATCCAAACTGACTACTTTCTACCACATTTTTAAAATCTTTTTTGTTCGCAAATGCATGAAACTGGCAGGTATTCTTACTCAGAAACTTTGTAATTGAATTGTTTTTTCCATTTTTCGGTAAAAACAGGGGATCTTTCAGAAAACGATGTCAAATTGACGTTCTCAACACGAAAGTGCGCAGAAGGAAAAAAACTGATGTCGTGAGACAATAATAGCTATATATATATATATATGCCTGAAAGTTGTGCGTTTTTAAGAAAAGAATATATTTTTAGCGTACGTGCATGACATTTATCGAATAATGTTTTCAATTTTTTCATAAAGGGATACATTTGGAATTGCAGGCGATCGTTCTCTGATGCTGACTTTTCTGGTACTTGGAAATCGGCGTAAAATGTCAAATTTGATAGCATTTTCTGAATTCTTTTTAAAATGTAAATTTTTGTGAGAAGGATTTTTCTTTTTCTTTTTTTTTTCTTTTTTTTTTTTTTTCTTTTTTTGGGAGGGTTGTGGGCGTGTGTTCGAGATTCAGTATTACTCAGTTAGATTTCTAAGGTATTTAAAATGTAAGCTTACTTCTCGTCAAAAAATTACATAACCATAGTACAACCGTTTTCGCCAATATTTTGGAATATTATTGAAATAAAATAAAACCCGACAGCGCTGTAACGAGTTGAATAATAAGCCTGTAACGTATCAAACATTTAAATGAATTTATAAAAGCATTGACGGATTTGTAGTTCACAGTGACAAGATAACCTCAATCTACGTAGTGTTTTTTTTTTAAACTAATGAAACTTAATAATGCTATTTTCATTACCACATGTCATTCTTTATCCAGTAAAAAGTGTTTTACCTTTACCAGCGCGGAGTGCGGAGTAATTCTGTTTATAAACTGATGAAATAATGGACTGACACTGCAATTTATAAACGAAATTAGGAAATACGAAATTGCTTATTTTCATGTACATTATAACAGGGAAATTTTAGTTAAATATTCTTGGTGCCGTTTGTCAGTTTTGGAATTAAAATTAGGTGTCCTTTTTTAAGGACACCGCGCCGGAAAGGGTTAAATGGTACCTGTGAATAGCGAAATACTTCATGGAGTCTGTTAAATGACGCACTTTTTAAAATAACCTGTCTAAAGCGGAATATTTTCTTGTTGCTTTTATTTCGTCTCAGCAGGTTTCATTACATTTTGCAAAACATTCGTAAATAAACTTGATAATTTCTGTAAATTGAATTCCCCTCACTGGCCCCATCACAAAAATCCATTTTATAAAATAGGTCCCTTCACTAATTTCATCTTAATGATACAGGCTTCTTCACAGTTTCCCTCTTAATAAAATTAGCCCCTTCACAAAATTTCATTCTATAAAAACACACTCTTCTTTAATTATTTTCATCTGTTTTTATCTGTAATTTGCAAACAAATTCCTTAGAAAGGAAATCTTTTCAGAAAGATTTGCTTGCTTCGAACTTGAGTAACTGGATTTCATCTTTCGTTAGAAAATTATTATGCTTACAAAAATAATAATGAATTTATCAAAAATAGTTTTTAGTTTTCACAAAATGGCCCCTAAGGAAAATCCACAGCTTCGACCCCTGCTCAGACAAAATCTGCTTTGTCATCCGTTTCCTCTAATGTAAGCAATCCCCAAGAGGAAATTTCTTACAATTCTGGGACAAAGACACTCATGTCTCCCATGCCCCATCATTCTTTTACGTTCCTCCCACCACAGAGGTAACACAGAGGATTAAAGAAGCCCCGCTACCCCATCTCCATTAAAATTACTGACATTGATCTATTGCAAATAACTTCTTTGAATTTCAGTGAAGGTTTAAATTGATTTATTTTGTGAATATTAACAAATTTATAATCCAAATTTAATCCAGGTAGAATTATCAGAACATAGAAATGCTTAGGCGTATTTTAGCTATGCCAAACAATGCGCAACATAATTATTTAGGGCGCAATGTCTATGTAAGAGATGGATAAAAGTTTTCAGAAGACTAACTGGAAAATGCATCTAAATACAAAACAGAAAGTTTACAGTTAGTTTTTATATTTCCAAGATCTGCTTGAAAATATGCAAACATACAATCAAATTCAGACCTCGCTTTATAAAAGCCGACCAATGAATGCAATATGATTACTATTTTAATATTTTTTTTTTTATGAATTATCGTAAATGTCTTAAGTTAAATCGTGAAACTTTGATAAAACATATTGTTCGGAGGAAGGGAATTAAAGGCGAAGGAATTAGGGAGAATAATTAGTTTTAAAAAATGGAACAATTTCCAACTCTGCAACTTGTCAGTAGTGTCTTCCATACCCCCCCCCCCCCCCCAAAAAAAAAACCTCCTATTTCATTTAAAAGGTCCAGTGTTCGCACACAGTGTTGCCAGATGGGCTACTTTTTTATAAATCAGATTCTTGATTGGCGCCACTTTTTTGAAATGATAAAATGCGCCTTATTTAATGCCATATTAAGGCGAAAACAAAGGGAATTTTACAGTTTCAAAAAGGCGGTGCCAAACAAGAAATCTGAATTTAAAAAAAAAAATAACCCACTGGCAACACTGTTCGTACATCATAAACAAATGTATACAAAAAAAAAAAAAAAAAAAAAAAAAAAAAAAAAAACCTGCTTTAAAATTAATATGGGTAATTAATAAATTCTGATACTTCAAAGATAAAGAAATAAAGATAATTTGAAACTCTTCAAAGCTTTAATTCTGTCAGTATGTATATATACTTAAGTAATTGCGCTGAGCGCAATACTTATTTATTTCCAGTGTCACTTCTCAATGTTAATTTTATATATATATATATATATATATATATTTCGTGCAAAGGGTTTGTTGATGCTGACAATGATTCATTATTTCACGTCTTTTTCCATTTGTTAAATTGTTTTAGTGACAAATTGTTTTACAAAATATTTCTAATATTTCAAATATTTATGATTTCCTACATATATTTCTTTATTTACTTGTTCTTTTTATGAATTCGCCTTCGTGTTGATTTTCCTTTCGCCAATTTTGAATATTTTAATTTTTTAATACTTCATATATAGGTGATTACGATATAGGTTTATTAAAGTAGAAAAAATTCATTAATGATTAGTTAAATTACTAATAGTTGATCCAGATTTATTATGTATAATGTCAGGGTAATGTATGTTGGAGTTTAAGTGGCCTATCAAGCCAAAAGCACCCCATTCTCGATAGCAGGAATTCGCTGTCTCATATTTAAACAATTAGAAAAAATCTCTTGTGGCTATGCTGCTTTTGAAATGGAAATAGGTAAAATGCTCTTACCTGGGATTCATCAATATCGCGATGACGTATAACTTCATCGGTGTGGCGTGGTCAGGGATTTATCCAAAAGCTTCTTGAAGAAATTATTTTTATTTTATTTTGTGAAGCATTATTTATCCTTTGAAGTATCCTTTGAGAGCTTAATATGAATCCGCTAAATCCATGGGAAGATATAATGTAATATGAATTAGTATTGTGTGTTTTTACGATAAAGAAAGATTCAAATTTTAGCTTTAAATACTTATAATTAAACATATTACTGGAGTATAAGAAACTCCGTGTTAACAGAGAGGCTACATGATTAAGAGTGATAATACATAAAGCTGCTAAAACACATATTCGCAGCGTAGAAAAAATATATAATAATTAAAGGTGTCTGGCAAAAGTCAAAATGTTCAGATGTTCCTTTTAGTTACATATGAGTGGTGAAATCTTAGTTATTAGCACATATGCTTTAGAGAGTTACTCAAGTGGGCTGTAATAGCACTCATTATCAAATGCGGAAGTAAAGAAACAGTTCGTAAATTGGCTTGTTAAAATGATCTGTGTTTAGTAACAAGTTCTTTCTTTTCTTTTTTTTAATCACTTTTAGCAGTTGCCGAAGAACATCTGGGGAATTAAATTTAACACCCCTCCTTAATCTCCTCAGATGGATAAGGTAACAAGTTCATAGTCTTGATGTCACACAAAAGTTGAGGTTTGGGTGTGGGCTTCGTCAAGCAGTCAGCAATCATGTATTGCGTGGGACAATATTTTAATTCGATAATTTTATCCTCCTTTAATTGTCTTATGGCGTGAAAGCGGATATCAATGTGTTTTGTCCGCTTCGAAAATTTTTCATTTTCTATCATCTTTATACTGCTTTGGTTGTCATGGTAAAGTAAAATAGGTTTTACTTGATACAAGTTAAGATCTTCTAGCAGTTTTAATAGCCATAAAATTTCTTGTCCTGCCGTTGCTGCAGCAACATATTCCGCTTCAGCCGAAGAATATGCAATGCTTGACTGTAATTTTGTAGTCCATTGAATGGGATTATCACCCAGAGAAAAAATATTGCCGGTGGTTGATTTTCTATTTTTAGTGTCCCCAGCCCAATCAGCATCAGCATACACGATGAGTATTGGTGGTTTATTTTTGCTTATTGTTAGGCATAGGTTTTTTTGTGCAATTGAGGTAAATAATAATTCTTTTTGCCGCTTTCCAATCCTTCTCGCGTGGCGTTGCACTTCTCCTACTAAGTATATTTACTGGTGCCATAATGTCGGGTCGAGTGACTGTGGCAATATACAAAAGCGAACCGATCGCTTGCCTAAACTTTGTATTGTTCGGAAGTAAATTGTCGCTATCTTCTAATTTATAGAAACCTACTTCCATCGGTGTACCAATAGGTCTTGCATCTGTTAAATTTAACTTTCTAACCAAATCTTCTATTTTTGACTTTTGGTTTAATTTGTAACCATCATTCGTTTTGATTATGTTGGTTCCTAGGTACTGACTTATTTCGCCTAAGTCTTTTACTCCGTACTCATTTTGCAATTGTTTTATTACATCTTTAATTATTTCACTTTTACTCGCGATTAAAATATCGTGAATGTAGACGATGATATAAGTGAAATTTTCCTTTTCTTTTCTGATAAACAAACATGAGTCAGCAGTGCTTTGCACAAAATTAATGTTTTTTAATGATTCTGCGATCTTTTTGTGCCAGGCTCTAGCTGCCTGTTTTAAGCCGTAGATTGTTTTATTCAGTTTACACACTTTGTTTTCACAATTTTTTTCTATAAAACCCTCTGGTTGTTTCATGAAAATTTCTTCTTCTATTTCGCCGTGAAGAAATGGAGTGTCGATGTCAATGTGTTGAACAGAAAGATTTTTGTATGCCGCTGAGGCTAAAAACGTGCGGATTGTTGTGTGTGAAACTACGGGTGCGAAGGTTTCATCATAATCTTCGCCGTACTTCTGATTATATCCTTTCGCTACTAAACGGGCCTTGTATTTTTGTACATTTCCTAAATTATCTAACTTTCTCTTAAAAATCCACTTGCAACCAATAATTTTCTTATTTGGTGGGGGATCCACTAAGTCCCAAGTTTTATTTTTCTTTAATGAGTTGATTTCTTGTTGAGTGGCTTTGAGCCAATTTTCTTTTTCTACTGGGTTGTTCATGTTTGCTATGTCATAAAAATCGGATGGTTCGAATGTGTCATTTGTTTTTACGTGACATACGTATCTGTCGGGTGGTACTCCTCTATTTGACCTCTGAGACCTTCTCGGTTCTACGTCGGGTTGTTTGGACGCGGTTGGTTCTTCGTCCGAATTACTTAACTCTGTTTGAATGTAGTTGTTGTCATTGTCTGAGTTTTCTACCTCTTCGCCTTCTTTTAAGTTGTTTTCACTATTTTCTATAAATTTAACTGTTCTCGCTATTATTATTTTGTTTTCTTTTGTGAATATACAGTAACCTTTTGATTTGTTGTCATACCCCACAAGTATTCCTTCCTGCGCTCTATCATCTAATTTGTTTCGCTGATGTTTTTGTATATAGGCATAAGCTTTACAGCCGAATGTACACAGGTAGTGTAAGGTGGGTTTTCGGTTGAACCAAATTTCGAACGGTGTTTTGTTTGTTATTTTGGTTGGTAGCCTATTCTGCAGGTGATTGGCGGTATTTATGGCTTCTCCCCAGAATTTTTGAGGTAAGCCTGCTTCGGAGAGTAGACTCCTAGTCATATCTAATAATGACCTATTCTTTCTTTCCGCTACGCCGTTTTGGCTCGGACAAAATGGTACAGTAAACTGGTGTTGGATACCTCTTGCCCTTAGGTATTCTTCCGTTTGTTTACCTAAATATTCCCCTCCATTATCGGATCTAATAGCTTTAGGGAATCTGCCGAATTGGGTTTTCACCATGGCTACATAATCTTTTAACTTTTCGTGAACTTCATTTTTATGCGAAAGTAAGTAAATTACTGTGAACCTTGAATAGTCGTCTATAAAAGTGACGAACATTGTTTTTCCCCCGATAGTAGGTGTACCGATAGATGTGCACACGTCCGTGTGTATCAGATCGAGCACTTTGCCTGTTTTGGGACAGTTTGTTGATTTCGGATATGGGGCATCACTTATTTTTGTTTGGATACATATTTCACATAATGCATTATGATTACAGTTATTTATTTTTATACCGTCTGCTAAGTTTTTATTTATTAATTCTTTTATCGCATTATAGTTACGATGGCCAAGCCGTTTGTGCCAAATTTCTATGCAATTTTTATTTTTACATTCATGTGCAATGTTTACTTTATTAGTTTCAGCGCTTTCTAATAATTCGACTTGATATAAATTATTTTTCATTCTTGCTTCAAGATAAATATTCCCGTTTCGGGATAACGTGCATTTTTCTTTATCGAAAATTAATTTATAGCCATTCTGTGTTGCTTTGCTTACCAATATGAGGTTCGATTCTAATTCTGGTACATATAATACTTCTTTTAATGTGATTGTGTTTATCCCTCCATCGGATGTTTTTGTTTTAAATGTCGTTTCACCTGTACCGTGTGAATTCAGCGTTTTTCCATTGGCAATGATGACTGTCGTCTTTTCAGTGTCGTTAAACTTAGTGAATGAATCTTTACTGTTTAGAATGTGTGTCGATGACCCTGAGTCGATTATCCAGGTTTGTTTTCCTGGTTTCTGGACTAAAAAAGCTGCGTCGCTGCCTTTTCCTGAATTGCCCTGTGTTTTGTTAATCCGAATTGGTTCTGTTTCACGGTTTTTGTTTTCTCTATAATAGTTTGCGTCTTCATAACATAACGATGATGTGTAATACTTGGATTTGTGCGGCTGTTGTTTTTGTGACGGTGAGTAAGTGTTTCTGTTCTTAAGATGCCAGCACTCCCTGTATGTATGGTTTTTTAATTTACAGTATGTGCACTGTTTGTCCTTTTTATTATAGTGTTCAGCCGGAAACTTTTTATGCGTTTTAAACGCTTTTGAGGAATTCTCGCTCTGATCTGTGTTTTCTAAACGTCTTGTATATTCATCAGTGAGTTTTCCTTTTATAAACTCTGAATTAAGTTCATTTTCTGGACGGGCCTCGAGGGCTATAATTAAGGTGTTGTAGCTAGGTGGTAATGAACAAAGTAACAGAGCTGAAATGTGCGAGTCATTAATAGTTTCGCCTATGGCTGAAAGTTTATCAACAAGTTCTAAAATATGTGTAATGTGTTTTATTAGATTGCCGTTTTCTGGGAGTTTTGCTCCGTATAATTTTCTCAGCAAATATAACTTGCTTGAGAGATTAGCCCTTTCATGAATTGTTTTTAAAGCTTGCCAGGTTTCTCTGGCAGTGTTTAAGTGCTTTACATGCACGATCTGTGAGTCTTCAATACTCAAGTTGATAATTGCACGTGCTTTACGGTCCCTCTTCGTCCAGTCCGTGTTAATTGGATCTGGGGGATTTTCTGTTATTACATCAAACAATTCTTCTTTTATTAAAATCATTTCTGCGCGAAATTTCCAATTTGCGTAGTTTGTCGAATTTAATTTTTCGACTATTTGAGTTTCTTTTATCCCTGCCATGTTTATTTTTATTTGTTTATGCGACGAACCTATTTCCTTTTTATTTATTTATTTACTGTAAAATGTAAAATGAACGATTTCTTTTTTATTATTATTATTATTACTCACAACCAACAAATTGTTCATTCACTAATTATTTAAATGTTCATTACATAAAACATAAATATATAAATGTTTCTTTTTCATTCACCTTTATATTTCTGGTACAATAACATTCATTTTTTTTTATTCAATGCAGCATCTTTTTATTTATTTTTTATTCAGAACATGAATATTTTTAATATTTATAATCTAAGCCACTATATAAAATTTTTCTTCTTTTTTGCTAAACATGAGCACTTTATCAGTCTCATAATCTTTTTGTTGGAGTTTAAGTGGCCTATTTCCATTTCAAAAGCAGCATAGCCACAAGAGATTTTTCTAATTGTTTAAATATGAGACAGCGAATTCCTGCTATCGAGAATGGAGTGCTTTTGGCTTAATAGGCCACTTAAACTCCAACAATGTATTGATACTCACAACAATGTATTGATACTCAATTTATTAATTTTTATTTTTTAAAAAAAGATGATCAATTGTAATATTATATTACAATTATACTTAATATATTACATTTAACCAAAAAATTAATTTTAGGAAAAGATTTTCAAAAAGTCAACGAAGCTTTTGATTACTTTGAAAGATATACTATGAATTGGGCCAGTCCCCCATCAACTCAATTTGATGCTTGATGCGAAAAAAATTGCTATTTAATCTGCCTTTGATTGCCAGTGAATAACTAATTAATGGTAATTGACAGTTAAGATAAAGTGGCTCTTCTATTTGCTGCCTATTGCCATTTCACAGCATCTTTACTACGGCTTTGACCAGTGGAGTATTGAGGGGGTGGGCTGATGGGGCTCCAGCCCACTCCGAAATTAGTGGAAAATATCAAGTTTAATTACGAAAGTTTAGAAAAATGTAATGAAACCTGTTAAGATGAAATTCAAATGGAAAGGCATGTATGCTCCAAAATGAGAGTACTAGAATGTGTTGAAGGAGGTGAGGCAGTAGAGTGAGAACGCTCTTAAATAATTTTAAATTTGCTGTTTACTTTGGTTTTATTTACTATTTATTGAGATACATTTTAGTAGATAATTTTCAGTATTCTGTTTTCAAAAATGTGTTACAACCATGGAGTTATACTTGTGAAGGCGAAAACCTGCCTAAAACAAAAATGTTTCCACTTCTGAGCGATTCGATCTTAGCAGGTTTGATTGTATAATAGATGCGTTACCTGCTATGATAAAAATCTGTTTAAAGTGGAATTTTCCCCATTTCTTGTGATTCCCTCTTAGAAACTTTTGCTATATCTCAGCCCCCTCCGAAATGATAAGTCTAGATACGTCACTGCTTTGACGCAGGCTGGTATAAAATATATATAAAATATATATAGAGAGTAAATTCTGCCTAAAGCGGACTCTGTGTAAGCCGGAAATCTATCTACCGCGGAAAATTCTTCAAGTCCCGGCGAACCCACAGAAAATTACATTAATTCATGCTGCATAAGACGGAATCTGTCTAACGCAGAAACGGAAAGGATTTTAAGGTCCCGCCGAAACCAAAATTTTGTATAAGATGGAAAAAAGGATATTTTAAAAATGAAAGGCATTTCGTTTATCAAACTTTAAAACTGTTAAGTCAAATGCTCAATGTCAGGATGTTAGTTAAATTCCGTCTTTGAAAAAGAAAAAGTTAATTCAAAAGAAAAGAAACTGTTTGAATCTTAATGAATTCTTGCTTATGCAATTTTTCCCTATATACAAAATTGCATTTAAAAATTATTATTTCAAGTAGAATGCAAATTTATGAAATATATATTTTCTAAAGTACAATATATTATATTTTAAAGTTGTACTCAAATTCAAAATAATAGCGTTCTGTCTCATTCTCGAAGTTTATTTTTTTTGTGTGTAAACTTCGAATTCGCATGTATTACAGCAGTACTAAGAAATTGAATAGCGTTTCTCATTTATCTATAAAGACAAAGGATATTTCAGAATTTCAGTTTTCAATCGATTTTCGAATCAGGAAAATCAATGAAAGATAGTCAAAGATCGAGATTTTTTTTTTTTTGGGGGGGGGGAGGAAAGGGGGAGCTTTTTTGCATAAGCCAGAATATTGTCTACCACGGAAATTTTTCTCAGTCCCAACCGATTCCGCGTTAGACAGAGTTTACTGTATATATATATATGTATTCGTTTAAGGATATTCTCAAATCCAAATTCGCTATTGTCTGACCCATTTTCAAATTTATTTTTATTCGTAAACGTATTCCAAACGAAGTGCAAAAATATATCGAATAGTGATTCCCATTTTTCAATCAACGAAAGGCTTTTTTAACATATGGCGTCAAAGTTGCTGCTTTGAATCGATTTTTGAGGCAGAACAATTGGACAAAGGTTACTATCATAGAGCAACGCACATTTGTTATAACTCCATTTATACATTTATAGAAAAACGAAAACAGCTAGCATTACCAAATAACCATGTCTGCAGATTTCTTATCTTTACCTATAAAAAAAATGCGTACATGAAATAAATGTATCGGAAAATGTCACGTTGTTAAGTGGGAAAACTTTTTTCTTTTTCTTTTTTTTTTTCCCGAACAAGCCTTAATGATATTTAGAATATATTACATCATTTAATTCAATCGGAAAAAGCTTTCAAAATGTAAAAATAAATGTTTAACCAGAGGCGTACTACCGTGGAGTAATTTGGAACAAATTACTAAAACACTTCCATAATTTTTTAACAAACTTCCGCTGCTAAATAAGATAATGATTCAATAGATTGCAAGTCTGTATATCGATAAATGGAAACTTTGTCTACATGAATGTATGAAATAAAAAGTAATTTTTTGTAGAAAAGTAAAATGTGCATGAAAAAAAAAATGAAAAAAAAAAAAAAAACATAACATTAACATTCTCTTGGAGTAAAAATTAATATAAGATCTGATGTTGTATTCATGAATGTGGAATATTACTTTAGAGAAACTTCTGCTATTTTTATTGAATGACAGTGAGTTAGTCATAGGAATTAACATTAGCATCCTCAAACTTTGAACTCCTCTAAGTTTACTAAAATGTAAGAAAAGCATACAATGGGTCCCCTTTTCGGCGCTACCTTGACCAAAGGAAAGAAATAGTGTCAAAAACGGGTTTTATAAATGAAAAATTTAAAGTGGATACAATTTTTAATATGAAAATAACCCCTATTTCAAAATTTGGTTTCAATTTAAAACATTAGACACAACTTCCAGTTGTACAGTACTTTTCGCATCTCTCTGGAACAGTTTGGTGATTAAAAAGTATTGAGATATTTTCTATTTTTTAACGGCTATAGAAAACACTATTTTATCAGGAAGGGGGGAAAAATGTCGCTCCGACATAATACGCCAGGAATGAATTCCTGTCTCAGTCCAAAACTGCATTTAAAAGAATAGCCCGAGTATTGTAAAGGAAATTCGCCCTACACTGTATAAACCTGTATTAAGACATACCCTTCCCTCCCCCCTACCCACACCCCCAAAAAATTAAATAAAATAGAATAGAATAAAAATAAAGATAATAATAAATAATATTAAAAATATTAAAACTAATGTTAAAACAAGAAAGAAAAATCATGCGTTAAGCATAGATTATGAAATACTTTCCAACACTTCCTGAATGCTTTAACAAAACTTCGTTATTTAGGGAAATAAGGTAAATAGATAACTAAGTAAAAATTTCTAAAATGCATAAAACATTTGAAAAACTGATTTCAGCAGTTACCATCCATAGCCAAATATGTATTCAAATTCTTTTGGAGAGCCCTGTATTTGATCTGTTGGTTGATTTATATACTATATAATGGGAAAATTTAGTTTAGCAAGAAAATGCATAACAGTTTGAAATTTCTCTTTCAGTAATTTATACTAATAGATAGATACATACTTGAATATTTTTGTGCAGCCCTGTAGTTTACCAAGTAAACTTTATTACATGCCACTATTTAGCTAAAATTTTATTCAAACTAAAACACTTTTAAAACTACTGAAATCACATTTCCAGAAATTATCATACATAAACGTATCCGATTTTTTGCGTGGCCCTGTGTATCATTTTATCTATATTCTACAAACATTTCTTAGTAAACTAAATGCACTTCAGCGTATAAATGAATAACTCATTTAAAAGCCATTTTTAAGCAATTTAAGCTGATGCTCAGTAATCCTTATGAAATTTTTCATTAGCCCTGTACATGAACTATAGCATTTATACACACTATATATAGTATGCATAAATACAGTGAAACTTAAAAGAGCATATCATAATTAAAAATGCATTGCCAGCAGTCATTGCTAATATACAGTAATTCTGATACAATATAGTATCAATTTCATTATTGAAATCGTTTAACATATTTAAAATACACCGCGAATAATTCCACCTCCCCCTATATCATTATGTAACTGAATTTTTTGTGTGGCCCTGTAAATGAATGATAACTATTCTTTGTACCGAATATTATACAGAATGCATATTTTAGTGCCCTTCATAAACATATATCGATTTTATTATGTTTGAAAGCGTGTAACACCATTAAAAATCTTTTGAAACGATTTTTTCCCATTGACCGTAATGTAACTGAATTTTTTTGTGTAGCCCTGTAAATTAACAATAACTATTCTTTGGGACGCTTATTCTACAGAATGCATATTTTAGTGCCCTTCATAAATGTATATCAATTTTACTATGTTTGAAAAGGTGTAACACCATTAAAAATCATTTGAAACGATTTTTTCCCATTGGCCGTAATGTAACGGAAATACTTTTGGCTGTCCCTGTAAATGAACTAAATATGCTACACACATCATTTGAAATAGGGATCGTGCTATGGTAGAGGTCAATAACATCCAAAAATTTTAGACCAATCGGAGTAATTTACTACAGTTAGAGCGCGGACAGACGGATAGACAAACCGAAGTCATAAACACTTTTCACCTTTGTTGGAAAGTGTTAAAAAGCGTAACACTGGGCGCGCCACTACGTATTTCATGAGAGCTTTTTCAAAAGTCGATTGCCTTGTATGGAAGTAGAGTTGCCAATTGAACGGATTTTTTTATTCAAAATATGTGACAGAATTTTCGAAAAGTTACCTTCACTTAACTTTATTTAATCGTGTAATGTCTGTCGTTAAATAAAGCAAAAATTACTCTTCAAAATTTCTGGTAGATCATTTAAAAAAAATCAGTTACAAGATTTTTCGTTTCCTACGGCCGCATCCACCTTCCGTGCTGCCCAAGCTCTGTAACATGTGTTAGTTCTAATTTTCACAGCAAGGGAACGAACTCCGTTCTAAAGAAACCACCTTACCCCTTGCAGAACGAAGCCATCGAAAACCATGTTGAATGTGACAAATCCCGTTGTGCTCGGCTACATGGAACTCGAGATAGGAAAGCGGTCCCTGGCGGTAAAAAGTGGAACTAAAATATGTATGTCTATCGATATCAAGTCGAATGAGTCGAACTCCGTTGTCATCGGGCTCATAGAACCCGAGATACTTTGAAGTGAAAAAAAAGTATCTAAAATTATTATTCGAAAATAGTGGTATGTTCATAATTTTACTTTAATGTTATACAGTGTCCTTATTGAGTTACTTATAATGTTTGGAATCAGTCTGTATCATAATATATGTCACGTACACTAATTGCGATATTTAATCAAAAGTGATCCTCCTTTCCATCCACACAAATTTAACAAATACAGCCCGAAAACAGGCTAGTCACTATCGTAAAAGTTCTTCATCGATTTTTACGAAAATTACATATTCAGAATCAGCGTTAAAAAATAAGCACAGATAAATAAATTTTAAATCTATAAATGCAGTATTTGAAAAAACTTACAGGCCGCAAAAGCATCACACTATCACCTGCACACTATTACATTCTCGGTTACATTCTCAAACACCTACTGTCTACTCATTGTCTCTGAAATAAGATAAATATGTTTTGAAATCGATTTTTAACGGATATTTTAATTTTTTGTTGGAAGTTTTGACATTTTTTTAGAAATTCTGAAAGAGTTCTTAAGGTCCGAATTAGACATATCATTTTTGCCATGGAGCATATTAGCGTCTTTTTGTAGTCACGCGGTGCTTTTCATCTTTAATAGCTGTAAAAGAAAACGAACGGACATCCTCCAGGAGGAAAACATTTCCTTCAAGTCAATCTAACCTTCTTATCTCCTACCCATTGTTGAATCTCCCCTTCCTTTTATAAACAAACCACAGACGGATGGAGAGGAATAGGTTTCTTGGAAGTGTTGAAGGATAGCAAAACAAGCGTTTAAACGCAGCCTTAGCCAAGTTTTTATCCCCAGGGAAGAAAAGCCTTTCTCCCGTTTATTTTCGTAGCAGACCGTTTGTACGTTTCTCATTTATACGCCTTTTAAATTTATACGTCGTGTAAGTGCGGTCCGGATTCATCCCCATGTATTTTAATGTTGTAAGGTTTCGTTTATACGACACATAATGTCGGTTATACGTCGTTTCTTTCATTCTGTAACTGATTTTCTCTGAATTTTTTCTCCCAGCATCGTTCTTTTTTTTATTTTCTGCTAGCAATATTTGGGAAAAGATGAAATGCAAATAGCATGTGTGGCTTGTACATGAGTTCTTTTAAGTTTGTGGAACTTGTGGAGGGGGTGGGAGGAGAAGAACGGACAGTGGGCAAACTGCATTAACATTAACGCACTTAGAACATTTATTTTTTCTCACAATACCAGTGAGAAACTTTCCTTGAACGAACTTAGCTCCATACATAATACTTTTCTTAAGTCTCAAAGTAAAAATGCACAAAGACTTGTTTAATTAAAATCTGTTTTTATGTTCGATAATGGAATAAAAAAAGTGTTATTCAAGGTGTGCAACTGATATAAGGTTTGATAATTCTCACTTTTATTTTTCAATTTTTGAAATGATTATTTAATATATATATATATATATATATATATATATATTAAACAATCGAAAATGGTAGCAAAATTAAATTTGTGTAATTTCAGCATTATATTTCTACAGTCAAAGATTTTACACCGTATAGGCGACTACAATTTCAATTGTACGTCTTTCTCAGATATACGTCGTTTTAGAACAGTCCCCTGAAATTCGTACTGGAATTACGATTCCATTCAAAAACTACTTAGAATGCTCTTGCATTTCTTTATATCATCTAGCCATCTTTCGCAGAGAAAAATGGTTATTTTCTCTTAGTCATTCGGATAGCCGGTACGTGATGTCATAAACAAGGTTCGCCCTCATAAGAAAAAGTAATTCATTGTCGAAAAGTTTCTGTTTTAGTTTATGGATTTCTCCAGGTGGTTTTTGGTGAGTTTAAGAGGCTACTTCAGTCAAATGAAAAGGCGCATTCACTAATGTTAATCCTATGGAAGAAATTTATAAAGATATCTCGGTCGCATTTCAATATTTTAAAATGATTTTTTTCTTGCATTGAATAGTTGAGATCAATCTGTATGCAGGCCGTTTTTTATTTTTTCGATTTTGATTGCAGATTTTTTTTATGAGGATGCTTTCAGTTTCGAAAATGAAAGTGTCCTAATTAAAAATACCTGTAAACAAAATTGAAAAAGTAAACAACGGTCTTTCTACAGATCGATTTCAACTATTCAATGCAAAAAAAAAAAAATCATTTTAAAATATTGAAATGCTACCGAGATATCTTTATAAATTCCTTCCATAGGATTAGCATTGGCGAACAGGTCTTTTCGTTTGACTGAAGTAGCCTCTTAAAGAAAGGTTTCACCGCCCTACGCATTGATGTTGTCTTTACTATAGTTTCCACCGTGATGATTGGTGATGACCGGTCGAATCTTTTGAAGGTTAATGGCAAATTTCTGGGCTTAGCCAAAATTAAGGGCAGGTTGCTCTTACATTGGTTTCCCTATGCTGATTTTTGACCAGTATTCAGGGGTTTAGAGTGAGATATTGTAGATTTCTCACAAGACAATGGAAGTTCACCCTCAACATTTTCCACCAATTGACGGAAAAGTATTTGAATTCGTTTGTGTGTTGTATATTACCTTAAAATATTTTTACATGCTACATATTAAGCTAAAGTTTAATCGAGGGAAAAAACGTTTAAAATTACTAAAATCCCACTTCCAGAAATTATCATCTATAGGCATCCATGTATCTGCATTTCTTTGCGTGACCCTGTATACGATTTTTTTTTATATTATACAAACATGTCTTATTATGCTAGTTCAATTTAAAAAACCAAAATTCGATTAAAAAACCTGTTTAACAATTTACGCTTATAATCATTAATGCTTACGAATTATTTAAATTGCATATGATTTATAGTAATTATCGTGCAAAAATGTAGTTAAAAGGGTGTGACATCGTGTTTTCGACACACAAAGGCCTGGAGGCAATCAACAAATATTTCCGGGCAGTACATCGCCTTAAAGTACAGCCTTTTGTTGAAAGGAATTCGTGGAGAGGATAACGAAGTAGTAGTAAGAAAATGACAGTTCTGTGACAGCCGGGAGACCGTCCCACATCCGGTGCATCCTCTGGTGCCACACCCTCGTGCCTCACCGCACCACCGCCTCTCACCCATAGAAACCGATTCGAACGCCCCTAGCAGAAAAATGGAAAAATTTTCATGAAAAAAAGGTTAATTTTCTACTATAACATGAGTGGTGAACGTTAGATTTACTAGATTATCATACTATAAGATGAAGATTAAATTTATATTTGAATTTTGAATGATCAACACCTTAACGAGTATTATTAATTAAGCAAAACAATGAAAAATATCAATTTTTAAGGAAAAAGAGTGATTTCTTTTGATTTTTTCAACTCTAAGATCAGAATATCAACTTAAAAAAAAGGAAAGTTAAGCACATATTTTAGTTATGAACAGCCATCACCTTAATGAGTATTATTAATTAAGCAAAACAATGAAAAATATAAATTTTTGTGGAAAAAGACCGATTTCTTTAGATTTTTTCAACTATAACATCAGAATATCAACTTAAAAGAGGAAAATTAAACATACATTTCAGTTTTTTAATGATCAGAAAAATAATGAATATTAATAATTAAGCAAAACAATATAAATGTTTAGGAAAAAACTGATTTCTTATGAATTTTTCAACTATAGCACGAGAAATATCAACTTCTAAGAGGAGAGTTAAACTTATAAATTAATTTTTAACAACAAAACCTTAATAAGTATCCTTAATTAATCAAAAGAAATATCAATTTTCAAGAAAAAGATGAATTTTTACGCAAATTTTCAACTTTGAAATACATTTGTTTATATACTGTTACAAGATACTAATTATATTGTTAAACTTTACATATTTTTAAAAGCTTGAATGTCTTTATATCGTGTTCATATTTATTAATAATATAATTAGTATCTGGTAACAATATATTAACAAATGTGTTTCAAAGTTGAAAATTTGCGTAAAAAATCATCTATTTCTTGAAAATATTTCTTTTATTTTAGTAAGGATACTTATTAAGGTGATGGTTGTTCAAAAACTAAAATATAAGTTTAACTCTCCTCTTAGAATTTGATATTTCTCGTGCTATAATTGAAAAATTCATAAGAAATCAGCTTTTTTCCTTAAAAAATTATGATTTCCATTGCTTTGCTTAATTATTAATATTTATTATTTTGCTGATCATACAAAAAACTGAAATGTATGTTTAATTTTCCTCTGTTAAGTTGATATTCTGATCTTATAGTTGAAAAAATCTAAAACAATCAGTCTTTTTCCTTAAAAAGTTGATATTTTCCATTGTTTAGCTTAATTAATAAGTCATTAACTCTCTATTCGATTTGCCCGTATTTTCCCGTTTCCGTAAAACAACTTAAATCGGTTGTAAATCGGACAAAAATAATTTTAACGGAATTGTATTTTAAGATGAATGTCAAATAAAGGGGCAAGAAGTGTATATTAGAAACAAACAGGGAAAGAAAATTTAAATTAACATTAGTTTTATAGAAAAATTTATGAAAATGCAGGAAAGCTCTCAAATCGCTCAGAGGGATAAGGTGATGGTTGTTCAAAAAGTATAATTTAAGTTGATATCCTCATCTTATAGTTGAAATATTGTAAAGAAATCAGCCTTTTTCATTCAAAATTGATATTTTTCTTGAATAAAAACATTTTCTGATGTTCTATTGCAGTTTGTGACGTCAAAACCCTTTGTTGTGACCCCAAGTTTGAGGAATGTGAAAGGGTAACAGTGAATGGGATTTCTTGTGGGGTGTAGTCATCTAAGGATTTAAATCTTGCATAACTAACATCTAAAAGTATGATAAAATCTCAAAGCTTTCATTTTTTTAATTATTTTTTATTGTTTTACTTAATTAATAATACTCGTTAAAATATTGATCATTCAAAATTAAAATATAAATTTAATCTTCATCTTATAGTATGATAATCTAGTCGATCTAATGTTCACATCTCATGGTATAATAGAAAATTAACACTTTTTTCATGAAAAAAAATTTCCTTTTTCCGATAGAGAGCGTTTAAATCGGTTTCTAGGGGTGGTAGGCGGTCGTGCGGTGAGGCACAAGGGTGCAGAACCGGAGGAGGCACCGGGTGGGGACAATCCTCCGTTCCTCACCCGGCTGTCCCAGAACTGACATTTTCTTTCTACTCGAAGTTTATCTATTTCCTTTTGAAATGTCCAAGGGTGCACACAAAGTATAAATTTCTACATCTTGGGGAAATTGCGGGGCTTGGAGGAAAGCAAGTGTGCTATCCTGACTAACCAATGAGAGAAGGGTTCTTCAGGCCCATAGCTGGGGCAAGAAAAAAGAGAGAGAGTCAGTGAGTTTTAACGAAGAAAGCTGGACAGTTAGACTACATAGGATTCTGGACAGTGATGTTGTAATGTCTTAATGGTGGATATGGAGTACGATAGTATACACTCGTGTGCAGTGTTTTTTTTTTTTTTTTTTTTGCAGAAATTGTTAAGTAAAGTGAGAGTGTCTCACACTTCATTGTAATTTTATTTTTATTTTATCTTAACTTAATCGTTCTAATACAGAACTCAGGAAAGATATCGTGTTATATTCGAACTTTATTTATGTACATGCTAAGAAGAATGAAAGCATCGGCTACTTCACCAGAAGGACATGCCTAACTAAAAGCTCACTTCCAGCAATTATCGCTTAGAAGCATAAAGATAAGGGGAGTTCTACGACCGCAAGAGGTACAGCTGCACACCTGCAGTGCAGCAGTCTCCTACCTTTACGAAATTTTATTTTTTTCGAGATTTTTTGGAAAAATTTGTTTGTTTTGGCGATCTTTTGAAGAAATTTGTTCTTTTTTTCCCCCGACATCCTTTGAAGAAATTTGTTTTTTTTTTTTGTTGTTCCCGAGATCCTTTGAAGAAATTTATGTTCTATACGCGATTCTTTGACAAAATACGCGTTTTTTGCGATCTTTTGACGAAATTTGCACCTTTTTCGCGAACTTTTGACGAAATTTGTGTTTTTTCTGCGATTCTTTGACGAAATTCGCGTTTTTTGCGACCCTTTGAGGAAATTTGCACCTTTTTCGCATCTTTTGACGAAATTTGTGTTTTTCCGCGATCCTTTGACTAAATTTGCCTTTTTTTCGCGACCCCTCAAAGAAATTCGAGTTTTTTCTCTGATCTTGGACGAAATTCGCGTTTTTTGCGATCCTTTTATGAAATTCCCGCTCTTTTATGATATTTTGACGAAATTTGCACCTTTTTCGCGATCTTTTGACGATATTTGTACTTTTTCCGCGATCCTTTGACGAAATTCGCATTTTTTTCGCGATCCCTGAAAGAAATTCCCGTTTTTTCTCTGATCCTTGGACGAAATTCGCAATTTTTGCGATCCTATGAGGAAATTTGCGTTTTTGCAATCCTTTGACGAAATTCCCGTTTTTTGCGATCCCTTGACGAAATTCCTGCTTTTTTGTGATCCTTTGACGAAACTTGCACCTTTTTCGCATTCTTTTGACGGAATTCGCATTTTTTCTCTGATCCTTGGACAAAATTCGCATTTTTGCGATCTTTTGATGAAATTTGCACCTTTTTCGCGAACATTTGACGATATTTGTGCTTTTTCCGCGATCCTTTGACGAAATTCGCATTTTTTCGCGATCCCTGAAAGAAATTCGCGTTTTTTCTCTGATCCTTGGATGAAATTTGTTTTTTTGCGATCATATGAGGAAATTTGCATTTTTTCGTGATCCCTGAAAGAAATTCGCGTTTTTTCTCTGATCCTTTGACGAAACTTGCACCTTTTCGCATTCTTTTGACGAAATTTGTGTTTTTTCCGCGATCTTTTGACGAAATTCGCGTTTTTTCTCTGATCCTTGGACAAAATTCGTGTAAACTGGGTAAACGATGCCGAAGACAATGGGACCCACCACAGCAACATTGATTTTATATACAGGGTTTTTATACGAACATGGGACAAACTGTGAGGGAAGTTAAAGTACACATAAAGAAGCAATTATGGTATAGCAACGTGGGGTCGGAAATGAAAAGTTTCGGCGAAAAACAAGAAATGTGGAGGCAATGAAAACGAGCGTTTTATTGACATGATACTTACAGTAAGTACTCAAATGTGCCACTGGCAGCATTTAGCAAGTGATTGGCGTACCTTTTCGCAGATTCCAAGTATTTCACGAACATTTGTAGCAACAACTGAAAGTCTTGGAATGAGGTCCTCATCAGAGTCAACTTGTGTTTCTCAACAAAAATTTTATTTATTTATTTATTTTAGTACTTCGTATATGTTTCGATATTTTTACAGGTG
Organism: Maratus speciosus; assembly: GCA_963932465.1. Taxonomy (NCBI): domain Eukaryota; kingdom Metazoa; phylum Arthropoda; class Arachnida; order Araneae; family Salticidae; genus Maratus; species Maratus speciosus. The sequence goes on along the minus strand of OZ010797.1, from coordinate 138,331,183 downwards.
ATGAAAATCGTGTGTACAAAGAGCGTATAAAAATATTGCCCTAAAATTTCAATGTTTAGTTACTTTTAACTTAGTAAATAAAGAGTGTATTCTGGAGGCACGTATAGTGACTCCCAGAAGGGAATTTTTTCGAAAGTGTTAATATTCTTATTTTTTAAAACGTGTTGCATCTCGCGTCGTAGAAAAGAAGGTCTCATAATTGTGTTTCTGTAATGTTGTTCACACCGGAATTTTCGAAAAAAATTATTTCAAAATAAGGAAAAGCAATTATACAATATTTTCCTACCAAAATTTTAAAAGTAAAATTTAATTGGCAAATCTTGATTAAAATTAGTTGGCATATAATATATCCCACCGCCCTTCAAGGGATTAGGTGGGTATTTTTAGTTTTTCTGTATCTCTAAAACTAAACTCTATGACAGCTAAGGAAAAATAAAAATAAAAGAGAAAGAAAAAATAGACCCCACGTAATCGAACTTTTTAAATCTTTTTTTAAAAGATTAACAATAATATCTCTTCAAACAGATTGCGGCATTTTAAACTGTGACATTTAATTTAATGAGGGCGGTTTGGCCGATGCGCGTTTAGAAAAACGGGTGAAAAGAAGTCGATCTCGCACTTTCCGATCTTCTCTGCTTGCCTGTTTTGGAATGGCGTTTCTGGCGCGTACTGTAAAACTTTTTTTCGACAGACCCTTTTTAATTGTGGTTTTTAATTAACAACTCAGCTAATTATATAATATAAAAAAAAAAAAACTCTGAGCCTCAGGTGCAATTAGAACCTACGCGCGGTAGATTTACATAGCCCTCGTACACAGACAGACACACTAGCATCTTTTGTTTATTATTAATTTTTTTTTTTTTTTTTAGTAGCTTAATAACGGATTTGTAAAATGATTAATGTCGCAGGTTTAGTCTTGGCCTTGGTCTTTGAAATAAGGTCGTATGAAAATTGAAACCATGCGTGTGAATATGCCTCTACAATTTTATTATATTCTATTTATTCAGATACAACGTGTCATTTTACGGAAAATAAATATTTTTACTTGAAAAATGCATAAACTTTTACAGAAAAATAAAACAGCACACCTTTACAATAGTAATAATAAACATAATTTATATTTGACCAATTTGTTTGAAGAAAATTCGCGAGCGAGTGTTAATATATTCTAAAGTTGCCAATTGTTACTAATTTTTTTTTTTTCATAAGTGCTTCAAAATTTTATATTGTGTCAAATTTTTAATTAAAAACTCGCACTTGCATTTTTTTTTTTTTCTGTATTTCGGATTTTTTTTTCTTAAAAATAATTTTCGAGAATATTTTAAGATCATCTATTCTTTAGAATTTTTCCAGAAAAAAATAAATCCAAAGCAAAAGTATAAAAATAAATAAATATCGCTATAATGACCTCAAATTAAGCCCCTGGGGCACTCAACCGGGTACCGTTCGTCGATGTCTCAAATTTATTGAATTTAACTTTTAATTTTTTCCGATGGTTATCTTGTGTGATCGGGTCCGCTGCTACCGTTCTATGGTTGTGTGTGTGTGTGAGGGGGGGGGGGGGTGACCTCCGACGAGTGCGTAGCTTCCTTTTTCACTAAGTAGATTCATTAATTAAATGCTCACTAAGTATTTCACTAAGTATTTCATTAATTAAATGCTCAAAAAAGTAAAAAGAGCTCGCACTAAGATTTTTTTTCTCTGTATTTCAGATTACTTTCTTAAGGCGGTTCTCAAATCCCCTGTTTAACACCGCGAAACTTTCTGACACGTTTTTAAACGGAAAGACATAAAATTTGAGGTCTAACTATTGAAGCAATTTGGAACCGAAATGAGTTTTCCATTTTTTGATAAATAAAATACTTGTCGAGTTATGAGTACTTTTGGTCACGTGACGACCATTTTTTTTCTTCTTCCGCGGAATCGCGTTCGGAAATTCGGTTCAAAATGCCTTGTCATTAATTTCTAAAATATCTTGTTCCTTTACCCCCCCCCCCCCCCCCAAAAAAAAAGAGTCTTTTGATTACATAATTTTTGAATAAGAATACTTGCTGATTTTACGCATTTCCGAAATATGAATTAAAAAATGTGTGAGAAAGTAGTTCTTTGAAACCAGCCTTAATGCTTTTCGAGATTCTTAGTTTATTCTTAAGAATTTTCCAGAAAATACAAGTTTAAAATACCCTAATCAGTATTGAAAAAAAAAGAAAAATCCACGACGCAGCACTGCACAGTAATTAAATATACGTAGAATAATCTGTAACATGATCATCATAAAAATCTATTAATAATAACTGTTTCACACACACACAGATAATAATACTTTGACAGTTACACATTTTATTAGCAACACTAAAAAAAAAATTCACAAAGGTGTAAGGGGGGGGGGGGGCTGCGTATGGAGGTTTCAGAATGCAATTTAAAAAATAAAAATATTAATTCCTCATATCATTTATTTTACATTTTCAAGAGCATCTTATATTTTCAATGCCCCTCCTGAGAAGGCACACACCTTTCCCGCCTATGGCCGTGAGACATAAATCAAGTTATTTTTACTAAAAGAAAAACATATTTTAAAATTTCGATTAAAAAGAATTAATTTTCGATTAAAAAAAATAAAAATAAAATAAAATTCATTAAAGTACTTATTTACAAAACTTGATGATGTCTGCCAAAATATTTATAAAATGTAAGAGATCATAATGAAACTTTGCATATGCATACAAAATACATTACTATAGTAATATAATTTAGTTGCTTCATAAAAGAAAAAAAAAACTAATCATTTCTTTTATAAATATTTCACAGAAGTTTAGAACAGTTCTTCTGGTCAACTAGTCAAAAATTTAATGAAATATGAAATTTCTAAATATATTAAAATTTAAATTATTGCACACATGGGAAATGTGAGAGGAGGGGGAAAGTGGTTATTTGATTTATCAAAGAGACCAATTTTTTAGAACCTAGAGGGAAGAAATAATTTAGCCAAATAACGTGATAAACACGCCAAAATGAATACCTGACAAACAGTGTGTTGATGATGTTTTCCCCTTATCCATGAAAAAATCCCTCTTGGATAACAGCCAGTGACCCCTAGTTCATGTAGCGATTGTAGCTTGTAGGTATATCTGTACATAAATTCTTTTATAAGCATTTTTAATTTTAATACATAATTTTAAATATGGCGTTCAAAATTATTAGCTTATATGTAACTCTATTTTATATTATTATTAATTTTGTTTAGTATTAATTAAACTTTTTAATAGCCTGGCACATGTGTCGGGTAAACATTTTGACAGCACGTGTATTAGACACGTCCTTTTTTTAAAAAAAAATTATTATTTTAATGCGGCTTAAAAAAGGTAATTAATTCTTTATTAATAACGATTAAAAACCTCAATTTAAAAATTTAAATTAATTAACTTTTAACAGCCTAATACATGTGTCAGGTAAAAATTTTGACAGCACGTGTGTTAGCACGTTAATTTTTTTTAAATTATTATTTTAATGTAAAACTACTTAAAAAAATAATCAATTCTTTATTGATAACGATTAAAACACCCCAATTTAAAAATTTAAATTAATAGACTTTTCTTTTCTTTGCTTAGATCGTTTTGTATAACTTTTGAATTTTAACGTAATAGGATTTTTTAATTTTCTTTTTTTTCAACTGGATGTTTAAAGTTTTAATATTTTAGTTTTAAATCTCGTTATTTCAAACTGATGTATTGTTTCTTAGCTTAAACATAATTTGAAATGTTAAGTTAGTACATATTTCTTAAATTATTATTTTCTAGCTTTAGCGTGATTCGTAAATTTGAGGCACATACATTTTAAAACATATCCTTATTTTAGAAAAATTATAGTTATAAATTTCTAATTTTAAACTGGGCCAGTTAAAAAATGATTTTTTTTTTCAATTGTTTCTGAGGAAGTCGAGTTTTTACTGACCATACAAAATTATTTTTTTTTTCTTTCTTTCCCCTTTTTTTTTTCAGCTGAGAAGAAAATATATCATTTAAAAGGTTGGTTATTTTTTTTTATTAAAATGTAATTTACAAGCGCGTTGAGACTCTCGCGCTGGATGTATTTTTATTGGAAAAACGGTATGTTTTTATTTCGGACTTTGTTTTTTCCGTAATGTATGCTTAAGCCCCAGAACTTTTGGTCGCAAATAGATGAAAGTCGTGCAAGGGCTTTTGTCTATTTTCATTCGTAAGTGTCAAGGATCATGCATATATTACAACGAAAAAACGAAGTCCAAAACCAAAACATACCGTTATTTCCAATAAAAACACTAGATGGCGCCATCTCTCGAAACCCCCAGTTTTCGCCAATCCTTGGCGAAAAAAAAATCCGAGTTGGCGGGTATACACCGAACGAAAGTCCTCCCAAAAAAACCACAACAAAATATCTTGCACCGTTCTAGAGATAGAGCACTTTAAAAATTTTATCGAAAATGGCGAATTGGAAATGATGCCCGGGATGCCATCTTTGGCAGCCTGTATCTCGGGCCAGAATTTTTTCGGGCAAAACCAAAATATACAAGTATCTTATTTTTTATTGAATTTTAACATATGTTCAATTCAAAAACTTCTGAGACTATGAAGGTAAGATTTTTTTCTTTGGCTGCCTGAATTGACATGGATCATACCTTAAATACTATAATAGATTCAATATTCAATGTATTACATCAATCCCACATTAACAATGCTCTACATGCAAAATGCACATCAACAAATGACTAACAGTCATTGCTTTCAATTTCATTTAAATGCGAAATAGCATAACTTACCTTTTAAAAATAATTATACGAGTTCTACGTAATCAAATAAGTCATTAAAATTAAAATACGTCATTAAGAGGAAAACACATAAGCGCCACAATTTTTTCAAATTGAAAATCGATTAAATGTATGTCGATATCGAATCTACTTAATCGATTATTCATTGGCAATAATCGTTTTGATTAATGAAAAGAATGATGATCCGAGATTTTCGCAAATGATAACATTTTATAAAAAATGCTAATATTAATTTACTTAACTGCCCTTTATTTTGCTAATGTCATCAGAAATGTTGGCCGTGAATGTAGTTGACTGTATTCTGACTGTAAAGAATTATGGAACGTGATCCAGGTGGATGTTGCACTGTTAGCGAAACGAGATTGACCAATCAAAAGCTGCATTTTTCTGACCTTTTCTCTGTTTTAAGTAAGCAAATTTTCTGATTGGTTTTCGCTAAAACGGTGCAAAATTTATCTGGCAGAAAGAATTGGTAGACAGAAGCAACCAACAAACCAACCAATTAAATAGTAGGATACGTTACTGTTTACATTTCGTAAAATCAGTGATATTTTGCATCTTATGGATCCCACTAATTTTTCAAACGTAAGTTTAATTTTCATTATCAGTTTTAAAAGCTGAGATGTGGAAGTTCAGAATCCTGTAAACTGTGGATTGTTAATATCCTTTGTTTATGCTGTATGGGTGTAAGGAATAGTGATTTGGCCTAATACAAACTTGTTTGTTTGCTCAAAAATTTAAACAGATTTTGTAATGTTGCGAAGAATTGGAAGCAATATTAAACAACGTGACATTTACTAAGTCTAAATTAATAATAACATAATTGTGATGCATTGAGCCTGTAATGGACACCCTTCAGGAATTATCTTTAAAAATTATTTTTATTTAATAGTTGTAATTATTATAATCCAGTTTTCGCCCAATCCAAAGTCGCGGGTGTGACATTTACACAAACTAAATTAGACATCAGCTAAAATATTTTTGAGCAATGGTTTCAATTTTTATGGATTTCAACGTAAACCACTTACACATATATCAATCCAAGTTTTCAAGTTAGGGTAGATGCTCCAGTTGTGGCCACCTTTAGAGAAAATTTGAAATTGAAATTTTACAGTTATTGACTGATTGAAGCATATTAAATCATAATAACATCATTATTTAGCAAATTTAATTGTCTTTCTGTGAATTATAATAACTTTCAACTAAATATTTTAGATTGTGAGTAATAACTCATTAAATAATTTATTTCAATTTGTACCAGTTGTGGCCACCTCTACACCAGTTTTGGCCACCTCTATGCACCAGTTGTGGCCACTCCAATATCATGTAGTTTAACAAACATTTTAATTGATAATAAGTAAGAATAAAGCATTTTTATGCAACATCTATCTTACCACACATATTTCTTGCTGTATTAAAAGAATTTTGCAAGTTTTTTTTATGAATTGATAAAAACATCAAGTAAAATATACTTATGTTGATTTCAACTGAAAATTTCAATTAAAAAAACAAAAAATATATTTAATTTGATTCATAAAAGGGACAACAATGCCTGTAGGACATCAAGATTAACTATTTAAATCAGTTTTATAATTATCCAATGGATTGTGGATTGATTAAAACACTTGAACCGTCACCAAAGAGTTTTATTTCTGGTGCTCCAAAACTTTGCTAGCTTGTAGTGCTGGCATTATACATTTTGAATGGCCTTAATTTTACTTCTTATCCTAGAACAGTCTTCCCTCTAGTCCATTTTTTAAGAGCACAGAATTCTGTGTTTTTTAAACTTAGTAAAATGAATGCTGTTCTTTTTAAATAATGGGAAATACATTCTTGCTTGTATTTAGATATCTCTAGTTAAGATTTTCACAATATTTAGTATTTCTAAATCAGTTTGCCCGAAATCTGGCAAAAATTATGGAACCTCTTCACTTCTTTAGGAAAAATACAAGAAATCATGCTGTAATTTTATTAAACTTTTTAATTTATAATTTGTAAAATCTTTCAAAATTTATGTTTTAATTTATTTATTGTGTAGGACATATCGCCCCTCCCCTTTGGTTTTATGAATACTAAACACAATATACTATATTTTCTTTAGAAATATCATTCTTTAGTTACTAGCACAGTGTCCTTTCTAAAGTGAATTATCTATTGGACAGAGAAAACAAAATCTCTTTAATAGAACTGCTATTAGCCTTGCTTTTTATTATTATTATTGAAGCCATTACTATATAAAACAAAACTAAATAGATTTTTTTTTTTTATCCAGATGTTCTTAAAATTATTTAATGGCTAAAATTCTCACTATAATGAATCATGTGGCCAAAAATGAAACATATGCTGTGCCCTTTTTACCACTTCCAACTTCCATGGCCATAACTGGTACATATAGCAAATTTAAAGCACCAGTTGTGGCCACCCCCCATTAAACTGTTAAAATAATTAATTTAAATGTGAAATTGCAATAGAGAGGAAGCTTACCTCATAAAACCTAACAGCAATTTGTTTCAGGACAAACAGAACCCAATAAGTGCCTAATATTGAAAGATTTGGAAAACTTGTCAGCTAAGCAAAAATCTTAATACATGTGAGCACACACTACAGATTCGCAAATTTATTTTTTTTGTAAGTCACATTTTATCAAAAAATAAACAAATGAGATTGTAAATGATAAAAGGGTGTTTGCTTAAGGTGTGAGAATGCATATTATTTGTCTGCATCAATTCACAGCTTTAATATTGGACAAACTGATCCAATGTGGCCACAACTGGAGCATCTACCCTACTCAGTATTTTATTTATTTAAAAAAAAAATAATTCTCACCTGTTGCGGGTGTGACATAAAAAAGACATGCATTTTCATCTTTCAGTACAAAAACTCAAAACTCTGTGAATTATAACAACAGGATGAACTGTTTTTTTTTTTTTTTATGTTAGACAGTAATACTTAAATAATTATTCTATGAAAAAATTAAATTACTTACTCAATTCTTGCTTGTGTAGGAAATATTTAAAGTTTTCGTTGCGGGTGTGACACCCCGTTGCGGGTGTGACTTGTATGGGCAATAAAATAATGACATACACAAATATTTACAAAGCAGGGTTTTTTTAATTAACCAATTGATGAATAATACCATTATAATATCAAGCAAAAAAAAAAATCAAATAAATTTCATTTCTAATCTTGAATTTATAATTTCTGCCGGTAGCAGCTTATTTTATTATGTTCTGTTTCTCCCAGGATACATCTGGTTGATTTCGCCAAACATTCACGTTTTCTGAAATTTTTTTAGATACTCTATTTCTATATCATCACTACCCATTTGTCTTATTTGCACAACCAAGTTTTCGCCTTTTTTTTTTTTTTTTTTTTTTTTTTTTTTATGTGAAGAACAAAACTACTTCTACAAAATCTCCAACTTCACTTTTATTATTAATGGATATTATATCCTTATCCAGTGCTGTAGTTGAGAAAAAAAAATTGTGGGAACTCACCTTTTCACAGAGTAGCTGTTGATGCTGCCGGACTTTTGCTGAGCCAAAATCCAATTCAAAGCATTTAGCTAAAAGCTCACTTTTTTAAATTAACAGATATAATTATTATATTCTAGATTTTATAGTATTGTATTTGTATAGCATTTATCTAAAAGCAATATTTAATCAATCTCATAGTCACATTTATCATTATGAATCAAAATTTAACTGAAATAACAAAAATAAATCCATATATTGCTTACTGACACATCTATCCTAGAAGTTTCCATAAAGAACGATAATGAGAGGTGTTTTCTGTGCTCTGTGATTTATGGCAAGCTGTCTTGTCTGTTAATCTTCTTCCTGATAGCAACCAAGATTTCACATATGGCTCAGGAGAAAATTCTTTTAAGAGGGGTACTACACGGCTTATGAATATAAGTGAACTGGCTCTTGCTATAAGGAGTGAATTTCTCGCATCGGTCATGTTATTCATACAGCTGAATGCTCTTTGGCATTCAGATGTTAAAATAGGTATAGTTTTCACAGTCTGGAGAAAAGGATTTAGCTCTAGGCTCATTTCCAGGCTAGTATCATTTCGCTTGGAAAAAAAAGGTGTGTGCTCATATGCGATTATTATTATTTTTTTTCAGTAACAAACCAAATATTTCTGGGAACGGCGTTTCCACCCAGCTACAGCACTGTCCTTATCAGAATGTGGCAGCAAACAAATTCTCTTTTGTGCATTTTCTGTAATTATTGCTATATTTCTTTAGGTGGAAGTATAATGTTTTCCTCATATGCTAATTTTTTCACTACAGCGAGTCTTTTCCTTGGACTTAAGGAAGATTTCATTTAGCTTTACCAAGAGTTTATGCTCTTCGGTAACTTCCAATAGACTCTTCTACTCTTATAGCTGGAGATGGTGTGGCACTTTTTGTTGAAGATTTCTTCTTCTCTCTACACTTTCTTTTGCTGCTTCTTTCATTCTGCTTTTGTCCCTGAAATTGTTTTTCTTTCTTGGCTGCAGATGTGTGTGTTTTTCTTTTATTTATTTTAAGTTTCTTCTTTTCCCTCCGTGCTTTGTCGCTTTCCTTCTGTTTTTGTAGATATTCTGCGTATTTAAGGTGGTTTTCCTTAATATTTTTCCAATGATTTCGTGACCTTTCTGTGCTATTCATTCTTCTGCAAAAGAGAAGAAATTAATGTATAAATTGAATAAATATAGCACTTCAAGTCCAAAAATACATGTTTAACAAATTGTCAATATTTATTATTGAAATTCTTTGAAATTTTTAATCTTATATGTTAAATTTTGGTACATTTCAAACTGACTATCAACATTTTATGCTAACTTAATAAACATTTTAATTAATAACAGTTTCAATTACTCTTATTTAATTTGAATTAAAATTGAAAAAAAAAAAAAACACAATCTTCTTGTAATATATTATTTTAAAAAATGAAAAAAAAAAAAAGGTAAATGCTATCAAATAACAAAATCATGCATACATACATATTAAAAAAAATTGCTAAAATATTGTTTTGGATTTTTTTTTTTTTCATAAAAATCTTGCCTTTTAAATTATTTTCTTATTCATATATCATTTATAAAAATATTATTTTCCTGTAGAAGCAATAATTTATCAATCCAAACTGAAAAATATAAATCAATTGCACACAATGTCACATGCTCAAATGATGCTAATTTTGATGATGTGAACTGAGGTTCATACAACTTAATCAAAGGATATAATAGTTAGTGCTGTGATCTACATGTTTTCCAGTATATTATTCTTACATAAATTTACATATAATTTGTTTAGATTGCATTTGTGTTCAATTTTAAAAGATGTTGTGGGTGTGACTTTAATTAAATGTCACGCCCGCAACACTTAATAACTATAATTAAAATATTAATTAAATTTTTTTTGTGTCTGTAATTCAAAGTACCATAATAAACTATTTTTGAATATAAAGTTTCATAACTTACAGTCAAAGAAATTTTTCCGTGGAGATATAAATGTAACTTTTTGTTGCGGGTGTGACACAATAATTAAGAGTAATTAAATATGCTTACCTCTTGTAACGAAGATTAGTGAACACTTCTCTGCAGGCAAAAACTCTCAATAATAGATGTCAGATTATATACATCTAAGTTTGGAGATTTTCAGAATATTTGTTCAGCTGTACGATGCCATGAAATGTAAAGAATTTTAGTGCAGTCTATTTCACTCAGTCATAGTGTCACTTTATTAATTAAAATGAGTATGTTAATGACAAAAATTTTATTCTTTTTCAATAAAATATGAAATAGTACACTTTTAACAGTTAATGTGCAAAATTTCAATCATATTTAAGGAAATTTAAATTTTCATCCTCGTGTCCACTTTTTTGTGGATTGGGCGTTTTTTTTTCAATATTTATTAATCTATCAACAATATTTAACCATTCTCATAGTCACATTCGCCAATGTGAATCAAAATTGTAAAAATTCAGAAGTAAATCAAAAGAGCCAAAATTCTAGTAGTGGCCACTTGTATTACTTAGTTATCCCATCGACCAATTTCGCCAAATTATAAAAATTGACATAACTTTTATTTTTAATAACGAAAGAACAAATAAATTAGTATAACATTAATAAAAATACAAATAAAACGTCGAAATAAAAATCACTTGATGACGTAAACATGTGTAACTTGCTTAAAGTCAAGTGAATGTGACATTTACGATCAACCATTATTGGCATTTAATCTTATAGTTTGGTGATAGATTTGGCACAGATGTCATATACTGCAACCTAATTGGCGCGATTTTTTTCTTACGCCAATGTCATATAAGCACCTGGTATAGCACAAAATTGCCACTCGCCAGGTGTCGAGTAACACTTAAAACGTGGCGATTAACTTTATTGTCCTCACTCGCCAAACTCAATGGGCACCACTTACTAAACGCGATGGTTGAAAGATCGATGCCAGGGAGGAAAGTGGTGAAATTCGTTTGGAATTTACGGTGAAATTCGTTCGGAATTTACAGCGTCCAAATCGGCGATTCTCCCGAACGTAAGAAAAGAAAGTAGCAGGGGTGATTCTGTCTCGAATTTTCTGAAAACTTAAGGCATTCGTTTCCGGAAGAAAAAAAAAACGGTCATCAGTCTGAAAATTCGGACATAAAAATATCGCTAATTTCAATATGGTTGCCGAAAAAAATCAATTTTGTCGATCGTTCGTAGAAAAAAATCACCAATTCCGTCAAAGAATCGTGAACAAACGTGAATTTTGCCCACGGACTATGTAAAAAAAGCGAATTACGTCAAAACATCTCAGAGAAAACGCAACTTTCGTGACAAGATTGTGAAAAAATGCAAGTTTCTTCAAAAAATCGTGGAAAAAACACAAATTTCGTGAGAAGATCACGGAGAAAACGCAAAATTCTTGAAAAGATCGCGAAAAAACACACATTTCGACAAAAAATCGCAAAAAAGAATCACGAAATTCTTCAAGGTATTGCGAAAAAACACAAATTTCATAAAAAGATCACAGGAAAATGCAAATTTTATGAAACGATCGTGGGAAAAACGCAAATTTCGTGAAAAAATCGCGGGGAAAATGCAAATTTCGTGAAAAGATCGCGGGAAAAATGCAATTTCATGAAAAGATCGCGGGGAAAAAGCAAATTTCGTGAAAAGATCTCGGAAAACACGTAAATTTTGTGAAACGATCGTGGAGAAAACGCAACTTTCGTGACAAAATCGCAGAAAAAAAACGTAAATTTCGTCAAAAGATTGCAGAAAAAATGCAAATTTCGTCAAAAGTTCACGGAAAAAACAAATTTCGAAAAACGATAGCATGATAAAAATTCAAATTTCGTGAAAAGATCGCAGAGAAAACTCAACTTTTGTCAAAAGATTGTGAAAAAAACACTAATTTAACAAAAAGATTGAAGAAAAAACACAAATTTCATCAAAAGATCACCTAAAAACACAAATTTCGTCAAAAAAAATCCAAATATTTTCAAAGAATGGCGAAAAATCCCCACAAATTTTGTGAGATAATTACAAAAATATGCAATTATGTGAAAAAATTGCGGAAAAAACAGAGATTTCGTCAAAAGATTGGAAAATTCGTTAAATGGTCGCAGAAAATGCATATTAGTTAGTGCCGAGGGGGGAGTGGGGTCCCCCTCTGCACTAACTAACCTTTCTGAAATTTTCCTGTGAATTTATTTCATTGCAATTAATAGTAAAAATAAAACTTTTCAGTTGAGTGTAATCATATCGAATGGTAAGTAATATATATTTAGTAAATTACAATGTTGATAGTTAGAAAAAACACAATTTTGTATGGAGTGTACAGCGTACATAACTTTGTTACTGGCCAGTGGTTAAAAAAAACTGGCCAGTGAAAAAAAATCAGTATACTGGCCAGTAGGTGAAAGTGTTAATTTTGACCTATAGCACCCGGTACTTAACTGGTGCCAAAGTGTCGTTATTTTGTTTGATATGGTAACGAGGTTTTCGCCAAATTGGCGTCTGAAAAAAATCGTGCCAATATGGAACGTATATGAGATCTGTGCCATAGATTTTTGGTCGACAGGATTAGGGATTGACCGAAGCAGCAATTTTGCCGAATACCGAAGCTTCGGTCAAAGTGTACACCGAATATTCAGTATTCGGCAACCGAATACTTAAAAAATTTTAATATGCATTTTTTCATATATTAGCTTTTTTAATAAACTTTTAATTAAAATTAAATTCTTAGTAATTTAATTCAGTTACATTTTTATTCTTAAATCTAATGACACCAAAAAAATTTAATCACTACTTTCCACTCACAAATTCATTAACCCATCACTTATTTTTTATTATTTTATCACTAGTCAATACCCAAAATAACCTGTGAAAGTATTAAACTATACAGGCTATTATTAAGGGTAAGGATTGTTAGAAAAACTAAAGTTCATTCAAATAAAAAGAAACAATGTTGTCATTAAGCTTATTTACTGATTGTCTAATTATAAACGTATTGAATAGGAATGTTCCCAAATACAAAAGGTATATCAATTTATACATTTAAGTACTTTCTGTCAAATTATTGATACTTATTTATATTTTGATTAATAGTTTAATATTTTGGTAATGGAGGTAACAAATTTGAGCAATTTTAATGGTTATAAAAGCTATAGGATAGGCATAGGGGTATACTACTTATTTGATGCATTTTCTTTAATATACACCTTAGATATACAGAGATGAAATCTGACTCACTTATTTGAGGTGTATGTTAAAGAAAATACACATTAAATAAATTTAAATTAAGAAAACTAAAGTAGAAATAATTAAATTATAAGAGAAAGATGCCCAACTCCCTTACTGTTTTTTTTCTCATCGTAGATAGTTATTTTGATTTTACCCCTATGTAGGCTATTTTAGGAAATATAAAGTTTTTTTTTTAATATTAAAAATGTCCTTTGACTTGTTTTTTGTAGTGCAACTGAACTCTGAACCCACGCACATAATATTGAAACTCACCGTTTAGCCTATTCTACTTCTAATTAAAAGAGAATTCTTCTACTTCTAAGAAAATACTTACCCGCAATTATTCGGCCGAATACTTTTAAGTATTCGGCCGAAGCCGAATATTCGGTTTAAATACCGAATCGACTATTCGGTATTCGGTCAATCCCTAGACAGGATAACTAAGTAGTACCTGGCCGCTATACAAAAAGTAATAGATATAATTATTTTTTATGATTGTATTCAGAACCAGAATTTAATGAAAGCATATTAATGATTACTTTTTTACATTTTAAAACTTCACCAGAATAGTGATAGTGTTATAAAATAGTTTCATGTTATCTGTTATATTAAAAAGTGGCTGTTCGTTTGTATTTCATAGTTTTTCACACAGAATATTCAGGGCCCTGGGGCAAGAACCAGTCTGGGGGCCTCCCCTTGTATCTGACCATAGAAATTGTTCGTAAATCATGCTGGAATGACTAATACTAAACTATCTACATTATATGTATGCATACTACATTTCGTACCAGGTACTATTCACATCTTTATACATGGTAACAGAAGAAAAATGGTCACAGCGACAGCTTTAAAAAGAAAATAGCAAAAAAGATGGATTGGTTTGCTTATCTAGAATCATCCAGAATAATTTCTGGTCACTGAGTTTCCGGAGTTTCACAGAGATCTTCACTTTCATCAACAAAATAACAATTTATTAAACTTATAAAAATCTGAACCATTTTATTTTCAATGTATGCCTTAATTATTCATTTGGTTGAAATTTAATATATGAAAAAAAAAGGTACTACTTGCGGATTCGCCCGGAATCCGACATCTTGTTTCTTTGTTGATCATCGCCGATTTTAAATTTCTTTATTTGGATTTATTTATTTATTTTTGTTGTTGTTTATGTCTGTTGTTGTTTATGTTGTTAAATTAAGCATAAAAGGGTTATAAACAGGGTTTGTAATGCTGGGCCCAGTTCGAAAAAACCCGGTGGGTTTTTTCAGAATGGGCCCACTTGAAAAACCCATAAAGTGGGTTTTTTCAATTTTCAGATATAAATTTAAAAATTTAAACAACATATACAATATATTTAATAAATTTAAGTCATTTCAGTTAATTTTGAAAAAATATTAATATATAAAAGCCATTACATACACATCTGAAGTAAAATAAAAATGTATTTCAGCACATTGAAATACTTTACTAACATAGAACCTAGTAGGCAACATACATAGTACATAATTATAGGTATGTCTTTATACAAAAAATTCAAATCAACTATATTCATGGAAATAAAAAATATGTATTTTTACTTTCTTCTATCTTTACAAGAAGAAAGTATTGGATTTGTGAAAAATTTCGACTTCCAGTTCAAGATGGATTTATATGTTTTAAAAAGGTCCTGAAGATAATTTGATAGTTTTTAGAAAATGACTGTCTGTATGTGAAAAAATTTTGTGGTTGCTCTATCTCAAGAACTAATGCACAGAATTTCTCAAAACTTTAGATTGAGTTAGACCTTGATGTAAACTGGTGCTGATTAGTTTTTGGTGTATACTGCCCAACAGGTGGCGCTGCTATGCTGCATTTATCTCAATTTTTGCAATAGCTTTATCTCAAGAACTAATGCACAGATTTTCAGATTCAGTTACAAGTTAAGTTGTTGCTTATCGAGTTTTGGTGCATATCGCCCAACAGGTAGTGCTGCTATGCTGCATTTTTCGCGATTTCAGCAATAACTCTTATCTCAAGAACTAATGTACGGACTTGAATAAAAATTTAGATTCAGTTAAACCTTGATATAAACTGGTGCAGGTTAGTTTTTAGTATATTATCGTCCAAGCGGCGCTGTTGTGCTGCATTTATATCTCTTTTTGCAATAGCTTTATCTCAAGAACTAATAATGCATGGATTTTCATCAAACTTCAGATTCAGTTAGATGTTGATGTAAATTGTTACTGATCAGGTTTTGTTGTAAATTACACAACAGGTGATACTTATATCTCCTTGTTATGCATCTGATTCAACAAATCTATATTTTACAATCCTCATGATGGGCATAAATTGTCATTTAATTTTGGCACTGTGATAGTGAATTTTGAATTATTAACATGTATGAGAAATTAAGAAACTTTTGGGATTAGCACATCCGACTAGTTTACCCCTTTTTTTCTTCCTACTCAATATATTTTAAATTTTAATATTCTATTCATTATTTGATTTAAAGAAAATTAACAATTTTATATCTTCTATTATATTTAAAACTAATTTGTGAGAAACACTGACATTTAATTAATTTAAATTCATATAATTTATACAATTTATGACTTGTAAAATAGCATTACAATTATATTGTATATAAGGGAACAATGTATTTTTTTTTTATGTATAGTGTATATAATATATAGAAAATATAGTATACAATAATGTAATTACGCATGTATTATACTTTTGAAAAAACCCTATTTTCCCCAGGGAAAATTGTGTTTTTCATGAAAAAACCCAGGTGGGTTTGGGTTTTTTCAGAAAAACCCAGGTTTTTGCGAACCCTGGTTATAAATGACCAACAAAGAAACTAGATGGCGGACTCCGGGCGAATTCTCAAGTTGTTCCAAAAAAAATTTCATTTCAAAAATGCTACTCTAATTTCTGCAAAACAGACATGGACATTGATTTTTGCACATATTACAAAGATCTGTGTTATTCATAAAGTCTTAATATTATTTTATTTCAACTATGACATATCAAAGTTTTTAAAAGTGATTATAAATTTTTTCTGTACTGTAATAAATCTTCTATATGAGCAAGCCAAACTAAGTCCATATTTACGGGGTAATTCCTGGTCAGTGTTTTATACCTAATATAATTTTCGTATTTTATCTATTATAACTGTGCACTCTAAATAGGGCATTGTCAGGTGCCTATAATTTTTGTTATTAATGTATCCCTTTTATATTGTTTTTTTTTACTAAAAAATATAGAAATAACAAAAACATGATAATTTAGAACATTATTTTTAATTTAAATTAAGTTACATATTAAATAACTTTTTCTAAAATGTATAGGATTTAAAATGTATGATCTGTTATATTTGAAACATTTTAAGTTTGGTGCTGAATATATAGGACAAAATTAGCACTCGTGAATCAGCAATTTATACTAAAGATTTCGCAATTGACTTTATTGCCACCACTCACTGGCCAAACTTAAAAGTCACCATGCAATTATTGAATGGAAAATGTACAAAAAGGGGGGGGGGGGGTCAAATTCATTTGGAATTTTAAAAAACTTTAATTTGAAAAATCCATTTTTCGTGACTGTTTTATATAGGGGAAAATTAGCGGTCGCCACTCGCCACATGGCAATTAAAGTTGTAAAAGTGGCGATTAAAAATCGGACATCGATCGCCACTCGCCAAGTGGCGATTAAAAAATCTGCTATCGGTTGCCAAGTGAAATACTGCTTTTTTCATGGAAATATGCATCTCTACTTTGATTGCATCTAATTAGCAAACTGATTAATTCTTTTTCTTATCGGATGCAAGCAGATTTCAACAACTTAGCTGTATTTTCAATATTTTGGCTTTTCGCCATGTTCTTGGTCTTCAGTTGGATTTTAAAGTAATTTTCTTGAATTTTGACTGCTTCCCTATTTTTATTATGAATAGTTGGCTGGTATAAAACACTGATTTATAGAAAAATATGTTTATACAACGATTATAGTTTATCTAGATGTCAAGGAAGTTTGAAATATTATAGTGGCCACTAATGAAACTGAGTTTACCAGCCATTGGCTACTAACACAATTTCCCAGTTTTCACCTATACTGTTTTATATAATGCATCAACATATCTTTGAATATAGTTTATCACTTATAATTTGGCTGTAGTAATCACTTGTTCATATTTCTGTATTCAATGGGATTTCATTTTCTTCTACTGACTGAGTGTAATCTCATCAAAGGGTAAAAAAGGATATTAGCAAATAGTGATGTTAATACAGTCATACCTCGTTAACACGAATACCCATAATGCAAATTACTTCCAGCACAAACTGTTTCCGATTGCCCTGTCCAGTTGTATCTAATGTATTTAAGTTCAGATAAGACGAAAAAAAAAAGAGTTTCCCTTAGAGTGTTTGTGTTAATGAGGTTCGGCTGTAGTTAGAAAAAGCACAGTTTTTTTATCAAGTAGGGGAGAGCAGGGTACGGTGGACCTAAGTACACAATGGTCCACCCCTTATATTTTACTTTTTTTTAAAAAAATTTTAAAGCTTTTCTTTTAGGCTGATTGATAACAGCACTGGATTGATTGTGTATAGTCTTCAGAACACATTGTTAGCTCAGGATGAACCCTTTTATCCTGACTAGTTGTTTGGAGCTCCTAAAAGTAAAATTTTTCATCATCATACTTTTCTTTATTGAGTAATTAAAGGTTACAGATAAATAAGATAAAACAACTTTTTTGAAAAGGTAAGAAACTGGTCTTTATTTAATTTAAAAGTTTATATGCTTAAAAGAAAACTTTAGATAATATTTTCATGAGTATGTATTAAACTTTAACATCGGGCTCAGCGGATCGCCCACTGCTGGGGTACAGTGGTCCGCAATGAATACTGCTCCTGTAATGAAGATTTTACAAAATATTTAATAATTGCTTATTTTCTATAAAGAAATATTGTTTTAAAGTAGTTGTTTAACTATAAAATAAAGTAAACAAAGAAAAATGACAATTTATTTAACCCTACAATGCATAGAGTAGTTATTTCGCGCACTTTATATTTCATGTTATATGTTGTTCAGATTGTAATGTAGCCATCTGACACTTTAGTTTTCTCCTAAATTATGGATAACAGTTCACGTGTGATTTTAAAAATAAGTTTTCTTGTTCATAATAGCAGTTTTTTTTTTTGGGGGGGGGGGGGGGGGGGGAGAGAAGGAAAGAAATGAAAATCATACATTGTAGAGTTACCTAACATATTAAGAAATATTTTGTTTTGTATTTACTGTCTTTAAAAAATATAACTGTAGCCTAATAAGAAATAGATGACCTCACTGGATTGGTTATTTATAGGGTCATTCCATGCCAAATCACCCCAAAAAAATTCAAAATGTAACCCACCATCTCTGATTTGTATGAAATTTTCAGTAAACAACCTACTAATAAAGTTAGAAAAGCACATGAAATTTTAAATTGATGTGACTTATACATTTTTTTTAATGTGACCTTGAATGTGGGTGTACAGCAAAAAAATGCGTCGCCTTGTAGTGGAAGTCATGGGTGTGCTTTGAGTTGCGGAATTTTATTTCTCGGCTGCTACTTAAGATAGAAAGCTGAAAATTTTGCCACTTATTGTTCTTTCCATGTGGAATTCAGAAAAAAATACTGTTTTAATGCTGGATCTTTTGTATATAATTAAAAAAATATTTATATTGACAGTTACTATATTTTGTATGAAAATTTTCAAAAATCAATTCTATAAAAGTGCATCTTCCAACTTGAACCCAATATTTTTTTAAATGCTCCATATACCATGTTCTTTCAAATAAAGAAAAAAAATCAGTGGTTGCTGTAATAATTTTTGGGGAAAAAAAAAAAAAAAAAGCTGTACTTCTTTAAAGCATTGCATTTAGAATAATGTTATAAACAGTCAAAGAAAAAATATGATACTAAATTAGCTAAATAGCTTCATTAAAACACATTTCTTAAATTCTTGTTTGCATAGCTATCAAAATTTACTGTTATTGGTAAAATAAATACATAAATAAAAGTCTTGTTTACTCCAATTCTATATTTTCTTGACTACATATTTGGAACAAATTACTTTAATATTTTAAATTTTCAACACCGAAAACAAGCAGATTTTGATTTTACACATACCATGTTTAAAATAATAATAATAAATGATGGTAATCAGTTTTATTATTATTTTTTTTTTAATTTATTGTTTTTAATAATTTTGAAACACATTATTTGTACACAAAAATAAATATTACCAATATGAAATTGCTCTAATTCTGAAATTTAATAAAAATCATTTAATTTAATCAATACAATTACATACTTTATATTTCGCATGGTAAAATAATAATAATCCTTTATCAATGTTTGTTTTTTCTTTCTGTTTACCGTGCATTCTTCACTAACACGTAAGTCTGTTATCAGTATTATTTTTTTTTAATTTCTCTGAACAAGAAAAATAATTTTGAGGAACCTAATTCTTCTCGAACCGTCCTGTTTGAATTGCACCACTGCCCTCAACGTTTTCAGAAGTGTGGTCATCCTCATTTGCTTTCTCCAGTTAGTAGTCTTTTCAGGAAGCATTTCGGAGCAAAGTTTGGCAATCCATTTAACAGCATCGAAAACACTGATGTTTTTTGTGAGGTCGGTGGCTGAAGAACAATCATCAAAAGACGCAATAATCGACCGCAACAGATATCTTTTGTAGTAGTTTTCAGCATTTTAATAACTCATTGATCCATTGGTTGTGTCACTGCAGTAGTATCTGCCGGAAGAAATTGTAAATTTATATTCAACAGTTTGACATCGGCATGACAAGATGCATTATCGAGGTACAAATTTTATTTTTTAGTTTCGTCAATCATTCATCTATTGAACTCCTTCAGCCACCCCTCCATTAAAACAATCGACAAACAGTATTTTTTCTGAGATCTCCAAGTCACAGGCAGTTTAACAATATTTACATTCTTGAAACATGGTTTTTAATTTCCCAATCACTAATGTAAGTGACTTATTTGGCACACTTGATGAAATAGTACAGTCTCATTGCAATGATATATGTCCTTCTCTTGATATCTTTCAATCAGTAGATGAAAGTTTCCTTTCCATTCCCGAATTTCATGCTTTGGTACACCTTTCGGGGGTCAGCAAGCATGCTTCATGGCGATGTTGTGTAGATTATGGAAACTCATTAACCATTCACTGGAAGCTTTAAAATCCTTTTTACCTATGTTTTCGCAATATAGTCCAGATGTGAGCAAAATTTTCACTCTGCCAATCAAAAAAATTCAAAAGTTAATGCATTAATGTCTTCATCTTTCACAGCACGTTTCCTCTTTCTATTGGATGTTTTCAACTCTTTCCTTTTAAGCATCATAAATTTGAGTTTTACCACAATTAAACCTAATACAAAGATATCCTACAGAATAATTATTTTTCTTTTAATTTGGTAACTTCGACTTTATCCTGCCGCGATGGAATATTGAGTTTAGATTTTGAAGCCACTTTTACAATGCACTTACTCCCGGTAGCAGAAAGTTCCTGATGTGTGACGTGCGTCGCAGATTTTCTTTTCCCTTTTGCAGATTTTTTTTTTTTTCCATTGGAACTTTTTCCAACTTTATATTATGTTTAGTTCTTTATTATTTATTACTAAAACTGAAGATTATTATTAATAAAAATGAGTAAAATGCTTAAAAACATTAAAAGTAAATGATTAATTTTTTGTTAAAGGTTCATTTGTAACATTTTACCTGCAGATTATTTTCAGTCCCTGAAAGATCTGTCGCAGACACTAGAAAAACAGAATTTTCTGCTATTGGGCACTTACTAATATCCTTAGACAAGATAAAACTAGGGATTGACCGAATACCGAATAGTCGATTCGGTATTCGGTGATTCGGCATGTAAACCGAATATTCGGCTTCGGCCGAATAATTGTGGATAAGTATTTTCTTAGAAGTAGAAGAATTCTCTTTTACTTAGAAGTAGAATAGGCTAAATGATGAGTTTCAATATTATGTGCATGAGTTCAAAGTTCAGTTGCACTACCAAAAACAAGTCAAAGGCCATTTTTAATTACAGAAAACTTTTTTTTTTCTTTTCTAAAATAGTCTATATAGGTGTGAAATCAGAACAACTGTCTACGATATAGTAAAAAAAAAGTAAGGAATATGGGCAGCTTTCCATTACCATTTAATTTTAATTATTTCTACATTAATTTTTTCAAATTAAATTTATTTAATGTGTATTCTTTTTAACATACACCTCAAATAAGTATATCAGAGTTCATCTCTGTATATCTAAGATTTATATTAAAGAAAATACATGCATCAAATAAGTATACTCCTATGCCTATCCTATAGCTTTTATAACCATTAAATTAAAATCGCTCAAGTTTATCTTCATCACCAAAGTGATAAATATTAATCAAAATATAAATATGTATCAATAATTTCACAGAAAATAGTTAAATGTACAAATTGATATGATACCTTTTGTATTTGAGAACATTCCAATTCAATATGTATATAAGTAGACAATCAGTAAATCAGCTTAATAACAACATTGTTTCTTTTTATTTGAATGAACTTTTGTTTTTCTGAGAATCCTTATCCTTAATAATAGCCTGCATAGTTTAATACTTTCATTGGGTTAATTTGGATATTAACTAGTGATAAAAAAAAAAATAATAATAAGTGATGGGTTAATGAATTTGTGAGTTGAAAGAAGTCATTAAATCATTTTGTGTAATTAGATTTAAGAATAAAAATGTAACTGAATTAAATTATTAATAATTTAATTTTAATTAAAGTTTATTTAAAAAGCTAATATATACAAAAATGTGTATTAAAAATTTTTAAGTATTCGGTTGCCGAATACCGAATATTCGGTGTACACTTTGACCGAAGCTTCGGTATTCGGCAAAATTGCTGATTCGGTCAATCCCTAGATAAAACAATGAAGGACAAATAACCTGTACAGTGATCGAGCTTTCTGAACACATGATTTATTGGAATGAAGCATACGTCAATCGAATAGCGTTTTATGTTTTCAGTAAAAATGTTGGATCTTGAGTTGTAATAAACTGCTTGACGATGACAATCTTTCATTGATTGTCCTGACTCTAAAATCGGTTGAAAACTGAAATTCTGAAAATCTTTACAGATAAATGAGAAATGCTATTCAATTTCTTAGTACTGCTGTAATACCTGCAGATTTGAAGTTTACACTCAAACACACACAGACAAAATAACTTCGGGAATGAGACAATAAGATATCACTTTGAATTTGAGTAAAACCTTAAAACATAAATATATTGTACTTTAGAAAATACTTATTTTCATAAATGTGCATCCTTCTAATAATAATAATTTTAACATGCAAATTTATATAGGATAAAGGATTATTTCCTTTTTTTAAATTCAAGAATTCCTTAAAATTTAAACAGTTTCTTGTTAAAAATAAAACTTTTTAAAACTATTACGGAACTTAATTAAAATTCTTGACATTGAGTATATAACGTACGTATATCAGTTTTTAAGTTTCATAAACAGAATGCTTTTCATGTTTAAAATATCATTTTTTCTGCCTTATGCAAAATTTTGGTGGCACCTTAAAAACATTTCCGTTTCCACGTTAGACATATTGCGACTCATGCAACAAGAATTAATGTTATTTTCTATGGGTTCGCCAGGACTTGAAAAATTTTCCAAGGTAGACAGATTTCCAGCTTGCGCAGAGTCTGTCTTAGACAGAATTTACTGTATTGAAGTAATTTGTTCCAAATATGTAGTCAAAGAAATATAGAATTCGGATAAACAAGACTTTTATTTATGTATTTATATTACCAATCATATGCAACTTCATATCAGAATATTTGTAAGTTATTTTACTTGCACCTATTTCAACTTTGTAAGAATATTCTAATTTCAGTAATCATAAATTTAGTTACTGATATATATATTAACTATTAAAGCACCCGCTGATTATTATTATTTTAAACATGGTATGTGTAAAATCAAAGTCTGTTTTCGGAGTATTTACTTGTTGAAAATTTAAAATATTGAAGTAATTTGTTCCAAATATGTAGTCAAGAAAATATAGAATTGGAGTAAACAAGACTTTTATTTATTTATTTTACCAATAACACTAAATTTTGATAGCTATGCAAACAAGAATTTAAGAAATGTGTTTTAATGAAGCTATCTAGCTAATTTAGTATAATATTTTCTTTGACTGTTTATAACATTATTCCAAATGCAATGCTTTAAAGAAGTTTAGCTTTTTTTTTTTTCCCCAAAAATTATTACAGCAACCACTGGTTTTTTTTCTTTATTTGAAAGAACATGGTATATGGAGCATTTAAAAAAATATTAGGTTCAGGTTAGAAGATGCACTTTTATAGAATTGATTTTTGAAAATTTTCATACAAAATATAGTAACTGTCAGTATAAATATTTTTTTAATTATATACAAAAGATCCAGCATTAAAACAGTATTTTTTTTCTGAATTCCACATGGAAAGAACTATAAGTGGCAAAATTTTCAGCTTTCTATCTTAAGTAGCAGCCGAGAAATAAAATTCCGCAGTTCAAAGCACACCCATGACTTCCACTACAAGGCGACGCATTTTTTTGCTGTACACCCACATTCAAGGTCACGTTAAAAAAAATGTATAAGTCACATCAATTTAAAATTTCATGTGCCTTTCTAACTTTATTAGTATGGTGTTTTCTGAAAATTTCAGACAAATCGGAGATGGTGGGTTACATGGCTGGGGTGATTTGGCATGGAATGACCCTTATAGCTTCAGAGCACATGGTTAGCTCATAATTAACTATTTTATCCTGACTATTTTGATCTTCTAATAAATTGTTCATCATCATAAATGTCTTAATGTTTACTGTTTTTTTTTTTTTTTTTTTTTTTTTTGTACTTAATTAATAACTTATTTGCAATCACTCCTGTATCTTATATTGTTATTTTCAAAATATAATATTTTTTTTGATAATTCTTTAGTTTTATGTTTTTTGTTTCAAAATGCTACTTACAAATTTGTATATATTATTTTGGATGTAAAGGGGAAATAAAAAAGAATTAGATTAATTATAAATAGATTTATATTGTATTTTAGACAATAACTAATAGTGGACCACTGTTCCTCAGTGGGTGGACTAGTGTACCCTGCTTCCGGGGCACTCTGGTCCACTTTACGGGTGTATATATATATATATTTTTTTTAATGTATTGGGAACTATGTTCTGCAAAAATTATGAGGTATGTAGAAAGGTTTAAAGAATATTCAAAAATATTTTCAGGTAGATTGGTCTCTCCGTTAAAGAGAAAAAAAAATTAACTGAAAAAGTGGACCACTGTACCCTAGTCTCCCCTACTTGTAAATTTTGTTACTGGCCAGTGAAAACAATTTACTGGCCAGTGAATTGAAAAGTTAATTTTGATCTATAATACAGAATATATTCTGAAAACAGTCATTGTCTGGTAAGTGTAATTTGACCTTTCATAAACAAACTTTTCCCGACTCCAATGTCAGGACTAGTGTTGCTAGGTGTCCTGATTTATATATCACTCACCCAGAAGAAAAGTGACACATCTCGCAACAATTCATTTTCAGTTTTATTCCACTAATAGGTCTGTCATAGGTGCGTATTACTACATAAAGAGTTTCATAAGTGTAGTTAACGGAAAATCACTTTATTACACTATATGCCCATTTGTGACCACAAAAGAGGGATAACTTGTGTGGGGAGGTAAAATTATCATCGTAACGTCATCATACGTTTTCATTCTTAACGGTTTTAAGCTTTTATATGCATATTTTTACACTTGCATGCTGAGCTAAGTGCTATAATTTCATGTTACAGTAAAATCATGGAAATTTTCTTTTTCCTCTCCTGTGAAATTTAAATTTGTCTATGTGTCACTTTTCTTGCGGTTGAGCGATATGATGTCTTAATTTTTAGAGTCTCCAAGACCTATCCTGCATAACCACTGTGCAGGACATCAAAAGTCTTGATTTTTCATGATACTCAAATTCTTTTAAATTTCTTTTAGCACCAATTTGTTTATTTGCATCAAATGGAAATTAATACAGTAAAATCTGTGAAGGCTAAACCTATCTGTAACAAAAAAAAATCTATAGTCCCTTTCAAAAGATTACCTTGCAAATCTAAAACTGAATTTTTGCGATTATGTCTTCACAAGTTTTACTGTTTACTTCTTTGTTCAATAAACACTAGATAAAAGGAATTTATATATATTCTGTTTATAATGGAATTATGTTTTAAAAGTTAAAAAATTTATTGTTCCTACAACAGACTTGCTATAATTTTACCTGCTAAATTGGAGTTTTATTTCAAGTCCCTTGCGATTCTGCTG
Organism: Maratus speciosus; assembly: GCA_963932465.1. Lineage (NCBI taxonomy): Eukaryota > Metazoa > Arthropoda > Arachnida > Araneae > Salticidae > Maratus > Maratus speciosus. The sequence goes on along the minus strand of OZ010797.1, from coordinate 138,305,246 downwards.
CATGGATTTTACTGTATAAAATTGTTCCATTTATTTACTATAACAAAAGATGCTAAGACGGAAATTAAGGATGCAGGAGAAAAATTCAGTTTTAAACAGGCAGAGTTTCCCCCAGACAGTTTCAGGAGGGTGCTGCACCTTGCCTACCCTTAGGTTTACAAGATAGCACCCCTCTTGCCCCTCATTTAAAAAATTAGCTCCCTTGTTGCCCCCACCTGAAAAAAGTGCCTTTACTGCTTTGTTTATTAAAAAATTTACTTGCATAGTAAAAACTGACTAGTTGCTGTCTTTAAAATAGTGTTCTGTCTATTAAATATTAAAAAGTAGTTTTAAAAATCAAAAGAATGCCTTTAAAAATTTCAAGAAATGCCCCCAAGAATCCAAAACATGCACTTTGGAATTCAAAAGTGCCCTTTTTCCACAAGCAGCACCCTGCCCTTCTTTAAACTTGCGGGAAACTCTGAAAAAGGCTTTCGTCTTAACCCCAGTAGCAGAGGCTTCCCCAAGTGGTTGCAGTATATAATCCAGGTGCAGAAAATAATCTGCAGGTAAAATATTTTACAACTGGAACGTTAATTAATCAAGCGATCACTTACCTGTGATGTCTTTATACATGTTATTCATTTTTTTAATAATAATCTTCAGTTTTTGTACCAAGTAAGAGAAGCCGCTCGCTGGCGAGTAAAAAAGCAAGGTAAAAAAGAAAAAAAAATCAAAAGTTGAAACAGGACAAATTTAAAAGGGAAATTACACAAATTAAAGACACCGAAAACCGGGAAGGGAGGGCTCGGGGCGATGAAGCTACCGAACGACTCCTACTGCTTCTAGCTATTCAGTGGATGTATAGCTAAATTTCTCCTAAAAACAAATTTCCTGGATATTTTGCCATCTATTTTAAAGTCGAATTGATAAAGCACTTTAGTTATTAAAATGTATATTTTTCTTGATATTTAGCTTTTTGCAATTTCAATATTTAGTAATTTTTACATTATTTATAATAAATATTAATGTATTTATAAGGAATAACTTATGATAATATAATTTAATAAAATTTATTAAATTATAATAATTTTATATTTTGCTTAGAAAAACATAATTTAAGTTCAAATTATCATCTTTAATCATTCACTCCTCCCCCATCTCTCTCTCTCCTAGGGATAAAAATTGTGACATTTTACTCAAAAGTTTTGAGCCCACCCAATATTTTTCCAAAGTTGGCATTACTGGCGTTACTGTCCACAGCAAAAGCATTTGAATATTGTAGTTTCACTGGACCATAAAAAAATATATTTTGTTCTTATGTTTTCAACTATGACTCGTTTTGGGCAGCAAAAGTTTCCAGCTGCCTTTTTCAAGGAATTTCATCTCCACATTCTCCGTGTCTACTACTTTGCTAACCTTTCCAATGTAGTGAATACAGTAGACTCCTTCAAATCAACAACCCTAAAATCCACAAACGCCTAAAATCCGTGAATCATCACAGATGTAAACAATGAAATTTTCAGTTCAGATGCAAGGGAAAAAAAATACAGAATTCTTAAATTTTATATCACTCCATATGTATTTTAATATGCAATTTTCGAAATTATAACTAAACTCGTGATTTTTCAAGAAGAAAGTATAATTTTTTTTCTAAAAAAAATCAAGACATTGTTGATATCACTGGCAATCGCAACCTTTTTACCAAATATATTTATGTATTAATCAACTTTTTTTTAATATTAAGACTTAACTAATCCTGAAATTAAACTTCTTTACTTTATGGTTTTGATGTTATTTAATAGGGTACCTTTAAGAGGAATGTTTCATTGAATAATTCAAGAAAAATGTATTTCAGCTTTATTGTGCATATTTAATTATACGTTATTTATTGTTTACTTGACCTTTACTTTTAATCAGGGGTACAGAAAATGTTTCTACTCCGTACATTTCCCCCAATCCACATGAAAATTCCCCCAAAATTTTACGGTATGTTATAGGTCAATGCTGTATTACTGTAGATATAGAAAATTTGTTTTTCCATTATTTCTCAACTTATGCACGAGTATATATGTCAGGGCTGATTCTGAGTGAAAAAAAAAATTCTGAAATTCACAGCAAATTTTCTGAAAGGTTACAGTAGAAGTGGGGATGAGAAATTCACTCCCAGCACTAACTATGTTTTTTTCGCGGCCCTTTGACGAAATTCGCGTTTTTTAGCGATCTTTAGACGAATTTTGCGTTTTTTAACGATCTTTTGACGAAATTTGCGGTTATTTCGCGATCTTTTGACGAATCTTGCGCTTATTTTGCCTTCGTTTTGACGAAATTCGCGTGTTATTTCGTTTTCTTCTGACGAAATTCGCGATTGTTTTTCCATTTTTTGATAAAACTCGCGGTTGTTTTGCGCGATTGTTTGACGGAATTTGCGGTTCTTTCGTGATCTTTTGACAAAATTTGCAGTTTTTTGCGATCTTTTAACGAAATTTGCGGTTATTTCAACCCCTTTTGACGAAATACGTTGTTGTTTCACTATCTTTTGACAAAATTTGCGGTTTGTTTGCAATCTTTTGACAAAATTTGTATTTATTTCGCAATCTTTTGACGAAATTTGCGTTTATTTGGCAATCTTTTGACGAAATTTGCGGGTTTTTTTTCCGTTTCTTTGACGAAATTCTCGGTTATTTCGCCGTATTTTGACGAAATTCGCAATTGTTTTGCGATCTTTTGACGAAATTTGCGGTTGTTTCGAAATCTTTTATCAAAATTTGCGGTTCTTTCGCGATCTTTTGACAAAATTTGCGGTTCTTTCGCGATCTTTTATCAAAATTTGCGGTTCTTTCGCGATCTTTTGACAAAATTTGCGGTTTTTCGCGATGTTTTTACGAAATGTGTGTTTATTTCGCGATCTTTCCATAAAATTTGAATTCATTTCGCAATCTTTTGACGAAACTTGTGGTTCTTTCGCGATCTTTTGACGAAATTTGCGGTTATTTTGGGATCTTGTGACAAAATTCGCGTTTTTCCGTACTTCTTGGACAACATTCGAGGTATTTTTATGTCCGAATTTTCTAATTTATGACCGATTTTTTTTTTATTTTCGGAACTGAATTCCTTAAATTTTCGGAAAATTCGGAACAGAATCACCCCTGATGTACGGTACATATTGTTCTGAGATCGATTTTGTGAAGGTCACCATACGGGTCTTTTTATTTGTAATGAAATTTTTCTATCTCAGGGAATTATGGAATTCGTTGTTAAAATCGAAATTAATTGTGTATGGTTTCTGCAAAATTTCCCCAGGTGGTTATAATTTCCCCCGATCCTAGATCGCCGGATCGGACATATTCTGCACCCCTGCTTTTAATAACTTAATCATTTTTTAAATTATCTTAATTTTTATCATTTTAGTTTATTACATTACTTAATTATTTTAACATTTTATTATATTGCAAGCATTCATTATAATTTTTATTGTATTATTACATTCAAATTATTCTTTAAAAATGTAAACAAAGCAATGACCAGAAATCCGCAAAATCCTAAAATCCGCTCAACCTCTGGTCCCAAGTTGTGCGGATTTGAGGGAGTCTACTGTGTAAATGTTTCAGTTTTATTTTATATTTTATTTCAACCATTTATTTTTTATTAGTATACCCTTAATAATTAAAACCATTTACAGGGGTCGATCCAGGCAAAATTTGGGGCCTATTTAGGGCCCTTTCACAAAAATCTATTTAATAAAATGGGCCCCTTCACAAAAATAAATTGAACTTCAAAAATATGCACTTAAACAAAACAGGCCCCTTCACAAAATTTCTTTTAATAAAATAGGTTCTCTACATAACGTTCTTTTTCATGAAAACTGTTTTAAAATGTGTAATTTGTAAATAAAACCAGGTCACGCAAAAAAAAAAACTTTAGCAAGGGGATTTAAAGAAATTTTTGTTAATAAATTCTTGGTTCGAATTTGAATAACTGGATTTCAACTTTCATTACAAATTGTTAATTTTCACAAAAATATAGTAAAATTCACAAAAATAACTTTTAATTTTCACAAAATTGGCCCCGAGAATAAAAACCTGCAAAATTGCTCCAGGGATTGTTTTCATTGGTAATAATAATAAATATAAATAATGTAGATATATATATATTACATATATGTACATTCACAAATAATGTCTAAAATAAATTTAAACATGTGTAAGAAGTTGTACATTTATGGCTTTATTAAGTAAAAAATATCCATAAATTCTATGAAATGCCATTGATCAGGAATTACCCCAACAGACTGACGTATAAATCGATATAGTTTTAATTAGTTTACAAAATTATAGAAGTACAGTGAAACCCGCTTAAGAAGTTTCCCAAGGGAATGGAAGGGAAACACTTCTTAAACGGGAAAATTAGCATTTTTTGAAAAAAATAATAGTTTAAATATTGATATTCAGAAGAGGGTTTATTTTATCTTAGTACAATAATACAAAGATTATTTTCTATAAAATTGAGTTTTCTTAAGAAATTTAAATTAGTTTGCGCACTTAAAAAATTAGTTAATAAAGTAAATATACATAATTACCTTGGAAACTATTTATTTAATCCAAGACAAGAAATTTCTCTTTAAGAGTCATTTGATATGTTTTTGCAAAAAAAATCGGTTATAGTTTTTTTGTTTCTGTTTTTTCGGCAACTTTTAACTGATAACAGTCTAATTGTCTTAAGCTTTTGAAAACTTCTTCAGGCACATTTTCGATACTTTCGATAAAAAGGTTTGATGAAAGGTTTCTAGTCCTTTTATAGCTTCCGAAAAGCTAGGAATTTCCACATCTTCTTTCTCAGTTTCACTCATTTCTTTCATTTTTGCCTTGCCCGACATTTTTTGGGGAAAAAAACAGAATTTTTTGTTCGTATATTTTCTAACAAGAAAGCTTTGATGTTATGCACTTTACACTGATTTAAAAACTGTGAAATGAATAAACTAAAAGTAGCTTTGGTACATTACACTTATGGAAGAGGGTGGTGGGAAAAAATCTGTTGTAACTATTGAACTGAAAGAACCACTCATCTGTAGGGCCGAGCAATTCCCTTTTCTCTTTATCAGTCACTATTGTTACAGTGACGAGGGACCCATCCTCTACCCACATTCCATTTCCCTCAAACACGTTAAACAGATTTTAAGGTGAAATAGAGGTGACCACACCTGCTATCAGTCCTAAACATTGACCTTTTTGAATTGTGAATAATAAAGAAAGAGATTTCCAGCACAGAAAATAAAATAATAATCAAAAAGACAAAATAAACGCGCTTTGGAAGGAAAAATAAAACTTTTTTAGCGGGAAAGAGTTTTGAACTAAACTTCTTAAACGAGTTATTTTAGTGTTGTAAGAATAAGATAAAAATGGGAATCGAAAATATAAACTTCTTAAACAGGAAAACTTCTTAAGGGGGAACTTCTTAAACGGGTTTTACTGTATATTATTAATATAGTTTAAAAGCTTGTGCTATCTATAGTTGTAAAACAATATAAACAAACAAACAAAAAAAAAATACAAATGTTGTACCACTAAGGATCTTAGTAAAATGTGCGATTTTCAGAAACAATCTGTTTTGAAGCTGCTCTTTTGGCAGTTTACAATATATTTTTATTTATTAATTTCCAACAGAGATTCAGACTTTTTTATTTTTTATATTAAACTACAATGCTCATGGATTGTTAACAATATTTTTTAACCCTTCACTGTACCATGTGCCAGATCTGGCACGTACATAAAAACATAATATTCATTATGTGCCATGAATTTGGCTAATATGATCACTGTAACTGATGAAGAACAATCCAAAGAATGGGATAACACTTATTTTGTCCATGTCAGGTGGCTGCATTATACAAAAAATTAGAATTTGTTCTTCGGAAACTCAAAAAGATATCCAAAAACTAATAAGGTAAAATTTACCTTCATTATTTTTAATGAATACTTAAAAATATTAATATAATAAAAGTTGCAGAGTGTTAAGCAGATAAAATTAATTAATTTAATCTCATTTAGTTCCAAAATATAGCAATACAATATTTTAAAACCCTAAATATGTACAATAGCGCACACCATAAAATATCAAATTTTACCTGAAATTTTGAAATTTAATTCTTATTATTATTTTTCCCATTATTAGACCGATATATAGATTTAAAAAAAAATCATAAAAATAGAAAAATTTGTGCAGTGAAAGGTTAATTTTCTTTTAAGCATATTATTATTATTGAAGGTGGGTAACGATTAATTACCCTGGTCCACCTAATTTTTTTCATTGTCCTGGGGTCGATCCATGCAAAATTTGGGGCCTGTTTAGGGCCCTTTCACAAAAATAAATTCAACAAAATGGGCCTCTTCATTAAAATAATTTCAATAAGGGCCTCCTCACAAAAATAATTTCAATAAAATGGGTTCCTTTACAAAAATAAATTCAATAAAATGGACCCCTTCACAAAAATAAATTCAATAAAAATTCAATAAATGGCCTCTTCACAAAATTCTTTTTCATAAAAACTGTTTTAAAATGTGTAATTTGTAAATTAAACCAGGTCACGAAAAACAAAAACTTTAGCAAGGGGATTCAAAGAAGTTGAATTTGACAAGAATTAATTCTTGTTTCGAATTTCAGTAACTGGATTTCAACTTTTGTTACAAAATGTTATTTTTCACAAAAATATAATACAATTCACAAAAATAACTTTTACCTTTCACAAAATGGGCCACAAGAATAAAAATCTGCATCGACCCCTGGACATCTAAATAAAAATGTTTGAAAATTTCACATTATGCAAAAAGAAAATTAATTTTGTAGTTTTCAGGATATTTCCTGTAGTCGGTCAAGGGAAAAAAACCTTAAGATTATCCTTTTTTATTGCAAAATTATCTTCTTTTATTAGTACAATTTATTTCATAGTAATCAGTTTTTCACACTTAGAGGGAATAAATTTGCAATATTACTTTGTATATGGATACAATGCCAGGCTTAACCTTCAGACTACCAAAAAAAAGTATATGCAAGAACTACCATTCGGGTCCATTGGACCCATATGTAAAATATATAGGATTTCAAAATATACAAAACACCCATTTATCTACAATGAATATATTTGTTATTAATGCACCTTATACAATATATAAAAGTGATATATATAGTAATAGAGTAAGAAAGTAACACATACAGTAAGAAAGTAATATATATAGTATATTATAATGACTACAAAACGTTTTTCATCATAATAAAATTATTCTGTACATGAAGTACAAATAACGACGGAATGTTCTCCGCAAACATTTTTCGTACACTTCTTGCATAATGTTCGTGTTTTTCGATCTTTTTTAGAGGGACAAATATGACATCTTGATTTTTTTCGTGGCGGTTCAAAACTATTTGCGTAAAGTTGTTCTGAAGTAGATGTTGAGACGGCGATACCTCCTTCACCTACTAATTCTTCTGCAAGTTGAATAATGAAATTCCGCCTTTTTTTCATTTTCGGATCACATTCAGCATTCAGTGACAACCATATTATGTATGCATTCATCGCACTTATATCGATCATATTATAAAATACAATCAAAGGCCACCGACGTGTCATGCGTTTCACACTATATGCTCTTACCATTTTGTCCATCGTATCTACTCCGCCTTTGGTTTTATTATAATCTAGGATTATTTGTGGCTTTTTTTCTAAGCTGTTGTCAATATCATAAGTGTTATGCATTGTGCTTAGCAAAGTAACAATTCTACCTTTTCTGGGCCAGTAAGAGATGATGGTCGTCTTCTCTTGAAACCCAAATAAAGTAGAATATACAGAACGATATTTTGGATTTGTGAACACAGCGGGTAATTCAGGTTTATTTTTTCGAATTGTTCCAATAAGAGATAATTTTTTTGAAGTAAGATGTGTTGCTAATGCATATGACGTAAAAAAGTTATCACATGTAATATTACGACCAGAATTTTCAATTTCCTTCGTCAATCTTTTAACTACATTTTCTCCCTGATGAGATTCTCTTACTTCATTTTTGCCTGTATATAGTTCCAGTTTCCAAGCATACGATGTTACGCTGTCACAAATAACCCAGAACTTCAATCCATACTTTCCAGGTTTAGATGGCATATACTGACGGAAAGGACATTTTGCACGAAAAGAAACTAATTGCTCATCGACAGTCATAGACCAATTAGGAATATAAGGGTCTTGTAAATAGCTATTCCACAATTCAAAGCATTCTCTTTTTGGCTCTAATTTATCAGTTGATCTTCTTTTACGCCTCTCAGCAGCATCATCAAATCTTATGACACGTAATATACTTGTGAATCTATTGCGACTCATAATGTCCCGAAATATTTGTCTTCCATTTTTTATGCTCCAAAGTTCGCTTACTGTTTCATTTTTCGATTTATATACTCCAATAAGTAATAAAAGTCCGATGAATTTTTTAAGTTCTATAATATCTATAGGTTTCCACTCTTTATCGAATACTCTATTGCCTTCCGCGTTTGTCCATTTTACTATAATTTCCAAAAGTATTTTTCGGAAATAGATAAGAAATGAGGATGATATGGAATCCACTTCACGATTTGCAAATCTTGAAGGTCCAGATTTTTCACGTAAAATATTGATTTCAGTACGTCTTCCTTGTGGTCTGGCAACTTCATTCTTATACCAGATCTGTGAATTATTTTTGGAAACAAAAGTAGAATTTGAAGTACTTGTGGTTGCTACATTTACTTCATTGGAATCATTATCAGATTCTGAGTAGGAATCAGAAATTTCATTATGTATTTCAACATAATCTACTTCACCTTCATCAGACGACAGATTTTCATCATCGGTGTCGAATTCTATATCGTCCGGATTTTCCATAATTTTTTGAATTTCCTCTTGAGTCAATACTTTTTTTCTGTTCATCTTCAATTCAGTTTTTAACAAAAAATAAGTTAGGAAATAAGAAAATGATGAATATTTGTAAAATAACAAAGCACGTACAAACTACACTTATTACTTGTCTTCAAATATCAAGTCCTATTTTCAATGAAAAGACTCAAAAACATCAATAGACACCATTCGCTCACTAACTGTGTCTGTTGATAAATGACTCTCTGAACCAGAAGTAACCTTTTATATATAGAGCACGAAGTTTACTAGATCAGTCTAGAATGTTCTCAAAACTTCATTATAAAGTCGCCAAATTTGGCGAGATTGGCGCTAAAAATCCATCGCCAAACGGGCGATAAACAGCCAATTATGGTAACCCTGTTCCTCCTCATGATTTATGGCAACCCTAGAAAAAGAAAGCAACAGTATATTACGTTTGTTTTAATGTTGGGTCCAATGGACCCGCGTGGTAAACAATGAAACAAATTAAAAATAGGTAAAAAATTTCGAACAAAATTTTAATCGCAATTGCATATACATAGAGGAGACAATTGCAGGAAAAGTCATGTAATCGCGAAACTTTGAATGCTATTTTTCATGAGAAAAATTTACATTAAATATTGCTGTCGGGTCCAATGGACCCGTCTGGTAGACGGAAGGTTAAACAAATACATACAGATAAGACCGCCATAAGGGGACACGAAGGGTGCTATGCAACCTGTCTGTGCCCTCATAGAAACCTCCGAGGAGGCCGACAAAACTTTTTTTATTTCTTGAAACAAAAAATTCGTGTCCAAGTGAAAATTAAATATATTATTTAACCTTTAAATGTAATTTATAAGGCCAAAAATAACCTTTTTTAAGAGAAGGTCATAATTGTTTATATAAAATCTAGTATACATAATACACTTTGTCATTTTATTTCGAATTCATTTTTAACTATTCAAAAATAATACTAATTCAAAACAATTATATTCAAGTTTCTAATGTCACTAACATCAATTATTATGTTTTTATCTTTGCGTTTTGCAATTTCTTTGTATATTTTTCTTCTTTATTACTTTTTTTCCGCACTAAATTATTCATTTGATTAACAAATAATAAACTTACTCTCTTCTGAAAGGAATTACGAATTGCCAAAAATTATTTAATCTTATTTTTGACTAGCTGATAAGTTCGGCGATGCCCGGACCCGGGATGAATACCCCTTTAAAACACTTTCCGGCGCGGTGTCCCTAAGAAAGGACACCAAATTCAAAAGTTTCAAAAGAAAAAAAAAATCCGTAGTAAAATTTCAAAAACTCCAGAAAAAGTTGCAATTAGTTTCATTTTAACATAATAGATGGCAGCACTAAACATTAAGGTTTTTATTCTAGCATTAATCTTATATTTAAAATTGCTCTATTTCTAAACTTAAATATTGAATTTTTTTTTAGTTCTTAAAAATTACGATTTTCGAAAAATGATGGGGCATTGGCTTTTTGTTTCTTTTAAATTTTATAATTCATCCTAAATATTTTTCTATTTTATTTAGTCAAATTTAATTTTTAGTTTATATTAGTATTAAATTGAATTAGTTTTAATTTTGTTTAATTTACTTAATTTAGAATAATTTTTGTAGTAGATTAAAAAAAATTGTATTTTAATTTTTTTAAATCATTTTAAATTTCTTCGAACACAAATAAAAACTTATTTACGTGAACTTTAAACGTGTTTAAAAACTTAAAATATACATTGTTACTGTTATTGTTATAAGAAATTTACACAATCCTTTCAGAAGATTTTTTATATATAAAAATGAGCTGGCATATAAATGATTTTCAGAAAAAAATGAAATTTATTTTATCAAAACAACATTTATTAACAGAAAATTTTATCTTTGGTCGTATCGAGTATCGAAACAGGGACCTTGACTTTGGAGGGCTGACGCTTTACCGAATGAGTCAATGCAACTTGCGAAAATTCTCGAAATTTACATTCAACCTCATAGGCAGAGTTGTATAATATAGACGCACGCCGTGCGCGGAAAATTTTTTTTGGGAAAAAAAAATTGTTCTTGTAACTTTTTTTTTTTTTTTTTTTTTTTTAAATACCAAAATGTTATAAATATTTCCCAGTTTTATGTATGATTTATTTATTGTTTGCCAAGGGTGATTCTGTTCCAAATTTTCCGAAAATTTAAGGCATTCGGTTCCGAAAATTTAAAAAAATCGGTTCCGAAAATTTAAAAAAATCGGTTCCGAAAATTTAAAAAAATCCGCTCCGAAAATTCAGGCATAAAAAAATATTGTGAATTTCAACAAATGATCGCCGAAAAAAAAAACAACTTTGTCAATCGTTCGCAGGAAAAAAAAACCCACCCCTTTCGTCAAAGCATCGCGGAAAAAACACAAATTTCATCAAAGGACCGCGGAAAAAAACGCGAATTTCTTCGAAGGATCCTAAAAAAAAAGTTAATTTCGTTAAAGGAAGCTCAGAAAAAATGCAAATTCCGCTAAAGGAGCGCTGTAAAAAACGAATTTCGTAAAAGCATAGCGGAAAAGCCCGGATTTTGTCAAAGGCTCGCGAAAAAAAAACGCAAACTTCGTAAAAGAATCGCGGAAAAAAATTAATTTCGTCAAAGGATCGCGAAAGAAACACGAATTACGTCAAAGGGCTTTGAGAAAAGCACGAATTACGTCAAAGGGCCGTGAGAAAAGCACGAATTCCGTCAAAGAATCGCGAAAAAAACACTAATTTCGTGAAAGCTCGCTGAAAAAACTCGAATTTCGTCAAAAGGTTGCGAAAAAACGCCAATTTCGTCAAAAGATCGCGAAACAAACAGCAAATTTCGTCAAAATATCGGGAGAAACACGCGAATTTCCTCGAAAGATCGCAAAAAATACACGAATTCCGTCAAAAAATAGCGAAAAAACGTGAATTTTCTCAAAGAATCGCTAGTTTCGTGAAAAAAACGAACAAACCGAAGAAACACCTGTAAATTTCTTCAAAAAATCGCAAGTTTAGTCAGAAGATCGCAAAAAACAAGCGAGTTTCGCCAAAAGATCGCGAAAAACAAGCGAATTTCGCCCAAAGATCGCGAAAAACACGCAAATTTTGGTAAGAGATGGTGAAATCACGTGAATTTTGTCAAAGGATCGCGCGATACACGCTAATTTCGTGAATTGGTTGAGGAGATTTTGTTTATTTTTGTGATTTGCAGAATTTAGGTCCCTAAATGTTCCTTTTTATACGAAATATATGGGTTTTTTTGTTCCGTTTTTTGAAAAAAAAAATGGTCCCCTTTTATCATATTTTACTACAAAAGTTAAGTGGGAGTCCTGTATGTTGTATTCATAGGCTTTTTTTTTGATTAGTTAAAATTACTGCTCTACTAAAATAATATTTTTTAAAGCCAAATAAACTATTTTTCTTTTCTTCCTGCTGCTAATTTTCCATTATTGCAATCTGTATCTAATTGTCGTTTAGAATGCGCAGAGTGTGTAGCAAATGTGTAGAGAAATTTTATCAGAGTAATTATTCTTTCAAATGTGAAATTATTTTCAAGATAGCAATCATTTTAATTTTTAGGAATTTATTAGTATTAGAATTTCAGTCTGTTCCTAAAACAGAATTTTAATTTTATTGCTACAAAATTAGATTTTTTAGAAATGGCTTTAGTGCAATTTGATTCCTGCATCAGTCTAATGATGTTACCTACACTGTAAAAAAAAAAAAAAAAAAAAAAAATCTGTAAAGTTACTAAAGTTTTTCTAGGAAACTGGGATTCCTAGAACTTTTCAAGTAACGGCAACAACAAAAATTCCTGTAACAGCATCTGTTACAAGAATTTTTCTTGTTGCCGTTACATAAAAATTTCTTGGAATCCCAGTTTCCTAGAAAAACTTTAGTAACTTTACAGATTTTCTTTTTACAGTGTTTGAATAGACCTCTCCCTATAAAATGTGATTCAGTTGTTTCAGAAGCAATGCCGTATTATTTCTGTGAACAGAGTGACTGGCATTTTGTGCTAAGAGGTTACAATATTAAGGATTGGGTTGTTTCTAAATGCATTGACAAAATAATTGATAAGAATTCCTCTTTTCTTATCATGGATTTTTAGCTTTATTATTTTTTAACTAAAATAATTATTCTTTAATTAATATCAATTAATTTTTAATTTAAATGATAATTACTTTAAAACTATTTTTTTAATTAATATCGTCAAAATAATATAACACATTATTTTATTAAACATTAAATTAATTTGCAGAAAGTTTTTGACCCAATATTTGCATGCGCAGAAAGTTTTTGGTTTTATACAAGTCTGCTCATAGGGATGCGTACTGGACATGTGCGTTTATGACCGGAGATGAAATAGCTACTCTTTTATGGGAGTGATGTCCGAATATTAATTAATTACTCAGCTAATAATTAGAATTTTAAAATTCTGAATAGCAGGTACATCAGGAGACACTTTGGGCTAGCCTCACAAAAAGTTTTAGCTTTGTACGTTCCGTAGATTTTGCTAGCCATCACACGCAGACAGACAGAGCGATTTGTTCTTTTATTAGTATAGATTTCATTTAGAAATTCTTGTCTTTTCTTGCACAGATTTAATAATGATTAGTCTTTATCTAACAAGAATAACAAATCTAATGACAGCTGTGCTGTGACTAATTTTGTTCAATTGAAAAACAGAAAATTTTAAACAAACATTAAATAATGTACATTATTTTGAATGTCACTTCTAGCATTTTTACTTTATTCTATCTTTACAAGAAGAAAGTATTGAATTCGCAAAAAACTTTCGGCTTCCGGTTTTTGAGGGATTTATACGTTTTAGAAGGTCCTGAAACACTATTTGGTGGTTTTTAGAAAATGTCTGTCTGTGAGTCTGTAGTGGCAAAAATTTTGTGGGCGCTCTATCTCAAGAACTAAAGCACGGATTTTCACAAAACTTTAAATTCAGTTAGCTCTTGATATAAATTCGTGCTAATTACTTTTTGGTGTAAATTGCCTGACAGGTGGTGGTGCTATGCTGCATTTTCCCGATTTCCGCAGTAGCTATACTTCAAGTACTTCTGATCGGATATTCATAAAACTTCAGATTCAGTTAGCCCTTGATATAGTTAGTGCTGATTACTTTTTGGTGTAAATCGCTCTGCTATGCTGCATTTTTCATCATTTCCGCAATAGCTGTATCTCAAGAAATAACGCGTGAATTTACATCACACTTCATATTCAGTTAGTTCCTGATATAAATTGGTCCTAATTAGTTTTTGGTGTGAATCGCCCAACAGGTGGCGCTACTATTCAAAATCTTTTACGATTTCCGCAATAGCTCTATATCAAAAACTAATGCACGGATTTTCATCAAACTTCATATTCAGTTAGAAATTGACATAAGTTGATGATTAGATTTTGGTGTAAATCACCTAACCGGTCGTGCTGCTGTGCTGCATTTTTCAGTAAGTATTAATATGTATGAGATAGAAGAAGGGGAACGTTTTGGGATTGCCACATCCGACTAGTTTATTTTCGTTTTTAAATATTTCATTTTTCAAATCTGCTTTTATCGTATTATCCTGCATCTGGAATATCTGGTAATAAAATTTTCATACTTCATCTTTTTACTTTAAAAACTTTATTTTAAAATCCAATTATTTTCTATCATGAGTAAAGGATGTTGCCAATAGAATCATTAAAGTTTTCAAAGTTTAGACTGATCAAAGGTGCCCCATTCTCCCCTAGTACTATTTAAATGTTAAACTAATCTAGTAACTATTAAGTTTAATTGTTAAGTACTATTAAATTAGTAACTATTAATAGGTTTTCTGTCTTTTTTACCATGATTTTATGTCTCTCTGAAAGAAAGCAAAAGGAATTTACAATATGAAAATGTATCAACACTACACTAAGTAGGGGAGAGTGGGGCACTTTTAAACCATAGGGTACATTTGATCAGCCTAAAGTTTGGAAACTTCTATAATTCTAGTGGTAACATCGTTTTGCTAACCGTTAACCACCTCTGTGACAATCTGTTTTCTTTCATTTTGTTTATATCTCTTCAAATGAAAAAGGTAAGTTTGTGTTTGTTCTTGATTTGTGATCATTTTATTTTCTGTTGTAAGGTTCTTATAAAGTCAGGAAATAAATTAAAATTTCGATATCATACTAGAAAAAAGCAACAAAAGTCTATTTATATATAAAATTGGCAATGTATTTCAACTATTAAAACAAATTTTATAGCACATGAGCATATGAGGCACTTTTGATCATTGTAAATGACCTTTGTTAACCTTTGATAATGTTAATTATTCAGTTCATGATGATTTTGACACTTTAGACAGTCCAAAACACCTTGCAACTTATGATCCTACTGATTTAACTGAACTAAAAATCAATAACTATGTTTTAGTTAAATTTACAATGAAGAAAACGTACAGGCATCTTTAGGAGTAATTGAGGGGAAAGAAGAATTGAATTTTAATATTAAGTTTTTTAAGAAAAAATATGATGTATGGAAGTTTTATTACTCAGACATTCCAGATGTAAGCCTGAATGGGTTTGATGACATTGTTCTTAAATTGCCGCCTCCATCACTTGTAGGAAGAATTATTTGGGTGATTGCTGCAATGACATTTCCTATAAAATTTTCCAAATATACAATTCTATAAATGATACATTTAGCATTCTTTGAAAAATATAAATAACCTTAATAGACATTTCACAGGCTTTGCACATGTCAGTAGTACTGATTCGATTTTTATTTTGTACATTTCCATCATTTTTTTTTACATCTGGTTGTTTTTCTCACTGTAAAACAGTTATAAGTTGATATTAAAATCTGAATTGGGAAAGATAATTGACAACATGTTATGTATGTTTAAAATTCATTTTATTTTATTTCGAATAAATTATCAAAAGTGCCCCATTACTGGCCATAAGTACTCCATGAACAGGGCACATTTGACCAGATTGTACTAACTTTCTCTATAAAATAACTATTTACTATTTTTTATATGCATTTATAAAGGTTAGAACATTATAAATATATTTCTATATTTTACAATTTCATGAGAATTTAGCAGATAAAATTGTAATTCTGAAAAAATGATCAAATGTGTCCCACTCTCCCATACTATTTAAGGGTTAAAAACTGTTAAACTAGTAATAATGAATTAAGTGTATTTATTAAGATTGAGCTTGTTGCCTATATAATAGAAATGTAAAAATATCAACGTTAAAAGCACCAATAATTTTAAATTTTAATCATACCGGTTTCAGTATATAGCATACCATCGTTGGTGCTAAGGATGGCGGAAATTTGCTCACATATATAGGACATATGGATTAATTATGGAGATAGAAGGATTACAGGAAAGATGGATAATAGATAGGAGGATTAACTTGAATCCCCATCTCTCCTATATATGTGAGCAAATTTCCGCCATCCTTAGCACCAACGATGGTATGCTATATACTGAAACCGGTATGATTAAAATTTAAAATTATTGGTGCTTTTAACGTTGATATTTTTACATTTCTGAGTACTATTGAATTGCTAAGTACTATTAAACTTATAACTATTAATTAAGTAGTGTTTAACCATTAGTAATACAGTACAGGACCTATTATCCGGAATCCTCGGGACGGAAGGCTTTCCGGATTTCGGGTCCTCCCAAATTTCGTCAAAAAATTGCGAGAAAAACGCAAATTTCGTCAAGGAATCACGAAAAAACACAAATTTCTTCAAAGGATCGAAAAACTCCCCTGCAATTTCGACAAAAGATCGGAAAAAAATTCTCAAATTTCGTCATAAAATTGCGAAAAAAACCAGAAATTTCGTCAAAAGATCGCAAAAAAAAAAAAAAAAAAAAATTCGTCAAAAGATAGCAAAAAAATATTTCTTCAAAGAATCGCGAAAAACATGCAAATTTAGTCAATGGATCACTGGGAAAAAACGCAAATTTCGCCAAAATCTCGCGAAAAAAATACAAATTTTGTCAAAAAATAGCGAAAAAAACTTCTTCAAAGGATCACAAAAAAAACCCCTTAGTTTCACCAAAAGATCGTGTACAAATGAGAATTTCGTTAAAAGATCATGGAAAAAACTCATAATTAGTGCCGAGGACCCCCCCCCCCCCCCTCTTCTGTAAACTTAAAAATTTGCTGTGAATTTCAGATTTTTTTTTTTTTTTTACTCAGAATCACTCTTGATTCAAGTAGTAATACAATTGTGTAGCCATAATATTTTGTTGAAGTGAGAGAGGGAGGATGTGAAATATCTGACTGTTTTTTTAAATAATGAATCGTAATATAAATTTTAAACTAAAATTTGACAAAAAAAAAACGATTTTTTTTTAATTTCGGGGGGGGGGGGCAACCGTGTTCCCCCATCACTGATGTAACATATTTTAGTGATTACACATTGCAACACAACAGACCAAAAAAAATTAGGAATCTGTAAAATTTTTGAAAAATTTCAAAAATCACAAAATTGTAGTAAAAATTTACAAATTTAGAAAATTTTCAAATTTTTTTTTCCGGATTTCGGGTCCTTCCAGATTTTGGAATTTCGGATAATGGGTCCTGTACTGTATTTAAGTTCTATATTTTCGTTTTGTGTTTTGCTTGTTTTTTCTGTAAATGTTCAAAGTTCAGTGAAAAAATTAGTGGTACTAAACAAATATTCATCTTTTTCAGATGCCAATGCCGTGGAGTCAATTCATGGAGGGAAATAATCTGATTTGAATTGCCTTGAAAGGTTATTGTAGTCAACATATATCAAGTAGTTCTGTTCTAATTCCCCAAAACTTGAACTCTTGCAAATTTATCAAATTTTAACATAGCTTGATCATCATTTTATTGACGAAGTTTGAAAGAAGGAGAAACAAGTATTATTAGATATTGAAATTATTAGACATGTGATATTTTGTTTAAAGCTTCCAAGTACTAGAAAAATTCAGTCCAGTTAAAACTAGACAAGAAATTTTTTTATATTACTAATCGTTTGTTAATATATAATGAAAATTGAAGACCATTTTAAATATTAAGATGCATGCAAATGAGAATTTTGAATTTCCAAGGAAGTTGAACCTTTTTGAATTATGCAATGAAAAATTATCAATGTTCTAATTAAATAGACATATTCATAATAAACAAAAGCTTTATTTTTGTCAAATTTACAGCGAAGAATCTTCGATTATATCTGACTTAAACAGTCAATAGTAATACCAAGGAAAAGATCATCTTAAATCTTATAAAAGTTCAGAACAAAAATCGAATGAAGAGCCTCTTTATTTAAATTTACAGGATTTTGAAGAATATATAAGTCTAAACTTCCAAAAATTGAAATACAAAATTGAAAAATTTTGCAAATGTGTAAGAAAAAATAAAATATCTTATTTTTGAACATATACAGTAGAATCGCTACTATCCTAGTACCGCTTTGTCAAGTTTCGGTTTAACCAAGTCACAAACAAAAGGAAAAAAAAAATCCCTTTCTCTCATTTTGACTAGAAAATCAGAATTTTATTACTTTTCTTTCACCTCCACCTTAACTTCATTGACAATGACAGTTTCTTACCTTAAAGGTTAAACTCAACCAGTGGTGTACTCGTAGATTATCTCTCTTTCAATTTAACAATGTACAGAGTACAGAGGAGTGTCAGTACTAAACAAGCGGGTTTGCATTGAGTAATTGACGGAATTCGAAGGTGACGCACTGCAGTCTCATATGGAAAGGGGAATAAGAAGAAATGTCGGTGTAAGAAAAGATCTCTTATCTGTCCCACAATGAAAGAAGTGGGGGAGGGGGGCATGCATTCCATTCTTTCAAGGAATTCGGATTGGTTATTTATCTATTCCAGATAGAAAAAAGTGTTATCCTTCTACCAAAATTGATCTCGATAGATCTGAGCATGCGCGTGTGAGTGGAAAAAAGAGATACACTTGTCCTTGAAGACTTCTCTTTGAAACAGACAGCTAGTTGCATTGCCATATTTTGTTTGCGTTCGATTTCGTACATAATAGAAAGTATGTTTTACTGTAAAATTAACTAGAAAAATGAATACAATAGACAAAAAACGGAAGAGAAACGTTGTTTCGATAGAAACAAAAATCGATGCTTTGAAGAAGTTGGATAAAGGACAATCTATTAAAAGTGTTGCGTTCGATCTGGGTGTTGGAGAAGTTACTGTTGGTGACTGGAAAAGAAATAGAGTTCAACTTGAAAAGTTTTTTGTGGATAAAACAACCTGTAACAAAGCTAGAAAGACAATGAAGCACTGCGAGTTTGAAAAAACCTCTGAAGCTTTATTTCTGTGGTTCACGCAATTGCGGGAAAATGGAAGTCCAGTTTCGGGGCCGATGTTGAAGTCGAAAGCCCTGAGTTTTCACAAGAAAGTTTATGGTAATAAACCCTTCACTGCAAGTGCTGGATGGCTCGATCGATGGAAAAAACGGTACGGAATTCGCCAACTCAACATAACAGGGCAAATTTCAGATTCTGAAGCAGTTGTAAAATTCGGAGAAATTTTTCATAAATTTATGGAGGAGAACAATTTGTGTAAAGATCAACTGTTTAATTGTGATGAAACAGGATTAGATTTTCGTATGCTACCATCGATAAGCTTAGCCGCAAAAGAAGAGTTATCAACTCCCGGATATAAGAGAATAAAGGAAAGGATAACTGTTTTAAGTTGTTGTAATGCATCCGGTACTTTGAAATTGCAACCCATGATCATCGCAAACTCAAAAGAACCAAGGGAATTCAAAGACATCAACAATTCGAGTCTTCCTGTATATTACAGAAATCAGAAAAGTGCTTTGATGAGTGCTGAACTTTTTAAGGAATGGTTTTATGAACAATTTGTCCCTAAAGTAGAAATTTTTTTAAAGAAAAGCAAGTTGGAAAGAAAAGCACTCCTACTTTTAGACGATGCCTCCTGCCATCCGGATGAGGAACAACTAGCAAGTGGAGATATCAAAGCATATTTTTTGCCCTCAGATATCACTCCACTGATACAGCCATTAGAACAAGGTGTTCTTGAGAACTTGAAAAGGAATTACAGAAAAAAACTGTTACGAAAGCTGATTGAAGCTCTTGAACGAACAGTTGCAGAATGTCTGAAAGAGGTTACACTAAAGGATGCTGTGTGTTGGATTTCCGAAGCATGGGAAGAAATTGAACCAACGACTCTACAGAAATCCTGGCGGAAAATTTTGTCTGCAGAGCAATCAAATGGTGAAAATGAAGCATCTGATGACAAATCTTTATTGAGTTTAGCATAAACATTTCCTGCTTCTGAAACCCTTACTGAAAAAGACATTGCTGAGTGGATGAATGCATATGAAGAGCAAGAAATTACAGATGACATGATTACAAATATTGTTGAACATCGCAAACAATGTTGCAGTGATGATGAAAGATATTTTAACCAGAAAAAAAATTACGCTTTCTACGTTCTATTGAAAAACCTGAATACATTGACCAGCAAGAGGCTACACCTACAATATTAATGACAGTAAAAAGATGGCGTAATATTGCAGCAAAAAAACGTTTATTATTCCACAAACAAAAAAATATCAACGACTTTTTCAAATAAACAATTTCGTTACCTGTTTTTATTCTACAAGCATTTGCAGTGTACATCACAATGACTGTAAGTATGCTATATAAATTAATAAATTGTGTATAAATTTATATTTTATATCTTAAATTAGTGACCATTTATGTAAATCCTGTTTCACCGAGTTTTTCGCTTATCCGAGGTGAGATTGGTCCACATCAACTCGGATAACCGCGACTCTACTGCACACATATATTGAATTTTTTAAAAAATTAAATTGGTATCTATTTTTATGTAGAAGAAAATTCTTTCATTTAGGAATCTTTCCCCCCTCCTCCTATAAAAAAATTATTAAATGTTGATCCTACGTAGTGAATAAATATATTATTTAGATAGACAAAAAGACAAACAGACACGAGATAGACATAAACAAACGAAATCATATTGAACAAAATCATTACTTTTCATAAATTTGCAACCAGTGATTCTTGAATATGTCTGACTTAAGCAACCAACTCAATATTCATACGAAGAAAAAGTCTTACATTTGTGATGTATGTAAGAAAGAAATTTCTCACCACTCTCATTTTATTGATTGTATGCGGATCCATACCAATGAAAAACCTTTTATTTGTGAGGTATGCAACAAAGGATTTGCATGAAAATTCAATTTGAGAATGCATCTTCGCACTCCCACCAATGAGAAACCATTCATTTGTGATATCTGCAGTGGAGAGTTTTCTCGAGTCGCATATTTAAAGAGGCATAATTTAACACATACTAAGGAGAAGTCTGTCATTTGCAATGTATGCAGTAAGAGATTTTGCACTAAACACCATTTAAGGGATCATTTACGGATTCATACCAATGAAAAACCATATATCTGTGAGGTATGCAAAAAAAGGTTTACGCAGAAGTTCATTTTAAATTGTCACCTTCATGTCCATAACAAGGAGAGGCCTTTCCTGTGTGAAATATGCAAAAAAGGATTTTCACAAAAAAATGGTTTGCGAAGGCATCTTCATTCTCATACCGATGAAAGGTCTTTCGTTTGTGTCTGACGTTTGCGATAAAAGATTCTTGCAGAAGAGATATCTAGATTTGCATATTCGTAGTCACAAGCCTTTAATTTGTGATGTCTCCAGTAAAGCATTTACCTTAATGCCTTAAATGAACAGTTTCGAATGCATGCATCCGAGAATTGAAGAAAATACTTTTCTTCAACCGTTCATTCATGGATTGTTTCTAAATGGAATAAAAACGTGTTACTTTTAAAATAGATTATTGAAAACAAATTATATGAATTTTAGAAAAATCTCGCATTTGTTACAAAATGCAAAGCGTGCCCCGATATGAGGTTTACAAACGCCAAAAGTTATTATTACAACGTATTAAATAGTCTTTTTTGTGATAATATAAATTTTGAAACTTTACCACAAAGGAATAAAAAAATATT
The DNA here is from genome assembly GCA_963932465.1 of Maratus speciosus. NCBI lineage: Eukaryota > Metazoa > Arthropoda > Arachnida > Araneae > Salticidae > Maratus > Maratus speciosus. Next base: position 138,283,345 of record OZ010797.1, on the reverse strand, counting down.
TCTGGTCATTTTTTGTTAAAGTTTTAGAGAAGAAATTCTTTGAGAAAATCTTTTCGCGTGCAGAATGAAATAAAAAAATAAAATTTTGAAAAGCAATTTTCCCAATGAAATATTCGAAAAGAAACTAATTGCCGTATTTCACAAGCATTAGTGAACTTCATATCATTTTTATGTGTGATGTAGGCAATGTTGCAATCGTAGAAATATCAGAGGGTGCATGCTGCAGACAGAAGGCATACACGAGAAAGTATACACCATTGCTATGGAATTTCTTTAAAAAGTCCAGAAGGTATATGGCGTATAACCCCCACTACTTCTCTGGATGTAGGTATAAAAATAATATATTCACAGTTCTCCAGGGATTTTACAATACAACTTCATATGAGCTTTTCATGTATGAGAGGGTTAAATCCGCCATAAAATTTATTTGAAGAGTTTTCATTTAAATATAGATTCTTCAAAATGACTGCCCTGACTACAAAGGACAATAACTTTCTTGTAAAAAATGATCGGGAGAGAAAAAATGAACACCATACAGAAGGAAGTAGAAAGTTTTGTTTGCATAATTTATAATCGTTTTGTGGGATTTCCTTTTCTCACTAAGATGTCTCAGTGATAGTTTATTTCACCCTTTATTTACGGAATTATTTATGAAGAAATTGCTTCACCGCAATAGTTATCTTCTTTAATATCTGAAGATATACTGGAACTTTTAAATAATAATAATGGGAAATTTAGATATGTTTTTTAATTAAAAGTTATTAATTAAATAAGTAGTTATAACTTTTTTTTTAAATATTTACAAAAATAATCAGATTTATTAACCAAAAATACTCTTATGGAAATATCACAATTCTTATAAAAGCAATGTATTTAAATGTATTATGATCCTCTCTGTAAATGGAAATGCTTTTTCAGTTGAAGATGTTACATATAACTTTCTTTTTTTAAAGAAAGAAAAGCTATACCTATGTAAATGATTAAGAAAATTACATTTTTAGAAAATATTTAGCTTTGACTGTTTCCGTGCGCTTTCTAAATTTGATTGAACAGAGTATTTTGTGTGGAAAGAAAAATAAACTTTTATTAATAGACACAGTAAATAAATGTTATATTAAATTATCTTCAGTGGTACTTAAAAGTACCGTCAGTGTATAAAGGGTTAAAGCCAGACATTGTTAAGCATGTGAGAAATCATTTTGAATCATCTGATATAAAGTACTATAAGTATTCAATAAATTAATTTCAATGGAAATATGTCTGTCTCTATTCAACTCTGCTACACACAAATCTCAAATTCTTTTATTTTCTACTGTGTGTTTTAACATTCTGCAGTCGTAAAAGTACAGTGAAACTTCCTAAAGTGACCACGTTCTGTTCGAATAAAAATTGGTCGCTCCAAGAGGTGGTCTCTTAATGGAGGTCATGTTTAAATCTAGATTTTAATTGTTGAAAAAACGTAACAATTATTTTACTAAACCTTATTTTTCACGTTTGGAAAAATTATGAAAATTTATCAAAACAAAAGTTAATTACATAAGTTAATTATTGCAGAGTTTAAAAAATTAAATACATTGACGTCTACTTTAATTTTACGGTTTTGTCTTCTAAAACTTTTATTTCCAAGTCCTTTCGAAGTTCAGTAAACAAATGCAATTTTTCTTTTTTTGGACGGCCACAAATTATGACGATTTCATTAATTTATCTATTTCTTTGAGAGTTTCCTGACAGTAAAGGACAGGGGAGTTTATTGACCGTCACACTTAATTTGTCATCAGAGTTAAATTCATTGCCTAAAAAGGCACAAAGGGGTTTAAACACTTAAAAGTTACCTGAATAAATAAAAATTCTAAACTTTAATTTAAAAGTTTGATAAATAATGCTCTCTCCGGAATTATTATTCAAATAAAATCTTCATCAAGCGACCAGGAAAAAACGGAATTTGTTTCATTTTCTTCAAAGAAATGGGTCGCTCATGGAGGGAGTTCAACCAGGGTGACCTCTGATTGGAGGTAAAATTAGTATTGAGCCTATGGGTATAAACTTTGTTCCACAAAAAATGGTCGTTCAGGTAGGTGGTCGCACAGGGAGGTTTCACTGCAATTTGGGTTATCATCGTCGATGATGTAACAAACTTTACTAGAAGTAGATTTCATTAAAATGTTGGATACCGTCTAGAATAAGAACCATGAAGTTACTACTATACTATAATAGAATAATTTGCTTTATTTAATGTCAGAAATTCAATGATTAACCCCTTGCTTGTGTCGTCGCCCGAATCTAGTTTGGGCAACTATAACGTACGATATTTGAAATACCCGAGCTGAATTTGGTCAGGCGAATAACTGTTGTTTCTTATCTTTGAATTCGTTTTCTTTATGCAAATGTGTAATATAATTTAATTTACTTTTTTTTTTCAATAGATGCTAATGGTTGAGTAAAATATGGCCATAATCCATTAATTTTTCTCATATATGTGAAATCATTAATCCTTATCAGTCGAGAGCTTTTTTTTTTTTGTATTATTTGTTCATAAGACGACAGAAAGTTAGGTGAAAGCTTTTAAAACATTTAATAAGAATTTGAATACTTGTTTAGAACCCTTATTGTAGTGTTTATTATCTCATCGGTAAAAATAACTGGAGAAATTGTAATTAGTAGTTCTGTTACAGCTTTTGTTGGGGCCCGATATCTCAGTAAATGCTGTGAATGGTATTTTAGTTATGTTAGGATCATTTTCTGTAACATTCTCTCGATCGTCATTATCTTAGAGAGCTTTTCATTGGAACTGTTGTTGCTTTCTTCATCATATGCCATTATATTCATACGCATTTTTAATTTTTATTTTTTATTTTATTTTTTATTGATGCTACAGCTCTTCTTGGAAAACCACCAGAACGAGCCTTTTCCAAGAAAAAAGAAGTATCAACATCGAAGCATTTGTTCCAAATCTTCGCGTCGACATTTATTAAATACTAACTCCTTTGCTGAAAGTCAGTTAATAAAAAATGACAATTTGTGAAAAATCTCTTATTATTCAACTGCTTTTAGAGAGCAATTAAAAATCAGCTCACTCTATTGCTGATATCTTTCTGAATTTTCACGATATTTGACAGTCTTTTTTATGAGTTATTCCATAGAGTTGACTATTAAATAATGAAAAAATCTTTGTTATCGTTCGCGCATGTGCAGATAAAAAATATTTCATACAACTGCTCATATTTCATCAAATGTTTAATATATTTAAATTCCAATCGCACTATATTGTTTCTGCTATATTTTGCCAAATTTTCTGAAACTCCAACAATAAATTTGGTTGAAAACCCTGCATGATATAAGAGAAAACATAGAAGAATTTTTTTTTAACTTAAAAAAAAATCGCTATATCTCCATGAATATATATGGTATTCTTACACAAATAAATACACATATTGTACGATATTCCCATATTTGTATGCTGCAGCAATAGATCATTTCATGCATTTTATTTTACAGGGGTATCTCAAATGCTATTGTTTTTCTTTGTTTTTTTTAATTATTGTCTTTATCAAATCAACATTGATAAATATGAGGTCAAAAATCTTATTTATAATCCTGAAGTTCCTGACAAATCCAATAAGTATATCTTTAAATATTCGACAAAATGTCTAAAATTGAAAGTGTCCGGTGATTAATGGCTATATACTGTATCTCAAAACGTTTTATAACTAAATATTTCTCAGTAGAGGATCAACTATCTAATGTAATAAGTTGCAATATTTGATTTTAAAAAACTGCAGCAATGATAACTAAATGAAATGAAAACTAATTTCTTTACATGTCCCCGTATTGGTGGGTCTTTCGATTTCTATGGTATAAGAGTGATTTCCGAATAATGGGTGTTTCGAGCATTAGGTGTTAACTATAGTAGTTATCTATATTATTTTTTATTTATCTTTTATCTTTTTTTTTTTTTTAACCCTATTCATTTTTTTTTTTTTTTTTTTTTTTTTTTTTTTTTTTGTTATAATACACAAAATCTAAAAGGGAAAAAAATAATATTTTTGACACATTTTGATGAACTGTATTCAACAGGTTAGGATTTAAATAAGAGTAAGATTACCTTGCGGAGTTTGTAGTCGCAAATGCAATTCAGGTAAGAGAGTAAATCGTCACCTTCCAATCCTGCTTTTTGATGTTATTTACTTAGTGTTTCTGTACATCTTCCCAGTGGAAACCTCCGTACTCGAAGTAGATGGACATGGTATTCGACTATTACATACACATGTAGGAGAAGCCGTTCATTTTTACATTCAAGTAAACAGGATTATGGCATTTCCCATTAATCTCAATCTGCCTTAACCCTTAAATGCATCGTGCAGCATATCTGCAACATGTAAATAAATTGTTTTTTATTGCATCTAGTGGTGTTTCCATTAGCTAAATAATGTTTCATATCTGTTAACCCGGACTCGAATCCGACCCGCAACGACAAAAGATTAGGCCCAACTCGATCGGGCTCAGACTGCGAGTCAGGTCAGGTTCAGTTTTCCCGACCCGATGCAGCACTCTACTTGCCATCCAAGAACGGTGCCGACCCTAAATCCACAATCATTGAAAATTGATCCACAATTTAATGTACTTATAAAAAAAATAGTACATGATCGTAACTTTAGTATAAATTTTATCTTTTATATTGAAAAATAAACATGTAAAGAGTCATCCATGTATCATCATGTGTAGTCATCCATGCATTTTTTTTATCTGAAGGAATTTTCATATGATTTTTTCGAAAAGTCGAATTCACCTGAACCCAACCTACAAGAATCAAAATTCAATCAGAAATCGACTCGTACCCAGAAGAATTAGTTTAGTCAATCCGACTCGGGGTGGGGGCGGGGGGGGGAAGAGCTCGAATCCGAACGGACCGAAATTGAAATGTAAAAATATTTTCCCCGACAACGTTGAATTTTGACCCGACGGGGGGACATAAGCTCCCCCGGACCCCGCTGTAGCGCCACCCTTGTTCATATCTGGCACATACTAAAAACATAATATTCATTATGTGCCATGAATTTGGCTAATATGATCACTGTAACTGATCAAGAACAATCCAAAGAATGGAATAACACTTATGTTGTCCATGTCAGATGGCTGCATTATACAAAAAATTAGAATTTGTTCTTCGGAAAAAAAAATCGATCAAGCTATTAAGGTAAGATTTACTTTCATTATTTTTAGTGGATACTTAAAGATATTAAATATATATATAGCAATGCAATACTTTAAAACCCTAAATGTGTACATTTTAGTCCAGGCAATAGAGACCGTATAAGGTCTCTACCTAGCAAAATTCATGGTAGTTCTGGAAAAAGGCTTACTATATGTTTTTTGGGTCGCTGAATCCAAATTTTTAACTTCCCACCAAAATTTCCCCCGGCAACCCCCCAAAAAGGTTTTTATTAAAAAAATCAATTTTTTATTGCTTTAGGGAAAAAATATCTAGGAATTCAGAAAGTAGACAAAATTCTCAACAAATTAGATGTATGACATTATGACTTAGGATGAAGGGGAAGGGGGGATCTGCCCCGGAACATGCGTACGGCGCTGCGTGAACTAAGTTGTGCAATTCCACTTAACCACTCACACGTTTACATTCGCCCTCCCATCTCCCCTCCGAACTTTCTCTATAAGGTTTACTTTAAGTTTTTTGGGTCGCTGAATCCGAATTTTTAACCCCCCCCCCCCCCAAATAGTTGTTTTTAACTTAAATTTCTTATTGTTTTAGGGTAAAAGCATTACGAAATTCAGAAACTAGACAAAATTTGCAATAAATAAGATACATGATATTATGACGTAGGATGAACGGGGAGGGCTGGGGCTGCCTCTGAACATGCACTGCGGCGCTACGTGTACTAAGTTATGAAGTCCAGGCAATAGGGGATTTTACTTGGCAAAATTAATACTAGTTCTGGATTTCGACTCACTTTATGTTTTTTGGGTCGCTGAACCCGAATTTGTAACTTCTCACCAAAATTTCACCCGGCAACCCCCCAAAAAATTTATTTTTTGAAAAGATTTGGTTTTTGAGAAAAGCGCGCGCGGAATGTTCCGAGGCAGCCCCCTCTCTCCCCGTTTATCCTACGTCATAATGTCATCTATCCTATTTGTTGCAAATTTTGTCTAGTTTCTGAATTTCGTAACGCTTTCCCCCTAAAACAATAAGAAATTTAAGTTAATAACAATTATTTTGGGGGGTTTCGTGAGGGGGGGGGACAATTTTGGTGGTAAGTTAAAAATTCGGATTCAGCGACCCAAAAAACTTAAAGTAAACCTTATAAGGAAAGTTCGGAGGGGAGATAGGAGTGCGAATGTAAACGTGTGAGTAGTTAAGTAGAATTGCGCAACTTAGTCCACGCAGCACCGCGCGCATGTTCCGAGGCAGATTCCCCCCTTCCCCTTCATCTTAAGTCATAATGTCATATATCTAATTTGTTGCAAATTTTGTCTACTTTTTGAATTTCTAGATACTTTTCCCCTAAAACAATAAAAAATTTGATTTTTTTAATAAAAAACCTTTTTTGGGGGCTTTTTACCAAAATTTGGGGGGGGGGGGGGGTTGCCGTGGAAAATTTTGCTGGGAAGTTACAAATTCGGATTCAGCGACCCAAAAAACATAAAGTAAGCCGATTTCCAGCGGTCGCAGACGATTAGCCGAAAACCAAATAGCCGACAAGACATTTAGCAGACAGCACTTAGACGACAGGACGTTTAGCCGACAAGTACATTTAGTCGACACGTACATTTAGCAGACAGGACATGTAGCCGACAAGTACATTTAGCCGACAGGACAAGTAGCCGAAACGTACGTATAGCATACAGGACAATTAGCCGAAACGGACATTTAGCAGACAGACAATTGGACGACAGGCAATTGGCCGAACGTGACAATTAGCCAACAGTACATTTAGCCGACAGGACAATAAGTCGACAAGACAATTAGCCGACAGGACATTTAGCCGATAAGACAATTAGCCGACAGGACATTTAGCCGACAAGACAATTAGCCGACAGGACATTTAGCCGACAGGACATTTAGCCGACAGGACGATTAGCCGACAAGAAAAATTAGACGACAGGACGATTAGCCTAGTTAGGTTATGGTTAGGATACTTTTAGGTTACGGATAGATTATAATTAGTTTATGGTTACGTTAAACTTAGGTTACCGTTACGTTAAACTTAAGTTACAGTAACGTTACGGTTAGGTTACAGTTAGATTACGGTTACGTCACAGTTATGTTACTTTTAGGTAACAATTAGGTTACGTTTAAGTTACAGATAGGTTAAGGTTATGTTACGGATAGGTTAGAGTTAGATTACGGTTAAGTTACGCATAGGTTAAGGTTATGTTACGGATAGGTTAGAGTTAGATTACGGTTAAGTTACGGATAGGTTACAGTTAGATTACGGTTAGGTTCCGGATAGGTTACAGTAGGTTACGGATAGATTCCAATTAGTTAACGGTTAGGTTACCGCCAGGCTACAGTTAGGTTATGGTTAGGTTACAGTTAGGTTATAGTTACATTACAGTTAGGATACGGCTAGTTTATAATTAGGTTACGGTTAGCGTACCGTCATGTTACGTTTATTTTACAGATAGATTACTGTTAGGTTACAGTTATGTTACAGTTAGGTTATGGTTAGGTTATAAGTAGGTTACGGTTAGGTTACTATTATGTTATGGTTAGGTTACGGTTATGTTCCATTTCCGTTACAGGTAGGTTACGGTTAGATTATGGATAAGTTACAGTTAGGTTACTCTATGTCATTTAGCCGAAAACCAAATAGCCGACAAGACATTTAGCAGACACCAATTAGCCGACAGGACGTTTAACGGACAAGTACATTTAGCCGAAACGTACATTTACCCGACAAGATAATTAGCCGACAGCGACAGTTAACCGACAAGACAGATAGCCGACAGGACGTTTAGCCGACAAGACTTTTAGTCGACAGGTCAAATAACCGACAGGACATTTAGCCGACAGGTCAAATAGCCGACCTGACAATTACCCGACAGGACAATTAGCAGACAGATCAAATAGCCGACAGGACAATTAGCAGACATGACAATTAGCCGAAAGGACAACTAGCAGACAGGTCAAATAGCCGACATGATATTTATCCGAAACATACATTTTTCAGAAAGAATTTAGAAGACACATTGATATGGGTCGGTGATATACCAACAATGTCAACCTCAATAACTCGTCACCATCATAATTCAACTTTTTAGCTCACAGGCTATCATAGTCAGAGAGCTGATGTGCCCGCCGTTCTGTATGTATGTAAGTATGTACGTACGTATTCACGTATCGAGGTAACTCTTGATAGAAACATCCGATTTGCTTCAATTTTTTTTTCTAGGTTCATTCTGGAAAGGTGCTTCCCTGATTAGTTTTGGGGGTTCATTGGTTAAAGATAAAGGGGGGCTAGTCCCTCCCCTTAATTTAGATAAATGGGTTTTTCATGCAGAATTATTCGATTTGCTCTAAGTCTGATATACCGGTTTATTATGTTAAGGAGCTTCCCTGATTAGATTTGGAATTTCATTAGTTAAGTATAAAGGGGGGAAAGAGGGCTACCCCCTTAATTTAGATAAATGTTTTTTTCATTCAGAATTATTCGATTTGCTCCAAATTCGGAGTACCTGTTTATTATGTTAAGGAGCTTCCCTGATTAGATTTGGAGGTTCATTAGTTAAGAATAAAGGGGGATAGGGGAGCTAGTCCCCCCACCCCATAATTTAGATAAATGGGTTTTTCGTGCAGAGTTATTCGATTTGCTCCAAATTTGCTATATCGGTTTATCATGTTAAGGAGCTGCATTGATTAGGTTTGGTGGTTCATTAGTTAAGAATAAAGGGGGATAGGGGAGCTAGTCCCCCCCACCCCTTAATTTAGGTAAATGGGTTTTTCATGCAGAATTATTTGATTTGCTCCAATTTTGGTATACCGGTTTATTATGCTAAAGAGCTGCCTTGATTAGATTTGGAAGTTCCTTACTTAAGCATAAAGGGTGGAAAGGGGGGGGGGGTTAGAACTCCGCCCTTAATTTAGATAAATGGGTTTTTCATGCAGAATTATTCGATTTGCTCCAAATTTGGTATACCGGTTTATTATGTTAAGGAGTTGACGTGATTAGATTTGGAGGTTCATTAGTTTAGTATAAAGGGGGGGGGCTAGATCCCCCACCCTTAATTTAGATTAATGGGTTTTTCATGCAGAGTTATTCGATTCGCTCCAAATTTGGTATACCGGTTTATTATGTTAAGAAGCTGTCCTGATTAGATTTGGAGGTTTATTGGTTAAGTATAAATGGGGAGGGGGATGGAGGATTGTCCCTCCTTTTTAGATAAATGGGTTTTTCATGCAGAAGTATTCGATTTTCTTCAAATTTGGTATACCGGTTTATACTGATATGGCGCTTCCTTCATTAGATTTGGAGGTTCATTAGTTAAGTATAACAGGGGGAAAGGGCGGAAAGTCCCCTCCTCTTAATTTAGATAAATGGGTTTTCATGCAGAATTATCTAATTTACCTTAATTTTTTTTTCTAGGTTCATTCTGATAAGGAGCTTTCCTGATTACATTTGAAGGTTCAATGGTTAGGCATAAAGGGGGAAATGGGGGAGCTAATACCCCCCCTAAATTTAGCGAAATGGTTTTTTCATGCTGAATTACCTGATTTGCTTCAAATTTGGTATACCAGTTTATTGTGTTAAGGAGCTTCCCTGATTACATTTGAAAGTTCATTGGTTAAGTATAAAGGGGGGGAAACGGGGGCTAATCCCCCTTCATTTATTTTTTGAGGGGGGTTATTCTTTGAAATAAGAGTATAATATACAATTAGTGTGAATAGCCTGTGAGCTCAATGCCATCAGTTTAACTGGGCACTTTTATTTTTATTTTTTTCTCTCTTGAGGGGCGCAGTCAGGATCTTCACCATCACCTTTACCTGGGAAGGATTTTGAATCTTTACTATTCATAAACTTAGAAAAAAATCATTGCGTTATATGATTATAAATTAGATTTTAGTAAATTCTTGGCACTTAAAAACCAATGCAATAAAAAACATAAGTAACCATTGTAAACTTAAGATTCAGATGACCGAAGTCTTGTTTTAGGTCGATTTTATATCACCCTTCAGACTCGGGCTTATTCTTTTTTAAACTGTAAAATTTTAATTGCTCTCGTGTCTCGTATGGAAAAAGTAAAAGAATATTTCTTTAACTGTAGGAAGTGATCATATACTTAATAGTAGCAAATTTATCAAATTTATATCAAATAAAATTTATCTAAATACATTGTGTTGTTAATGCTTTTTAAGCTGCGTTATTATCGAAAATCTGTTTATATTTCTGAAATAAATTTAGTATTTATCTTTTTCTCTCTTCTAAAAAGCCTTTTATTTAAGTAAAAGCAATTTAATTACTACTTTCATTATCATTAATCTTTCAGATTCTCGTAGTTTCAATAAATAAATGAGGCATCTGCCTGTTATCACTCTATCCTATTTCTTTTTCTTTGTTTTTTCATAAACAAAATGATCACAGAAGTCCTGTTTCTCTGTTCTTGTATAAGAACGAGAAAGCTATTAAAAAAAAAAAAAAAAAAGAAAGAAAGAAAATCGTGAAATTTGCAAATGGTGTCCCACGTCCGACACTGCCATGACGACACTGATAAGTCAATAACTGTTTAGAGTTTTTAGATTACTGCTCGAAAAAAAATCCCATATAATCAAAGTATATATTTTTATTTATTTGTTAACTAGAGAAAAGTTATTTCACCTTTAAGGATTTTAGGATGAGAACTTTTTTGTTGTTGTTAACAGCTAAAAATTTGGTAAACATTAAAAAGAAAGATATTTATAAACTGTAAATTGAGATAAGGAGATATATATTTTAAAAAGGGAAAGAAATTTTTGTTAAATATATTATTAAAAAGATAATTTTGCTTATTCATTGGGGGATAATTAGTATGTGGTATGTGATGATTGGTTAATTACATCATCACAGCTATTTTAAAAGAAGATTTACAATAATTGCACTTCCCCCACTCTTAAAGGAGGAGGCCCTAAAAAGACTGAAAAAACCATGTAACTTTTTAAATAAATTTAGAGCCTTCAAAATTTCGCTCATCTGCACATTTTAAAGAAGAATAACGTTTATAGGAAGTAACTCCCCATCTGTTTGGTTGAAGGAAATAATAGTAGAAAGTACATCTTTTCCGGAAGAAAAAAAATTACTTCTTCCTTTTTTTTTTTATTCTGGCCGAGATCTTTCTTAAAAAATAAATTTAAATATCTACACTATATATATAAAATCCTAATGAAACGGAAGTATGAATCGACTGATTAAACAACTGATTATGTTTCACGGCGATTTCTCCTAAAATATGGAATACTTTGCGATGAAATTAACACCAAAAATCAATATTGATCCGCAGATTTCAAAACTGGTATTAGAATTTTTAAATTCGAATTAGTTTTCGAAATATTAATTTTTTTCTAATTTTATATACATTTTTCTAATGATGGCAACTCAAATTTTAATCAAACAGATATTTTTTTTCATATTTCAGAAAAGGTTACCTTAAATGTATGCTAAGAAATGTACCATGCTACTTTTATTCATAATTCATTTTACTTGAACAATCTATCGCCAAATCGAAAGATTCTGATAGAGAAATCAATTCTGACGGTATTTTTATCTTAGCGAGACGCAGGTGATAATTCGCCAAACATTTTTCCGTCGCATTTCTTCATATTTTATTAATTTCATTTAAGATATAATCCTTTCATTCATTTTATTTAAAATACACAACTTTCATTTAAAATTGATGGCTTTCACTTCTTTCTTTTTTTTTTTAAACAAAACGAAACGAAAAAAATTAGGCACAGATGTTATCTACGCACAAAGGGGTACCTAATTGACGCCAAAATGGCATTATTGTGATTGATATGGTAACACGGCTATTGTTGTTTATTTGATAATAAATGTTTAGTTACTTTTATTTCTTTTTTTAAATCCTTCTATATATAAAAAAAAGTTTTGATTTGGAAATGGACCAATGAAAATCTGCGTAAATATTCCGGGTAGATCGGCATCCAATTTGAATGCTTAAGCATGGCCTTTCATCGTTAATATTAAAAAAAACTGTTGCATACAAAAATATGAAAATCAGTGGTATTATAGAGAAATGTTTGATAAACACGCTGATGCAGACAGTTTTCAAATCGAATAATTATTTTAAGAGATATTTAATGATAAAGTTGGACAAAATCGTTCCATTAAAAAAGTTTTATTGGAGCAAAAACTATACATGAGAATTTAATCATTTTTAGATCATTTTATACATTATAAGTTTCCGGTGTGCAGATTGCATTTACTTTTCTTATTTGACTCATTTTTTGAGGTTTCTTTTCTATTTTAAATTCAAATTTTCAGCATTTCGAGAGATATTTTTTACAAATTTTAGAAAAAGTTATTATTTTAAACTGTTGCCAATTGTATAAACAGCGCAAACAATAATGTTTACTTCAAATTAAAAATTTATTTGCACGTGACTATTACAAACAGAAAAAAAACTTTAAAATTAGAATTAAATGATTACATGTTAAAAGCAGGAAAATTACGTCATAAGAACCATATTTACACTTGAATTTTAAAAGAGAAACAAAATCTTAAAATAAAAAAATCATTATTATGCGTTAAAACTTGTAAATGGAGGATATCACGTCATATTTAAAATGGCCAAAAAATATGGCAAAACAATTTAAATTGAAAAATATATTTGAGCGATATATTTTGAAATAATCTTATCAACTATTATCGTGAATTCGAAGACAGCGCAAATAATATTTCCTTCTAACAACAAAAGTAATTTCACATGAATATTAATAAGAGAAATAAAACTTTGGTGCAAATTACGTCAGATTTGAAACGATACATTTAAAATGAATTATTTAAAAGAACTATCTTATACCGCTGTTAAAAAATACCGGGAGACAATGACACTGTTTACTTAATTCATTTTACATTAGCTTATTTTCAAATGTTTAACTAATTTTTTTAATTAAATACGAAAACAGCCATTGTATCACTTAACAGCAACAGATTTGGTCTTAAAAATCTCCAATCCAAGGAAAACGAATGGAAACCCGTTCAGAGAGATCGCTACTGGTTTTTTTTTTTTTTTTTTTTTTTTTTTTTTTTTTTTTTAAATTTTAATTTAATATTTTTAAAGCCGATCAAATTAGCATGCTTTTTGGATTTTGGTGTGCCTGAACGGGGGTTGGCGAGCGTAGCTTGTAGGAGGAGCCCCCTAGTTATATAAATTATTTTGCTCTATGATTATTAATTATTTTTTTTACATTTCCTTTAGAAAATAATAGAAAATAATTAAAAAATACGGTACTACTTAGTAATTCCGTCGACCAATTTCGCCAAATTATACAAATTGACATAATTTTTATTTTAAATAACGAAAGAACAAAAAAATTAGTATAACATTAATAAATATACAAATAAAACGTCGAAATAAAAATCACTTGATGACGTAAACACGTCTAACTTGCTTAAAGTCAACCGAATGTGACATTTATGATCAACCATTATTGGCATTTAATCTTATAGTTTGGCGATAGATTTTTGGTCGACGGAATATCTAAGGAATACCAAAAATGCATATGTAACTGGTATTTGAAAACGAGGTTTTCGCCAAATTTTCGTAAAAAAATAAAAATCACGCCAAACCTGCAGTGCGTATCTGGCCAAATATTACCACTCGAAAAAAAAAAATGCTAACTGGCGAGTTGAAAAAAAGCTATTGGCGAGATTTGCATCCGGTTAGCGTAACAGTACCTAGAATTCTTTGCGACAATGGCAACTTTTATGTAGTTTTATTCGAAAAAAAAATTTTTGATTTTTTAATCAAAATGGAAAACTTACGGTCCATATTGGCGCAATTTTTTTTCTAACGCCAATGTCATATACGGAACGGGCACTTAACTGGCGCCAAAGTATCGTTATTTTGCTTGATATGGTAAGCGGGATGTTGCTGTTTATGCTGTTGATGCGTTCCCCAAATTGGCGTCGTTAAAAAATCACGCCAATATGGGACGTATATGACATCTTTGCCAAACTTTCATATGAACGGCAAAGGGATCAGACCGTATTTGTTTATGGCAGTTGATAACTTGAACTATTATAATATAGATGAAATGATGGCGATAGAATAATATTTGGCGACTTATCACCTGTGCCTGGCTAACATTAAAGTACCAAAATGCACATAGAGTATAAAAAGCGAAGTGATCCGCCTGGAACTGTTGATGATAGTCACATGACTTAGGCTATTGTTATAGAGATTGTTTTAAAATACCGGGAGACAAAGACTTTGTACACATAATTTATTTTATTTTAGTTTCTTTTCAAATGTTTAACTGATCCTCTTTAATCAAAAACAAAAACAACCGTTGGATGTCTTAACAGCAACTGAATCGCCCTTAAATTTTTGCAATCAAAGGGAATTGAATGGAAACCCGTTTACAGGGAGATCTGCACAGCTTTTTTCAGTATAATTCAATCTTCTCTAATATTTTTAAAACCCATCAGATTAGCGTGTTTTTAGATTCTGCGGTGTCTGAACGGGGGTTGGCGAGCGTAGCTTGCAGGGGTCAGATCTCCCTAGTACTGATATAAATTATTATTAAAATTACATTTTAAATATAATAATTTTAAAAGTTAAAAAACTTTATTATTCGACTCAAAGGTAGCTTACTTCTGGGTCCCCGACATTGTCTAGGACCCCCATAAATGGGGGTGAGGGCTGAGAGGTAGTTGTTACGGCCCTGCTGATTCGCTACGTTTTGGAATTGATATTTTTGAGCTTATCTGTGAACATCGAAATGTCGATTCTAGAATTTGGGAATCTATTCTTATTGTGATCGATTCTGTTTTATACGATGTCGATTTTAATCGATTCTCAAATTTTCCAGAATCGCCCATCACTAGCTACAATAAAGGGCCCAAAAGAGGCCATCTGATAGTTAAGAGCAGGGCCCTAACATGCAAATATGTTAAAAGGTCTTCGATCTTCAATTATTCAAAATTAACCATAGAGTTATGAATTATTCCTTAGAATAATAATTTAAAGAAATGCGCCAAAAATTGGGTAAATGCTTAAATGATTGTCCTAGGGCCCAAATAAAATATGAGGGTGTTGGTCCTGGGAGAAGAGTCCAATTCTCAGTTTTAAAATTATGCACTGAGAAGGTGAGAAAATTAGAGGGTGAAAAATGCATGGCGCACAAAAAATTCAAGGGACCTACGGGATCCTAGGGGGGAGAATGGAGCAAGGGTCTTAATTGGGATGTTGAAATGGGAGAATAACTAAATGAAAAAAGGATACCAAAAATAAAGATCGGATTAAAAGGAAGCAATTTATTAACAATTTAGGGCGAAAAAACTTCAAGGGGGGCTGTACCGGGCCTCAGGCTGCCAGGGTCATAACTGGAATGTAGAAATGAGGGAATAACTAAATGGAGAATTGGCCCCAAGAACGAAGATGATCGGATATAAAGGGGGTAAGTTATTAACAATTTAGAACATAAAAACTTAAAGAGGCACAGGGGCCCCGACCCTTAAAAAAAGAAAAAATCTGATTGTCAGGTGCATCAGGACATGTCTTGGACTGTTCTCACCTAAATGTTCAGACTTCTACGTGCGGTAGATTTTGCTAGTCATCAAACGCAGACACACAGACACTCACATACACACAGACAGAGCGAAACTTTCTTTTATTGGTATACGTTTTATTCAATTTTTCTCGCTAAAAACTGGGTTGTCGTTAAATCCGATCTCGCTGAAAATTTATTCTACAGTTAAATACAAACACACTTTTAGTAGCTGACGAGTTATTGAGGTTTTAATGCATATGTATAAAATATTAATGATGATTGAGTAAAAGCACTGATTTATGAAATTGATGAGCTATCGATATTATTGTACCCCCATATCAGTAACAAATAAATATTACTTCTTTCAACAAAAACAAAGGTTTATAAGGCTGGCGAATCACTGATCTTTTAATATATAAATTAAATAAATTCAATGCGCAAAAAGACGAATTTGTGAGAATGTCAAGTTATCAAGATTGGATATATATAATTCATTAATGACATTCGACATAATAAAATCACAGATGATTAAGGATGACGACTTTTCAAGGTTTTTTGGAAATCATACAGAATTTATATCAAACTGATTGAAATATAAATGTAAACAGATTGCGAAGTAACTAGATTTTTGCGTTTTGAGAGATCGTTTGGGGATAACTTGTTATTTTGATTTTATTGCGGATGTAAAGAAAATTAATTATATTCTATTGCAGAGAAGCACTGCTTTATGAGGATGAAGAGTTATCAAGGTTTTAACCACAATAACCAATGATAATTGTTTAAATAAAAACATAGATTTATAGGCTTGAGGATTCATCAAGGTTTAACCGTATAACTTGTATTCGATATATAATAAAACAGATTAATGAATCTTCAAGTTATCCAGTTTTTAGAGCAAATGTATGAATAATAATATTAACTAAATATACTTATTTATGAGGATGTCGAGTTATCGAGGCTTTAACATATAAGCGTAATAATAATAACATTTTATTAAACTAGCTGGCTTCACCCTCTAGCGCGCTCATAATTACATCGGGGCCTCTAATTTATGCTAACATCGAATAAAACGAATGTCGAATTCATATGAAAATTTTCGTTAGGTGCAGTAGCGTAGCTACGTTGTTTGCCGCCCGGGATTTCATCCGTTTATTAAATAATATTGCGTTAATTATAAAAATAGTCCGTGAAATTTACAGAGGGGGAGGGGCAACCTTCCACCGCTTATGTGTGTATTCTTTCCTCGGGTTCTAGGGGCCCGATTTCAACGGGAATTGGTTCATTTAAGTTAGATTACAATTCAGCTACTTTCTGTATTATTAAAGGTTATCGTAGACTTCAGTTACCAACATTTTCGAACATTAATGATGCATTCATTTTTCGGGTTCTATGGGCTTGATTACAACGAAGTTTGTCTCATTCGACTTGGTTTTCGATTATCTGCGGCACGTGCGGAGCACTTCCGGTACATACTGCTTTAGGTAGCGGGGACCCAGATCACAGGTTCGTTCGGTAAGAGATTTGTTGGGAACACACGAGAGGCTGTGGAAGGTAATGGGGCTTCCGAAACTAGGTTCATTTAAAAGATTTTCAAAGGATAAAAAAATCATACAAACTTGAGTTTTATTTAAGGTTATTATGATGGCCCTGGACAACGCCGGGTGGGTCAGCTAGTGTGATATAAAATTACACTGTATAAAATTCGGTTGTAACCAGGGCTTAATTTGCGCCGGAGCCCACCAGAGCCTGGCTCCGGTAATTCTCTGTTTTTAGTAAATATTTAAATATTGTTCGGAATTCACGGAACTCGTAAATACAGGGCTCTGGATCCCAGTGCAATAGCGCTTCCGAAAAACCAAAGCTTAAATTACCTTTTCCTTTCCTTCTGATCTCCAAGCTTTTGCATTATTTTTACAAAAACACTTATATGTGACGTAATGTGTCACATACGTAGGAGATGGAGATAAAACGGACTCAATTTTTATATCAGTTTTTAGGCTTATACTGACTCGAGCTCAATCTGTATTACATTTAAAATTTTATTTATTCATGTATTGAAAAAAAAAATCCTCTTTTAAAATTACGTATTATATTCCACTTCAAATCATTTTAATGCTATTTTGATCAAAATGCAGGGAAAACAGAAATCGTGTTTTTCTATTTCAAATTTATATCGGCGACGTGTTGATACAGCGCCACTCAAGAGACTGAACAATAAATTTGCTTTCAGTTCGATTTTCTTTTGTGACAGTAGGATAATTTTTTATTGGCTGGGTTTTCTTTTTATTATTTCGATATCTAACCTGAAAAGAATATTTTCTGTTTTATCCAACAAGCATCAGCTCGACGTTTTGTGTGTTCGAGGTTTTTTGTCTTCTATTGCGTATGAGTATAAAAATCACGTCAGTGATTTTTCTATTTATTTTGTATCATGAACGGTACCCTCGCTAAAGCTCTCTGCACCTATACGAAGTCACTTTCCTTTGTAAGTAGATATATTTACCATGTACTGTTATTCTGATAGAAAGCAATCGAGCAGTGTTTCCCCTTTTTCTATAACAGCATAGATTCTTTCCGATAACGTTGTCAAATTTTTAATTTTATCTGATTTTCAGGGACTCACCGCAAAAGATTGTTATGCGGAAGGAAATGATTATAGTTTAAGATATGCACTTTTTACAGGAAATTGTAGAACATTGTTCCATTCTTCAGCATATAAATATTCATTTCTGTAAATTTCATTCATTTTCTCTTATAAATGCATAGCTGCGAACTATCCCTTTTTTGTGTTAACACCATTTCCTAATCATAATCGTTACCCTATTTAAACGCAGAATTCTGCAATTAATTAACATAAAAAATAGGCACGGATTTGTGCTATTCAGAAGAAGTGATAACTAAAAAGTCGAATAGTTGACAGCTAAGTATATGCTGATAGATATATTTAAAATTTTTATTTTGCTAAAGAAAAAAAATGCTTTAAATTTTGCAATTAATGTACGAAATATAAATATGCAGATTACAGGGGCAGGGGGGAGGGGGGTTGAACGGTTCAGTTGTTGTACCGGTAGCACAGAATATTAGGGCTACGGAACTTTTTTGGTTAGAATTTAAGCCTTTGTGCAGTAATCTAATTGTAACGTAACCTTAATCTAACTCTGCCATAAACATTACCCAACTGTACACTAGCTGTAACATGTTACCTAACCGTAACCTAACGGTAACCTAACAGTAACATACCTTCAACCTAACTATAAACAAATTATCACCTAACCGTAACCTAACTGTAACCTAATTGCAACCTAACCTTAATCTAATTATAACATAACCGTAACCTAACTGTAACGTAACTATAAACTATCGGTAACTTAACGGTAATGTAAACTAATTATAAGCTAAATGTAACGTGACTGTAACCTACCTGTAACCTATCCATAATCCAACCGTAAACTATCTGTAACGGAAATGGAACATAACCGTAACCTAACAATGAGATATCTGTAACGGAAATGGAATATAACCGTAACCTAACGGTAATCTATCTGTAATGGAAATGGAACATAACCGTAATCTAACCGTAACCTAATTATAACCTAACCGTAACGTAACCGTAACCTACTTATAACCTAACCCTAACCTAACTGTAACATAACTGTAACCTAACCGTAATCTATCTGTAAAATAAACGCATCATGACAGTACGCTAACCGTAAACTAATTATAACCTAACCGTATACTAACTGTGATGTAACTATAACCTAACTGTAACTTAAATGTAACCTAACTGTAGCCTGGCGGTAACCTAACTGTAACCTATTCGTAACCTAACCGTAATCTAACTGTAACCTATCCGTAATCTTAATTGCAACCAAACTGTAACGTAAGTGTATCCTATCTGTAACCTAATCGTAGCATAAACGTAATCTAACTGTAACCTATCCGTAACTTAACCCTAATCTAACTGTAACCTAACCGTAACCTAATCTCAACCTAACCGTATCCTAACTGTGATGTAACTATAACATAACTGTAACTTAAATGTAACCTAACTGTAGCCTGGCGGTAACCTAACCGTAACCTAATTGTAACCTATCCGTAACCTAACCGTAATCTAAATGTAACCTATCCGTAATCTTAATTGTAACCAAACTGTAACGTAACTGTATCCTATCTATAACCTAATCGTAGCATAAACGTAATCTAACTGTAACCTAGCTGTAGCCTATCCGTAACTTAACCCTAATCTAACTGTAACCTATCCGTAACCTAACCTTAACCTATTTGTAACTTAAACGTAACCTAATTCTTACCTAAATTTAATCTAACTGTGACGTAACTGTAACCTAACCGTAACCTAACTGTAACCTAAGTTTAACGTAACCGTAAACTAATTATAACCTAACTGTACTCTAACTGTAACCTAACTGAAACCTAACAGTATTCAAACCAAAACCTAACTGGGCCAATCGTCCTCTCGGCTAAATATCTTGTCGGCTAAATGTCCTATCGGCTAAATGTCCTGTCAGCTAATTGTCTTGTCGGCTAATTGTCCTGTCGGCTAATTGTCTTGTCGGCTAATTGTCCTGTCGGCTAAATATCTTGTCGGCTAAATGTCTTGTCGGCTAAATGTCCTGTCAGCTAAACGTCCTGTCGGCTAATTGTCCATGTCGACTAACTGTCCTATCGGCTAATTGTCCTGTCGGCTAATTGTCTTTGTCGGCTATCTGTCTTGTCGGCTAACTGTCGCTGTCAGCTAATTGTTCTGTCGACTAAATGTACGTGTCGACTAAATGTATTTGTCGGCTAAACGTCCTGTCGTCTAATTGTTGTCTTCTAAATGTCTTGTCGGCTATTTGGTTGTCTGCTAAATGACATAGACCCGATTTCCAGAACTACCATTAATTTTGCTAGGTAAAATTCCCTGTTGCATGGACTAATATGGCGCACACCATAAAATATCAAATTTTAGCTGAAATTTTGAATTAAAAATTTTTTACTATTTTCCCTATTATTACATCGATAAATAGATTTTTACAAAATAATAATAATAATAATAATAATTTTAAAAAAATGCAATTTAACAAGTTACAACGACCATTTGGAAAATGATTTTTTCAAAGACTAAAATTTAAGACATCAAAAATAGCACGGAGTTGATCCTACATTACATACGCCGTGAATTAAGCATTAATAGTGTTATTACACGTAAAAATTGCAAGCGACAGAAATCGCCTGCGACTCGTACGTATTATCCAAGCATTTCATTGGCTGTTCGGGAAAAGGCTTTTCCATCGTCAGATTTCCAAGAAATCTGACGGCCAATTTTAAATGAAATTTACTTCTTAAACTTCTAAACATCCCACACTATTACTTTTATATCGTCGTATAGAGAAAAAAAATGTACTTTAAATGCAATTTGTTTGAAAGCTGTATCTCAATTTGTTTCTGAGTTATTAATTTTTTTGTTGTTTTTATTACTTTTTTGTCATAGTGGCAATACTCTGTTGTCCATCTCTGTTGAAAGTAAAGGGAAATACAGATTACTGTATAGACCAATCAGAAAACGAATAAAATGATGATTAAACCAATAAAAACCTTCAGATATGCTATTGATTTCCTACCCTGACGAGGACAATAACCATTTTTCCAAATGGTTAAAAATCATAAAAATAGAAAAATTCATGCAGAAGCTATTTTATATATAAGGCTTAAGACTGTAGCAGAGACCGAAAACGAATTTCGGTAATCTTTCCATTTTCGATCAAAATCGGAAACGGAAATGGTCCAAATTTTTTTTTAATTAATACATACATAAATATGCATAATTATTAATTAGTTATACGTAATTATTAATCATACGTGTAATCCAAGTTGGCTCTCTGTGTCTCTGACCAAAACCTTGTATTTTCTTATAAAATAAAATGTAATTAATTCATCAATGACACAGAATGATTTTCTTATTATACGAATTTCATCTAATTAAAAAATGTTTTAGGTTATACATACCTCGATTTAACTTTTATAACAATTTTTGTAAATGATCATCTGTTGCACTAGAACTTTCTCAAAAAGAGTATTCGAAACACTTCTGCAGTTTCAAGTAGTGATGGGCGATTCTCGAAAATTCGACAATCGAGAAAAATCGTCATCGTAAAAAATCACAATCGATACAGCCATCGATTAATTCCTAGAATCTACAATCGAGATGTTTTACAATCGATTATAACGAGAGAAGCTAAAAACAATTGTTGGAAAACTTCATAATTTCATAGTAGTGATAGGGTTTGCTCGATAATTCTGCTATCGCAAATATTTTCTCCTGATTTAGGCTTAAGGGGTTACTTCAGTCAATTGAAATGACCTGCTCCCTAATGCTAATCTTATGGAAGAAATTTATAAAGATATCTCATTTGAATTTCAGTATTTTAAAATGATTTTCTTTGCATTGGAATAAATTCCCCTTTCTTCTTTATGAAACTGCAATGTCCAAATCGCGTAACTATGGCGCATTTGATGAATCAAATAACCTTTCTACTTTTTAGATAACTCCAAAAAGTTTGATACAGTTTAAAGTTCCCCTAAATGTCAAATACTGTGGAATTTCACCATTGATTGAAAACAAAAGTTTCTTTCGAAAAACGTAAAGATAGTAAGATAAAGATACCTGCCAAGAGGGAACCTGCCTAACACGGAAACTGTTTTCCAGTACCTAGCTATTCCAACATGACTCTTTAAGTCTGTATCGAAATCCAAAGTAGCTACTTTATGACACATTTAAAAACTCATTTTTTATTTTAGACGCATTAGCTAGAATCGATTAGCATTTCCCTCTTTTCGATAAAGGAAAAAGGTTTGATACAAATTAAAGTTCCCTAAATGTCTAAAGTGTATCAAATGCTGTGGAATTTCTCCGTTTATCGAAAACAAGACAGCTTTATCGAAAAACGTAAGGATAACCAGATATATATAACTACTGAGAGGGAACCTACCTAACACGGAAATTGTTTTCCAGTGCCTAGCGATTCCAACATGATTCTTCAAGTCTGTATCGAAATCCAAAGTAGCTAGTTTCTGACACATTTACTAGCTCATTTTTTATTTTAGGCGCATTAGCTAGAATCGATTAGCATTTTCTTCTTTTCGATAAAGGCACAATGTTTGATACAAGTTAAAGTTCCCTAAATGTCTAAAGTGTGCCTAATGCTGTTGAATTTCTCCGTTTATCGAAAACAAAGGAGTGTTATCGAAAAACAGAAAAGTAAACAGTAAACAGAAAAGTAAATATATCCGCTAATAGGGAATTCTATAACTAAAATAAAACTTCAATGGACTTCTTTTTTGGTATTTTGGATAATTTTAATTTTCCAATCCTTACCAACGTGGTATTAGATGATGGGTTTGGAAAAGGTAGAAGAAATGCCCCCGCCCCCCCCAAAAAGGGGGCATTAGGCCCCAAATTGACAGTAGGGTAGACCAAGGATGAAAGTTAATTTGATGTACGAGAGGACTAGGGGAAGTTGAGAATGATAAAAAAAACTAAACCATTGAATAAGAAAAAAATTGAAGAAAAAGAAAAATGGTAAAAGAACAAGTGAAGCGTGTGATTAGAGCCAGACAAATGAAGAGGGGCCCGATGGGCCACAGCTGGTCCAGAATGAGTGCCCAAGTAGTCAGAATGGGTCAAGAACTTGGAGAATAGTACCTACAATGAAGAAAAACAATGAGACAAAACATTATGAAAAACAGATAAAAAATACCAATAGCCTGAGGCTAAAAGTAAAATTTTTCACTGGGCGGCGTCCCCTGGTGGTAGTAAAAATAAAATTGATATGAGAAGATAGGGGAGAGTGAAAAGACTTTATTTTGTGAATTTTATAATTTTTGGACAAACAGTATACTAAAGGTTTGAAAAAACAAAACTCTAAAGCGCCCTCTTGAGGCGAAGAAGGGAGTTAAAATTAAGAAACATATGTCCATATTTTTTATTCGATTTTAGACACAATTTGATGTTAGTCTTATAATTTTCCTATG
This sequence comes from Maratus speciosus, assembly GCA_963932465.1. Classification (NCBI taxonomy): domain Eukaryota; kingdom Metazoa; phylum Arthropoda; class Arachnida; order Araneae; family Salticidae; genus Maratus; species Maratus speciosus. The sequence continues at coordinate 138,259,593 of OZ010797.1, read as the reverse complement.
AGTGCAAGATACCGTACCAGAGTACGAAAAAAACCGCCGCTAAGTATATTCCTTTAGAGCATTTTAAGCCCAGGGGTCTAAAATTAACGGTGGATTGACAAAAGAAAGGTAGATTTAGAAAGGTTATGAGATTACCCTTATTTTAATATAAGAGAAACATTGTAATCCAATAAGAGAAACATTGAAAATCAAAGACAAACTGGCGCCGCCAAATTCACTAGAAAACTTCTATATCAACAACTGAAATCCGAACTGATAACTTAAACCACTATGCCTCCTAACCCATATCGGTTAATAACAAAAGTGAATGGAAAAGAACATGCGCTCCTTTGGGAAATCATGACTTACACCAGAAGCGCGGTAAGTTTGACTCTTCTGAAAGCTTCCTTTCTCTCGCCCTCTCTCTCGCATTTCGAGATATATTTTCTACTGCTGCAAACTGCTCGAGGAGATATGCCTGCTCGAGGGCAAACCTTTCGCTTACTTCGAGATATCTTATGGATTGTAACTCATCACTTCCCATTGCCATTCTCATTTCTCGCTCTCGGTCTCTGTTCAACATCTCATATGACATTGTCGAGAATCAGAAATCAGTTTTCGTCCTTCCTCGAAATGTTACTCTCGATGATTGTCATTTCACGCTCGGCCAAGAAGGGCCGAGATGAGATATCGAGGGGCGAGCTGGACAGAGAAATAGGCATGACAATGAGCTGTGAAATGAAGCTTTAATTTTCAATGTTTTTCTTATTTTTAGCCCTACCAAGCTGTCACATACCCGGAGCCCTCCGATAAATATTATTTATTAAATATAAAAATTTCAAAGAGGAAGGTGGGCCGGGTGAATTCCGAGGGACGTGAGAGTGGGCGGGCGCAATTAAAAAAAAATTACCGAACTCTTCCTGTGACATATCATCGAAAAACCCTTTGACAAATCTTTCATATTATGAACCTTTCTTCCCCCCGAAGGTGAAATTCGAGGGGTGGAGAGGTGGCGAACAAATTTTTAAAACCGTAGCCGATTTCTATAATAAATTTAAATATCATTTTAGATGTGGGTTTTTTGTGCAGTCTTCCGGTAAATATTATTTATTGAACATAAAAAGTTTAAAGTGGGGGCTGCGTAAATTCCGGGCGAAAGAGTGGGCCCAAGGGTAGGGGAGGGAGGGGGAGCAATTTTCAAACTTTTTTTGGACCCGTCATGTGATATGTTATCGGAAAGCTCTCGTATGACTTTCATATTATGAGACTTTCTTCCTCCCCTCCCCAATTTGGCCCCCACTGCGGGGGGTAGTTTTTTCCGTTTTTATCATTTTAGATCGGATTTTTTTATGGAGTCCTCCGATAAATATTATTTATAATATATGAAATTTCAGGACACTTTTCTAAATTTAGCCAAGACTCCTCATGTGACATATCGTTGGAAAGGTTTGTGACTACTTATTGATGTTATGCACTTCCGGTGGCCGTCCCCCCACTTTGACCTCCGGGGGACACTTTTTCAAATTTAGCCAAGACCCCTCATGTGAGATATCGTTGGAAAGGTCTGTAATTACTTATTGATGTTATGCACCTACGGTGTTCGTCCCCCCCACTTTGCCCCCCCCGGGGGGGGGGGGCACTTTTCAAAATTTAGCCAAGACTTCTCATGTGAGATATTGTTGGGAAGGTCTGTGACTACTTATTGATGTTATGCACCTCCGGTGACAGTCCCCCCTACTTTGCCCCCCCGGGGGCCATTTTTCCAAATTTAGCAAAGACCCTTCATGTAATATATCGTTGGAAAGGTCTGTGACTACTCATTGATGTTATGCACCTATGGTGTCCACCCCCCCCCACTTTGCACCCCGGGGGACATTTTTCCAAATTTAGCAAAGACCCTTCATGTAATATATCGTTGGAAAGGTCTGTGACTACTCATTGATGTTATGCACCTATGGTGTCCATCCCCCCCACTTTGCACCCCGGGGGGCATTTTTCCCAAATTTAGCCAAGACCCCTCATGTGAGATATCGTTGGAAAGGTCTGTGACTACTTATTGATGTTATGCACCTCCGGTTACAGCCACCCCACTTTGCCCCCCCCCCGAAGGACACTTTTTCAAATTTAGCCAAGACCCCTCATGTGAGATATCGTTGGAAAGGTCTGTAATTACTTATTGATGTTATGCACCTACGGTGTTCGTCCCCCTCACTTTGCCCCCCCCGGGGGGGGCACTTTTCAAAATTTAGCCAAGACTTCTCATGTGAGATATTGTTGGGAAGGTCTGTGACTACTTATTGATGTTATGCACCTCCGGTGACAGTCCCCCCCTTCCCCCCCCGGGGGGGACACTTTTTCAAATTTACCCAAGACCCCTCATGTGAGATATCGTTGGAAAGGTCTGTGACTACTTATTGATGTTATGCTCCTCCGGTGACAGTCCCCCTCCCACTTTGCCCCCCCGGGGGACACTTTTTCAAATTTAGCCAAGGCCCCTCATGTGAGATATCGTTGGAAAGGTCTGTAACTACTTATTGATGTTATGCTCCTCCGGTGTCCGCCCCCCCACTTTGCCCCCCCCGAAAGACACTTTTCCAAAAATATAGCCAAGACCCCACAAGTGAGATATCGTTGGAAAGGTCTGTGACTACTTATTGATGCTCTGCACTTCCGGTGACCGCCCCCCACTTTTTCCCCACGGTGGACACTTTTCTAAATTTAGCCGAGGCCCCTCATGTGACATATTGTTGGAAAGGCCTATGACCACTTACTCATGTTATCCACCTCCCGCACACCTCCCCCCTCTTTGCCCTCACGGGAAGGGCATTTTTATAAATTCAGATCCAGACCACTCATGTGACATATGGTTCGAAAGGCCTAAAGACCTGTGACGTATTATTCATATTATGCAGCTACTGTGCCCCTCCTCTCACTTTGACCCCTACCCCAAGAGATCTGGTCCGAGATTCGTTCGTTTCGAGATTATATTTTTTTACAAGATTTTGTAGTGCGTGCACACCACGCCTGCTATACGGTGTCGTATATAGCGGGTAACCTGTTCGTGATTTCATATTACAAGATTACGTATAACTTAAGGGCCCCGATTAAAGGAGGGGCCCACTAGCGGGCGAAGTCACCTAGTCTTTATTAACGCCGACTCATTCCAGTTCACCCGCAGACGTTTCTTGATAAATGTATGACGTATATAATATATAATATATGATGTATAAAAGCAATTGGCAAGCTGGAGTCATCGAGAAAAAATTTACACAATCGAAAAATATCGAGATGTCCATACAATCGAGAAAATCGAGAAAAACATCTCGTTATCGCCCATCACTAGTTTCAAGCTAAAAAAATTTCTATTACTGTTAAGTCTGCAGCTTTTAATGAGCACGTAAAAAGCGCCTTCAAAATTTAGTCTTATATGCATTGCTTGCTTTATAATGTGCACTTTCATCTTGAATCAGTCGTGACTGATAATTATACACTGAAATGTTTTAGGTTATACATACCTCGATTTAACTTTTATAACAATTTTTGTAAATGATCATCTGTTGCACTAGAACTTTCTCAAAAAGAGTATTCGAAACACTCGAGTTCGAAACACTCGAGTTCGACTAAAGAGTGTCTCATTTTAGCCGATACACCTCAAATCAATGAATAATGTAGAAAATTTTCGAAGAAAGAAACGAAATTTTTGGAATACAGATAGTTTCGGTCCGGCCGAAATTACAGCAGCAGTTTCGCCGAAAACGAATTTTCGATGAAAATGAGATTTTAAGCCGAAATCGAAATCCAATTTTCGGTCGATCTCTAGTAAAAACAGAAAGCATACCGTTATAGACATGTTTCCTTCTGAGCAAATAGTTTCCTTTCGGCAGGACCTTAAGAAATTTCCGTTACAGACAGGTTTCCTTCTGTGCAGATAAATTCCTTTCGGCAAGACTTTACGAATTTTCTGTTATAGACAGGTTTTCTTCTGAGCAAATATATTCCTTTCGGCAAGACATTCAGATTTTTTCGATATAAACAGGTTTCCTTCTGAGCAAATATATTCCTTTCGGCGAGACCTTAAGAATTTGCCGTTATAGACAGGTTTCCTTCTGAGGAAATAGATTCTTTTTGGCAAGAGGTTAAGAATTTGCCGTTATAGACAGGTTTCCTTCTGAGGAAATAGATTCTTTTTGGCGAGGCCTTAATAATTTTCCGTTATAGACAGGTTTCCTTCTGAGCAAGTACATTCCTTTCGGCGAGACCTTAAAATTTCCATTATAGACAGGTTTCCTTTTGAGCAAATATATTTTTTTCGGCGAGATGTTAAGAATTTTCCGTTATAGATAGGTTTTCTTCTGAGCAAATAAATTCCTTTCTGCGAGAGGTTAAGAATTTTCCGTTATAGACAAGTTTCCTTCTGAGCAAATAGATTCCTTTCGGCGAGACTTTAAGAATTTTCCTTTCTGAGCAAATAGATTCTTTTCGGCGAGACCTTAAGAATTTTCCGTTATAGACAGATTTTCTTCTGAGCAAATATATTCCTTTCGCGAGATGTTAAGAATTTTCCCTTATAGAAGGTTGCTTATTAACAGGTTTACTGCATGAAGTTGTACTCGCTGCAGACTAACGGAAAGCATGATACCAAAAGGAATTTAAAATAATTTGCATATCGTGAAAAATCGGTATTTTTGGCGTCCCGCGCACTGGTTCTGCGGGACGGGTCTTAAAAGAGTTGAAAATCGGGACACCTTGCGTAAATCGGCACACCTGACACCAGTAGCGCCTTCTTTTCAAAAACATTGGGTGGACTTAAAATTTTTGAATAAAATAACACATATAATTTTTTCCCCTTAGTGTGTATGTGCGCGGAGAGAGATGGGGTATGAGGAATGATTAAAGATAATTCGAAATTAAATTATGTTTTTTCTAATCATATTTTTAAATTATTATAATTTTTTAAATAATTTTATTAAATTATATTCTTATAAGTTCTTCCTTTAAATTGTATATTGATGCATTAACTTCCGTTACATTAACTAGTTATACGTTAACTTCCTTATGAATTACACATTAATATTTATTTTAAATAACATTGGAATTGCTAACTAATTGAAAGTGCAAAAAACTAAATGTCAAGAAATGCGTACATTTTAGTCCCGTAAGTACTTTATCAAATCAAAACAGATGGCAAAATATGCAAGAAATTTGTTTTCGTGAGAAATTTAACTATACATCGCCTGAAGGGGTTTTCAGTGCTCCTGTAAATCTAAGTCCTTACTATTTTTCCAATAAAACTATTTTGAGAACATTAATAAAAGCAAATTACATTTCAGCAATTAAATAATTAAAATAATAAATTGTGAATTAAATCAATTGTAATTGAGAGGGCGGAGAGATTACATTATTGTTTGGGCTCGCGCCCCATGGGCAGAGTTGCAAAGGAACTCGCACATTTTGAGGGACGGGAATAAACCCGGAATTTCGGGGAACAAACCCGAAATTTTGGGGAATATAGGAAATTTTGAAAAAGTTTTGAAGATAAACAAAACCGGTTTTTTTTTTGGGTTTTTTTTTTTAATATTTTAAAACCCTAAATGTGTACATATAGCGCACACCATAAAATATCAAATTTTACCTCTGAAATTTTGAATTGAATTTTTTTTACTATTTTTCCCTTTTTTAGATCGATATATAGATTTAAAAAAAAAAAAAACATAAAAATAGAAAAATTCGTGCAGTGAAGGCTTAAGACTGAAGCAGAAACCGAAACCGAATTTCAGTAATCTTTCTATTTTCGATCAAAATTGGAAACGAAAATGGTCCAAAAATTTTTTTTAAATAATTAATACATACATATATATACATAATTATTAATTAGTTATACGTGTTTATTAATTATACGTAATTATTAATCATACGTGTAGCCCAAGTTGGCTCTCTGTGCCTCTGACCAAAACCTTTTAATTTCATATAAAATAAAATGTAATTAATTCATCAATGACACAGAATGATTTTCTTATTATACGAATTTCATCTAATTAAAAAATGTTTTAGGTTATACATACCTCGATTTAACTTTTATAACGATTTTTGTAAATGATTATCTGTTGTACTAGAACTTTCTAAAAGTATATTCGAAACACTTCTGCAGTTTCAAGCTTAAAAAATTTCTATTACTGTTAAGTCTGCAGCTTTTATTGAGCACGTGAAAAGCGCCTTCAAAGTTTAGTTTTATAGGCATTGCTTGCTTTATAATGTGCACTTTCATCTTGAATCAGTCGTGACGGATCATTATAAACAGTAAAATTCATAGCTATTAAGAGTGTCTCATTTTAGCCGATAGACCTCAAATTAATGAGTAATGTAGAAAATTTTCGAAGGAAGAAACGAGATTTTTGGAATACAGATAGTTTCGGTCTAGCCGAAATTACAGCAGCATTTTCGCTGAAAACGAATTTTCGATGAAAATCAGATTTTGGGCCGAAAACGAAATCGAAACCGAATTTTCGGTCGATCTCTGGTAAAAACAGAGAGCATTCCGTTATAGACAGGTTTTATTTCAAATTTTTGAATTTTTGTGGAAATTTTTATTTTAAAAAATTTCAGGGAAGAATGTTAAAAGGATAGATTTTATAACATGAATTCTCAAAACTTATGATTTTACAGTCCAGGTCTTTAATAATTTATTAAAATTCATTAGCTTTACAACAATAGCGGCTGTAAATTGATAAGGATTTAAATGTTTCTTTAAAAATATTTTTTTTTTAGTTTCTGTTTGCTCGCATATCTACTTATTAAGACATATTCTATATTAATTTTCTAGCGAGTTGAATTGTATTTTTGCATTCATTTCTTTTAATTTTGTTCATTTTTTATTATTGCATTCGTTGATTCGAAGAACAGGGTTGAAGGTTATAGTCATGTCAGGGAAGATGAATCTCTCATCTGCCTCTTTCATTTTTTACTTATCGACGAAAGACTATTAAAATACCAAATTTACTTATGACATTTTAATTTCTCTTACTTAATATTTCTGCAGCTTAAAGGGTTTCAGGACTCTTAAAATTGGAAAAAATGAAAAATAAAGACTATTTTCAACATTTAATATCTTAAAATGTATTTGATTTTAAGACGCAATTTTAATTGGAATAAAAGATATAAGTATGTTCTTTCATTTAATGTATTTAAAAAATTATAAGATGCAGAATTAGCATTTACAGGGGGCTCCAAACTGTTAGACATTTGACGAGCAAAAAATCGGCATAACAGCTTACGCGCACGATTACAAAATAAGTATTGCAAGTAGAATGAAAATTTTGGTGCCTACTTATATTTCATATTGAAATAATTACCCTGAACCTAAATAAATTTGTATTTAAAGCTTTTTAATATTTTTAATACAAAGTTGTATTTAGCTAATGCAAAATTAAGAAAATTTCAACAGTATAATCACCTACAAAAAAATATTGTTTTGAACAATAAAAAGGAAATTTTAGGTTCAGCTTATACAGACGAACATGAAATATATGTTTTGAAAATTTCATGAAAAAATATTCATAAGTTTTTGGGATATCGTGCGGTATATGTCCAAAAACGTCATTTGGAGAAAAATGGCTTCAAAGTTTCCGAAACGACGCTTCAGCTATTGAACGTATATAAATGTAAATAACCATAACTTCAGCTCTAATAGGAATTTTAAGGGAACAATTATATCAAAATATTCCGAAAAAATAGGAGTTTAACATCTAAAAAAATTAAAATTTCGAAAAATTTAAAGCTTTAAGAGTCCTGAGACTCCTTAAGTGTGTATTTTGTTAGTTTTCATGTAAACCGTGTTATTTTTTGTATTTTTATGTTGATAAGTTTTGTTTACATTGACAAAAATTGAAATCCTTAAAAATAAGTAAAAGTAATAAATTAAAAATTTTCCATGAATAAAACTTTCTGAAAACTCCCGAACATTTTTTTTTTTAATTTCCTTCCCAAAAAAACCCGGTTTATTCCCGAGAATATTGAAACATGGCAACTCTACAACTATCTACCTTCGCTCAAGGGCGGATCTGGAGGGTCCTCAAGGGGGGGGGGGGGGGGGGGGATTTTAGAAATTTGGAGACTCCAATCTGATGCGCGGGTCGGGACTAATTTTTTTCACTGAGGGTCGGGTTTGCGTCCGGTTGACTTCCACTTTTTGCTGCGGGTCGAGTAAACTTCTACATTTTTGCTGCGGGTCGGGTTTGGGCCCGGTTGACTTCTAGTTTTCTGCTGCAGGTCAGGTTGACTTCTATTTTTTTCTGTGGGTCGGGTTTGGGTCCGGTTGACTTCTACTTTTTGCTGCGGGTCGGGTAAACTTCTGCTTTTTTGCTGCGGGTCGGGTTTGGGCCCGGTTGACTTCTAGTTTTCTGCTGCAGGTCAGGTTGACTTCTACTTTTTTCTGTGGGTCGGGTTTGGTTCCGGTTGACTTCTACTTTTTGCTGCGGGTCGGGTAAACTTCTACTTTTTTGCTGCGGGTCGGGTTTGGGCCCGGTTGACTTCTAGTTTTCTGCTGCAGGTCGGGTTGACTTCTACTTTTTTCTGTGGGTCGCGTTTGGGTCCGGTTGACTTCTACTTTTTGCTGCGGGTCGGGTAAACTTCTACTTTTTTGCTGCGGGTCGGGTTTGTGCCCGGTTGACTTCTAGTTTTCTGCTGCAGGTCGGGTTGACTTCTACTTTTTTCTGTGGGTTCGCGTTTGGGTCCGGTTGACTTCTACTTTTTGCTGCGGGTCGGGTTAACTTCTACTTTTAGGTAGATTTCGTATGAAATACTACCTATTGGGATCGTTCCTATGTTGGAATTTCTGAAAAATTTTTGCAGATCTACACCGATCATGACCCCTAGAACCCAAAACCACCCTCAGTAAAAAACTTTATATATATATATATCTATCTGTCTATCTATCTATCTATCTATCTATCTATCTATCTATCTATCTATCTATATATATCACTTTCTTCTGGACACGATAACTTTCGTAATTCTGCACCAATCTCTTCCAAACTGATACATAAAATCAATGGGCATAAAATCTCGGTCAAGTTCGTTAATGGGCAAAATCGGACCAAGGGGAGGGAAATAGGGAGGGGTTTTGTGAAAACAGAAAACCCCCCATAACTTCTTAATTTTTGTACATATCAAATCAGTTTAAAGTTTTTATTACTTCTAAAAATAGGGCCAAAAATTTATGTATCACAGATTTTTGATAAAGTTAAAAATGGGCTCAAGGGGCGCAAAAAATAGGGTTTTTGGGAGAAAAAAATTCATAACTTCATCAATTCTCAAGATATCAAATTCAATTAATTTTATTATAAATCTCCTTAACATTATCTAAAACTTTTATATTCACAAGTTTTTGATAGGAGCAATTCGTACCGCAAAAAAAATTAAAAACGAAAACAAAAAGGGCGTTTGAAGAAGAAACAAATCCATAACTTCGTCAATTCTCAAGATATCAAATCCAATTAATTTTATCATGAATTTCCTTAACATTATCTACAACTTTTATATTCACAAGTTTTTTATAGGACCAATTCGTACCGCAAAAAAAAAATAAAAACGAAAACAAAAAGGGGGTTTGAAGAAGAAAAAAATCCATAATTCGGTCAATTCAAAATATATAAAATCCCCATGAATTTATCATATATCTTCTTAATATTGTCTACAACATCTATATAGACAAGTTTTGGATAGGACCAATTCTTAGAGCAAAAACAAATTAAAAAAATCCCTGCCGACCCGGCCTACAGGCAGAGGTAGATTTCGAAGTTAAGTATACTAATTTCACCAACAAAAACTAAATCATTATTAGATATAAATCCACTTTAACAGTTTTATCAGTCTGCTTTTGACGAGTTTTTATTTCCTTTTTATAAAATAGCTGGTTTTATCAGAATCATGTTAAGGCGATATTAAAAAAATATTTTTCCATACTCAACAACTCGAAATTTTCTGGCACATTTTCAGATTAATTTTTAATTGAAAAAAAAATATGAAACATGCCTGACGTGATTTTTGAAAAGATTTATAAGCGACCTGTGTTTTTATTTTTCTTTCAATTAATTAAAACTTGATTAATAAACAATTATTTTCTCAGTAGGGCAAGATTTTTCGTTTCTAACACAATCGCTTCGGGAAATTCTGTTCAAAATGCCCACTTTGACATCATTTCTTGAAATATATTCTGCCTCTATCAAAAAATCGATCATTACTGTACATTATATAGTTTCTGAATAAGAGAATCTAGCAATTGGATGCGTTTGAGAGCAAAAATGAGTAAGAAAATAGACAGTTTGGATTTGAATGCACCCTTACTAAGATGATTTTTTTCTTCAACCACTATGTATTTTTAATTTGTTTTTGCTGTAAGAATTGGCCCTATCAAAAACTTGTCTATATAAATGTTGAAGACAATATTAAGAAGATATATGATAAATTCATGGGGATTTTATATCTTTTGAATTGAGGGAGTTATGGATTTTTTACTTCTTCAAACCCCCTTTTTGTTTTCGTTTTTAATTTTTTTTTTTTTTTTTGCGGTACGAATTGGTCCTATCAAAAACTCGTGAATATAAAAGTTGTAGATAATATTAAGGAGATTTATAATAAAATTAATTGGAATTGATATCTTGAGAATTGACGAAGTTATGAATTTTTTTCTCCCAAAAACCCTATTTTTTGCGCCCCTTGAGCCCATTTTTAACTTTATCAAAAATCTGTGATACATAAAATTTTTGCCCTATTTTTAGAAATAATAAAAACTTTAAACTGATTTGATATGTACAAAAATTAAGATGTTATGGGGGGTTTTCGGTTTTCACAAAACCCCTCCCTATTTCCATCCCCTCGGTCCGATTTTGCCCATTAACGAACTTGACCGAGATTTTATGTCCCTTGATTTTATGTATCAGTTTGGAAGAGATTTGTGCAGAATTGCAGATGTTATCGTGTCCAGAAGAAAGTGATAACACAATTGCTTCGGGAAATTCCATTCAAAATGCCAACTTTGACATAAGTTTTTGAAATATATTCTGCCTCTATCAAAAAATCGATCATTGCGGTACATTATATAGTTTCTGAATAAGCCAATCTACCAATTAAATGCGTTTGAGAGCAAAAATGAATTTAAAAATGAGTCAGAAAATAAGCAGTTTGGATTTGAGTGCATCCTTAATGCAATGATTTTTCCAACTCAGTCCGCTTCGGGAAATTCGGTTCAAAATGCCCACTTTAACAGCATTTTTTTAAAAATATATTCTGCCTCTATCAAAAAATCGACCATTACGGTACATTATATAGTTTCTGAGTAAGAAAACGTACCAATTGGAAGCCTTTGAGAGCAAAAATGAATTGTAAAATGAGTCAGAAAATACGCAGTTTGGATTTGAATACACCTTTACTTAGATGATTTTTTTCTTCAACCGCTATGTATTTTTAATTTGTTTTTGCTGTAAGAATTGGTCCTATCCAAAACTTGTCTATATAGATGTTGTAGACAATATTAAGAAGGTATATGATAAATTCATGGGGATTTTATATCTTTTGAATTGACGGAGTTATGGATTTTTTACTTCTTCAAACCCCCTTTTTGTTTTCGTTTTTAATTTTTTTTGCGGTACGAATTGGTCCTATCAAAAACTTGTGAACATAAAAGTTGTAGATAATATTAAGGAGATTTATAATAAAATTATTTGGAATTGATATCTTGAGAATTGACGAAGTTATGAATTTTTTTCTCCCAAAAACCCTATTTTTGCGTCCCTTGAGCCCATTTTTAACTTTATCAAAAATCTGTGATACATAAAATTTTGGCCCTATTTTTAGAAGTAATAAAAACTTTAAACTGATTTGATATGTACAAAAATTAAGAAGTTATGGGGGTTTTCGATTTTCACAAAACCCCTCCCTATTTCCATCCCCTTGGTCCGATTTTGCCCATTAACATAGATAGAGAGATAGATAGATAGATATATATATATAAAGTTTTTTACTGAGGGTGGTTTTGGGTTCTAGGAGTCATGATCGGTGTAGATCTGCAAAAATTTTTCAGAAATTCCAACATAGGAACGATCCCAATAGGTAGTATTTCATACGAAATCTACCTAAAATACATACCGGTTGAAGTAAAAAACGATCTTAGTAAGGGTGTATTCAAATCCAAACTGCTTATTTTCTGACTCATTTTACAATTCATTTTTGCTCTCAAAGGCTTCCAATTTGTACGTTTTCTTACTCAGAAACTATATAATGTACCGTAATGGTCGATTTTCTGATAGGGGCAGAATATATTTTTTTAAATGCTGTTAAAAAGGGCATTTTGAACCGAATTTACCGAAGCGGATTGTGTTGGAAAAATCATTGTATTAAGGATGCGCTTAAATCCAAACTGCTTATTTTCTGACTGGTTTTTAAATTCATTTTTGCTCTCAAACGCATTTAATTGGTAGATTCGCTTATTCAGAAACTATATAATGTACCGTAATAATCGATTTTTAGATAGAGGCAGAATATATTTCAAAAAATGATGTCAAAGTGGGCATTTTGAACGGAATTTCCCGAAGGGATTGTGTTAGAAACGAAAAATATTGTCCTTCTGAGAAAATAATTGTTTATATATCAAGTTTTAATTAATTGAACAAAAAATAAAAACACAGGTCGCTTATAAATCTCTTCAAAAATCACGTCAGCAAGTTTCATATTTTTTTTTAATTAAAAATGAATCTGGAATTATGCCAGAAAATTTCGAGTTGTTGAGCATGGAAAAGTATTTTTTTGAATACCGCCCTAACATGATTCTGATAAAACCAGCTATTATATGAAAATGAAATAAAAACTCGTGAAGAGCGGCCAGATAAAATTGTTAAAGTGGATTTATCTATAATCATGATTTAGTTTTTGTTTGTGAAATTAGTATATTTGACTTCGAAATCTACCTCTGCCTGTAGGCCGGGCCGGCAGGGATTTTTTTTGCTGCGGGTTGGGTTTTGCCCCAGTTGACTTCTATTTTTCTGCTGCGGGTAGGGTTGACTTCTACTTTTTAGTTGCGCTTAGCGCGCTGGGTTTGGGTTAGATTGACATACATTATTTCGGGCTTGAGTCAGTTTCGGATTGGGTTTTCACTATTGCGAGAAGGGTTCGGGTTGACCCGATTTTTGAAAAGTAAGTCTAAATATTTTTGAAGATAAAAACAATATACAGTAAAAGCTCCATAACGGACACGTCCAAATAATTATTTAGGGATACTTTTCAATCTTCAGGATTATGTAAAAAGTACTAATTTGGTATAAAACTGCTTGTCTCTTTATATCTAAGATCAGTTGTAATTCAGTAAAGAATGCTTTGAAACTTATCAAAAAACATACCGGGTGTCCCAAAATGGACTGACTGATTTTAAAATTCAATAACTTGCAAATGATGACAGCCATTTAAAAAAAAATCTTGCAGGTTATGTAAGATGTCAGGAGATTTTTTGCTGCAATTCTTGATTTTACTTTACAATAGCAGCGATAGATGTCGCTTCAATCTAAAATCGTTAAATCGGGGCCCAATTTCTGGCCTTCCTCCTCCGAGCACAGATTTAGCATCTATTGCTTGCAGCGCCCTCTATCGTTGCTATTTTAAACTAAAATATAGAATCGCAGTAAAAAAACTCCTGATTAGGGGTGATTCCCAATAAATAAATAAAAAAAAAAATCTGAAATTCAAAGCAAATTTTCTGAAAGGTTACAGTAGAGGGAGGGGGGGGGGGATTTAATCCTGGCACTAATTATTTTTGTTGCAGGTCGGGTTAACTGTTTTCGATTCGGGTCGATTTCAGGCTGAGTCGCTGAGTGCAGATTCTTGCACAAGCTGTGTTTGAGTTAACCCGTTTCTTCAAAAGTTAGTTCAGTATATTATTTCAGATTAAAAACGATATCTATAATAATAAACATATAGATATATATATGTGTGCTGTTTTCTAAAGAGACCGCTGTATTTTTTCGACGACTCTTTGGTGAAATTTGCATTTCTTCCACGACTCTTTGACAAAATGCGCGTTTTCCACTACTCTTTGACAAAACTCGCGTTTTTCAGCAACCTTTGACGAAATTCGAGTTTTATCCGCGATCCTTTGACAAAATTTGAGTTTTTTCGAGACTGTTTGATGAAATTCGCTTTTCTTTCGCGACCCTTTGATGAAATTCCCGTTTCTTTCGCGACCATTTGATGAAATTCGCGTTTCTTTCGCGATTCTTTGATAAAAATTGCATTTTTTCGCAAACCTTTGACGAAATTCGTGATTTTTCGTGGCCATTTGCCAAAATTTCCTTTTTCTGCCGCGATCCTTTGACGAAATTTAAGTTTTTTCTGCTGCCCTTTGACGAAACTCACTTTTTCCTCGATCATTTGAAGAATTTCGCGTTTTTTCAGCGGCCTTTTGACCAAATTCGCGCTTTTTCGGTGTCTCTTTGAACAAATTCACTCTTTTTCGTCGTCCTTTTGACAAAATTTGCGCTTTTTCTGTGATCCTTTGGAGGAATTGAAGTTATTTTTAGATTGGCGAAATAGATTTTTTATGACGACCATTTGTCAAAATTCGTGACTATTTTTATATCCGAATTTAAGCATTGATGATTTTTTTTTTTAATTTTCTGAACCGAACGCCTTAACCCTCTCGCCGCGTATTTTTAAGCAAAATAGCTTCAAAAATTGCGCATTTATTTTATTACATATTTCAAATCTTCATATATTTTAGAGTTAAAATATGCCCGAAACCTTTGTAAAAGAGGGTTTTTTTTTTTTTTTTTTTTTTTTTTAATAGAATTAGATCATAAAAAAAAAGATTTGCTGCGGAAATCGCGGGTTGTGCAAATTTTGCTACTTTTACGTTGGCCGTGGAAATCGCGGGATGCGCAGCGAGAGGGTAAAATTTTTGGAAAATTCGGAACATAATCACCCCTGCTCCTTGACTTCTTACATAACTCTCCTGCAAGTATCTGTTTTAATAGCTGCCACCATTTGCAAGTTACTGAATTTTAAAATCAGCCAGTGCATTTTGGGACACCCTGTATGTTCATTAGCTATGGGATGATGGATGAAAGAAGCATTTAAAAAAAAAATAAAGCGGCCTTCGATATGTCAGTTAGAGGTTTCCCCGGGCTGAAATTTTCTGGCCCAAGTCCAGGTCCAACCCGCACAAAAAAATTATCGCCCGGCCCGGTATAAAAGCTAAAAAATCGACTCCAGCACAGCCTGCATTTTGCCTTTAAAACTATTCATAAAGCACACCACACTTACTTGTGCTCATATTTTATTTTCAGATTATGTTCCAAATTCATGAATACATAAAACGATATTATTAAGGACTATTTAGGCAATTATGTACATAAACACTACTTAAAAATATGAGACAATTACATTCAAATGAAAATCCAGTTAAAAAATCAGTTTAGAATGAAAGAAACGGATGATAAAAGAAAATCACAATTTTAAAGCTCTACAAGGAACTAGTATGTTGTGGCCATCACAAAACTTTCTTCTATCTCATACATGTCAATACTTCAAAATTCACTATCTCAGTGCCAATCTGTGTTCATCATGAGAATTCTAAAAATATGAAATCCCGTGCATTAGTTCTCGAGGTATGACTGTCACTGAAATCGTGTAAATCCAGCAAAATGCAGCATAGCAGCACCACCTATTTTGTTATTTACACCAGAACCTAATTATCACCAACTTATGTCAACGTCTAACTGAATATGAAGTGTGAGGAAAATTCGTGCATTAGTTCTTGAGATAGAGGTATTGCGCAAATCATGACAAATGCAGCATAGAAGCGTCACCTGTTGAGCGATTTGCAACAACATATAATCAGCGGCAATATTAATCAAGTTATACTTGAATCTGAAGTTTGATGAAAATTCGTGCATTAGTTCTTGAGATAGAGCTATTGAGGAAATAGCTCCAAATGCAGCACAGCAGCGCCACCTATTGGGCGATTTACACAAACACGTAGTCAGCATCATTCCATATAAAGGACTAACTAAATCCGAAGTTTGATGAAAATGTGTGCATTTGTTCTTGAGATAGAGCTACTGCAAAAATAGAGTAAATCCTGCAAAATGCAGCATAGCAGCGCCACCTGTTGGGCGATTTACACCAAAACGTAAACAGCATCTATTCATGTCAAGGACTAACGGAATCTGAAGTTTTATAAAATTCCGTGCATTAGTTCTTGAGATAGAGCTTTTGCGGAAATCCTGCAAAATGCTACATAGCAGTGCCACCTGCAAGGCGATTTACACCAAAAACTAATCAGCACCAATCTATATCAGGGACTACCTGAATATAAATTTTTATTAAATTCTGCGCATTAGTTCTTGAGATAGAGCGCCCACAAAATTTGTGTCACATATAGACAGACAGACAGTCGGAATTTAGAGGAGTGCACAGGTCGCGGTCGGGCCAGTAACGCTTATCATAAGGACTGACACGGACTGAACGTTTAGCTTTTATTCCGGGCCGAGGCCCGACTTGGAAATTTCGGCCAGTGCAGACTAGGAAGAATGAAGTCCAGGCCAGGTTCGACCTGGAAGAAAAAGAAGTCTGGCCAGACCCGAATCTGCAGAAAAATTTAAGATCAGGACACGGCCCGGCTCTAAAAGAGGGAAGAACCTGACCCAGCACGAGTCTTGTGGATTAAAACTGGCGCGACCCGGGACGGGTCGCGCCGCACTCGAGCTTCGCCCCAAGTCATTTCTCGTGAGGATGCATAATGCCGTTTTTCAAACCCTTTATTTGCCCAAGGGGGGGGGGGCGATCGCCCCCTCGCCCCCCCCCCCCCCTTAGATCCGCCATTGCCTTCGCTACTCTACACATGGACCCATATAAGTAGGAGCCACTACCTGGCAGTACCAGTTCAGATCTACAGATGGCAGGCAAGTCAATTTCGCTTTGTATCATTTCATTGCACTTTTATCAGATACATTCGACCTTCAATATCAAAGAGGAAGTCTGTGAATTTTGAAATGCTTACTTTATCATCACATATACATTACATCTACATATCAGTTTAGCTTTGGATAAATTTGTTCCATGTAAATGTAGAATTGAACTGCCTAATCGAGTAAAAATTCACTCGTCGCAGGCATTATTAGGTAGGTTGTAAGGTGGATTTTGTAAGATTTTTTAGTATTATACTCAATGTTGTATTGTTCCTAGACTGTCTGTGGGCAAGTTATGTCAATGTTTGTTTGTGTTTATGAAATTAAAATGACTTTACATTGAGGATATTTCATGTATTAAATCAATGTAATATTTCTATGGTTAGACTAACAAATAAATATTTCAAGTTGAACTTTGGATTTGTAAAAAAAAAAAAAAAAAAAAATCGGAAATTGTACGTCAAACGTGGTAACTGAGGTGCGTTCGTACTATAACTAGTTTTTATTCAGATCTGGGTGCAATAGCTGGTTGCACACTTATGCGAAAACGTATGATAAAATTCCATATATTAAACTCAGTAATACGGAAATAATATGACTTCATTTTAAATAGAATGTCATCACCATGACAACCTAGAATCATCATTATCTATCACGGGATATCACTGAATGAATGACTTATGATAGGGTTTTATAGAATGAAGAAAACTTTTATAAATATCTTTTTAAGTTTTGATTCGAATTTCATAAAATTTGACATGACTCGACAAATTTCTGCAACTATTATATATATTGGATTAAAACCCATTGGGTTGGGTAGTTTTTGCGTGTTCTATACGGACAGACAGACAGACCAGATGACTACTATAGGTGTTAGATATTTATATAATTACGAATGCACCTAAAAAGAAGTAGCTGTACAACGTCCTGCTGTTGTACTTAATCTGTTTTATAAAAAGTTATTCCGCTACCTTTATTCGCAGATCGCTTACAATAAAGCCATAACAAAAGTGTCTTTAGATTCCGAATATGAATTCATTTTTTGGATAAGGGGTTATCTATATATTAAAACTTGTACCCACTTTCATTTGTTTCATTTCAAATGTTAATCACTTTGCCCACGCTATTTTATTTTCTTCGATCAATATCTATCAGGTCATCAAGTATGAAAGTTTTGATTACAAAAGAGCCAGATTACCAACGGAGTAAACTTCCACCAGAAAAATAGAATATAAATTTTTGTGTTATTCATGACCGTAATTTTTCATGAATATGACGTGTATGTGAGATGAAAATTTCTATTTAAGATCTATTGGTGGAAGATTGCCCCATTCGTAATCTGGCACTTTTGTAATCACAAATTTCATACTTGGGGACTTAATGTAAACTCAGAAAAATAAAATTGAAATATCACAGAGAAAAGTACTAGGATCATTCAATTATTAACTGGAAAATTTAAAAATACCTGAATACACTAATTCCATAATTTAGTGAAAATTTTGTTATTGCATTGTTCGTCTGTCCATGCTCTAACTCACGTAAATGTACTCGGATTTTCCTGCAATTCGTATTTGTTAAGGATGTTTACCATGACATGTTCGGTACTGAATATGAAATGTGTAGCATTAATAATTCATTTATTTACAGGGCACTCAAAATAAATCTGTTACATTATGATCAATGGGAAAAAGTCGTTTACAGAGAACTTAATGACATCATGCTATTTCAAATGTATTCAAATTGATATAAATCACTGAATTTCACTACTAGATGATTACTATAGAATAAGACATTCATAATATTTGTCATTCATTGACAGGGGGACACAAAAGAAATCGGTTACATCACTGACTTTGAGCAAAAATTGCTGCAAGTGCGTTTTCAATTTCGGTATGTTCTTTTAAATTTAACAAATTTTTCACATGTTATTTGTTGTGTATAAATTATGTACCTCGTATACAGGACTGCACAAAATAATTCACGTACCATTCTTCTTATTATCGGTAATTGCTGAAGGGGAAATTTCAACTGAGGTATGTATTTCATTACTGAATTAAATGTTTGCATGCACGTAGTTAGTAGATACAAATCCGTATCACATATACAGGGCTGCCCAAAGAATTTGGTTAAATTTTCGACTGTAGATTTGAATTGCAGAAATGGGGATTTCAAATCTGTTATTCATTTCCAAATATGTTTCATAAAGACATCATATTTCAACTATTTAAACGGTGAGGTTTTGTTACATTATTCTGAAAGTGTTATTTAAAATATTCTTTCAGAAGGGCATTAAAAAATGTAAAAAAAAAAGTATATAATAGCATGCATAGAATTGTTTCATAAAGATAAAAACAAAAACAAGTAGTTTACAAGTGAAACAAGTTAGAAATTGCTCGTCAAACGTGGCAAATGAGGTGCGTTCGTAGTATAACTAGTTTTATAATTATTTTTTGCACTTCATAAGTGCATAGTCTGTAACATCATTTAAATGCACTTGCAAAAAAAAATTTTCCCATTCCCCGTAATGTAACGGAAAACTTTTGACTGTCCCTGTAATTAAACTATACATCCGTTTTTCATAAAATTTGAAATGGCTCGACAAAATTTTGCAACAATCATATATTTAAAATTTCAGACCATTCGGTTGGGTAGTTTTTGCTCTGTTATATGCGGACGGACGGACAGACGGACCGAACGACGACTATAGGTGCTACGTATTTATATAATTACGAACACACCTAAAAAGGGATTGTGAAAATAGTGATAAAATAATGTGATAAAACTGCTAAATGTGTATGCGAACGCATTCAAAGAAATCATGCGGAAATTTTTCATGGGACTTGAATTTGTTCTAAAATGCAGCTGGAATCATTTTCCTTTAAAATTAGAACGTTGCAAATAAATAAAAAAAATAATAGACCACTGATTGAAATTAATTGATTTCAATCAGTGGTCTATTATTAATTATTTCATAATTAATATCATAATCCTATTATTTCTAAATATATTAATATGTTGAAACCATCACAAAATTTTCTTCTCTCCCAGTATAATATATTAAATTAGAATAGCATCAACAATTATGAGTGCATTTTTTTTTTCAAATTTAACAAGGAGTCTGGGAATTAAAAGAGGAACAGGACAACATAGGCATGCAAGTCGGTCACTTTTCTCACCTTTAGCCACTTTTTTAGCAATTAATCACTTTTAGTCAATATTTTTTAGAAAAAAATCCCTTTTCTGATAAACATTAAACCTTTTGAGATTTTGATTTACCATAAAATCCCGACTGTAAGCTCACCTATTTAAAAACAAAAACAGTTAAATTAGGAAGGGGCAATTATATTAAGATGAAAAATCAATTAAAAATGCGTTTTATCATTAATTCGGAGTAATATACATAAATACAGTGGTGATAATCTTCAGCATTTCCTCATATTTCTGATTAAAAAGCAAAAATCTCCCCCCCCCCCATATAATTTAAAATCTGCAGAAATAGTTTTTTTTTTAATTTGTTGTTTTATTTTTTACTTTATTGTAACAGCAAATAATAAATGATCTAAATCCTCCCACCCGAAATTACAGCTTACCCCTTTGTCCTTACCCTAGTACCTAATACGTGTATGTTGATTTTTATAACTGCCTAAATAATAAACAAAAACTGATTTGTTTAATACTCTATAGTAAGAATAAATAATGTATTACCTAAATTTCTGTTTTTCTCCATCTGTCTCCCCCCCCCCCCTCCGCATCTTACGATGTTTAATTTTTTAATCTAATTTTTTTTCTTTTGTATTTGTGATTTTATTTGTAACAATAATTAAATAATTATCTAAATTACCTCTTACCACCCCCTTAAAAAATGAGGGGAGAAGCAAAATGTCCTCTTTTTTTTTCTTTGTCCAAACCACAGCGCACACAATCTAAAATAATGAAACAACTTTTTTTCCTATTTATAACACTAGTTAAATAATCTAAATTACATCTCTCCTACCAGCAAAAAATCCCGTTTCTCCCTTTTCCCTCTCCAACAACCCATAACACCTTTAAAATTTTATGTATCTTTAAAAAGATTTTTATGCTGTACTGTTGCTTTGTAGCAACAAGAAATTAAGTAATAATCTCTCTCCTTAAATTTTCATCCCTGCCGGGAAAAAAGAATGAATTTCTAGACATGTGGCTATAGTAAGAAGATTTTTCTCTTTTGTAATTTGGTTGTTCTCACTCCTGATATTTTATTAATGAAGGTGGAAAAGTTATTTCAGAAAACATATTTATTTTAAAATATAAAATCTAAATGTGTTTCATGGGTGAGAACTCACAAACTGCAAAAAAGAATCCCTCCCCTACACATATATAGAAATTTCCTTGGGGGCAAAGAACGGAACAAAATTTCCAGGGGAGAGGAAGATTTTAGATGAGTGATATTCAATCTCACTAACAAAATAAGAAAGAGGACAGAATGTTTTATGAAATTCATACTAAAGATTTTAAAAAATTTGATGAGTGGTGGGACAGAGATGGAAATGAACATTTCTTGGGAAAAGGAGAGTAATTTAAATGACAGATTGCCTATTTTTATTATTAGAGATCAACAAATAGGACAAAAGAATTTTTTAAGATACACAATATTTTAAACTTTTGTGCTCGTGTGGGGGGGGGGGGGGGGTAGGGTCAGATATGGGAAGCGGATATTTATCACGGAAGGAATGATTTTACTGAAATTATATAAAAGCAAAAGTGGAAATTTGCCAAAAGTTTATTAGATGGGAAATTCCCTCCCGTTAGATATTTTTTACTTTCTTCTATCTTTACAAGAAGAAAGTATTGGATTCGTAAAAATTTTCGATTTTTGAGAGATTTACAGGTTTTAGGGGTCAGAGATTTCGAAAAACATATTTTTACAAAATGTCTGTCTGTCTGTATGTGACATAAATTTTGTGGGGGCTATATCTTAAAAACTAATACGCGGAATTGAATAAAACTTCAGATTCAGGTATATCTGGATATGAATTAGTGCTGTTCAGTTTTTGGTGTAAATCGCTCAACAGGTGGCGCTGCTATGTAGCATTTTTCACGATTTGCACAATAGCTCAATCTCCAGATCTAATGAACGGATTTTCATCAAACTTCAGATTCAGTTAGACCTTGACATGAATTGACGGTTTATAGATTTTGGTGCATATCGCTCAACAAGTGACACAGCTATGCTGCATTTTTTGCAATTTTCGCCATAGCTCTATCTCTAGAACTAATGCTTGGATTTTTAACGAGCTTCAGATTCAGGTATTCCTTGATATGAATAAGTACTGTTTATGTTTTGATGCAAATCGTTCAACAGGTTTTGCTGCTATGCTGCATTTTTCAGAATTTCCACCATAACTCTATCTCAATAACTAATGCACGAATTTCCATTAAACCTCAGATTCAGGTATACCTTAATATCAATTAGTGCTGTTTAAGTTTTGGTGTAAATCGCTCAACAGGTGGCGCTGCTATGCTACATTTTTCAGAATTTTTGCTATAGCTCTATCTCAAGAACCAATGCACGAATTTTCATCAAACTTCAAATTCAGATATACTTTGATATGAATTGGTGCTAAATTGATGTAATTACTTGTACTATTTAAATGATTTAATTGACGTGATTTATAAAGAAGAAAGTTTTGTGATGTCCACAACATACTAATTTAATCAAGTTTTTGTAGGAAAAAAATGTGTGTGTGGGGGGGATATATTTTGGAAAGGGAAAGAAATGGTTTATAATAGCAAAATTTTATTTAAAAAATTCTCGGTGCACGCGACAGTTTTGAATTAAAATTAAGTTGCATAAATAATATACCACCGACCTTCAAGGGTTTAAACACTGAGAATATATTTTATTTAATACAAGCTATGTGTCGTTACTAAAAATTAGTAAATCATCAAGGTACCTGCAAATCTTTAAATTTCAATTTTAAATTATTGATATATAACCATAATTGGTATATAACTTATTTAAACTCAAAATAAAAAAGAAAAGTATTTGCAAATATGCTTTAAAAAATAATTCCCATTTAGCAATGCCACAAATTGAATTATATGTATGACTATTAAATTTAATAAAATTGTTACTAATAGAGAAATTACACAAACTAAAAAAGAAATCGCTTTTAATTTTGAACTCCTCCTCTTCAACGGGAAAGTACCACGAAGTAAACCGATTGGTATATTAGAAAAAAAAAGATTCTCAAAGTCATATGTATGCAGATAAGTAGGCGTTTCATTTAAATTATTTAGAACTTCCAAGCTATTGTTAATTTAAAAAAAAAAATAAAAACGGAACCATTATATAAGTAAGGATCGACCGAAACATGTTTTTAAGACCGAATCTGAAACCAAAGTGCGAATTTCGGTAATCTTCCTATTTTTGGCCGGAAACGAAAATGTCAATTTTTTAAAAAAATAATCAATTCATGCATAATTATTAATTATACGTGTGGCCCAAGTTGGCCTCTGACCAAACCTTTTTATTTACATGTAAAATAAAAAAAGATTAAGTAATCACACAGAATGATTTTCTAATTAAAAAATGTTTTAGGTATACATACTTCAATTTATCTTTTTTAAGGATTTTGTAAATGATCCTCTGTTATACTAGAATATACTGTTTTACTACTCTGTTATATTCTATTATACTACACTCAAAGAGTATTCGAAACACTTCCGTGGTTTCAAACTAAATATTTTCTATTACTGTTAAGTTTGCAGCTTTTGATGAGCACGTGATAAGTGTCTTCAAAATTTAGTCCTACAGGCATTTCTTGCTTTCCAATTTTCACTCACATTTTGAATTAGTCATGTCTGATAATTATAAACAGTGAAGTTCGTAGCAATAAATAAAGAGCGTCTTATTTGAGCCGATACAGCTCAAACCAATGAGTAATATAGAAAATTTTCTAAGGAAGAAATAAGGTTTTTGAAATACAGATAGCTTCGGTCCGGCCAAAATCTTGGTAGCATTTTTGGCGAAACTCGGATTTTGTGCCAAAAACGAAACCGAATTTTCATTCGATTTCTAATTATAAGATCACTCCTGTGTTTGTCTGTCCATCTGTCACAGCCATTTTACTCGTAAACTATGGAATGTGGAAAGTTCAAATTGGTTGAAGTAATAATGGCTATTGACTCACATATTTATAGATTATTAACCATTGATAAATACAGTGCGGCGCAAAAGTTTAAGCACAATGCAATTTTTTTTATAAAAATAAAATTATACAACGGAATGCTTTCAAATATTTACTGTAGGTGAATACTATGATCATAAATATATATCTGAAGTTTCGAAAAAATTCATCGTTACGAAAATCAGAAATTACAAGAAAACAGGTTTTGTGGAGTCGCAAAAGTTTATGCACAAATCAGATTTTATGCAAATATCTCCTTAAACATGATAGGTGGAGGATCGGCCAGACTTTTTTCTTAGAGTATAAAGTGTAGAGATCGCTGTAGGAGTTATATCAAAATGTCGAAATCTCTGCCGCTCTCGCCTGAAGAAGTTTGGAAGCTGAAAGCTGAAGGTAAATATTTTTTGCAAATTTCGCTTATTTTAAATCAGTCTAAACGTGGTGTTTATAGTGTTTCGCAACGTGGAAAACAATTCAAAAAGGTATATTGCTCAGAAACGTCGAGTAAAACCACATTTTGTGAAGATAGAAGAATTAAAAGATTGGCTTTAACTAGCTATTTATCTCTTAATGAGATAAAAAATCGACTTGGCTCAAAAATATCACATGGCATCATATGCAGACGAATAATAGAATCAGGATTTATAGAAAAACAAAAATTATCTCGTAAGCTTTTTCTGAAACAGTGTCACAAACAAGCAAGACTTGAATGGGCAAAGCAGCACTTGTATTATCGTGACGAATGGATTAGTGTTATTTCTTCTGATTAAAAAAAAATGGAATTTGGATGGTCCAAATGGCTTCTTATTCTTTTTACGTGCCTTGTGGAAGGATCCGAAGAGCATATTCAGCAGGCAGCAACGTGGTGATTCGCTCATGGTATGGAGCGCTTTTGGCTGTAATGTACAAACGTTTCTTTGCTTCCTAAATGGCAGACAAAATTCACAAAAGTATCAGGAAACTCTGATGGAGCATTTGTGACCGTTTGGAGAACTCCTAGATAGTCCCAACAGGATCTTTCAGCAAGAAAACTCATCAATACTCACTCCCCGTTGCACAAAAGAATGACTTAGATCTCAGAGTATCATTGTGATGAGCTGGCCAGCACTCCGCCCAGACCTCCATCCTATAGAGAACATCTGGGGAATCCTCTCACGTGACGGCTACAAGAATGAGAAGCAGTATTACCCAGTGCAAAAGCTCAAATCAGCAATCGAGGAAGCCTGGTACAAACTCGCTCCCAAAACCTACCATACTCTCGTGTTATCAATGAAAAATCGAATATTCGATCTCATCAGGTGCAATGGAAGCATCATAGACTACTAAAGGACTTTTGTGCCTTGTGAAATGCATATATTTCGTTTTTGTGCATAAACTTTTGCGACATCACAATTTTCAATTTTTTATAATTTATTATTTTCTTTAAAATGAATTGTTTCCGAATTCGAAACATGAATTTGTAATCAAATTGTTTCGATACAGTAAAAATTTCAAAGCATTCCGATGTATATTTTTCATTTTATAAACATATTTAGCTTGTGCATAAAACTTTTGCGCCGCACTATATATTTAGGGAAAATGTAGAGGGGCTCATTAAGTTGCATATCGTGTGAAAGCTTTCGTAATGCCTAAATCAAAAACACATTCCTTTTAATTTTAGGTATATTTTTAGAGATCTAGTCGAAAATATAATGCAAAAATATGTCCCCCCCCCCCCCCCCCGCTCCTGTATTTCTGAATCTACTGAAACTAAAATTCTGAAAAAACAAGGAGTTGTAGAAGTTAATTTAAACCTTGCAGGAAAACTATAGCGATTACTCCAGGTCACATAGTTTTTGAGAAAATCGCATTTTTTCCGTTGCACACAAATTTCTATTCGAAGGCGTTCAACAAAGGATGTGAGGAGCGCAGGAGGTACCTATCGTCGCAGAAGTATAAAAGGACTGTTGGTACTGATTTTCGAAAACAAATGTCGATAATTAGCTGAGATATTAACCCTTAAAGACACGGACGGTTTGGACATACATGAAGACACGGGTGGCGTACTCTATGCGCTATCGGTTTTTAAAGCCTAGATAACAACTTTTAATGCTATATTTCTGTAATGCAATATGGAGTTATTAATTAATGTATGGATTGTACGGAACCCTCTGTGCGCGACTAATACTCGCACTTGACCGGTTCTTTTTATTTATTTAAATTTCAGAAATCCATATGTACATTTTAGAAAATATTGAAGTTCGACATTAAAATTTTTTCCAATATCCCTTGAATTGCAGAATATAAAACGAAATTTGATGGGATATTTATGGAAATAGGTGTCATAAACAGAAATGGAAAACTGAGATAGTTACTAATTGAAAATGAAAAGAATACAGTTTTTTTTTTAAATATAAGCATAAAATTTATTAATTATTGCATTTGGCACAACATTTATCTTATTTTCATATTAACTATTGTTCAATTCATTTGTAACTCTATTTATGTAAAAAAAAAAAAAAAATCAAATGATTTCATAATTAAAAGCAGCTTTGTCAACATGAACGATGACAAAATCTCTATGCAACTATTCAATACTATTCCAATCTTTTACATTTAATTCATGATAATCATACATTATTATTGTTTAAATTCTAATTGGTAAATAAATAAAACTCATTTAATGATGCGAATTTCCATTAAAAAGAAGCTTCAAAAAAGCGTGTTAAATTTATAACTTAAATGCAAAATAATTATATCCAGATCTTTAAAAAATATATCAATCGCTGTCTGTTTGTTAACTAATTCAATCTAAATTTTTTACCTGAAATCATAAGAAAAAGAAAATTTTTATTATCTATTAGATTTAATTTTTCAGTAATTACGTGTCCTTGAAAATTTTCAGTATCTTCAATGGCAATTTTCTCACAGTTATAAAAACGTACATGTTTCTTTTGATCTTTAATTTCAATGAAGTAACTTTACTCAATGATTTTATTTCAATTTAGGGTACTATAATGATTTTTGATACTTTTCCGTTATACGGACACCATACCAAATGTATACATACATATACAGGATGTCCGAAAAGTCTGGAAACGGTCGAATAACTCGAGAAATACAAAGCAGATTGAAAAACGAAAATATACGTGTTAAATATTTTGGGGGTCAGAGGGGCTCCAACTTTGAAATCTTGAATGATAAGCCCTCATTTTTTATTGCAGATTCGGATTCTATGGACAAAAATACGTAACTTTAGTATTTAACATTATTTTTCTAATCCTCGTTGACAGATACATATTTTGATTTTCCCAACCAAGTTTTGACATCTCGAAGTCTGATTGGCCAAAACTTTTAATGTCAAAGTTGCCGTGTTTTGCGGAAATAGTGTTTCTCAAAAACGATCAGTGGAGATTGTTTTCATGGCAATTTATATGCTTTTTCCAAAAAAATTAATAGAAATATATTGAATTTGTTTTCTATTTGCATGTCTTTTTATCAAGTCGATCATTTTTAAATAATAAACTGCGTATTTTGATATTTTAACGAGTAAATAAGCACCTCCCCTCCCGAACAGAAAAATGATACTATTCATTATTTGGCGGCGGAGTGTGTTGATATTCTGTGTTTCGATGTCTTCTGTTGTCAAAAAATCACTTAATTCGGGGCCGGATGGAAGTGTATAAGTTTTTATTATTATTATTACTCTAGAATAACATAAAAGAGCAAAAAAAACAAACAAACAAACATATAAAATCTTTTTGTGCTGGCTGATCAAAGAATGAGAAGTAGCGTAAATTTCAGGTGGAGGAGGTTGGGATTATAGGTTTTGATGACTGATTATTTACTGGAACTACTGACTAGCAAGTAGGGCAGAAAACATTCAAAAATTCTAATAAATGTAATACTTTTTTGTAAATTAATATATTTTTCCATTTTAACATTTATTTTTTCCTAATTTTAAATTTATTATTGGGTTGTTCGGGAAGTCGTGTCCGTTTAGGAAAATCAATTCGCACCGGAAAATCTTGCCCGGTAATTATTAGACGTTAGATATAGGAATCAATGTCGAATTATTAAATGACAGAATTTACCGGTACGAATTGATATTTCCAAACGGACACGACTTTCCGAACGACCCGATAATTTTAAACAATTGAAAATTATGATCTTCTAAACTTTTGAATTTAAAATATACTTAAACTCGTTAAGCACTGTTGATTATTTCCTGGGGGAGAAGACGTTTTAATTTTCATGGGGGAAGGATAATGTAGAAAAGTGTTTAATTATTTATTAATTATTACAATAATATAACAAATCTGAAAAAATATATAAACAAAAACGTTATATGCAGAACAAATTAAAAACAAATCAGTTTTTTCCTACATTTTTTTAAGCCCGAGAAGGTGCATTTATTCATATATTTCATTCAGTTACTTCGATATTTAATGTTAAAGTTTTGTAACAAATAAGTTAGAGCTTTTGCGGACAGTGTCCTTAAAAAAGGACTCATACTTTTTATTTTACTGGCACCCAGAATATTTAATTAAAATTTTCCATTTATAGCGTACTTGAAAATAAGAAATTGTTTATTTTCCAATAAACTCGTTTATAAAGTCTGATAATCAGTCTATCATTTCATCAATTTATAAACAGAATTACTCCGCGCCGGTAAGGGTTAAACTAAATGAACATTAAAGAAAAAAAAACAATATGATAATTTAAATACCCTAAAAATCCCTAAAATTTCCTTCAAATTAAATCGAAATAAATCTTAGACTTTTAAAAATGTTTTTTTTTTTTTTTTTTTTTTTTTTTTTTTTTTGGTATTTTACATGTGCCTTATCATTTTGTACACACTCATCATAAACATAATACAAAATCTGCAATACAAATATTTGTAACAGGAAAAAAGTTTAAAATTTATTTAGATTTCTTTTTAACGGAACCTAAGTTTTTAATGGGTTTTATGTATCATATTGTTTGATTTTTTAAAAATTGTTCAATTGGTTTAACTTATTTGTTATAAAAATTTAAGAACGTAGAACTAACTGAATG
Source organism: Maratus speciosus (assembly GCA_963932465.1). Taxonomy (NCBI): domain Eukaryota; kingdom Metazoa; phylum Arthropoda; class Arachnida; order Araneae; family Salticidae; genus Maratus; species Maratus speciosus. The sequence continues at coordinate 138,230,459 of OZ010797.1, read as the reverse complement.
AAATATATTAATAAATGCCCCTTCTAGGGCTTAAAAAATGAAGAAAATAAACTGATCTGTCTTTAATTTGTTCTGCCAATTATGTTTTTGATTATATTTTTTGTCATATAAGTTATTTTATTGTAATAATAAAGAAACAATTTCCTACATTATCCTTCTGTTATGAAAATTAACACGTCGTCTACCCCAGCAAATAATCATTACACTTTAACCTTTTCGAGACCGCATCGCGTATACAAATTTTATTTGGAATACACCGTGTTTTTTCAACTGCCCCCTTTACTTGTGAAATACCAAAAAATCCTTTAAGTAAAAAATTAAATAATATTATTCATTTATTAATGGTGCCCAAAACAAATTCCACATGCATCTCTTAACGATGAATATATGTGCCTCACAAATCCCAACAGAGTTAAAAAGTTAAATTATTTTTTTAATTAAAAATTTTCAAATATCAAATTTTTTCTATTGTTTAAATTTATGAAAAAAAATGTTAAATTGAAAAAATATATTAATTTACAAAAAATTATTACATTTATTAGAATTATAGAAAATATTTTTGCCCTACTTGTTATTTTCTGGTTGCAGTAACCCCAGTGGCAGAAAGTTTTGTAGCTGTCTGCGACAAGCTTTTAAAATTTCATAATCTGTCTGCAAATTTTGTATGTCATTTTAATGAATAAATAATAAATTAAACTAGGAATTTATCATTCTATTTAAAACATGGTAAACATAATGCATTCTCATTAATTCTTCGGTGAAATTCACGTTTTTTCCATGGCTTTTTGACAAATTTCGCGTTTTTCTCGCAATTTTCGGACGAAATTTGTGTTTTTTTTCTTTTTTTGACAATATTTTCGTTTTATCCACAATCCTATGACGAAATTCGCGTTTGTTCCAGGATCCTTTGACGAAATTCGTACTTTTCCGCGATCCTTTGATGAAATTTGCGTTTTTCATGATCCTTTGACGTAATTCGCATTTTCCGCGATCTTTAGACGAAATTTGAGTTTTGTTCGAGATCCTTTGACGAAATTTGCGTTTTGTTCGCGATCCTTTGACAAAGTTCGCGTTTGTTTCACGATCCTTTGACGAAATTTGCGTCTATTTCACGATCCTTTGACGAAATTTGCGTTTGTTTCACGATACTTTGACGAATCTCGCGCTTTTTTACACGATCTTTTGCCAAAATTCGCGTTTTTTACGCAATCTTTTTCCGAAATTCGCACTTTTCACGCGATCTTTTGCCGAAATTCGCACTTTTTACGCGATTTTTTGCCAAAATTCACGTTTTTTACCCGATCTTTTTCCAAAATTCACGCCTTTTACCCCATCTTTTGCCGAAATTAAAGCTTTTAACACGATCTTTTGCTGAAATTCACACTTTTTACGCGATCTTTTGCCAAAATTCACGCTTTTTACGCGATCTTTTGCCGAAATTCGCGCTTTTTACGCGATCTTTTGCCAAAATTAACGCTTTTACCCGATCTTTTGCCGAAATTCGCGTTTCATGCGCGATATTTGGCCGAAATTCGCGCTTTTTACGCGATCTTTTGCTAAAATTCACGCCTTTTACCCGATCTTTTGCCTAAATTAAAGCTTTTAACGCGATCTTTTGTCGAAATTCACGCTTTTTACGCGATCTTTTTCCGAAATTCGCGCTTTTTATGAGATCTTTTGCCGAAATTCACGCTTTTTACGCGATCTTTTGCCAAAATTCACGATTTTAACCCGATCTTTTGCCAAAATTTACGGGATCTTTTGCCAAAATTAATGCTTTTAACGCGACCTTTTGCCAAAATTCACACTTTTTACGCGCTTTTTTGCCGAATTTCGCGATTTTTTGTCGAAATTCGCGCTTTTTACGCGGAAAAAATTGTCCGAAAGTTGCGGACAATTTTTTAAATTGACTTCATTAGTGCAGACAATAATTGTCCGCAAAAGATTTTTTGTGTCCGCGACTATGTCAACATGTCGCGGTGTTTCTGCCACTGGGGCAGTAACTAATCAATGATCTAAATCTCCAATCCGACCACCACCTGAATTTTACAGTACTTTCCCGTTCTTTGCTCCGTCTGCACACACACAAAAAATTATATGTACTTCTTTTTATTTTGTCCTATATGTTACTCTGCAGTGGTAATAAAAAAATCCCATACACCCACCTTCTGACCACGATTTAGAGTATATATATATATACAAAAAAAAAAAAAAAAAAAAAAAAAGCAGAAGCCATCGAAATGCCGAATATCCACGCCTACCTCTACCAATAACGATGATTATCTTTTTTTTTTTTTTTTTTTTTTTTTTTTTTTTTTTTTGTGCGGAAGAGCAGGGGCATGTTTACACATCAAAATATTAAAAAAAAAAACACAGGTTAATTGATTAGAATGGACTGAATGGATAAAATAAAAACACAAATAGAAATATAATTCAATATATTTCTGTTAATTTGCATGGCAAAAGCATATAAAGCACTTTTGCCATCGAAAACAACCTCCACTGATAGTTTTCGACAAACACAATTCCAGCTAAGGCGATTCACTGGCAACGAAAGCTTTGGCTCATTACATTTCGTGATTGCAAAACATGGTTGAGAAAACAAAATATGTATCTGACAGATTTTGCTGGATTACACCGTCATCTTCAAAGATTCGAAAAAAATGTTAAAAGCAAAAATTGGGTATTTTCCCCCGTAGAATCCGAATCTGAAATAAAAAATGTGGATTATCATTTACAATTTCAAAGTTGGAACGCCTCTGACCCCCAGGTGGTCGGATGGGATGTCAACTTTGGTATCACGGAATAGTTTTTTAAAAAATATTTAACACGTATTTTTTTGTTTTTCAATCTTATATGAAATTCTTGAGTTATTCGACCGTTTCCAAACTTTTCGGACACACTGTATTTTGTCAAATTTGCTATTTTATTGTAATAATTTATAAATAATTAAACAATTTTCTACATCATCCTTCCCCTATGAAAATTAAAGGGTCGTCTTCCCCTTAAAGAATTTAATTATTTTTTAAATGGAAAAGTTTAAAAGATAAAAAAATTTTAATTGCTTAAAATTATTAATTTAAAATTATGAAAAAAATGTTAAATTGAAAAATATTTTTAATTGCAATAAATTATTACGTTAATAAGAATTATTGAGGAAGTGTCTGCCCGACTTGATATTTTGGAGTTACAGTAATTAATCAATCATCAAAATATATAACTCCACCCCCACTGAAATTTACGCTACTTCCCCATCCTTTGCTCAGACAGCATAAAAAGTTTTTATATCTTTTTTTTTAATATTTTGTCCTATATTTTATTCTATAGTAATAATTTTAAAAAACTGTACACCAGCATCAGCCTCCTGAATTAGATGATATTAAAAAAAAAAAAAAAAAAAAAAAAAAAAAAAAAAAAAAAAAAACCCAGCAGAAGTCATCAAAACGCATAATATCTGTACACTCCGCCCCCAAATAATGAAGATAATCCTTTTTCTGTCCGGGAGGGAAGGTGTATATTTTACACGTTAAAAAAATCTAAATACGCTGGTTATTATTTTGAAATGATTGACTAGATAAAAAAAAATATGCAAATACAGTACTAATTTAATATATTTCTATTAATTTTTATGGAAAAAGCATATAAAGCGTCGTCGAAACAACCACCACGGATGGTTTTCGAGAAACACTATTCCCGCAAAAGACGGCTACATTGACGATGAAAGTTCTGTCCAATCAGATTTCGAGATGTCAAAACCTGGTTGGGAAAACCAAAATATGTATCTGTTTTATTTGCTCGATTACACCGTGATCAACGAATATTAGAAAAAAATGTTAAATACAAAAGTTACGTATTTTTGTCCGTAGAATCCGAATCTGCAATAAAAATTGGGGGTTATCTTTCAAGATTTCAAAGTTGGACCCCCTCTGACCCCCGGAGGATCGGTTGCGATGGTCAAATTTGCTATCACTGAGTAGCTTTTTTAAAAATATTTAACACGTATATTTTCGTTTTTCAATCTGCTTTGTATTTCTCGAGTTATTCGACCGTTTCCAGACTTTTCGGACACACTGTATATATGTGTGTGTATATATACGTATACAATGAAACTTCCATGTAACGAAGTCTCATCGTGATACTTAAACACTTCGTTATGAAGAAAATTCGTTAAATAGAAACCAAATCAAATTCATAGAATTTGTATAGCAAAATATACATGCATAATATGACAAATACACATACAATGAAAATATTGGAAAAATGCATTTTAATTCCGGCAGCATTTTTTTAATGCAATGTAGACCATTGAGAGAAATTTAATTAGAATAATGCCTAAAAAAAAACACATAATAAATAGAGTTAAACAAAAACTTATGCGTAGTGTAACTTTTCTCTTTTTTCTCAGTATTCCAAATCATTAACTTAGAAAAAGTCTGTAATATTACTTTGTACAGGTTTCTTTTAAAAAATATAGTGTTCAAAACATTTTCGCACTTTTGTAAGCATCCGAACAATACATATGTGCCGTTTTCGTAAAACTGGAATCCCCTTCTTATTGTATCGAAGGCTTTTAGCATGTCTTCTTTTGAATGGAAATGATTAAATAAATAAATTTCATTTTCGTACAACCCGCTGAAATAAATTCATACACCCATCGCAACAGCAATCTATCCGTTTGAATGCTGTACACGCACGTAAGTGGAATAAACTTCGTTATATAGAATATATTTTTGCGTAACATGGCGATTAATTTACATGATAATGATGTTCAAAGTCAAGGTTCAGCAGAAAATTTCGTTAAATAGAAAACTTTGTTAAATGGGAACTTTGTTAAAGGGAAGTTCCTCTGTAGATATATACATACATATGTATTTATATGTATATATAAAACATCATGCCTTGGCGACAGTGGTGTCCGTATAACGGAAAAGTACCGGATTTTTTTTTCTTTTATCCGTAGAAAAACTTATGTAATTCAATATAAATTCAGTGATTTAAGGAAGTACAAAGTTATCTTTTAAATGAGACAAAATACTCCTTCTCACTACTCTCCTTATCCTACATACAGTAAAACCTCGATAATTCGGATTAAGTGGGACCAGACACAATCCGGATTATCGAAAATCCGGATTATCCGGAGAATGAGGAAAAATGAAATAAAATAAAACATACAGAAAATCACCTTTATATTAAGCATATTGAATATTTAGAGACAGTAAAAATGTTTACTTTGTAATTATAAAGTTTGTAATCTTCTGCTGTGTCAGTTTTGTATAACTTTTGCGGGCCGCACGGCCAAGCATCCACTTGAGCATAAGTATTTCGTTGGGTGTATCCTCCACCTGACCTTCAAAATGAACCATTGGTTGTTTTAAATAAAACGTTGCTTCATAATGACTATTAACTTTTGGTTGATCATTATTGATATTGCTGTTTTCGTCCGTATAATCTTCATTTTCTTTAGTTGTGCACAAAGCGATTATTTAGACCTCTATAAGTGAGGCGTAACCTTCATTATTTTCTGCTTCCAACCAATTGCTGATGTTGCTAATATCAACATCTGAGCAACCATCAAATTTTTTTAACATGCTCACAAAATCTTCAGGTTTCTCTTTCGTTCTCGTTTATTATCCGAGAAATCACAATTTGCAGGCCGTAAATTCTTCCACGACTTTCGGAGAGTACTCTCAGCAACTTGATTCCAAGATTCAGCAATCATGTAGATTACTTTCTTGATATTGATTGATTTGAAAATCACTACCACTCCATGTTCTCCATCTCTAAAAGTTCATTTAGCATTTGTCGTTTGTAAACTTTCTTAATGTTCTAAAGAACCCCTTGGTCCATTGGCTATACTAACGCTGTCACATTAGGTGGAAAAAACTTTACGTTATGTTTCCTTTTGTCAGTTGACTTTCTTCGGGGTGTGTCCGGGCATTACCAATTAGAAGGACAACTTTAGTGGGTTCGTTGCACGATTTTAAATATTTTGTAACACCCGGAACAAAATAGACAAAGAACCACTCTTTAAAATTTTCGCTCTCCATCCAAGATTTCTTCTGTGAACGGTAAACTACAGGTAAAGTCTGACGATTTATGTTTTTTGGTGCACGGGGTTTTTTGGATTTTCCGATTAAAAGACGAGGAAATTTGTGCTTTCCTGATGCATTGTTACAAGCCATTATAGTGAGGCGGTCCTTGCTCTTTTTATATCCTTTAGCTGATTCTTCTAATTTTGAGGCTAAAGTTTTATTTGGCAACATGCGGTAGAACTGTCCTGATTTATCGTCATTGTTGATCTGATCTGCCGTTAATTCTTCAGTTTTAATAAATTCTTCAAGTTCCTTCTGGAACTTTTCATGTGTGTTTTTATCACTTGACAAGCTGTCACCCGTCACAGTAAATTGACGCACACCATGTCGGTTTTTCCATCTATTTAACCATCCTTGACTGGCAGTAAAATCTGTATCACCATCAGGCAACTTTGCATTTAACTTTAAGGCTTTTTGTTGGATTATTGGACCTGATATAGGTAAACCACGATCTCTATCTGCGCAAAACCAAATGAATAACGCTTCATCCAATGTGTTTCAAGTTTAGATTTTTTAACATTCCTTCGATTGTCCAAACCGTCAATAGAAAGAGTTTAAATAAGAATGCTTAAGGTATTCTTCCGAAAAGATTTCAGAAAAAGATTGTTTTATTCAGAATACGTGGATAAAATAAATGAATGTTAAGGAAATTTGCTAATCGCGTTTCAAATTTGAAAAGAAAAATCGATCAGATTGATCCGGAGATCCGAAGTAACGGGGTCCGTATTAGCGGGGTTCCACTGTATTACAGAACTTTTAATTCCTTCTGTAGTGAGTGGTATACTTTCGTAAAAGTATAAAAACAAACATGAGCTTTCGTTTTCAAAATTTCTGTTCCGATATAGAAAATGTTTTGTTTAACTTTTAGTAAGTAAATAGCATTTAATGGTAAAAGTAAAATTTATTAACATAATAGCTTTAGGGATATTTGTTAAAATACTACAAACAATAAAATAGTAAAACTTTTTTAAACTAAAAAACCCTAAAATTATTACCAATTTTGATGAGTCTCGCAGCATCATTAATTGTAAAATATTTTCTGGAAAATAAACAAATTAGATCAAGTTTCAAATTAAAATAGGGTCAATTACTCAATTATTAATTCATTTTATTCTTATTACTTTCAGACACACTTGACTTTTCCTGGTCGCGGCTTTGTCCGAGTCTGCCAAGATAAATTAAGCCCGTGATTGGACCTGGCCATAGTCCAATGAGGATAAAAAAAAAGATATAATTAATGATAATGAAATAAGTAATGGGAATAAAGGGCTCTGTCAGTTTGTAGAGAAAAATTAAGCCTATTTCCGGCCCAAGTCAAATGAGAGAAAATCGTCCTGCGAAAAGCCCACAAGCCAAAACAATAAGATCCTTCAAATTATTTAATATTTAAGGAGACAGAACTAATGTCATTGATATCTTCTTTTTTTCCTTCGATCTACAAAAGAAAAAAAGGGCTGGTGTAAGGAAAAAAATGAAATTACTTATCTCTCATTTAAGAAGCAACCCAGTTTCTCTTCTCATATAATAGCAGGCTTACGCTAAAAAAAATCCCCCCCTGGATCTCCATCGCCACCAAACAAATTTCTCATTTTTTTATTGTCTTAGATTCGTATGAATAATTTTTTGAATATTTTAAAAATATTCTGAAGATTTTCTCCACACAGGGATATAAATATAACTTTGCATGGCTAAAGTATCAAATAGATATTGGATGATAAAAAAAGTCCTCTTTTTCAGTGGATTGGTTTTAAAAAAATCACAAAAAATTCTCAAAATGCTGCACGCATTCCGAATAAACTTCACTGAAGAAAAGCACAAGATTTACTATACTGGATTAAAAGATTGAATTTTGATTAGTTTTATGATTGTCTAAAAATCGTAGGCGAATTTAAAAAATCAGACAAATATGTAAATTTTTCCACCCAACGAAAAGTAAAATAATATCTTGTTGAAAAAATCTGGGACTCAAATGTATCCGAACCTATCTTCGTATGAACCGGAACCAAATTTGCAGATCTCCCTTACCAACGGATTCTCTCTCTCTCCCACACACATACAGAGAGAGAAAGAAAAAGACATGCAAACGTCCTTCTTTTATTAGCGATTCGTCTAGTTTTGCCAAACCAGCCTTTGGTCAGGGAGTGATTTCTATCCTTAATTCAACCAGCAGCCAACTGTTGACTCCGATACGATTGTAGCTGCTAGCCTTACAAACAGCCTGTTTGTTTAAAATAAATTACCCGGTCAAAACTCACCGTTAGCCATTGAAACTAGAAAACACCGGCTAGTGCTATTCCAACAATTCTGATCTGCTCTTGGATATTATATATATATATATATATATATATATATATATATATATAAAGATAAGGGATGGGCGCATTAGGTAGCATGCATGATTTTCACGATGCTTACAAAGTGGCAACCACAGCTTTGGTTTACTAGGTGGACCCGATTATAAAAGAACACCTTTATAAGAGAGTAGTGACACAGACACCACACAGTACGCATGTTCGATCTCAGATTCAAAACTTTGTTCAAATTTTACCGACCCTTCAAAGCGACGATACTCGTTTAGACGCATTTTACCTGTCAAAGAATGATATTTTTACAATTACAACTTTCAAAAACTATCTTGGCGGTAATGGCAGATCTGGTATTGTCCACAATTCCCTCGGTCAATCAAATTTTATTTTTTTGTATATAACTATTATAAAAATACTCGAGATCGGATTAGCGTCAGATTATACGGAGTCCGTTAATAAACGGCTTAAACTCAGTTTTCTCCAATAAATTATTAAGATGAACCTGGTGTGTCGTGTACATAGCTTGCTAATATCAGCACTGCTCATTAATGTTTTAAAAATGTTTATTTGTGTAATGTTTCTCTTGCATTCTTTTGTATATTTTCTTAAAAAAGGAAAAAAAGGGAAAAAGAATGTTATTTAGAAAAGAAATTTAACCCGTTTGCACATGAAAACGGTATCTATAACGAAATCTTGTCTTAAATTTTCATTGTCCAGATGTAAGAAATGTCATACCATTATACCCTCTAAGACAGAAACCTGACTAAAACAGAAAAGTTTTGTGATTTCACATTAGTTGTTTTACTGTACTTTGTTTTCTCTCTTTACAGGTAATTTTCAGCTCTTCAGCAAATCAATCATTTGATGTAAAAGAGGAATCATTAGTCCTAAACTCTTTATGGCAACAATAGGAAAATTGAACGTAAATACAAAGGAACTTGACATCGAGTGGGGAATACGGAACTTCTTTTCACTTCGACAAGAAATCGATGAATGCTGTTCCAGTCCTATTTTTCATTTTGCGAATGCAGCATGGTGCTTAGATATCTTTCCGAATGGCTCTACAGACCATGACGCTGGAGGATATATTAGTATATACTTGTGTAGGAAATCCTCTGGTCCTCCAATTAGTCTGGAATGTTCTATTGGACTAAAAACCTTTGACGGCAAAAAATATAGAGAAGAACGATTTACACACGTTTTTACAAACAAAAATAAAGATACTGGATTTCCCTGTTTTCTAACAAGATCCGAAATTTTAGAAAGACCGTCAGAACTAATGCCGTCCAATGTTTTCACCATCACGTTGTTTTGTACTTTAACGGATCCGAATTCATCTAAATATGCAAGTAAGTCTTATTGATGTTCAACAACCAAAAATGCCATTATCAAAATACCGAAATCGCCTCTATGAAATATGATATGACACACTATCAAATTTACAAAATCAATGTCTATAAAACATAATCTTTTCAAAATCAATGTCAATTGACATCCATAAAAATCTATTCAAAAAAGTAATATGTAATTTTTTTTTCCACACACCAGGAAGTTGTACAAAAGTTTAAAGTTCATGCTTTTTAATGATTTTTTGACAGGAAACCTAACGAAACGTTGCTGGTTAATACAGTTTTCGGCTTTTATAATTTACGTGAAAATGTTTTTGATTAAATCGTTTTAGCTAAGCAACAGTCATTTTTTTAAATTCAGTTACAGTTGAAATTTTTATATACTTTTTAAATGTTTAGCAAAAAGTATAATATTTAATAACTTAGTTATTTAAGATAGTCAAAATATATCTGAAATACAGACAAGCTGCAAAAAAAAGTTTGAAAGACAATTCTATGGTTTGGTGTATTGGTTTAGAAATGCGCTACACGCAGAAAGTTGTTTTGCACCTTTGCGATATTTCCGACATTCCTAAAGAATTAAAATTATTGCATATCTTAGCCTGTATCAATACAGGTCTGATATACACTGGTGTCCAAAATTAAGGCCTAATCACAAAATGCTAATTTTCAAGTACGCGAATACTCAAACGGAAATAATATATCTCGAATAATTACTGTCTCTACCGCACAGCTAGTCCATACAACATTACATTCATGTCACATTTGGTCACAAGTGTCACAGTCATTACGGTGAAGCAAAAAAATGGGAAATTCCATACACCTCATTATGAGTCTCAAATTATCACTATATGTGACTCCACTGAGACGTCACTGTGACTGCTGCTTTGTGACGAGTCATCATGTGACTCTACAATGTAGTTACATTGTGACTCTCATGTGGCTGTCATCTGTAGGCTAAATTTCAAAGTCATCGTGAACGCTTCATTGTGATAAGTTACCAAATAATGTCACATTAAAGTCACATGATGACTTTCAGGTGACAGAGAGACTACTGTGAAGTCACCATTGTGCTCTTCTGTGAAAAGTCACCATGTGACTATAATGTGATATTATTTGGTGACTTATCATAATGCAACGTTCATGATGACTTTGAAATTGAGTCTAAAAGTGACAGTCACATGAGAGTCACAATGTAACTACATTGTAAAGTCACCTGGTGACTCCCTACAAAGCAATAGGCACATTAACATCTCAGTGGAGTCACACATAGTGATCATTTGAGAGTCATAATGAGACGTGTGGAATTTCCTATTTTTTGTTTCACCGTAGTGACAGTGACACTTGTGACCATGTCTGACATGCATGAGATGCTATATGGACTAGCTGTGCTGTAGGGTTAGTAATTATTTGAATTATATTATTTCCTTTTGAGTATTCGCTTACTTAAAAATTAGCATTTTGTGACTGGTCCTTAATTTTGGACACCAGTGTACATTTATACTGCTGTCAGCAGAGAAACTATAAACGTGCTGTGGAAGATACCTGTAATAAAACTGTGTTGAATTTTTACAAACCATAGAAAAGTCAGATATTGTTGACGGCAGTTCTTTATTTAAATTCCATTTCATTCAATGTATGCTTCATAAAAATACTAAAAAAAAACAGCTTTAAGTTGAAAAGTACCTAGAGCCAACTTTGTTTAAAATAGCTAAGTAATTAAAAATAACTTTGGTTAAAACAGGATTAAACTTCAATACACCTGGAGCTTTTCAAAACAGCTTAACCCTCCGTCTACCAGACGGGTCCATTGGACCCGACAGGTACATACAAAATATTCATTCAAACCAGAAATTTCTTTAAAATAAACTAAGTATATAAACCAGACAAAAATAAGGTAAATAAATAAGTTAAATAGTTTTAAATAAAAATTCTGGTGTAGAACGTTTTATTAAAACGTGAATAAAATTCCCGGTAGATCTAGGGTTAAATTTAAATCATAACTAAAACCGCTCTTTATAAATATCGTAAAACTCAAACTAAGTATCTTACTGTAACTCAAACATATTAAAATCATAACGATAACTTTAAAGAAACGAACAGAAAAGAGAGAGCGCTGCGTTTGATTATCGAAAGGCAATTTGTACCTTTGAAGAAATTGAACTGGATGATTCCACTATATAAAAGGGTAGGCCTGAGAATAGCCGATTACGGAACAGCTACCGCCATCTATGAAACCCTTAAGTTTAACACTAGAACGCCCGAAAGGAGTCGATCCGACTCCAGCCACATGATTAAATGTCAATTGGGACCAGAAATTCTTTCAAAACATAAGTTATATTTAAACAACACAAATCTGTCAAATAATTTTAAATAAAAATTCTGGTGTCAGATATTTTTATGAAACTTGATTAAAATTTCCGGGCGTTCTAGTGTTAATGTCGGTTCTTTTAAATTATTATTATTTTTTTTTTTTACTTATTATTGTACTTATACCTTACTCTAAACTGTTTGCATCGTTTATCATATTCAACTTGTTTCTACACCTTATCTTAGAAAAAAAAATAAAAATTATATATACAGAAAAATGTTTTGCTCTGTTTTGGCCCATTTGCCCCCCCGCCTATTATTGCTCACCTTTCCTGACTATCTGACAAAGATCTGCAGTGCACATCTACAGAAAGCGCCTGTTACCATCAGCTTCATTCCACCGCAGCCTGCTGCGAGATGAACTTTCTATCTTACAAAAAATCCTGATGCTTCCTGCATAGACTGTTCCCAAATAGATGTGAAGTAAACGTGGGCATTACGCCCCACGTATGCATTCAAGAAACAATCGTCTTTGATCTTTAATTAATTTTTCTTTTAGAAAACAATTAACATTATATCCTAGGTAATGAAGGTATTGATTTAAAAATAAAGAAGTTCTATACGCATTAAAATGTAGAAAGAAAAGCTATTAAATCAATATAAGTTTACGTAAAGTTTTAAACCCATATTAGTCATAAGTGACAAGTAACGCCGGCTGACTAGATAACAGGATATTCATAGCAAACATTTTTTTAATTAATGACATTCAAAAATAATTATGAAGAATTCTAAATTAAATTAATTAATCGTGAATAGTTATGAGTATTTTTTTTTCTTTTTGCAATTTCTTATGGTATTGCATTTTCAATTTTGATCAGTATATGTTGATTTGTCTGTGCATAAATTTTGTGGCTGGATGCGACCGTTTGTTTTAAGCTACAGAATACATAATTGGGGGTACATCGTAAATAAAAAATAATGTTGTACAACAGAATTTAAAGAAGCGCAAAAATACAACAGCAAAAAATGATATCTGAAATAGGTTGTTGTGCTAACACAACAGAATCCGTAGTTAACCTAAATTAATGTGTGCTGCCGAACCCCTTTTCGTGGCTAAATTTTGTGCCCCATTAACGTCAACCGACGATGTAAACTAAAGGTCAATAAGCACTAGTGTTGCCCTGGTATTCTTTCTTTCTTTTTTCTAACCCAAGACCAGGCCCCTATCTGCCGGATATAGCCACAGCTGAACGGCTTTGATACCTGGTATCGAGGCAGGTGACTGCCTAATCGCCGCGCAGCGGCAATAAATCCGACGAGAGCTCAGATTGTATTGGATCGGCAGTGCCTACTGCTTATGCTCCCTGTAGGAAAAATTGGCTTTTCAAGGACAAACGTCCTCTTTTCATTATCACTTTGTTGGACACTCCTCGGCCCTTATCTTAGGTTAGTAACTATGGTAACGAAGGAAAAATGAAAAGAGGATGTTTGTCCTTGAAAACCCGATTTTTCCTACAGGGAGTATAGTTGTGAACGTTGTTATGCCTTTTAATTAATATTTATATATTGTTGTTTGGCACCTGCACATGTTATTGTGATATATAGGGTTATACAGTGTTTCAGAGATCCATCTCGCAGAAAGTGATGCATAAATTATTTTAACTTTCTGTTAGTACCATGCTTTCCAATAGTCTGCATCAAGTGGAACTTAATACAGTAAAATCTGTGATTGCAGAAACTGTCTATAATGGAATATTTTTATGAATCCGATAAAAGGAATATCGTACAAATCTACCTCCTAAAACGGAAACCTGCTTAAGTCAGAATTTTTATCCAGTCTCTAGCTTTTCTATTTTTATAAGTTTTATTGTAGATTTTTCAGTAAAACCTGTGAAAATGAAACACGTTTATAACAGAATCCTGCTTTAAACGTAAAAAAATCCTGGTCTCTGAGGAAGAAATACCACGTAATTCTAATTATGATTGCTCAGTTGGTAGTCTCTCCGAAAAGAAATTGTTCTTGTCCAGTGATTCTGCTTTCACAGATTTTATAAGACTACACTGTTAAAAATTTGCAGCATTCTGGCAGGTCATTTGACCGTTTTTGCCGAAAACGGTTACACAACCGTAATTTTAACACTATTCTGACCATATTATTGGCCATTTTATGGTCAGAATATAGTTAAATTATGGTTATGAAACCGATTTTTCAAAAAACGGTCGAATGACCTGCCAGAATGCTGCAAAATTTTTAACAGTGTCTATTGTACAGATTATCCTGTATAAGATTTTTGGGTTCGTATATTATTTAGTGCAGGAAAATATACTAAAACAAAATCTCAAGTTAACGGAGGACGATCAGTTTAGACAAGCTTTCGTCTTAACACTTATAATTGTATGCTATTCCTTCGTCAAGGAACATGAATCTTTTACTCTCAGGGAAGATTCCGTTATAATTTCAGTTTGATATGATAAACTGTTGCAATATATCTGCTAAACATAACTAAATAAATCCCAGATGGCATGAACATTAGCAGCAAGTTTGATTTTTTTCTGATATTATCTTGTCGTGAGAAATTTGAATTGAGAAATTCGCAGCAAATCTCCCGAAAGGTATACCATCACATACTTGCATTAGTAGTTTGTTGAGAAACTGATGGCAGGACTGTCTTTAATTCACGAAAGTGAAGAAAGCAAAAAATCCCTCTGTTGAGAGAATAGACAATCAGCAGATACGCAGAAATTGCAAAAGTTTTATTCGGTTGGCACCGCTTTTTTTTAAACACTATACTTATGAAATACCAAAAAAAGGCTCGAATTTAAGAGTACAAATATTACCCTAACTTGTTCATGACTTCCTTTAGAGCCGAAAAGTTTAAGGCCGAAAAATAGAGGGGACTGTTAAAAATTAAAATACCACTTGTTCATTATACTTGTGCATGCACCTTAGAGGTGCGTATGCATCAATAGATCTGATCGGGTCTATGGATCCCTTCGAAAGGGTTAAACTTGTAGTGTAACAGTTGTAAAGAGTTAATGTGGCGTGGAAAGGTTACTACTTTGCGGTAAGTTTGCAGTATTTTTGATTACTTGTTTGTCGTTAATTTACAATAAATTTGATACAGTATGAATTTAACTTGCATGACAAATTAGCTGCAAAGCTGCAAGTTCAAGGTCTGTTGACTTCGGCGTTATCTTGTTGCAGTCTTCTTATGAACTTTCAGTCTTGTCATGCTGAGCTTGCTGCAACTTTGCAGATTTTCAAAGCAAGACTTCTGCAAATTTTTTGCAAACTAAAAATGCTATGTGGGATAAGACGGATTCAAAAAGAATAAAACAGACACTACGTTACATCTTCACAGCATGTGTATTTACAACTGAACAACCGTCGTGGATATTGTTGCCAGATCCATGTAAGTAAATTACATAAAGCATTGAGTTGAGATAGAACAGGTACATAAAACATTGATTTTGATACATGGAGGTGCGAATACATTAAAATATCCTCCTCTATAAGCTAAGACGTACAACTGGTTTTATATTCCGCTTAGGGCGTTCATGTATTTTTAATTTCACTGGTTGTGAATTTATATTTTCTTTATTACATTCAACTACATTTGAATGAGCTCTGGGGTATTTTAATGTTACATTGTGATTAGTATCATACTGGGGTTCATCAAATGGTAAGTCAACATCCTTATTTAGAAATGGAAATTCGTTATCAACATTATCCATAACTTTCCTGTTATTGAAATTATCAATATCGAAATTCGAATTGAGATTTCTATTGCCCTTATTATTAATACAGTAGATTCCCTCAAATCCGCACAGCTTGGGACCAGAGGTTGTGCGGATTTTAGAATTTTGCGGATTTCTGGTCATTGCTTTGTTTATTTTTTTTTCAAAAGTAATTTGAATGTAATAATGCGATCGAAATTATAATGAATGCTTCCAATATAGTAAAATAATTAAGTAAAGTGATAAACTAAAATAATAAAAAGTAAGATAATTTTAAAATTGATTAAATTATTAAAAGTAAAGATCAAGTAAATAATTAATGTGTAATTAAATATGCATAATAAAGATGAGTTACATTTTTGTTGAATTATTCAATGAAACTCTCTTCTTAAAAATACCCTATTAAATTACATAAAAATCATAAAGTAAGGAAGTTTTATTTCAGGTTTAGCCAGTCTTAATAACCAAGAAAAGCTTGATTAATACATAAATATATTTGGTAAAAAGATTGTGATTACCAGTAATATTAACAATATCTTGATTTTTTTTTCAGAAAATAAATTTATATTTCCTTTCATGAAAATACATGAGTTTAGTCATATTATTGAGAATTATATATTAAAATACATACAGAATGATATAAAGCTAAAAAATTGTGTAATTTTGTCATTACATCTAAATTTAAAGTTTCATTGTTTACATCTGTGGAGA
Source organism: Maratus speciosus (assembly GCA_963932465.1). Classification (NCBI taxonomy): domain Eukaryota; kingdom Metazoa; phylum Arthropoda; class Arachnida; order Araneae; family Salticidae; genus Maratus; species Maratus speciosus. The sequence continues at coordinate 138,213,953 of OZ010797.1, read as the reverse complement.
TGTGCGGATTTCAGGCGTTTGCGGATTTGAGGGAGTCTATTGTATAACTTCTAGAATGATAGGTACTTTTATCCACAATAATTTGATCCAAATGTTTTTTCCAAATTAAATCCTCACTAATTAGTTTACACATATATATTCTATCACCCAACACTTTATATATTGTGCAATGAACCCAACCTTTCTTGTTTGGATCTACGTAATCTCTACATAATGCTTTATCCCCTTCTTTGAACATTTCCTGTCTGGTACCTTTAGTAACCACCACCACCATACCCGATTTATTCTTATCTTTCAGAAAATCTAATCTACTTCTGACTTTATTTTTTATAATTAAACTTGTGGGTGTAACCCCTGTAGTCATGTGAATCGAATTTCTATAGGGAAAAAGATACCTATTCATTAAAGTTTCAAAGCTTACATTGCTACCAGTTAGTGTTTTTTATAATTTACCTAAGCTGAATTAAAATTTTTTCACAGCATTCTCAGCTTGTCCATTAGTAGTCGGATGAAATGGTGGAGATGTTAGAAACTTTATCCCATTAATTTGTAAGAAAGTAATCAATTCCTTTGATTCAAACTTTCATTATCAGTTTCTACAATCTTAGGTAAACCGAAGTGAGCAAAAGACTCCCTGAATTTTTCAATGTATGCTTTAGCCTCCATGTTCTTCATAATAAATGCTTCAACCCATTTAGAACATGAATCTACAATAATTAAAATCATTTTCCCCTTTATAGAACCCAGAAAATCTGCATGGACTCTTTCGAAAGCTTTGTTCCCTGAAATAATTTTACATTTCTTAGGCTTCTGTCTAAGTCTAGCTTCTGAACAAACACTACAACTCTCGACAAAATCTTCAATATCAGAATCTGAGCCAGGCCACCAAAAATAAGCTTTAGCATTGCTTTTCATTTTAACTATACCTTCGTGAGTACTATGAAGCTCGGTTTGCAATTGTTTTCTATACTTTGTTGAAATTAACGATGGAATTACGATATAATATTTTTTATTCTAAGATAGACGTGTATATATACAGGGGGCAATATGTTATCTATCGCTGACCTTTAATTTCTCAACCGTTGGTCGTCGACATATAGTTCCAATTACAAAAACGTTTCAAATGAGGTAAATATTCATGTTGTGGCATTATTTAAAGTCAAAAATCAATTTGATAAAAATTACGAAAACTAACTTTTTATACGGTCCCCAAGTCCTTTTAGTTATATTTAGTAAAATTTTACACATATCATAACAGATATAACAGAAAAAGTTTGACACAGTTATTGTGTCAAACATGTCATGTGCATGAATTGGCACAGTTATTAAATTTCAAAGTTTGAGATTTTTGCACATGATTTTGTCTTTCATTGAGGGATCAGTTAAAAGATGAATTAAAGTAATTCGAGATCAAAATCAGGGTGCAATGTCCTTTTTTCGGCGAAACCACTTTTATCCGGTATCGTCGGTACTTTTGAATGTTGTTCGATTCATAAAAGTTAGCTCAAATTTTTAGATGAAATAACCCTGTTTGGTGATTTCCCGATTTGGTGATACCGGCTAAAGGTGGTTTCGCCGTAAAAAGGACATTACACTCTGATTTTGATCTCGAATTACTTTAATTCATCTTTTAGCTGATCCCTTAATGAAAGACAAAATCATGTGCAAAAATATCAAACTTTGAAATTAAATAACTGGATCAATTTTTGTAGTACAGATGTCAAGCTTTTTGTGTTATATCTGTTATGGTATGAGTAAACTTTTACTAAATATAACTATAGGGACTGGGGGGCCGTATAAAAAGTTAGTTTTCGTAATTTTTATAAAGTTGATTTATTACTTTAAATAATGCCACAACATGAATATTTAGCTCATTTGAAACGTTTTTGTAATTGGAACTATATGTCTACGACCAACGGTTGAGAAATTAAAGGTTGGCGATAGATAACATATTGCACCCTGTATATATACGATATGATATCTCCATATTTAACACGTCTTTACGACTAAAATACTTCTTAATCTCACTATCAGTAATATTCTGTAGAAATCTATAAGTTATGTAATTAAACAATTTTCCTAAAATTGGATCTCTCCTAGTTTCAAACCTAACTTTAAACAAATCAATCGAGATATCATTCTCTATTAAATGGACATAGTAATCATATTCTTCTGTTTCAACCAACTTATCAAATACCAGATATCTAGATAAACCAATTCGAGAATCGATTAAAATCGACATCGTATAAAACAGAATCGATCATAATAAGACTTTGACTTTGACTTGGAAGAGAGTCTTTTGCAGAGTTCCTGGAGCTAAGCACCTTACCTCTAATAGAGCCCATACCTCCCATTTAGTGGGGGAGCGGGGGGAAGACAAATTCAGGAGCTCAGTCGTAAGCTATTACCGACAGACCTTTTGAATCGAATAATAAAGTTTTTTTTTACTTTTAAAATTATAAGTTTTAAGATGTAATTTTAATAATATTGTAATTTATATTTTATTTAATTTTATTTTTAAAGAAAGATCTCGGTCAGATAAAAAAAAAAGGAAGTAATGATTTTTTTTATTATTAGGAAGTAATGATTTCATCCGGAACAGTGGCACTTTCTATTTTTACTTTCATCAACCAAACTGATTTGAACTTATTTCCTTTAATCGCCAATTTTTTTTTTAAATGATGCCCAGATGGACAAAATTTTGAAGGCTCTAAATTTTATTTACAAATTCAAATAGTTTTAAGTCTTTTTTTAGGGCCCCCTATCAGCGTGGGGGGAAAGGTAGGACCCAAAGTTAAAAATTTTAAGCCCCAAATTTTTGTATTCTAAGATATACGAGGCTACTATAAGAAGGAACCGTTCGCCGCAAAGCCGCTTATGTTCAGCCTCTTTATATATATATATATATATATATGTATATATATATATATATATATATATAGTATATATATATATATATATAGTATATATATATATATATATATATATATATATATATATAGTATATATATATATATATATATATAGTATATATATATATATATATATATATATATATATATAATTACTGATGCTAATCACATAACTTATGTTTTGATTTACTTATTTTTTCTTTTCCTCTTCAGTTCCAAAGCTAAAATAATAATACAAATGCTTATTCTTTGGTTTTGTCCCAAATAAAATGACATCGTAAATTACAGAAAAAATATATATTCTGAAATGGATCCTTTAGACGCTTAGTAATTTAGGTTCAGAAATATGGATCTAAGACTACAAACCCCCTTAAAAGCATCAATTTAATAACCATTAACATAAATTAACGCAATCACAAATTTAAGAGCTTTAAACAAGTTAATAATCTACAAATCCTCAAAAATTTTTATTGACAAAGATTTAAGTTAAATACTTATGAAAATTTCTCACTTTCTTGGTCATACTGTCTTTTGGGCATTTTTAGGCATTTTGCAAATTCAGATGAAAGTAACATATATTTTATGTGGGAATCAGCTTAGATGCTGCCATTTATTCGTTTACTTTGAACGCAAAAAACACTCAGCTATTAAGAAGTGGTGTGAAAATGTAAAAAAATCGGACATTTTAGTTTTTATAAGGAAAAGAACAGAGGTCCCTGTTTGGGGACCCAGGGAACGAAGAGGTTAAGTACTTTTCAAGATCGAATTTCAAAATTAAACGAACCTTGAATTGGGGCTCCTACTGCCTTCGGCAGCGTAACCCATGAGGTCTACATCCGTCCCGGTCTCCAAACAAACTAACTTTGAATGATTCTGATTTTCTTCCGGCCTGAATTAAAATTAAAAATTTCAGGAACATAATTCACGTTGCCATAAGAACCGATTTAGTATTATTATAATTTGAGTTTTCATTAATAAAAAAAAAAATCATCGCTGCGAGACGTGAATATTTAATTTTCCCAGAAGAAAAAAATAATCCTTTAATTTTACTGTCTTAAAAGGATAGTGGACGCTTATTTCTACCCTTGAGGTCTGCACAGGCCGAAATTTCCAGGCCAAGGCCCAGGCTGGTCCGATACAAAAATTAAAAGTTCGGTCCAAGCCCGGCCCGGTAAAAGGTTAAAAGTTCGGGACGAGCCCGGCCCGGAAAAAAATTAAAATCTCAGCCCGAGTGAATTTCTAGAAAGTATTGATTTTACGTCGATTTGATTAAAAATTTGTCTCGTACGAGGAGTTCTGACCAAAAATATTTATCTTTTTTCTATGTTTATACTCTTCATTTTTATAGAAGTGCCGCAGGCTGCGATATTTTATTTTTTAATGAACCTCTATTTCTTGTATGTAAATGTTTCAGTTATGATTAATATTGTTAATCCATATTCCATGTATTGAAGTGTTAAAAATCTGAAAATGCTATACAGTAAAATCTTCTGAGACGGAAGAAAAAAAAATGCGTTATACACAAGTTCCCTTCTTAGCAAGCGTAAATGTATTATACATTTTTTTCTTACGTTTGAGTACATTAATTTTGCACAGATCAACACGTTTCAGTTTAAAACAGGGTTCCATCATAGGCAGGTTCTTTTTCACACGTTTTACTATATTTTAATAAGCATAGAAATCTACTTTCTTTAAAAAGAATGAATTTTAATGTTTAAGTGTACAATAATGGCAATTTAAAAATGTATGCATTTTTTGCAAAATTTTTTTGGCCAGGCCTAATTTTTTAAATTACCTTTGAATGGACCAGGCCATGCTGAGACAATGACTTTTATACGGGCTAGGTCAAAACTAGAATTAAAAATTTTGGGCTGTGGAGACTAGGAATGAAACCATTCCCGGCTCTGTACAGAAAAAAATAAGTTAGGCCCGGCCCGAGCCTTCAGAAAAATGTATGGCCTGGCCCGCCCCGAACCGAGTGCCGTGAAAGAAAATCGGCCCACAGGACGGGCTGGCTTCGGGCCATGGGCCGGCCCATGCAGATCTCTATTCTACCCTATATATATAAAATCCTAATAAAACGAATTTATAAAACGACTTTATGAAACGACTGATTAAACAACTGATTATTTCACTGTGATTTCTCCTAAAATATGGAATATAATGCGATGAAATTAACACCAAAAATCCGTATTGATCTGCAGATCTCAAAACTGGTATTAGAAATTTTAAATTCGAATCATTTTTCGAGATATTAATTATTTTTCTAATTTTAAATACTTTTCTCTAATGATGGCAACTCAAATTTTAATCATAACAGATATTTTTTGCTATTTTAGAAAAGGTTATTATTTTAAACTAAATTGGCGACCAGTTTGGCTTATCTTAAATGTATATGCTAAGAAATGTATCATGTTACTTTTATTCCTAATTTATTATTTTTTAATTAATGTAATTTATAAAATTACTTGAACAATCTTTCGCCAAATCGAAAGATTCTGATAGAGAAATCAAGAACTCGGTATTTTTATATTAGCGCAACGCAAGTGATAAATCGCCAAACATTTCTCCCATCGCATTTTTTTTTCATTATTATTTTATTTAATACAAAAACTTTCATTTAAAACTGAAACTCGGATTACTAAATCTAAAAACGCACAAAGGAGTGTAAACACTTAAAAGTTTCCGGAATAAAAAAAATTCTAAACTTAGTTTAGAAATTTGATGAATAATGCGCTCTCCGGAATTATTTTTCTAATAAAACTTCTTAAAACTCCCAGGAAAAAACGAAATTTGTTTCGTTTTCTTCAAAGATATTGGTCGCTTATTAAGGTAGTTCAACTGTGATAGTCTCTAAATGGAGGTAAAATTAATATTGAGCCTATAAATTTCGCTCCATGAAAAAATGGTCGTTAAACCTTCTTGTGTGACCACTTCCCTGAACGAACCCTTATAGTTTCGTGTTTAAACCCCTTTGTATCTTTTTAGGCAATGAATTTAACTCTGATGACAAATTAAGAATGACGGTCAATAAACTCACCTGCCCTATTCTGTCAGGACACTCTCAAAGAAATAGATAAATTAATGAAATCGTCATTATTTGTTCACGTCCAAAAAAAATTGTATTTATTTACTGAACTTCGAAAGGACTTGGAAATAAAAGTTATAAAAGATAAAACAGTAAAATCAAAGCAAACAGCAATGTATTCATTTTTTAAACTCTGCAGTAATTAACTTTTGTAATTACCTTTTGTTTTGATACTTAAATATACCTTTTCCTAATGTGAAAAATAAATTTTAGTAACATTAATTGTTACCTTTTTCAACAATGAAAATCTAGATTTAAACATGACCTCCATTAAGAGACCACCTCTCGGAGTGACCAATTTTTATTGGAACGGAACGTGGTCGCCTTAAGGAGGTTTTACTGTATTTGTGATGTAATCAGAATAGTATAATTTATTCTGTTGGCCTGATTCAGATATCAGACCAGATGCTTTGATTATTAAAGGTTAGTTGACTGAAATAGTCCTCCAGATTCGTCTGGAATGGCTCAGTTGGTAGAGCATTTGCTGCTTCAGACAAGACATCCCTGGTTCGAATCATGGCAGGACTTTTTTCACCCACTTCGAAATTTACAACTGCTATGATTTATTTACCAATTGAAACATTGTGTTAAAAATGAATGCAATATTTGTAATGTTTTTTCAATGATATAATGTTTGCATTAGATGCAGAAGCAACTGCACAATGTCCCTACTGTAAAGAAACTCTGAATATTGAAAGTATCCCACGTCACGAGAAGAAATGCTTACATAAGCCAATCAAATGTCCAGATTGCTCGGAGGTTGTTGCCTTAAAGAATTGGTGTGAACATCAATGTGAGTCGACAAAATCAAAAGGTATGTAAGCTAATTTATTAATAAATTTATAATATTTAACAACAATGTAATCTGACTGTTTTTTACTACAGTAAAACTCCAATTATCTAAATTCCAGTAATCGAGATTGATATTGTGAAATAAAACATCACATTTGAGAAACAAAACATGTTATTGAAGTGCAAATTTATGTATTCGTTCGTAAAAATTTACTTATCTTTAAAATCCTTTTTAAACCAACAATGCAATTTATATTTCATTGAAATTTTCGAAACTTATAATTGAATAATTAATAGTGAGTATTTACTGTTTATAGTAAAACATTTAACCCCTTGAGGGCCAAGCAAAAATATCTCTAAACATTGAATTCTCACCGGAATAATCGAAAATTTTTATTTTGAAATAAGGAAAAGCAATTTTTCGATGATTTTCATCCAAAGTAAAAAATATAAAATTTAGTTAAAATTTTCTGGTGAGAATCTTGTTTAAATTAGGTGGGATATATTTTATCCCACCGCCCCTCAAGGGGTTAACTCTGTTGGACTAACACATCTAAATGTGTGCAAGTACCTTAGTTTTTTACACGATTTTGTTCAACTTCGTTCATATGTATATACATGAAATTTTGCAATTGATTTCTCATTCATTTCCTGAAGTAATAGAGTTCTATAAATTACATATAGTTGTGTGTTTCTGATCGATGGCGGATCCAAGGGAGGGGTCGTCCCTCCCTTGGTCGATGATAAAACATTTCCAAGTCAACATATCTAAAAAAGTTTTCAGACTTTTTAATCTAAATAATTACAACGGTTACATTCGTCTTTCTTATTCTTTATCGCATAAAAATTCTAAAGTATGACTGATACCAGAAAAGTCGTATAGAAATATTTTATGTATAAAAACCTAGCATTATGTATATAACATTTTATTATAATTTCCTCGGTTATGTAATGAATGAAAATTAGAGACTGCAAAGGAGCCTGGCGGCCAGAGAAGGGTAAGAATCCACTTTTCAGTAAGCTAGCCTTAGCTGCTGAATATTAGCTACTTTATTAATAAACTAGAAAACCTCGCGGCTTTGCTCGCGTGACAGTGGAAATATGCAAAGTGATATTCATATGTCTAACTTTTATTTAAAAAAAAAAAATTACTTTTAGGAATAATTCAAAAATTACTATTTAGAACACAGTTTAACTAAACCTCATTATTACACTGCATTGGGCAGAAATGAGACTTAAATTAATAAAAGGAATTAAAACTAAATAAATGATAATTTAGAAAATATTTTGAAGCTTTTATGCTCATTTCATACGTTTTTTTCAGTATCCATTTGAAGTTTTGAATAAACCGTTCTTAGTACGCTTTTACATCTAAAAAATAACCATCATCTCATATTCCAGGATTCTTGTCTATCGGTCTACCACCTCTCTGGTGGCAGTGGCACTAACATAAAATGCCTATGTTGAAACACAAACTGACACCATTAATTTGGCAACATTAATTTTGAAATCGGTTTGGTATTTCCTAATATTCTATAGAAATGGTAATTCAGAAAGATTTTAAAGGCTTTTTTTAGAACATTTGTTGTTTCTCCTGCCAACCCGATGTGGTAGTGACACTGGCATAAAATATAACCACTGTGGAATCAGAGACTGTCACCATTGATTCGCAACCATTACTTGTGTAATCGGTTTACTGTTTCCCGAGATTGCATAGAAATCGTAATTTAGGACATTTTAAAGTACGCTTTTCGCCCCTTCCCTTCGTTTCACCTCTTTTAAATTTCGAATTTATTTTCGACAGTTCTTAGAGGGCATTTATATGTTATAAGCAGTGGCGTGGCGTCCGGTCATCGCTGGATGCGGCGATGACAAAGTAATATTTTAAAACTCTTAATGAGCTTTTAAAACTCTACGATACAGTTTTAGCAGAACATTTGGAGTTCATGTATAAGTGAAGGTAAGATTTAAAGTTTCTTTTTTGAACATTCATCCATTGAATTTTAGAGTTAATAATTTTTCACCACAAACTTAAATAATTGCGATGACCACCGAAAATTTTCACGTCACGCCACTGGTTATAAGTAACAACCATGTCATATTTAAAGTTTCTTGCCTCTTCTCTTCAGTATCACAGAAATCGTAATTTAGAACGTTTTTTGCTCCTGCAAATTCCAGGTGGTAGTCATACCAACATGCAATAGAGCCCATGTTGAAGCAAAGGCTGTCATGATCAATTTCCAGCCACTACTTTTGAAATCGGTTTGCTGCTTTCTGAGTTTGCGTAGAAATTGCCATTTAGAACGTTTTTAGAATGCTTTTCGCGTATTATCGCCCTTCGTAAATTTCGATTTTTTAAAGAAATGTTCTTAAAGATCATTTGTGTCTTATAACTTACATTGCAAATTTCATGCTTCTAGGGCCTTCAGTAGCACAAAAATCGTATTTTTAGAGCTTATTTTGCTCCTGCACCGCCTTTGGGGAAATAGCACCGATATAAAATATAGTCTATATTGGAGCAAGGGCTGTCACCATCATTTTGACACCATTATTTTTTAAATCAGTTCGTTACTTCCTGAGATTGCGTAGAAATCGCCATTTACAACGTTTTTTAGAACGCTTTTTGCACATTTTCATTCCCTTTAAATTTCGAATGTTTTAAGAAATATTCTTAGAGATCATTTATATCTCATAAGTAACTAATATTCCAAATTTCATGTTTCTAGGCCCTTCATTAACACAAAAATCACATTTTAGGACGTCTTTTTGTTCCTGCAACCCCTTTGGGGTAGTAGCACCGGCAAAAAATATAGCCTATGTTGGAGAAAGGGCTGTCACCATCATTTTGACACTATTATTTTTAAAATCGGTTCGTTACTTCCTGAGAATACGTATAAATCGCCATTTAGAACTTTATTTAGAACGGTTTTTGCGCCTTTTCACCGCCTTTAAATTTCGAATGTTTTAAGAAATGTTCTTAGAGATCATTTATATTTTATAAGTAACTACCATTCCAAATTTCATCTTTCTAGGCCTTTCAGAAACACAAAAATCTCATTTTTAGAACGTTTTTTGCTCCTTCACCCCTTTGGGGTAGTGGCACCCACATAAAATATAGCCTATGTTTCAGCAAGGGCTTTCACCATCATTTTGACACTATTATCTTTTAAATCGGTTCGTTACTTCCTGAGATTGCGTAGAAATCACCATTTAGAATGTTTTTTAAAACTTTTTTTGCGTATTTTCACCCCCCCCCCCTTTTAAATTTCGAATGTTTTAAGAAATGTTCTTAGAGATAATTTATATCTTATAAGTAACTACCATTCCAAAGTTCATGTTTCTAAGGCTTTCAATAACTCAAAAATCACATTTTTAGAACGTTTTTTGCTCCTGCACCACCTTTAGGTTAGTGGCACGCACATAAGATATAGCCTATGTTCTAAGTGGGACTAACATAATCATTTTGATACCAATACTTTTGAAATCGGTGTCGGTTCGGTAGCTCCAGAGATTACCTCGAACAAACACACAAATAAACAATTTTTACTTCTTTATAATATTAGTATAGATTTCAAAATGTTCTTTAACAAAGTATTTACAAAATAAAGAAACAAGCTGTTTTATATGCAGTAAACCTTTTTTAAAATACCTGTTGCTATAATTCTGGACATAAAAGGTCATTTGTGCTTAAAGCATTTATAGAAAACAATAATAAGTCTTAGTAACACTTTTCAACCAATGAACGTTGAAAGAATCGATAAATGTAAGAAGGTTTTAAGACTATAAATTCTAAAACATCCTCTTCTCACACAAAAAATATTAAACAACTACTGCTAGAAAGTATTTTATATTAATGCTTGGTCCAGTGGATCGTTCTATTGGATGCGAATTAAACTCTGCATGAATGGAAATGGATACATAAGTATTTTTTTCTTTGTCGGTCGTTATAAAAAAAATTGCTGTAATGAATATTGAGTGTCTACCGTATATGTACTGTAGAGTTTCTAAATTGTAAATCCACCCTTATATTAACCCTTAAATGCCGGGTGTTGCTTTTCGGCAACATACCCAATTTAGGCTCTAAAATACTATTAGAATAATATTGAAGCTATAATGGTTAATGCTGCTAATAAAATACATTCTGAAAATATTATTAAATTGACTTTCAACATGTAGATGGCAACACTTGTGCTGTTTAAGAATAAAGACAGATTTATTTTTTCAATTGTTGCTACTTATTCTTTTTGTTTTGTTAGGAAGCTTGCGAAATACCCTATTTTGTTTTGCAGTGAGCAAGTAAAATTTATTTCTTATTATAGCTCCTAAAATTCTTGTGTGTTTAATATTATAGAATTTTATCAAGGAAAATTATTTTTTGAATTAAACACCAGTATTGCCGATTAGTAACAAACTGTTTTTTAGCCGTAAACTGTACTTAAAACAAAATATGATTTTTTAAAGTATTTTTCCCATGATTTATTTAAAAAATGAAAGCCGAAAAACATTATTACAATGTTTTTTTAAAAATCAGGCATTTAAGGGTTAAAACCTTTATAATATCGCCCCCTCTTTGGGTACTTTCTAGATACGCCCTTGTTCCTGATAAGAATGCAATACTTCATTATTTTCAGAACTTAATTATAAATTAATAGATATTTTATTTAAATTTTGATTATACAATGAGAAAGCAATTTAGGAATGTAAATCGTTTAAATATTTTTTAGGAATGAGTTTGTTTAAGTATTATTTCAATTGTTTGTAGTAGAAGTGATCATATTAAAAGGTGGGCACAATAAAACGTGAATATAAACATACCTTTTTATAAAGAAGAGCAATTTTAGATTTTTTTTTTATTCCCAAGATATTATTTTGTTTCTTTCCCAATTATCAGGATCACGCCTCCAGCACAATAGTTCAGGTAATTGGAGTTTCGACGTATTTGTAAGTTAAAATAACTATCTTCATTTAATGTTTGCATTAGGTGGAAATGCAACTACACGGTGTTCGTATTGTAAAGAAACTTTGGATGCTGAAAGTATTTTATTGCATGAGAAAAAATCATGAATAAACCATTGAAGTGTCCTGAATGCGATGATGTGATTGCTTTGAAGAACTGGTTTGAACATGAATGTCAGCCATCAAAATCGAAAGGTATTCTGCTAATTTTATTAAAAATAGTATAATATTCTTATTTAGCTGATAAAAAAAAATATTTGAATTCTTCACTTTCATGTTTTCTTTCTTCAATATCATTTTTGGTACTTCCTTTTTAGGGTTTCATTCATCTGATAAAAGCTATTCGTTTCACTCCTCTGTCTCTTTGTCTGTCGAAGAGTTCGTTCTCAGAAACTTTATAAATTAGAGCTCCGAAATTTTGCGTACTTATAGCTGAATACCTCCGATCACACGACAAATAAAACAAATTTGAAAAAGTCATTTTTTTAATTAAATGAATTAATTTATTGACATCCAAGCATTTTTGTGATTTAGTTTCAAAACAGAATCTTAATTTCAGTTTTTTCACGCATGTTAGATTGCTTTCTGGTAGCGCATTTGCGTGGTAATAAAAAGGTTAAAAAAAAATAAGATAAAAAGATAAAGTAGAAAAGATAAAATAATTCTAAAAAGGTAAAAAGATAAAATAATTCTATTTTTACATGATAAAAGATAAATGGCTAAAAAATAAAAGTATTAATGTCAACAGTTTTGTGTACTAATTATGCAGAAACAAAGAGATTTCAAAACTGTTCTCCGATATCAACAATCATGCTAATTTTGATAAAAACAAAGAGAAATCGCATTGTTATTGGTGTGTTTAGGATTCACATTTAGCTAATTCTTGGGATTTTTTTAATTAATTGATAAAATTCTTTTCTGTCAGTTTCTATTTTTTAATAATTTTGTAACTGGATACTTGTTACAGTTGAACAGCTAATTATTCGTGTACTTTCGGATATATTTCTTGTGTAAAGAATGAATTTATATGTTTATGTATATTAAAAACCTACATTTCAAGATTGTTTGATTTTTTTTAGATGTATCTTTAACTCAAGATTACAAGAAAGTGCTCTTGGATGGCAATTATCACGATCTAATCTTGAAGATCGGCGAAATAGAACTTCGAGCTCACCGAGATATTCTCAGAGCCCGATCACGTGTTTTTCAGTCCATGTTGGACCATGATATGAAGGAGAAAAATAGTGGTGTCATCCATGTTCCTGACTGCGATCCTCAGGCTATGGAAATGTTTCTTTCGTACGTGTACTGCGGAAGAGTTGAGGCACTCGACCAAAGTAACATGCTCGGATTGTACTACGTTGCTGACAAATATGAAATGCAAGACTTAAAATATGATTGTTGTGAACTTATAAAGAAGTCACTGTCGACTACCAATATTTGCGACGTCATTCAGCTGGCACTGAATCACAGCGATAGTGATCTGCTGGAATATGCAACAGAATATTTCATGAAGAATGCGCTAGATATTCTGCGCACAGTTGAGTGGCAGTCATTTTTGAAGGATAATTCTACTGTAGGCAACGAACTTCTCATCAAGTCTTTCGAAAAGTTAAAAATGTGAACATTTGAGCGTTAAGTTAATACCCCCATTCAAAATAGAAATATGTGATGTTTATTATATTTTTAAATAAAGATTGTTTTGAGGATATTTCTCATAAACTTTTAATATCACCATGAATGTTTTATTAAAAAAATGAAAACTACTCCAGGAATCACTTTCATATATTGTTTTTCTTAATAGCAAAAATTAAGCTACTGGCACACAGAGAAATATCTAGCGAAACCAAAAATCAAAATTTATCTGCAACATTACAACGTATATAAATATAAATCTCTGTTTTCTTCAGATGGTGAGCTATAATTCTTCAAATGATGATGATTTCATTGACGCATTGTTTTCTTTTCAGTGTTTTCTTCTTTTTTTTTGCTTCATATTGGTGTTTCTTGTCATCAGTAGGGCAAACCGGGGTGATTTTTGGTCACTTGCAATGTTTGGTGATTATCGGTCAATTACATTTTCATTCATACTAATTAATGATAGAATCAACAGAAAAAAATACTGGATTATAGACACATTCATAATTATTCAGTAACCCATTTTTTTTCTTTTTTTTTTTTTTTTTTTTTTTTTTTTTTTTTTTTTTTTCGGGGGAGGGGAGTTTAAAACTAAATTTGATTAGAAGTATTTTAACCCTTAACTGCTGTGACAGAAGATGTCGCATAGCTACTGCGAGCTCTCTCTAAGACCGCTTAATCGAAAACATGAACAAAAGGTTCGATTAACTCATAGGATGCTGTTTCTGTACGAAATTTTATAAACAGAACAATTATAATTAAAAATCACCTATTCAGAAATCTCTAACGATAGTACTAGGGCTCTAAGAGAAATAAAATTTCACTAATATCTACAGTTAAACTAAAAATTACAAGTTAAACTTTAAAAGTAAAAAAAATCAGCGGTCTTTGAGACCGCTAACGGCAGTTAAAGGTTATCCAGACATGTGTATAAAATGAACAAAAAATAAAAGATTACAAAATAATGCTTTTTTTCATAAGATGACTTTAATATGAAATTTTTCTATAGGATGATCTAGAAGTTTTATATAGAAAGAGGGATACGCATAGAATATGTATGTATGCATATGTATATTGTATGAGTATATAAATTATGGAAATAGAGAACTAAATATTCCCCTGTATAAATGGGGGTAGTTCTTGGTCATGTAATTTTAGTTTAATAATTACTTATAAACTGACAAATAGTGCAGAAATGTTTAATATTTCAGAGTTTTAAATGGCAGAACCTGCATGCAAAAGTTTCTTTAAATTCATCTCTAACACTTCATTAGTGAAACACATTATTTTGATTTTTTTCAGCAACTCAAATTTGATACATTTGTAATAACTATACTTTTGTTTATCCATTTCCTGTAAAGATATTGGGGTGAGTTTGAAAATTTAACTTGTATGTTTAGATAATGAATACCTGTTACAGTTAATTTCCATTTACGTGTGGAAATCATATTAGAAAAACACACGTTCAAATAATACACTTAACTAAGCCTAACCATGATTTTCTCATCTATGCTTTTAAAACAGGTTCTGGATTTATGTTCACTTTGATCTTTAGGCCAAAACATAATAACAGAATGCCAAGGACATACGTAATTAAAAAAAAAAAATGTGGAACATCACAGAAATTTAGAGAAAGCTAGCCTATACATGAAAGAAAATACTGAAGTATTCGGGCAGCTGCATTTCATACAGTAGTTTCATTTTCAACTTTAAAACTCTACTTCTCAAATTCCCTGCTCAACAACGCAACGCTTTCTGACACATTTTCGGACTCATATTTAAACTTAAAAGCATAAAATTGGCAGGCCGGTCTATTGAAGCAATTTGGAATCTAAATGAGTTTTCCATTTTTTGATAAAAAAAATTACTTATCGAGTTATAAGCGAATGTGGTCATGTGATATGCTAAACTATGCAGCTAAAGCTGCAGAATTTTAACTGTGTAGTTTAAGTAAGTTTAGATTAAATAAATACATTTTCGTAACTACAGATTTGTAATATGCATTTATATGTACATATAGTGAAAGGTAATGATCGTATTATATGGTTTAAAACAAAATTTAAATGAATTAAAATTGTTTCAAACTCAAAATTAAGGTGAGATTCTGAACCATGTCTTTCTGACTTTGCTATTGCCCAGGTAGCACAGCAATATCGGAAACAGCGATTTCGCAATATGGGCCAATATCGCTAAACACCGGATCGGCCGATATCGGTGAGCGTTGGACCGGCCGATATCGGTGAGCGTTGGACCGGCTGATATCGGGGAACACCGGACCGGCCGATATTGGTTAAACTGGATTTGACACTATAAAATAGCAAAGCTTTTTTTTTTCAATATAGGTAGATATTGATTACCTGTTTTGACATAGTATTGGTAATCAATATCTCTTTATATTAGGGATAAAAGATTTGCCATTTTATGTTGCTGAATCCAGGTTTGAAAATATATGCATATAAATATGTTTTTTAACTTTTTCCAATATTTTTTTTTTTTTTTTTGCTGTTATAGAAATATATATTTATATATTGTTTATATGGAAAATTATAGCTAAGTTCATTGCCATGATAATGTAAAAAATATCTAAAAGGAAAATTTTTCATGATTATGTTGAAAGTGAAATTGCTCTGAAATAAGCCAAAAATTTTGGAGAATTTTTTTTTCTTTTATTAAAAGGTGTACCTTTTTAGGAAAATTCAAATACCATTAATAAAATAATTTATTCAAAATTTTATACATTCTGGTGTTTTTTTAATTTTTCCTTTTCATGTTCAGTGTTATATGTAAAAATATTAACGTGTAAAATAGATAACTAAATGCTACTTCTCTCATTGAAAATGTCATATGCAAAATTATATCTATAATACCAATTTAAGGAAATGGTAAGGTTGAAAAGTGTTATATTGTATTATTTGAATAAAATAACTTTTATTACCATATGAGCAATTTTGATAATTTTTTTTCATATAATCAATAAAAATATTCAACATATATTAAAATTAAAAAAATATATATATATTTAGCTGAAATGATTTATTCTTTTCTGCATTTACTATAAATATAGATGTTCAAATTTGTTTAACTGTTTTGATGTATAAATTTGGAAAAAAAAATCTAGCAAAAGTTAGTCGAAAACAAGTTATGTTAAGGGGACACAGTACCTTTTAAATTACTTTCCCAATTTTGCATTAATACTGTAATATCTGTAGTGACATTATATTTAGTACTATAAAGCAAATATAATTTCATATAAATTAAAAGAAAAAAATCTTGTAGAACAGCCTATTTAACTAAAATTTAAATTTAAAAAATTTTAATTTTTTTTAAATATCTATATTTTTATTTTAATTTTTGTTCCACATTGCTTAGATTATACTACATAGAACTGTAGATGATTGTGATGATTGAGACTGATTTTTAGATGTATGGGATATTACATTTAATATGAACCTTTTTCTCTTTTGTATAGTAAAAAATCAAGGAAATTCAACAAACTCATAATTGAAATGCATAAAAAAAATAACTATAACCTGGAATGCTAAATCCATGCACAATTTTATGTAGTATGTTCTTAGGATTATGGAAAAAAATTTCAAGCAAAAATATTCATATTTAAAAAAGTACTAGAGATTTTTAAAAAGTTAAAAATTAATCAAAAAATTTAAATTGTACTTAAATAGTCATTTCTGCAAGAATTTTTTTTTTAAATTATATTTGCATTATAGTATTAAACATAATGCCACCACAGATATTACAATACTATTGAAAACTGAAAAATAGTTTACTGTGTCGCCTTAAGTTGCATATGCAAAAATCTGTCTTTGTTGTTTTTTCAAACTTATCTTTAATTATTCCTACCCAATTAACTTAGAAGAAAATTTTAATTTTATCTGTATGACCATCATCCTGAATCAGAATATGAACTTACCGATTCTAAAGTGTTGGAAGGTGAATACTCTGTTCCTTATGTTTACTCTACATTCTGGTGATTTTTTTTATTTTTTTTCCCCCAATGTTCAATGTTCTACATTAAAACATTAACTTGTTGGAAAACTCATAAGTAAATGCTACTTTTCTCATTAAAAATACAAATTCATATGTAAAATTATGTCCATAATACAGGTTTGTGGATATTGTAAGGTTGAAAATTTGAATATAATATTTAAAAAAATCAATTTTATTATCATAAGCAGATTTTCATATTTTATTTTCACATAATCAATAAACACTTAACCATTATTAAAATAAATAATAATAATAATAACTTGTAGCTGAAATGATTTATTTTTATGCCTTTACAATAAACATTAACCTTTAAACTTGCAAATAGTATTTATATACAGTAGAAGATCTTTATAATGCAAACCAAAACATGCAACATTTTGTGTTATATAGGTCATATCACACAACATTAAAACTTACCTTGTAAATATGGCAATATACAAATCAATTGCAGTAGATCTTTATGTTGCATTCCTTAGGACCAAACATTGTGCAGGTTATAAATTTTTGCATAATATTGATCATTTCACATATTGTTAAATCGTATATAAAAATTATCCAAACATGCTGGGACAAAATCATTACAGTACTTAATTCTAAAATTTTTACATTTAATAATAGCAATATTTTCATTTTTAAAAATCTGAATTAAAGAGATAAAGATGAAATAATGTTTGAAATTCAATCCTCTAAAGGGTGTCAATATTTTTACAATATGGATTACATGTGCTTCTAAAGTGATGAAATTCATTGCTTACATCTCAGAAGCTGTACATTATATAGGATTATAAAGATCTCCTACTGTATAAATAAAATGTTACCCTCTCTCTCCACCGCCACCCCCCCCCCCCAAAAAAAAAAAAAATTCAAGCGAAATTTGGTTGAAAACAGTAAATCCACCTGTTGTTGTTTTTTTTTAAATTTAACCAACTTTATTTTAATTACTCCTATATTAAAAATAAGTAAAATATTAATTTATATTATTAGTTTCAAAATTTTTAAGTCCCCAATTAATTTAAAACAAAATTTATATTTTATCTTTCTAATCTCTTCATTCTGAATGAAAGTCTGAACTATACTACTGGGGATAAACAATTTGCTGGAATGTTTTTCATTAAATAAACACAATTTCTAGCAAATATTGAGCAAAATTTATAAGTTTTAATGGCAGTGTAAAATTGAAAGTGCAACTGAAATGACCATTTAAAAGAATCAAAAAATATGTTACAATGTCATTAAATTAAACGAGAAAATCTATTCTGGAACTAAAATTTTAATAGTAAGTTTATTATTTCCATTTGTAATGTATTCATATGAAGTAAAAATAAAATATTTTTATTTTTAATGTACATATATTTAAAAAATGTATATTTTATATTTTCAAAGAAAATGCAGCAACAAGAAAAGCTCTTAAAAAAAAAAAAATACAGAAAAATGTTTTTTTTTTCAACACTTGAAACTTCCTAGAAATTATACGTCCCTACAAAAAGTAGACTGACATGAGATTAAGGCTATCTAAATTCCAATTCAGAATTTACAATACCTACTTAGTTGATGTAAACAGAAAGAAATTGTGACACATAAAAAGTAGAAAATCTTTTAAACATATTTCAGGACATTTCCCTCCCCGCAAAAAAATTAATAGATAAAAAATTAATACTTTGAAAATATCAGAAACAAGTAAGAAAAATCATGCGTACAGCATAGATTATGAAACACTTTCCAACACTCCCTGAAAGCTTTAACGAAACTTCGTTACTTACGGAAATAAGGTAAATAAGATAACTAAGTAAACATTTTAAAATCTGATTTCAGTAGTTACCACCCATAGCCAAATCTGCATTTCAATTCTTTTGAACAGCCCTGTATTTGATCTGTATGTTGATATGTATACTTTATACAGGAAAAATTTTGTTTAGCAAGAAAACGTATAACAGGTTGAAATTTCTCTTTCAGCAATTTATACAATTAATTGAAAAAATACTTGGATACTTTTGTACAGCCCTGTAGTTTATCTAGTAACTTTATTACACGCCACTGTTTAGCTAAAATTTAATTCAAACTAAAACACTCTTAAAACTAATGAAACCACATTTCCAGAAATTATCATCCATAGACGATATGTGTCCAATTCTTTGCGTGACCCTGTATATCGTTTTATCTATATTCTACAGTTTTTTTTTTATAAACTAAATGCAGTTCAGCGTAAAAATGCACAACTCATTTAAAAACCACCTTTAACCAATTTGCGCTCGTACCCAATAACCCTTAGAAATTATTCTGTGTAGCCCTGTATAGGAATTATAGCATTTATATACACCATATAGTATGCATAAATATAGTGAAACATAAAAGCGCATATCATAATTAAAAATACATTTCCAGCAATCACCGCTAATGTACAGTACTTCTAATACAATATACTATCTGAAAACTTTTGTGTGTCCCTGTAAATACAGGGTGACCACAGAAATATAATTCTCAATTTCCCTGATATATTTAACTTTTCCCTGATATATTGCTCGCTGAGCAATGTCACCCTTTTCCAGCCAGCGTACGGCACAAAATTTCTTCGGAAAGCATTTCGATCCCGATAATTCAGTATAAATTGCCCGACATGCAGGCACATCCTTAAATAAATTAAATAACACTCTCAAAAACCCTACAACAGACCAATTTGTTGATCGCATGGCAGCTTTAAAGGCACCATGCATTATATGGAGACCACAGGTACCAATATTTAAAATCTCTGAACTATGTTCACTTTCAAATCTTTAAAAAATGAATGGTTCACATTTGGGCCATCCATTGAAATTTGTAAAATGGATTTCATATTTAGAGGAGAGAGAGCTTCCTTAAAAGCTTCTCTTATGTTGTCAGAAGTGGCACAACCCAAAAATGAAGAAGTGAAAAATTTTGTGCTTACCTCAGAATCATCTCTATTCCAAAATCTGACATTCTCATCCATTTGGGTCTTCTGAGAAACTTTATTCAACGATTCGTCAAATCCAATGGTATAATATTTACACTGTGCCAATTTTGCTAATAAAATATCTTTTAAATAAGGGGATATACCATAAAGGATGGAATATGCAATCTTTGTTCTTTGCAATTGCATTTTTTGTGCTACTTCGCTATCGGAAAACATAGCTCTGAAAAGCGTCACATCTTTACTTGCTGATTGCATGGATTTGTGTGTCATTATTTGAATGCACCAAAGATTTTCTGCTTTTGTTACTTGGTCATTAATGGAAAATTTCTGTAAAGTTTCAGATGCAACAGCTAATTTGTTATCGGATGAGGAACTCGAAGTTGTTGGCTCAGAACAAAGCGACGTATTTGCAGTAGTAGGGTCAGTTTTTGGTTCTTCTACTTTCAAACTCTCCTCATTTGCAATTTTTTTGGAAAGCAATGAATTTATTATATTTGGCTGTGATGCAGCTTTCATCCTTTTTTTATGTTCAGCTCCGTTAGCATGACTCGTAAGTGCTCTCCGACCCATATTACTTAGCATAAATGAATAGTGGCATTTTATGCATTTTGCTCTATACACATCATTAGGCACTTCTCTAATCCAATCCTTAAACTCTGGATTATTAAGCCAATCAACTTGAAACTACGTCGCCATAAATAACTAGTGTTTCTATCCGAATCCAAGTAAGAGAAAATATGACCGTCTGCACATTCGATTGCGAGTGGAGTCCGATCCAAAATAACACGCGGTATGCAGACGCGATTTCGTTTTGTAACGTTGAGGTGTATAAGTGCATGAACAGTTATTGAAAAATGATTATTCCATATTCAGGTGCGAAGTCACAATAAAAAAGTAATACCATTTAGCGACGCAATCACATTTTCAATACAAGATAAACAAGGCATTGCAAGACAGCGGGAGCGGGCTGAGGCGGGGCAGCAACTGAGTTGCCCATAGCCGAAGAAGTGGCTTCATGACATCAGTACCAATCAGATAAAAGCGTTTTCTCCTTCACCGCTCCAAGTTAAATTGAGAAGTAGCCGCGCTTCGAATGGAAAATGCATAATGAAAGACCGTTCGCACTATTACAGAAAAAGAAAAATGACAACACATTTTCCCTGATTTTAAGCAGAATTCCCTGATTTTTCCCCGATATTTCCAGAAATCTTAAATTCCCTGACATTTCCCTGTTTTCCAGGTTTTCCAGTTCTGTGGTCACCCTGAAATATTATGCACTTCGTAATACACATGAAATAACTTATAGTAAACCTCAGCAACGTATATCAATTTCATTATATGTGAAACAGTTTAACATAATTAAAATAAGCCGCAAACGATTCTCCCCTTCTTCCCTATGTCATAATGTAATGGAATTCTTTTGTGTGGCCCTGTAAAAGAATAATTAATAACTATTCTTTGCAACGTATATTATACAGAATGTATGATTTAATGCACTTAATAAATGCATACCAATTTTGTTATGTTTGGATGCGTGTAACATCATTAAAAATCATTTTAAACGATTTTTTCTAATAGGCCGTAATGTAACGGAAAACTTTTGACTGTCCCTGTAAATGAACTAAACATGCTACAAACTTCATTTGAAATAGGGAACGTGCTATAGTAAACGTCAATAACCTTCAAAAATTTCAGGGCAATCCGAGTATATTTACGGGAGTTAGAGCGCGGCCAGACGGCCATACGGACAGACGGCCAGACAAACCGAAGTCATAAACACTTTTCAACTTTGTTAGAAAGTGTTAATAATAATAAAAAAAAAGACAAAATAGCTAATTTTCTTTATATATTTTCTCTTTTGAGCCGGGGAGAGGGGGATGAAGCTATAAAATACATTTTAGAAATTCAAATTGATAGATTCTCTAAATTGCAAGTAAGTAAGGCATTTTACATAATTAGAAATTTAAAAACTTAGCATTTAAATATCATCATAATTTATAACTATCTATATTATAAAGGACAAACATATCTGTGCGTAACGCATACGTCATTCTGCGAATGGCAACACTTTGAAATTTGAAATGAAATTTCGGTTTTGCAATTTTTGCTACTGCAAATTTTTAAACTTCTAAACATCCCACAGTTTCAATTTTTACACCGTCGTATAGGGGAAAAAATGTATTTTTAAATGCAATTTGTTCGAAAGCTCTATCTCAATTTATTTTTGAGATATTAATTTTTTTATAGCTTTTAGTAGCAATTTTGTAATTGTGGCAACTGAAGACTCCATTTCTATTAAAAGTAAAAGGAAAATAATCGTGGTTTATTTATTTTTATTGATTATATCCTTATTGATGCCATTTTCACATTACAAATAAAAGTAACTTTTTTATAATTTTTGAACAGAAAATGACATCAGCCATTAAAAAAAACACGCATTCTTCTTCATGAATCAAAAGACTGAAGAAGATATTTCAATATTTTTACATTATGCTGATGCTGAGTTAGAGACGCTAGGCAAAATGATTCAGTGAGTAAAAATGATGTCATATTTAAAACAAAACGATCATTTTCTTTGATAAAACTAAATATTTGACCAATACTATGGCAACTAAAGGCAAATTTCTGAATGGTAAATTTTTGCGAGTACTGAGATTAGAAGTTAAATTTTATGGGAATGTTCACATGAAAAGTTGTATTGGACAAACATGACTTTAAGTTTGGAAATACATTCATTAATAATGTATTGCGCGTTAAAATACTTTTAAATTGTAAATTTGAGTGATGCATATGTAAATTTTGAGAATGCGAAAATAACGTACTGTTTAGAATTTATGGAGGTAAATTTTATGATGTGACAAAGCGAAATCCTTTTTACTGATTTTTCATCCCGTAAAAACAAACGTAATAGCCTCAATTGATAACTTCAACATAATTACTCATCTTGATTACGCTATTCTAATACAGTTTAATTTTTCAATAATTTAAGCAGTTGAAGTTTTTTGAAATAATATTTTGATAATTTTAGATTAAAAACATTATTTGTTTTAAGAGTTAGATAATCAATGGAAGAGGAAATTTTTATTGTAATTATTTTTGTAGGTTTATTGTAAATTCGATATAACAGTTCCATTCTAAACATTTTAATTCGTCGAATTTCGACTTGTTCCAACTCGTTTCGTTAAAATTCTATTTTTAGATAGATTTTATGAGTCAATTTTTATCAAGTGTTTTCTCTAAGATAAACTTTACAAGGTGGTTTTAAAGGTTTTAAAATTCATTTGATAAATTTTATTTTATTGAAATATCTTAAACATGAGATACTAGTTTTAAAAGTGATAATACAAAAATTATAAGTCAATTCTTAGAATTTAAATAAAAACTTACCATGTAGGGGAGACCGGGGCTAGTAGGCGTAGTTTTTAGTTATTGATTTTTATTTTAACTGTACTTTTAAAGAACAGGCATTGGGCTATAAATATCCGGAGTTTTGAGTTTGTAGCTTTTTTAGTTTATGTTTAGCGGAAGCCTAAAGTAAAAGGAAAATTGTGCGCTAACCTACCCCTTTACGGGGAAAGTTGCCTATACCTATGGGGTAAATTGGCACACGCTTTATAAAAAATTAAATGAAGCTCAAATAAGACATGCAGTTAAGCGAAATCAATTTCATTATTACCAGTAAGTTTAAACAAAGGCGTTATAGCCGTACAATGTAAAATCTTAATTATACAGACATAAAAATAATGAATAAAACATTAACATTCAGTAACTTCTATCCTACTCTATATCATCATCAGAGTTACAGTTATCACAAATAAAACATCGAGTTTCTCCGTTTGGACAAGCCTCGTGTGCCCAAAATCTTGCATTGCAACCACTTTTCTGGTTGTTTGCTGTTTTTCAAGCTACCAGCATACACCAAACACCGAGCCAACTTGCCCCGTGTTCAATGCGGCTACTAGCCCCATAATAAATTTCTTCACAAAAGGGACACGTAATCCTCTAAGCATAAATAATCCAAGGAAATCACATATGGGGTAGGTACAGTTAATCATACACTAAGAAAAACTGCGCAAGTTAAATCGCAATTATTAAGATAAGTATTAGAAATTAGAAAAAGAATGAAGCAACAAAAAATTACTTATGAGTGCAAAAAGCAGAAAAATCGTAATAAATGTCCACTGCACGTAGATAACGCTGAAAAACTACAATGGACATTGTAAAAAGCAATAAGAAAGGTACTCTGTGAGTGGTTGCGTAATCTATCCACAAACAGGCGATTTATGAGGACTGAGCCTACTTACCCCTGCAGCCAACTAGCCCCAGTCTCCCCTATAACAAATAAAATTTATTAATCACAAAAAAGAATTAAATGTTTTTTAAGCAATAAGCTGGAATAAGCAATAAAAAAATTAGGCTGTATTTTATTTGGTAAATCAAACATTTATGAAATGTTTTAAAACTTATTGTTACAGCAACAAATATTCACTTACGAAATATTAATTTAAATTGTCTTCGAATACTTTGTAAAATTATTTTAATGAAAATTTCAATAATGTACAACACTGGCAAATAAAAATCTATATGTACCAGAAATATATTAGTAGTACCCAAGTACCATTCCTTATGAAAGGTTGATAAATTATTAATCAATGACTTATCCAGATCAACTATGCACTATATCTCCTCTCCAACCACAGGAAAAAATATACAAAAATAACTCACCGATGACTGTATTTAAGATGTTGAAATCACTGGACTTCTCCTGGCTGACTTCCAGACTATATATTCCTTTCAAACAACATATGAGCTAATGAACCTGAAACAAATATAAAAATTTTAGGGCACATTTAATAATAAAATGCAATTTAACTGTATTAGTGTAGTCGAAGCAGGGGGGGGGGGGCTGACTTTTCAGGGGAAATGGGGTAATACAGTAGAAGATTTTTATAATGCAAGGTTTAGCATTATACAGAATCTTGAAATCTTGCCCAAGAGGAATTTAACAGTTGGAAATTGCTTATTCAAAAAACTTAAATTTTTGGGAAATTTTCATTTTTTAATGGTTTCTTAACAGACATCAGATAAATAATAGGGCTTTACCATAGCCATTATAAAATTCATGGCAAGAATCTCATAACATGTGCGATGTGCCGGAAAACATGGAAAGTTAATTTGAGAGATAAATGCTTAGGATGTGGTTGTTGCAATCTTTTGGCGCTTGGTAAGATGATTTGGTAAATTTAAAAATAAAATATTACAAATAATATAAATATAATACTAATAAAATATAATTAAAATAAAGATTTGGTAAGATATTAAAACAGTCTTTTGATAACATTGCTTACTTTTTCGCCAGTCGCGCCAAGTTGCACAAGATAGGGAACTCTTCCCAAATGATTAAATTTCTGTATATGTCTTAAATAAGAACACATTATGCAAATTAAAGATAAACAAAATAAGGAGTTTAAAGACTTTTAACTGTATTAGTGGTGGGAAGAAACATTATATAGAATCTTGAAATCTTAACCCCCCCCCCTCCCCCCACACACCAGATAATTTATCAGGTAGAAATCTTTAAAAAAAAAAAAAAAATCACAAATGATTAAACTGAAATAAGAGGAATCAGCTTTAACAATGCCTCAAATTTCTATTTTTGGATGGAGTAAAAAATAAATCTATAAATAACAAAGTGAATATAAAAAGAATAAATAACCTTTGATTGTAATTGTTTGATGACTGATTTTTAGTCTTTTAACGATTTTTATATTTGGAAAATTATGTTCAAAGTAAAAGTAGCAAGTATGACAATATTTTTTTCTATAATCCCCCCCCCCCCCCGTCCCTTAAAAGGGAAGAAGAAAAAAAAACTTCTCGCACTTGAATTAGGATATCTGAAATTTTTATTCCAAATTCTGATAAAAAGTGACTCAAGGTTATATAAATTGCTCACAGCTTTAATTGTACTTTGCCATTTAAGTAAATAAATCGTTTCAAATACGTACAATAAAGAAAGAAAATCACGTTTTAATATAAATAATTACGTCAAGAATAAAGTAAACGGATAATTTAATTAATATATAAACAACGAAAAAGTGTTTCGATGTTACTTAAATGGTTAAATAATGCTGACTCAAACACTAGCAAAAGTTCATATGCATTTGTTTACAATCATTAGTGACGAAAATCTTTAAGCAAAATATACATTCCGAGACAAGCATAAATATGATATGAACAGAAAATACACACTACACAAGAATATGGATAAACAATCAAGTAGTAATACCATTGTAAACAGAAAACAATATTTCAAAATCAAGTTTGAATATATGAAATGAGTCCTATGTATTGAATAAACAAACATATATGGAATATAAAGAGAACTTACCCGTTTCACATAAAGATGTGACTTTCGATTTCAAGAATATGACACACCTCTTTATATTTTCCCATAATTAAATATTCTCGTTTTTTTAAAATTATTATTATTTCAATAAAATAACTGCTAATCAAATCTGCAACATCATACGAAATACGGCGGCCAGGTTCTAAGGTTGCTTGTATTGTATCTGAAATCTGATTGACGGATATGTTTTAAGGGTGCTTGTATCTGATTGGTTGTTACCTGACACATCCTGTGCCGATATAACCCGATATCACGCGATATTGATCAATGTGAGTTTTGCTACATGGATTTACAGAACTTAAAATGTTATTATATTTGTTTCCTGTTTTCTACCTTTCCACAAAAAGTACAATATGTAAATAAAAAATCAAAATATTCGTGCTTCCAGAAGTTTTAATGTTACAAATCCAACATCGACCAAAATCGATCAATGTCGGCCAATGTCGGTAAAACATGACCGGTCTTTGCCTATGCACGCCAAGACTGGCCGATATTGGGCAGTATCGGGCCGATATTGCTGTGCTACCTGGGTTCGGGGCACTGAAGTTGCGAAAAGGAGTACGCTTCTAGACCATAATTAAACATAAAATCCGTAATCTTCCAGCGGAGGGGGGTTAGGGTCAGCCTGTGAAGGAAATATTTATTTCGAGACATAGAAGAAAAGGGAGGGGGCTCAATTTCCACCCATTCAAATGCATCTTTAAAAAAAAAGATGTAACGAAAAAGAAATCTGATTTGGGCAGATGTTTAGTAACCACTGATATTGTTTTCTTTTTCTGCGATTTTTCATGATATCTAATTCCCCCTTAATCCCCCTCACGCTGTCTCGATTTCGCCATCGTAATTCTCTGGAATTTAATATCTTAAACCTTATACATCACACACATATATATGTTGATTTTATAACTTCATTAATATATAGTTAAAGCATTTTTATAGACGTTTTATTATTTATTGATAATTCTAAAATATTGATTTATTTGAAAATGATTTCTTTAGTCCCCACCCCCCTTTCAATTCGTTTTTAAATTGCTAAATTACTGATTTCTTTCAACAAAGTACTTAAAACATCAAAATTCATTTATCTATTCCATAAAAGTAAACGAATTTATTAATAATTTTAAAATTTGAAATTAAACAATAAAATACATGCATGCTGCTATTTGCGATTAAAAACAATGATTAACAAAGAGTACATATTTTATTCGAAACTTTCATTCAACAGCGTACTATTTGATAAATTGAGGAAAACAACGAAGACGGCGATAAATTCGCTAAATAGGTCAATCTAGCGCCGACGTTTTCCCACCTGAAATGTTATGGTAAACATATGAGGCAGCTCTTATATATGGTAGCCGCAGCCCAGTCCATTTTTTTAAGGGCAGTCGGAATCCCTATACCTGCCATGATAAATTAATGTACCTTTTCTCATAAACTACTTAAGATATGGACTTGAAGAATTTTTTATGCATAAAATAAACAGTTCTTAATAATCTGAAGTTAAATTTATAACTAAATAAAGCTTAGATATATATTTTTTAAAATCTGAAATAGAAACCACATTCAAATTTAAAAAAAAACATGCAATTTTTTCAAAGATAATGATAATAATAAAAAAAGTTACTTTTGTGAGTTTAAACAATTCACCTCAAATTAAACATGGATATGTATAGAATGTTCAAGCAAAATTTCAAAGCATAATGTATAATAGTTTTTTCAAAAAGGTACATCGAAATAAAAAAAAACAACATTTTGAGAAAATCAAGTTTAAAGTAAATAAACGCACTAGTAGTAAAGTAGATAAACGAACAGAATTGCTAAAAAATTTCCAACTTCTAGTTGCCGTAGAAACAAAAGTAATATATCAGTAGAAAGAGGAGAAGTGGTAGGTTCAAAATATTAAAAAATCGAAAATTCGAAAAATTTTAGGTTCTGACCCTCCAACTGCCCTTAACCCCTTGGGGACGAGCGACACGTATACGTGCCGCATGAAGCGATCAGAATCCTCGTTTTTCCTCACCGGTAAAATTTGCCTTGTTTAATCGGCGCATTTTCTCGATTCAAGAAGAAACAAATTTCTGTTTTTAGAAAACGGTGACAAAAGATTAAAAATTTCGTAAAAGGCTCCCGTCCCGAAGGGGTTAACCCCAAGATCCAGATCCATCTACTACACCTAGTTGATAGATAGACACTACTACTTATTGACAGAAATAATTCAAACTTTCAATCATGATACCAATTAAAATTTCTAGATTGTCACTTGATTCAATTTTTTTTCTTTTTTATTTGATTTATTATTTTACGACCAGTAGGGGAGACCGGGGCTAGTAGGCGCAGTTTATAGTTATTACTTTTTATTAAGTTTTTGTTTAAGTTTTTCATGAAACTTTAGCTGTACCTTTTAAAGAACAGGCAGAATCACCCAAACGGAGCACCCACCAAATTTGGCATAGGTTCTATTGCTCCGGCGGAAAATCCTATGCACCACCAAGAAAAACCACCGCTTAGAAAACAGGCCCAGAAAAACCAGACGGCAAATAATTAAACATAGACTAACGTTCAGTAGTGAGACTCTCACTAGAAATAAAATCTACATACATAAGGTTACATAATTTGTAAACCAAAATAAAATTTAAACAAAGAACGAGAACACCTCTCGTTAAACACCAACAGAACCAAAATAAAAGTATCACAAATGTTCAAGTCACTGACTTGAAAACTTATACAAAACTGGAATCACACATTGAACTAAATTATAAATTAAATTGACCTGCAAATATACAAATTGCATTAGACTAAAATAAACGAGTCCATCGCCAAAGTCCTACAAAATAATAGTTCGTATCATAGTTCCTAAGAAGGACACCACATACACTCTGAAACACAAAGTCTGTAGAAAGTAGTCCGAAATGTTCGTAAAAAGTCATAATAATGTTATTAAAAATGTTTTTAAAAGACCATCATATGTAGCCGCACAACATGCCAATCACTGTTAGCACCGAAGATAAAAAGATAGTTCCGACCTGCAGACCAAGTATTTCAATGTCACAATAAGGGCACAGCTTTATAGTACTTTCACCAACTTGCAGTAAAAACCACAAGAAGTAGACGTTCAAAACACATATTTAATAAATGAAAAATTCTTGTTTAGCTTGTTATAGATATTTCGTAACTTATTATAGTTCCCACGACAGGCGAGAACTCTTCTGATATTCCATGCCACTGGACGGTTCCTAATAAAATCAAATTTCTCAGAAGACACTTGGCATGAGTCAAATAAAAAATGACCAACATCGCCCTTAGTACCACAACTGGCACTTATCACTCTCTGCTTTTCCCATTTTTTTAAGATATGCCGGAAAGGCCCCATGCTCTGTGTAAAAATAAACACATATCTGAGAATAACATACATAATCCAAAATAACTTTACTTAATAAGTCATATGTAAAACGACCTTTTTTACTATTATTCCAATCAGTTTGCCAATCACAAATAAGTTTTTTAGACAGACCGGCTTTTAACACGCAGATCGGCATAGGAATGTTTTCTTCAATATCATACTCATCGTTAAGAATCACTGATTTAGCAAGGAAATCCGCTCTTTCATTTCCATAAATGCCAATATGGGCCTTAACCCATCCTATGTTAATAATTTTATCACACATTAATCTCAGATTATCGTAAATTCTCATTAAAAGATCGTCGCTAGGAAAAAGACGCTGGAGAGAGCAATACGATGAAAAACTATCCGTAAACAAATAGAAAACTGAAAACTGTGATGACCTGCACCAATCTATTGCATCAGCAATTGCAACCAGCTCTGCCTGATAGATCGAATTATAATTCTTAAGTTTTATCCTTTTTTCAAATATAGAGTCATGGCCCCTGAACACAACATAAGCTACTGCAACCCCTTGATCCATCTTCGATCCGTCAGTAAACAGAACTGGGTGACCAGCAAATGTATTATATTTCATCATTGGACGAATAAAATTAACATTATGAGAAGAATAAAAATACGGATAATCAAAAGTTGGTATCCTTCTTACTAGCTTATCCGAATCCATGCGACAACCACCCAATTCAATAGACGTTCTGCCACGCAACACATTGTATTTTAAGGCTGAGATCGAAAGTTGGAGAAAAATTGGAGGAACACCAGCTAATACACAAAGCGCATCTGTAGAAGTTGTACGATAGCCATGAATAAATGAGAACAAAGCCACTCGCTGACAAGAGGATAAACGCTTAATACCGTGATACTTCAAGTCCCCCAGCCAAATCTCATGGCCATAACTTATTTGTTTCAGAAGAACACCACAATTTAAGATAATGAAGAGGAGTACCCCGGTCACGAATCCTCGACTTCTTGATGTTACAGGAAAAATCTGTTACTTTAGATCTGACAGCTTCCAAATGAGGGAGCCAATTAAACAGGTTATCCAAGGTAAAACCTAAGTATAACATTGTATCTTTAACAGGAATGCTGTTGTGTAAAATTCTAAAGATTGGTCTTCTTTTCTTCAACGTTTTCGTGCAAAACATCATAGCAACAGTCTTTCACTGATTAATGGTGAGATTCAAATTATTACAAATATTATTAAAATTTTCCACATGATTATTCATTTTGTCTTCGAGCGACTGTCTTGTATGTGCACCAGCAACAACAACAGAGTCATCTGCATATGAAATCAAATCCATATGCACCTTACGTGCGTTCTTCAAAATCTCGTCAGCCACTATCATCCAAATCAAGAAGTTTAAAGAACAGGCATTGGGCTATAAATGCCCGGAGTTTTGAGTTTGTAGCTTTTTTAGTTTATGTTTAGCGGAAGCCTAAAGTAAAAGGAAAATTGTGCGCCAACCTACCCCGTCACGTGGCAAGTTGCCTATACCTATGGGGTAAGTTGGCACACACTTTATAAAAATTTAAATGAAACTCAAACAAGACACGCAGTTAAGAGAAATCAATTTCATTATTACCAGTAAGTTTAAACAGAGGCATTATCGCCGTACAATGTAAATTCTAAATTATACAGACATAAAAATAATGAACAAAACATTATCATTGAGTAACTTCTATCCGACTCGATATCATCATCAGAGTTACAGTTGTCATAAATAAAAAATCGAGTGTCTCCGTTTGGGCAAGCCTCGTGTCCCCAAAGTCTTGCATTGCAACCAC
The DNA here is from genome assembly GCA_963932465.1 of Maratus speciosus. Classification (NCBI taxonomy): domain Eukaryota; kingdom Metazoa; phylum Arthropoda; class Arachnida; order Araneae; family Salticidae; genus Maratus; species Maratus speciosus. The sequence continues at coordinate 138,182,042 of OZ010797.1, read as the reverse complement.
TTTTCTCGGTGTTTACTATTTTTCAAGCTACCAGCACACACCAGACACCGAGCCAACTTGGCCGGTGTTCAATGCGCCAACTAGCCCCTTAATCAATTTCTCCACAAAAGGGAAACGTAACCATCTAAGCATAAATGATCCAAGTAAATCACATATGGTGTAGGTACAGTTAATCATACACTAAGAAAAACTGCACAAGTTAAATCGCAATTATTAAGATAAATATTAGAAATCAGAAAAAGAATGAAGCAACAAAAAATTACTAATGAGTGCAAAAAACAGAAAAATCGTAAAAAATGTCCACTGCACGTAGGTAACGCTGCAAAACTACAATGAGGATTGTAAAAAGTCCTTCCGGCCAGTGCCGGGAGGAAGAGGTAGCTTTCATTTTCCTTATTTAAAAAAAAGCCAACTTATATTATTCAAACACACGAAGCTCAATTTAGTAGAAACCGAATATAGGAGATTCAATACTAATTTTTATCAATACTAAATCATTATGAATGAGAATTTCGCGAAATTAGTCAGCTTTATCCAAGCTGCTTTCATTTAAAGTAACTTATATTTGGCTGCCAAATTCGGCGATTTCTTAAAGTGCCTGCCATTTTAAGACAACATGGTGGATGAGGCTAACCAGTGAACTTGGTCGAGACCTTAGTAATTGCTGTGCACATGCTCACTCACATCGGAATCGGTTGATATATACGAGTGCTGTCGCAGGCAAAAAATAAGATTTTTCAAAATGTCACCCACATTAGAAATTGAAACTGCTATATCTGAGCCATTTTCTAAGATAAAGACAAACAAAAAATGCTCGTGAATGCTTATATCAAGGTCAAATACTTAAGAAAGAAACCTTTTTCAATTTCTAATTTTTTTGCACCTCACTTTAAATATAATTTTTTTTTTAATTTAATGGCCGCCATTTTGAAACAAGATGGCTGATGAAGCTGGCCAGCGAACTTGGATGAGATATTGATGTATACTATCCACATGCCTTCTTCCTTCAAAATAGGCGAATACGTGTGTTATCGCGTGACAAATACAAGATCGTTTCAAAGTGTTAGCCATGCTAGAAATTTAAAGTGCTATAATTCAACTATTTTTTAAGATGTAAACAAAAAAACAAATTTTCAGAAACAAAAACTGCTCCAGAATCTTTGTATCAAGGTCAAACACACAAATTTTTTTTTTTTTTTCATTTTCCATTTTTTTAATACTTTATTTTAAAATTTAAATTACTTTTTTTTAAATGGCAACCCTTTTGAAACAAGATGGCGAATGAAACTGGACAACGAACTCGGTCGAGACATTGGTATGTACTATGTACAGACCAAGTTACATCCAAATCGGTTCATAAATACGCCTGTTATCGCGTGACAAAAATCAGGCCGTTTTAAAATGTCAGCCACAATAGAAATTCAAAATGCTATAACTCAGCCATTTTTTTAGATATAGAAGAAACAAAACCTGTTCCGGAATCTCTGTATTAAGGTCAAACACATACGAAGAAAATCTTTTTCATTTTCCAATTTTTTGGTATCTCATTTTAGATTTTTAATTTTTTAAATTTTTTAAATGGCCGCCATTTTGAAACAAGATGGCGGATGAAGCTGGCCAACGAACTCGGTCGAGACATTGGTGTGTACTATGTACAGACCAAATTACATCCAAATCGGTTCATAAATACATCTGTTATCACGTGACAAAAATCAGGACACTTCAAAATGTCAGCCACGCTAAAAATTCAAAATGCTATAACTCAGCCATTTTTTAAGATATAGACGAAACAAAAACTGCTCCCGAATCTTTTTATCAAGGTCAAACACATAAGAAAAAAATATTTTTTCAATTTTCAAGTTTTTGGTACCACATTTCAAATTTAAATTTTTCTTAAAAATTTAAATGGCCGCCATTTTTAAACAAGATGGCGGATGATGCTGGCCAACGAACTCGGTCGAGACATTGGTATGTACTATGTATAAACGAAGTTACATCCAAATCGGTTTATAAATACGCCTTTTATCGCGTGACAAAATTCAGGACGTTTCAAAATGTCAGCCACGCTAGAAATTCAAAATGCTATAAGTCAGCCATTTTTTAAGATATAGACGAAACAAAAACTGCTCCGGAGTCTTTGTATAAAGATCAAATACATAAGAAAAAAATATTTTTCCATTTTCATTTTTTTGGTACCACATTTCAAATTTAAAATGAGAAAAAAAAGTTTAAATGGCCGCCATTTTGAAACAAAATGGCGGATGAAGCTGGCCAACGAACTCGGTCGAGACATTGGTGTGTACCACGTACACACCGAATTACATCCAAATCGGTTCATAAATACGAGAGTTACAGTGTGACATAGGTCAGATATATATATATATATATATATGGATATATATATATATATATATATATATATATCAATTTTGAACGGAGGGTGGTTTCGGGGTCTGGGGGTCATGATCGATGAAAATATACCAAAATTTTTTGAAATCGCTTTCCTCCGAACGGCTGCAATAGGTAGCTTTTTGTAATGAAAGCTACCTAAAAGCAAGAAGAAATGTACTCTGTTACTGGTTGCGCAATCTATCCACAAACAAGCGATTTATGACGACTGCGCCTACTTACCCCTGTAGCCAACTAGCCCCGGTCTCCCCTATATGAATCTATTCAATTAAGAGCTATTCATATGTAATGGTCTCGAAGTAATATATCGATTATTTCAACACAGGTGTACGAATTACCCTTCATCAATCTGCTTTGGAGGCATGTTTTTTGTGGTATTTTTATTGCATGAAACTTCGTTATATGTAACATTCAGGTTTTTCACTATTTCTAATAGACGAGTTAAAAAAATAAAAGAAAATGTGTCAATTTGTGTAAAATTTTAGAAAGTTCTATACATCTTTTACTTGGATTTAATTGGTCTTGTAGTACCCAGGTTCTACTTTATTTAGGAGCTAATATTCCGCACAAATATATGTCCAACATTTAATGTTCGCCGTAGCACTGAAAAGAGTGTCAACGGAGCGCGAATAATTATGAAATATTTGGATAATATCGGAAGAAATAAGAAAATAATTAAAATTTGTATGATACTAAAATTATTTTCAAAAATTGCTAATGCTAGATGCAATAGGTGGTTTGAACTCAGACACCCCCCCCCCCCCCCAAAAAAAAAAAAAAAATCAGTTATAAGAATACTTTAAACAATCTGCTAATATTAGAAAATGCTGACGTCAATTTCCGTTATACATTATCTGCTTATATATTAATCCTAGGGAAAACTATGGCACTGGTTATGTCTCTTTAATGCTTTGTAGTAAAGCAAACGATCTAATTCCGAGCTGAGTTTGACATACACTACGTTTGTGAATTATAGATACAAATATTTTTAAGAACCTAGAATTACTTATTTTAATCTGGAACTATTAATAAGAATTTGATTAAATGATTTCTATTATTTTAATTAAGAATCTAGAACTATTTAAGTTTCGTTTTTTCTCGAGATAATAAAAGTAGAACAATTTCATTGTAGCAGAAAATTAGCTCAGACTCTTATTTTATTCTTTTAAAAGATAACATGTCGGATGAGATAAACCTGCGTCTTGTTCTTGATCACTTAGTGATAGTACAGTCAAAAGAAGGAAATATCTTCTGAAAACGCACTGCGATTTCAACATTTTTATGGCGTATTGAAGGTTTCATTATCTTTGCATTAGAAAAAATTGTCTCTAAAAGTTAAAAGAAAAACTTTATTTTTATCTATAAGTCCTCGTTATGGACGATGTTTCTCGTATTTTCCTTCCGTTCCAGAAAAACCATAAAGGAAAATTCAACTCACCCTCGAACATATATTGAGATACTCTAGAAAAGCTTTCTTCCACACTTTTAGATAGCTTTCTTTACAAAAAGCTACCTATTGCAGCCGTTCGGAGGAAAGCGATTTCAAAAAATTTTGGTATATTTTCATCGATCATGACATATATATATCATATATATATATATATATCCATATATATATATATATATAAATCAGAACGTCTTTATATGGAATCATCATTTATGAAATATTACAACACAATTTATCCTTATGGACTTAACAGTGAAGTATTTAACAGACCTGTCAAAGTCTTCACATCTATAAATAACAATATTGATTATTCTCCAATTTATCCTACTCTTAATCATAATTTAAATGGTAAAACAACACGTAATAAACGAGGTAAGGGTTCATCATCAGTTGTAGTTTCCAAACAATCTATCACTAAACATATAAATGATCTTCAAAGAAAATATTTAGAGAATTATAACTGGTTGTTAATTCGAAAACACATCTTTGCTATTAAAAAGAAACAGATTGTACAACATTTAAATGTATTTCTAAGTAAATCTTTCTCTAAACATTTCTCAGATATTTATTTTGACCTCATTATGTCTAGGGTTAATCTTTTAAATATTAATTTAAAAAAAAAAACATAAAATTCAAAACATGAATACTCAAATGTTAATTACTTTTTCAAATCACATATTTAATAAAATTAATATCAATTCTATAATTAATGATAAAAATTGTTTTTTTCCTATTAATAATCTTCATATCTCAAAAACCTTTAAATATCCTAATACAATTGGTAGAAAGATTTTTAACTACAATACATTTTCAAAAAATACATCTGCTGCAAGTAATTTTCCGCGTAAATGCAATGACCCCACTCTAAAAAAATACATAAACAATGATCATGGACATATAATCACTGGAAATCTTGATATTGTTAATGATTTTAAATTGAAACAACTAATGGGTTATGGTACTAAATATAGACTTCCATCTAAATTTAATGTTAAATCTATTATCAAACAGTTTACACATGATATTGATATTTTTATTTATAAAATTTCTATCTCTTATAATAAGCCTATTGAATATTTTAATCAGTGGAAAATATTAGTAATTGAAAAATTAACTATGGCTTTAAAAAATAATATGGCTAATTTGGTTTCTATTAATACACATCATATTTTCCAACAAATTACTAAATTACAAAAAAACTACGTTATTACATATGTAGACAAATCTCCTAATAATTATGCTATTATTTGTAAATCTTATTATCACCAACTTCTTACAAATTGTATTTCTTCTAATAAGTCATTTCAAAAAACTAATGAAAATGTAATTGTAAATAATCGTAAAATTCGAAGTTATTATAAACTATTAAATATTTTATCTACTAACTTTAATTATCCATATTTAGTTCTTATTCCCAAATTTCATAAAACTCCAATTAAATTTAGGACTGTAACTATTGGTTGCAATACATATAATAATAAAGCCAATAAACTTCTCTTAAAAATTCTTAATCAATTATATGTACATACTACAAAAAATGATAATACACATTGTATAAAAAATAGCTATCAACTTGTCAATATTTTAAAAAATCTTCATTGTGTATATAATATAACGACATATGACTTCAAAGATCTTTTTAATAATATAGACCTATTAGATTTACATAAAATTATAAATGCATTATTTAAAAAGTATTATAAAAAACTGGAATTACCATCTAATATTGATATTGCATATTTTAAATCTTTAACTAACTTCATTATCTATAATAATTATATCTTGCAAGATAACACTTTATATTTACAGCATGTCGGTATACCACAAGGCGGTTGTACATCCAGTTTACTCTCAGACTTATACTTATATCATTATGAACGTAATTTTACTAATAATAATCTACATTTATATCGTTATATTGATGACATAATTTTAATTGATACTGATCATTCTGAAATTACTCAATTTCCAGTAGATTATCCCACTAATTTGGAATTAACGGAAAACCTTTTATCTAGCAATACAATTAACTTCTTAGATCTTAAAATTACAATAAAAGACAACAAAACAATCACAGATTTATATGACAAACGTAAAGAATTTAAATTCAAAGTTAATACATTTACAAATTTTAAATCTTGTCTACATCATTCTGTATTTCGAAATATAATACTTAATCATTTATATAGAATAAAATGTTTATGTTCTTCTCCTCTAATTAACAATAATATTAAAAAACTAATTTATGATGCAATAAATCATGGTTTTCCAAAAAAATTCATATATTCATTAATATACAATTAGTATTTTTCTTACATGATCTTTTAAAACAAATTAACACATGCATAAACAAAATTACAAAAAAAATTATAAAATAAAAAAAATCTCTATAAAAAAAATAAAAATTGTAAAATAACATAAAAAAATTATTATAGGTTGGATGGGTGGGTAGATGTTAGAGTACGGAGGAGGGTGGTGTTGTCTGGATAATACGCAATGGTTAATTTATAAAAAAAAAAAAAAAATTGGGGGCTTTTGTATTACTATATTTTTGTTACGTATTTTATAAGGATGTTGATTTGATATTTTATATGTAATTGGTGAATTTCATTAATATTAGCTTAATTATTGTTTAATCTTATTTACAATCATTTGTTATAAATTTTAATTTAATAAGGACATTATCATATTAATTACTAATAGTATGCCATTTTTATAGTGATTAATATACATATAAGTATATTTAATATAAATAAAGTTATACTGAATGTATTAAAATTGGGTAATTATTTTTATTATTATTCCTCTATTCTTATTAATATTTTAATATTTATTTATTTTCACTTAGTGTTATAAAATTTATTATCGGTTTAATGTTTTTGAATATCACACATTCATACTTTTAGGATTTTTATGATTGTATAAAATAATCCACACACCATATTTGTGCTTTTTAGGTAATCGGAATTTAAGTATCTGTTCACATTCTTTATACTACCATATGTTTTTTATTTCCTGTTCATTTTATAATTATCTTATATATAATAGTTTTTATTAAAGATTTTTATATTTTTAATAATTATTTATATTAATTATTAATGAATTTATTTTGTTTTATAGCATATAGCTATATGCTATATATTATCGATGTTCTAGAATTATTTAAATTCTTAGTGTTAGTTTAAATAAGTTAGCTAATAGAATATTTTGTATGCTTTTTAAATTTTATTAACAATAGTTTTTTAAAATTACATTGTGTGGTTTATATTCAGTTTATAATTATCTATATATAAGGATATGTTTGGTTTTGCTGTTAATAAAACAATTGTTACATTCAATTGCTTACAACTGTTGGTCTTTTGACAATTAAATCATAAAAGTAATACTAGATGGCAGCACCACAATTTGTGTTTTTTTTCCGCTAAGTTCTAAATTTACTTTTTCCAGCTACATTTCAGTTATAATTTACTACACCAGGGGGAATTTTTAGCTAAATTTTGACGATATTGTTTTACGGTTTTTAATTAATTTAATAGTGCATTTTAATTATGTAATTACTTTCTATTTATATTATTTTATATTATATTAAAAGTTATTTAACATTTATTTCTATATGTATTAACTCAGGGTGGCGAGTGGTCAGGGAAAAACACGGTCAAAAAAGTAGAAACTACCAGTATTTTCTTCTTGAAAATACTTCAAATAGTATAAAGGGATTAAAGAAGCCGAATTTCTCTTTAACAAAATACTGGTATTTAATACCTTTTCTGACTGAGTTTTTCCCTGACCACTCGCCACCCTGTAACTGCATCCTATGGTATCAATTACTGTGATTTCTTAACTGTTTTATTGACCTTAATCTTTACGATATTATGGGTGCCATGTGCGCGTGGATTTATTCTAAAATATTAATCGGTATGGTGTTTATTATTTCATTTTATATCCTATAAATATTTAAATAGGTTTTATTGATTTTTCCATTTCATATTATTTGTTTCTATTCTGTTTTCATTTTTAATCAATTCACTTGATTTTAATGGTTGTTTGGGCACAGGGGAAAATAACTTTTAGCTTTAGCTTATTTTTCCCACAGAAAACAATCATTTTGCTGATATCATTGAATTCTGTGCCCTTGAAAACGTAATTCAATATATAAGCATTTCCATTATTTGTCGGTGTCCACATTCTTATTTTTCTTCCATAATAATTCTTATAATTAATTTAATCTTTTTTTTATATATATTCTTACAGCTTTAATTCATAATATTACGGTTTTTGATGGTGGTAGGTTATGTTTAATTATTGGTTATATATATATATATATATATATATCTGACCTATGTCACACTGTAACTCTCGAATTTATGAACCGATTTGGATGTAATTCGGTATGTACATAGTACATACCCATGTCTCGACCGAGTTCGTTGGCCAGCTTCATCCGCCATTTTGTTTCAAAATGGCGGCCTTTTAAAAAATTTTAAATTTGAAATGTGGTACCAAAAAATTGAAAATGGAAAAATATTTTTTTCTTATGTATTTGACCTTTATACAAAGATTCCGGAGCAGTTTTTGTTTCGTCTATATCTTAAAAAATGGCTGAGTTATAGCATTTTAAATTTCTAGCGTGGCTGACATTTTGAAACGTCCTGAAATTTGTCACGCGATAAAAGGCGTATTTATGAACCGATTTGGATGTAACTTCGTATGTACATAGTACATACCAATATCTCGACCGGGTTCGTTGGCCAGCTTCATCCACCATCTTGTTTAAAAATGGCAGCCATATAAGTTTTTAAGAAAAATTTAAATTTCAAATGTGGTACCAAAAAATTGAAAATTGAAAAAATATTTTTTTCTTATGTGTTTGACCTTGATACAAATACTCGGGAGCAGTTTTTGTTTCGTCTATATCTTAAAAAATGGCCGAGTTATAGCATTTTGAATTTCTAGCGTGGCTGACATTTTGAAACGTCCTGATATTTGTCACGTGATAACAGGCGTATTTATGAACCGATTTGGATGTACCTTGGTGTGTACATAGTACATACAAATATCTCGACCGAGTTCGTTGGCCAGCTTCATCCGCCATCTTGTTTCAAAATGGCGGCCATTTAAAGAAATTTAAAATTTAAAATGAGATACCAAAAATTGGAAAATGAAAAAGATTTTTTTCGTATGTGTTTGACCTTAATACAAAGATTCCGGAACAGTTTTTGTTTCGTCTATATCTAAAAAAATGGCTGAGTTATAGCATTTTGAATTTCTATTGCGGCTGACATTTTAAAACGACCTGATTTTTGTCACGCGATAACAGGCGTATTTATGAACCGATTTGGATGTTACTTGGTCTGTACATAGTACATACCAATGTCTCGACCGAGTTCGTTGGCCAGCTTCATTCGCCATCTTGTTTCAAAAGGGTTGCCATTTAAAAAAAATTAAAGTTAAAATTTAAAATAAGGTATTAAAAAATTGGAAAATGCAAAATATTTTTTTATGTGTTTGGCCTTGATACAAAGATTCCGGAGCAGATTTTGTTTCTGAAAATTTGTTCTTTTGTTTATATCTTAAAAAATGGTTGAATTATAGCACTTCTAGTATGGCTAACATTTTGAAACGATCTTGTATTTGTCACGCGATAACACACGTATTCGCCTATTTCCATATAAGAAGGCATGTGGATAGTATACATCAATATCTCGACCAAGTACGCTGGCCAGCTTAATCGGCCATTTTGTTTCAAAATGGCGGCCAATAAATAAAAAAAAAATTATATTTAAAGTGAGGTGCAATAAAATTAGAAATTGAAAAAGGTTTCATTCTTAAGTATTTAACTTTGATATAAGGATTCAGGAGCATTTTTTGTTTGTCTTTATCTTAAAAAATGGCTCAGATATAGCAGTTTCAATTTCTAATGTGGGTGACATTTTGAAAAATCTGATTTTTTGCCTGCGACAGCACTCGTATATATCAACCGATTCCGATGTGAATGAGCATGTGCACAGCAATTACTAAGGTCTCGACCAAGTTCACTGGTTATCCTCATCCACCATGTTGTCTTAAAATGGCAGTCACTTTAAGAAATCGCCGAATTTGGCAGCCAAAAATATAAGTTACTTTAAATAAAAGCAGCTTGGATAAAGATGACTAATTTCGTGAAATTCTCATTCATAATGATTTAGTATTGATAAAAATTAGTATTGAATCTCCTATATTCAATTTCCACTAAATTGAGCTCCGTGTGTTTGAATAATATAAGTTGGCTTTTTTAAAATAAGGAATTTGAAAGCTACCTCTTCCTCCCGGCACTGGCCGGAAGGACTTTTATCCTTCACTGTAAAAAAAATTCCGCAACGTTCCTGGGAAAAAATGGGCAGCTGAGTTGCCCATTATTTCCAGGAAACATTTCTTGAAAATGACTGGAACTTTACTGTATATGTTAAAAACATTCTACAGAAATGCCAGTAAGTTTCCTGCGAAATACCAGGAATATTTCTGTTGACAGCAAAACATTACTGACATTTCACAGCATGCGGGATCCGCAGACGATTTTTACATTTCCTGTTGACAATTTTCGCTTTATTATCATTATTTATTGGAATGAAAAAATATTTTGAAATTGACATCAAAATTATTATTTATATTCAAGGCTGGAGTAGCACAGTTGAAGTTTATTTCAACAGAGCGAAAAATGTTCAGACCAGGGATCGAACCTGGATACTTGGCGTGCCGTGCCAATGCCTTACCTGTTAGGCTATTCGGACCGATACCTGGCTGACATAATTCACTCTTATTAGTTGGACTTGGCTGCGAACTGCAGCGCTAGTTATTATTTATAATTTACACGAAAAAATAAATTTTCAGTTAAAATTCAATAAAGTAAATATATATATGATATATTGTTTCTGAACTTTGCTTAAAATATAAAAATATAAAAATGTAAATAATAATTAGAAAAAAAATCTAGACATAAAATATTTTGGATTTTCGTCAGTAATTATGTTAGTTTACAAGTTAGATAAAATACATATAAATTTTCATGAAAAAAAAAATCCTAAACGTAATTGTATATTTTTTTCCGAAAAAAAAAATTTCAAATTTGCAGCAATTCAAAGTGTCAAATATATATCAAATTTAAATCAAATTGTAAAGTGTTAAAATATAAAATTAATTTAAAAAAAAATGTCGAGAGGTAGCATCGAACTCGGGCCGTACGGGTGGCGTGCGAACCTTCTGCGTCCACACTACGAAAGACACATTGAGAGCTGCAAACTAATGGGTATTTGAAACGTATGCTAAACCTCGGCATCTAATTTCTGAAAATCTAAGGCCCATTTGAAGAAATTCTTTCACAAGAATAATTAGAGATAAGAGCTCTAAAACATACTTAATCAAAATCGGGGAGAATCATATTTGATGGTCCCCTGGTTAATGGAGATCAAATAATAGGTGTATTTTTTTACACGGTCTGCTCCTTAAACATTCCACAGACAAGTACGAGAGATAATCTCTTAGCGATGTCACAGAGGTATTGTATTTTCATCTGAATGGTCTTGGCAATAGAGACGTAAAGGATTATGTCGTCTATTGATTTATTTGCATTCCATATTAATTTTTTTACATTCATTTAAGGAATTCGTTTTCGACACTCGCGCGCGAGCAACGGATTATAGCAAAAAAATAATAAATGGCAGTCGCAGCGTTTTGCTGTTAATTTTGTTCAGGAACGTTTCAGATAAGCAAACCAGAATTTCACAGGAAAGAGCTAAATTATTCTGAAAACCTGAGAAAAGGCGAAACGCTCCTGGATTTTACATGTAACGTTACCATTTTTTTTTACAGTGTTTATGCTCTGGCGGCAATCGAAATATCATTAAAATATTTTTAATAAAATTCATTTAATACATTGATTGGTAATTATAACATTTATGAAGAGTTTTATATACTTTACTTTATTACTTCTAAAATCATTATTCGTTTTACAAAGCAAAATAATTTTTAATGAATAATTTCTTTTTCAAATTTAACCCAATTTAACTGTGGTGTTGATAGTGTCCGTGTTTGTCACGACCTGTTATCTTCATCAAAGGGGGAGGCGTTGCCCTCCTTGGGGTCTTTCTAGGGAAACCTAACTAGTATTTTACGTAGTCGTGCGCCAGATTCGAAGAAAATAACGGAAAATTCCGAACGGGTAGGCCGACGATCGCAACAGGGTTTCGAACTATAGTTCTGAAAAGTCTGCTGGAATCCCGGAAATTTCTGCTTTAAATAAACTTGAATCCTGACCCGAACAGTGTTGCCAGATGGCCTGCTTTTATTAAAATCAGATTGGTACCACTTTTTTGAACCGGTAAAATGTGCCTTCTTTAATGACATATTAATTAAGGCAAAAACGGAGTGAAATTTACCGTTTCAAAAATATGGTGCCAATCAAGAAATCTGAATTTAAAAAAAGTAACCCACTGGCAACACTGGACCCGAACCCGACAAAAAAAAAAAAAAAAAAAAAAAAATCTTCTTTCATCCGAATCCGAAATGAAAGAAAAATGATTTTGTAATTGTATACAATGACGCAAATGACTACAAACATATCTCGTATATCACTTCTATATTTTATGTCGGACAATAATAGCGTAAAGGCTCATACATATTCATATGCAGCGGAGTCCGATTATATATCTGGGATACAGCGAAGGATCAGTCATAGCGAACTTGATAGAAAGTACCATTTTGTTTAACATACTTTAGAATGAATACTATATTTTTAAGGGATATAACGAACTTCTGTATTATGGATATAATAAACCCTTGCTTATAGCGTCCTCACGGGTTCTCTACTTTTCTAAAAAATAAAGAACATTTCTTTCCAAATTCTGGAAAAAAAACTCATTTTTTAAATTTTTTGCATTATCTAGCGATGGAATCTGATAGTGATAATGCAGAAAGCGATCCGATGCCAACAACAAGAGGCATCTTTCCAACAAAGTTGAAAAGTGTTTGACTTCGGATTATTCATTAACAGGACCACACAAAATAATTCCGTTACATAATGATATAGTGGTGGAGGGAATTGTTTGCGGCGTATTTTAATTATGTTAACCTGTTTTACATATAATGAAATTGATATTAGAGGTATGCATGGGCCAGAATTTTCTAGCCCGGGCCCGGCCCGGCTTAAAAATTAAAAATTCGGCCCGGCCTGCACGGAAATCAGCGAAAACAGGCTCGGCCCGACTCAGTTTCTACAAAAAATTCAGATTTTTCTTAACATGTAATTAAAATTTCTTTAAAGAATACTGCATACATATTTATGGGATAATTTTACAGTATATTTTAAAATTACGATGTGTTAGCAAGACAGAAAATACACAATAGCAACATTAATGATTACTTAGATTCATAGACGTTTAAACATTCAAATAAGGATTCATTAAAAAATTAATGTAATTTAGAATAAAAGAAATACAGGAGGGTTAAAAACATCACAACTTTTGAAGCTGTATAATAAACAGTAAATTTATGAAAATATTTCTCTGTCCTTTATTAAGACTTTCCTCAAATCCAAAGGAGCTACTTTCCGACACATTTCTGAATTTATTTCTTTTCGGAAACACATAAGACTGGCAGGTGTTCATATTCAGAAACTATGTAATCGAACGATGTTATCCCTTTTTTGATAAAGGCAATATATCTTTGAGAAAATACTATCAAAGTTAGAGTTTTGAATCGAATTTCCAGAAGCGACAGTACAGGAAAGGAGAAAAATCTGCAGCCACGTGACAAGAATCTCTTATATCTCTCCAAGTAGTTTATTTATCAAAAATTAAAAACACTATTCGATTCCAATTCCCTTCAATAGTGAGGCTTGTTAATTTTATGCCTTTACAGTAAAAAAGGGGTCAGAAAATGTGTTAAAATTTTGTGTTGTTGAGCAATGAATTTGACAACCACCTTAAGGTATATTTCCAGAGATTACGTTAACAGAAGTTCATTATCGCTATTAATATTTTTACAAAACATATTACCTGTCCTACACATCCTGAGAACAATTAAGTCTAATTACGGCCCGGCTCGACTGTGTAAAGGCTCAATCAGACAGGGGAGATACGGGAATCTTTAAGCTCAACACGCAACATTTCAAGATGCAAAGGGGGAGGGATCAGTCATGAAGTGTTGCGAAAAAGCTGCGTAGAAAGTTTTGCCTAACTTGGTAAGCGGTTACTACAAAAATTTGTTTATCGCTCACTTGGCATAGTGAAGGTGCTGCCTGTCCTCTGCCACAAATTTCTCTAGTATTTATTTAGCCACATACTACATATATATATATATATATATGTAATATGTATACTAAACTCTGAACTTTAAAAAGGTATGACCTGAACTAAATTTATGAGGGAGAGTAAAATAAAAAGTTGTGTATTGCAGTTATTAAAATAACCGTGGCAATAATTGGAAAACCAATAAATAAATAAAATAAAATAAAATAAAAATACTATGTTACTATACTTTAATGCAAGAATTGGAACTTGACATATTATATTAAGACAATAATTAAGTAATCATAATCTTCCTCAACACACAATATTTAAAATAATAATAATAAAAATATATTTAATTAAATTTCTGATTCATTATATTTTCTTGTAATAATGAATAATTATCCCCTCTCCCAAAATTTCTCTGTTCATTTTCCCAGCACACAAAAAATATGCAACTATAATTTCTTAGGAAGTTTCTAGCAGATTTTTGAATTTATAATAAGTATTCAGTCATCTAAACTCCCGTTCCCAGAAAATGAAGGAATTTCTGGAAAATGAGGGGAAGCAATTTCTTTCTTATCTTTTTCAGCAACTTGTTTGTTCTCATATACATAGCTGCCAACTTGTACGGATTTTTCTTACCACTAAAATTTAAAAGAAAATTTTGCCTAACCGGATCTCCGAAACTTTGAGATTTTTAACGATTCAGTGTAACAAAAATGTCTATTAAATTTTAGTGGTAAGAAAAATCCGTACAAGTTGGCAGCTATGCATATATAAAATTATCTGCACTGTGAAAGAAAAAAAATTGTCATTTTAAATATAACCGTGAATGAAAATATACAATATCCGCTTTGGAGTTATCCATGATTTTGGAAAGCATTCTTTATCTTTATTAACATCAGAAATTAATATTTTCTGAGAATTAAACATTTAAAAAAAAGTTTCTTTTGATGTCATCTATTTTCGGAAACATTTTCGAGTATTTTAACTGAGCAATCGAATATATTATATGATATAATATACCACAGACAGAAGCATTGATCTAATATATATATATATTTTTTTTTGTAATAATACATTCAAGATGACAGAAAATGCTTATGTTTGTTTACATTGGCGAATTTGACGTCAAGAAGACAAAACACTATCAAAGCTCATAAAAAGTAAAAAGATATCAAAAATCTCTTAACACTGCAGTTAATCTTATCGTTAAACAAAATATAAGATTGATAATTAAAAATACTTTAATTTTTATAAAAAATTACTTACGGGTATTTGTATCTTGCAGTCATCGAAAGTAAATAGAGAAATGCTATTTAGAACTGCCGCAGGATCTTTGTCTTTTATTGTCATGCCATGGATCTCATTAAAATATTTCTCTACTATGAATTTATTTTGCCGTATAAAAAATAATTTTTTGAGACTAGATCTTAAATGTTTAATTTGTTTACAATATAGACGAACATGCATATGTATGTAAACACTAACGGTAGCCATCTTGATCTCGATCTCAACAGCCATTTTGGGGAGTGACTCAGGCAATCTGCTATTACGCTATTGGTCAGATTAACCGCAGCACGCAGCAAAATCCAGTTCAGTGGAACTTGCTGCAGATAATGCTTCACGTACGAAATCCCAATCACACGGCGTTTTTGGAGCAACAGCTGCAGATAAAGATACGTGTTGAGCTTAAAGTTTCGCTTAAATAGTGTGTGTGATTGGAGCTTAAGAAAAAAAAATGCATGCCTGCTCTCGGCCCGGCACGAGTCTGCAGAATAAATAATTAAGCCCGGGTCAGACGCCATGTAACTGTCCAATGCCGATCTCTACGCTGGACATGTTACATTTCTGTATTGATGTTGTCAAAATAGCATCGGCTCGTGACGCACATTTATACTTATTCTCGCGAAAGTCAAAACATTGAAAATAGTTCATATTTTATTGGCTTCGTTTAAATTTTTATATCGGGCCGGTAGACCCGCGATTTTTTTTTTTTTTTTTTTTTTTTTTTTTTTTGCCGGACCGGCTAGCCCGTTTATTTTATTTTTCGGCCCGGCCCGTTGGAAAAATTGTCCTAATTCTTCCGGCCAGGCCCGTTTGAAAGTTCGCCTTCATATCGCCTGCCCGGCTCGGCTCGGCACCGGGCCCATCCAGACCTCTAATTTATATACGTAGCTGAGGTTTACTATAACTTATTTCATGTATAATACGAAGTGCGTAGCATTTATAGGGACATACAAAAGATTTCAGATACTATTGTATCTGAAGTACTGTATATTAGCGATGATTGCTGAAAATGCATTTTTAATTATGATATGCGCTTTTATATTTTACTATATTTGTGCATACAATATGGTGTGTATAAATGCCATAATTCATATACAGGGCTACACAAAAGAATTCGTAAGGGTTACTGGGTATGAGCGCAAATTGCTTAAAGGTGTTTTTTAAATGAGTTATGCATTTTTACTCTGAACTGCATTTAGTTTACTAAGAAATGTTTGTAGAATATATAAAATGATATACATTGCCGTCTATAAATGATAATTTCTCGAAGATTTCAGTAGTTTTAAAAGTGTTTTAGTTTGAATTAAATACTGGAGTGTAACAAAGGTTCTAGGTAAACTTCAGGATTGTACAAAAGTATTCAAGTATGTTTCTATCTATTAGTATAAATTGCTGAAAGAGAAATTTCAACCTGTTATGCGTTTTCTTACTAAACTAAATTTTCCCATTATATAGCAACCTACAGATCAAATACAGGGCTGTTCAAAGGAATTGGAAAACATGTTTGGCTATGGACGGTAACTGCTAAAATCAGTTTTTCAAATGTTTTATGCGTTTTCTAAAATGTTTATTTAATTATCTTATTTACCTTATTTCCCTAAATAACGAAGTTTTGTTCAAGCATTCAGGAAGTGTTGGAAAGTGTTTCATAATCTATGCTTAACGTATGATTTTCTTTCTTGTTTAAAAAAACAATGACGTTGACCCACGTGTTATAAACTCAGATTTGATAATAGAAAGTCGAATCCAGAGACTGATTCTTGGCAAAAGGGTGAGACAAGTAAAAGTGACAGAACTTTTTTTCGACTTAAAGGTATGCTTTATAACTTATCTTCGTAAAATCATCCTATTACAATATTGAAATCTCTGTATAAATTTATAATGTAACTATTTAATATAAATTTCGCCGCCTGTACTAAAAAAATCAAGTTAAAACGTGTAAAATTATTTTATTACCTTTAAAACATTCATTAAGGTTCTCACATGCCTTTATTACATTAAAAGCCACATTAAAAGCCTTTAGAGCATTACCTATTATAAAACGTCGTAAATAATTTATAACGAGCCTCGGATATACCGAATCAGTTTTGATGGTCCGGCCAGGTTCGTTATAAACGGACTCAACAGTGTACAATTTTTCCTCTGTAACAATATTTTTGACTTGCATTTGAAAAACTGGGTTAGCCCGAACCCGATCCGTAAGTACAAAAATCAACTCAAAACAGAAACAATTAGAATCAAACCAACCTGAACCAACGGAAAGAATTAGCTTCAACACGACCCAAACTATAATCGCAGGTCGGGTCGACTTCGGGTAAAATCTGGTTATCCGACCTAATGCATCACTCTCGTTCAAACCAGCAACTCCTATCTACCAGCTCCGAGAGCAGAATCTCTCAAGTGCTGGTGGGGAGACGTTGAAAAACATATGGCGCGTTGTGAAAATTTTCTAAATTTACTTGTAAGGCTAAGATTATATTTCTACATTGGTTAATTCTACACTGTACTAAAAACAATATTTTAAAGAAATGACTTAATCATACTAAGCTAAAAATTACTAATACTGATAAACGATATACTTAAAAAGGCATAATACCTTTATTTAGATCAACATATGTTACATCGCACAAATGGCGACATTTTAAAGATCTTGTTGATAGAAATATAACAAGGATCTTGAAAATGTCACTGTTTGTGCGATGAAACATATGTTGCTTTAAATAAAGGTATTATGTCTTTTTAAGTATTTTTTTATCACTACTAGCAATTATTAGCTTAATTTGATTGATTATAAGTGATTATCAAACATACTTTTATAGAAATGACTTAAGTTGAATTGTAACTATTCAACAAAATTCTTACAAACATAGATTTAGCTAATTAATTTCAAAGTCTTTATAAAATTTATTTAATTCTACAAATCTTACAAACATATTGAAATTTCCCCGTGATTAGCCGATTTTTACGGAAATTAGATCCTAAAGTAAAGGTAAAAGAAAAAAAAATAAATAACAGATTGTATATAACCTCTTTTGTTCGAAATTAGTTAAAATCATGTATGTTAATTGATATACCATGCTGTCATGCATTATTATTGTTGTAGAGACCCTTCATTATATGCTATTTTTGCTTATTAAAAGGAAACACTATTTTTCTTAAAAAATTCTTCTATATTGTCTGTAAGAAAAAAGGAGGGTCTGTACTGATGTTGGTCTCCACAATAACAATAATGCCTGATAGCATGGTATATCAATTAACATATAAGTATAATATGGGCATTGCAAAAAGCAGATTTTTTTGTTAGTAAACTATCTAAAATATCATAAGTGCTTCTGTGATTTTGAGATTACTAGAATTTCACACATGTACAGTCTGCTTACAAATAATAGTCATTCTTCATCTTGAATTGGTGAGGTTCACGCATAACAGAATCGCTCTTATAATCTGTCGGTGACGCCCCAAGTATGCAACAGTTGCTATTGTTTGACATTTTTTCCCTTTTTTTTAAAATAGTCTCATTGAATATTGCCTATCAGTTTTTTGCTTTAGGGTCGATATCTCATTTTATTATATGAGAATGCGTTTTTTAAAATAGCTTTGGTGATAAGATAAACGGTTAATTTCTTTTTGAATATCAGAATTAAAGTGAAAACCATTTTTCACTGTTTTAGGCTTCTGTATTTGTTGAAAACTTCATTACAGGTTCATTTATCTATATTTTTAGTTTTCTCTATCTGCTTGAGTGTGTTTTTGAGTGTATATATTTATAATGAGTATCAAATATAAATATTTAGTACTTTTAAATTTATTGTTAAATATTAAAATTTTGACTAAGCAATTCCACATTCTTTCGGATAGAAGCAGGGCTCGAAATCTACCGGAGCAAACCGGAACGATGTTCCGGTTCGTGAAATTGTGACAAATATTGTTCCGATTTGTGAAAGTATGGAAAATATTGTTCCGGTTCGTGGAATTCTTTAAAAATATTATTACACTTTCATACATATAGCTTACTATGCTCTCTGTAGTGTTTTTTTTTTTTTTTTTTTTTTTTTTTTCTAATTATTTAGAATCTTGAATGCATTTTCTTTAATTGGTTTTTCTACGGTTAAATATAAATTTGCTATACAGTAAAGTCCCGATTATCCGAGTTAATATGGACCACGCTCACCTCGGATAAGCAAAAAACCGTGTACACCAGATTTACACAAATCGTTACATACTAGGGAGATGAAATATAAATTTTCACTTAATTCATTCATTTTTATGGTACTAGCAACATTTCTTTGATGCAGATTTCTGTTACTTTTAAGAAATACAGGAAGTGAAATTGTTTATTTGAAAAAGCCCTTGATAGTTTTTTTGTTTGTTAAATGTCAATTTTGCTGCAAGTTTTTTTTTTTTTTTTTTAACTGCAGTATTACGTTACTGCATAACTACCATTTTCTAATATTTTTTTCTTACCTCTAAAACTTACCAGTAAATTTTGCCTAATTCAATCGCCGAAATCTAACAATTGTCAACGTTTAAATACGGCGAAAATTTGTATTCAATTTTAGAGTTAACAAAACCGTACGAATTGGCAGCTATATGATTCTATTAGTGTCAAAAAAATTGCAGGTGTAGTCTGTTCTTTCTGCTCAAAGTATTAATTAATTTTTTTCAATCGAACTTATACCTTTGGAATGGATAAGTTTCTTCTACTGGACTCATGGCTTCTATTATTATGAAAATGCCGTTATAAACGAAGTGTTAGGTGAAGATGAAAGAGCAGTCGTAAAAAGTTAGAACTCTGATTTTCTGGTCAGAATGTGGAAAAAATGGCCATAATTTTTTTGAGCCATCAGTCCATCAGAAGAAAACAAATCTGTTAAAGCGGAAACTCGGTTAAGCTGGACTCAGATAATCGGGACTTTACTGTACTTTCAATAAAAACAACAACAAAAAAAGTAGTCGACAATAATTTTGAAATAGCGTTCCGGTTCGTGCATTTTTCCATTTCCAGTCCTGGATAGAAGACATAAATTTTATTATAATTAAAAACAATTTGAGGAATGAAGTCGATTAGAAACGACGAAACGATTCTTTCTTCTAAAACAGTGGTTCCCAACCTTTTATTGGCCGCCCTCACCCGAAGCATCTGTAAAATCACGATGCCACACTCCCTACTCTGTAACAAAAGTTACATGTCATATATTTATTTACTGTGTAAGATGACTGCATTGGAGCCATATATATTTACGATTTACCCATTTCTTTTTCAAATGCTGTTTAAGATTTGCAAAACATTTATCATATTTTTATAAAGTTGGTAGTGTCAAGTTTAGATATTTCAAGGTTAAATAAGATCAACACAGTCAAATTTAAACAAACCCTTAAATAGTTTTACGTGTAAAAGTTTCTTCACGGGGCATATAGCAGTGCGAATAGAAATATGAGGCTCTTTTAATAAGTAATAAAAAAAATGCGAAATATTGTAAAATACAATTATAACCAGAAAAATTATAAAATGTTTCATATCGAATAAAGAAAAAAAAAAGGAGCGGCGGGGCTTGTCAAAGTAATTTAAAAAGTTGTTCATATAATTATTCTGGTTTGCGTCTATTTTAAACTTTTAATTGAGAAGTTTTTATAAATTCAAGAAAAAGCTAATTGTTTTAAATTTAGCTTTAGATTTTGTGTGTATTACTTTTATTTTTGATAAACAAACATTACTTTAGTACAATATTATTTTTTCAAAAAAAAAAAAAAAATGATAGCGAATGCGTGAGTGACAAATTTGGAATTGGCCCCTAAAAAGTTAATTTGCCCTCCGATGGGACGCACACCCCACGTTGGGAACTGCTTTAAAGATTATCCTGTTAGTCCAACACTCAGGGTTTGTTGGTCTATGTCTGTGCATCAAATATTTCATTTGAATTTTTTGATGATTATTTTCATTTAAACTTATTTATTTATTTAGGGTAATATATTATCCAATTAGTTAATTTGCGATATTCCTATAAAGTGTTCTTTCACTTCCGATAAAAGTTAAATTTAGCTTCACACAATATTTCCATTTGCTTTATTTATATTCCTAAATGAGGAGTTCATAGTTTATGCCTCATTTTCATATTCATGATAATGATACATACTTGTAAATAATTGAAATTTAATATTTTATAATATTATTAGTAATAATATTACGTAATCATTGTTTCATTTAATGCTATCATTAACGAGTTAATTTAGTTGAACAATTCAACCAAAATACACTCATAATTTCATTATTTTGTTTAAAGAAATTTTTAATTTAAAATTACATAATTATACATCTAATTGTGTGAAATATATGTTTCACTTTCAGTTGCAGTATTTATACAGTTATTATGCAATATTTATGCTATATATTACCTTTCTACATGATTTGTGGTCTAATAGCACCGCCCCTCCCCTTTTTTTCACTCTAATTAAAATAAATTACGATATTCTTTCATTACGTGTTTATTCTATTTAGTGCAATTTTTAAAGCAAAATATTATAAATTTGCGACTCATTTTCACTCGCAGTTTATATCCCTGTATCCAATCTAGCTATATGATTTGTTGCCTACTGGTTTTTACTCTAATAATAATAATAATAATAATAATAATAATAATAATAATAATAATAAAGGTAAATTAAAGGTAAATCTTAGTAAAACGTATCTTAAATCTGTTTAGCATTGCATTGATTACACGGAATAACTTTTAGAATCGGGTAAGATTTAAAAAAATATATAGTATATATCTGTATATATATTTATCTATTTATAGTAAAACCTCTCAGAAGCGGATACATCTGGTCCGCGAAACATGTCTGCTTTTCAGAGGTAACAGCAAAAAAGTTATTCCACAGTTCAGAGGTGTCCACTATTGATAAGTTTTACTGAATAAAGATGTATATATTTTTTAATCTTATCATGTACTAAAACTTCAAAATACTGATTACAATTTGTACATTGCCAAACAATTTAAAATATGAGTTTTACGAAAATTGCATACCAAATTTGGCGACCTTAAAATATAGGAAGGGGATGCCCAGTTACCTCATTCTTTAATCAGGTGCTGCATCAGGAAAACTCTAACTCTATGGCTAAATATTTTCTCATTTATCAAGATTTCAATGTGGTCAAACATAACTGCGTATGATGCTTAAAAAAAGAGAGAAAAAAAAGTAAATTAAAAAAATTAAGTGAAAATTTATTTATATATTAATTTATTTTACATGAAATAAAATTTAAACAGTAAAAACATATATTTTTAATAAAATTAACAATAAAAAAAATGAATACTGATTATATTAATAAGAGTCACAAAAATTGTTTCTTTTAATTGTCATTGCATAGCTGATGGAACATAAATAGGACAAACAATGCAATTAAAATTTCTTTCAAACCATATGGTAGTATTATGAGGAACTTAGTTTGACAAGTTTTTAAAATTAGTTTTAATGTCAATTTTAAATGAAAAATACAATTATTAAAATGATTGAATGATACGTTACAATTCACATCATAATGTTAAATTGACCACAGAGGGAGCTACAGTGGAAATCAGTACTGAAAGGTTGAATTTTTAATAGTAAAATAGCCTTATTATTTAAAATAATATATTCATCTAAAGTAAATAGATAAATCTGATATGCATAAATTTTAAATGTTTATTATTTTATACTTCTTTAAAAAATGTAATAATTATAAGAGAAAATTATATTTATTATAAAACAATTTTTTCAGATACAAAAAAAGGGGGTCAATGTTTCCTTCGTAAGAAGTGCATAAATGAAAGTTAAAATTCTAGTGCTATATTCATATTGAGTTAAATAATTAAAATACAAATACAGTCCTCCTCGTTTAAGCGAATATTGACGGTTCCAGAAAAAAAATATTGAATTAAGCGGTATATTTGATTAAATGGGGAATCATAACTGTAAAGTTTAATGCATAATAAAAATCCAAAATAACCATCTACAGTATATTTAATTAACAGTATAATAAATCGTTAATAGAATAACATAAACTAAAATAAATACAAATGATAATATAAAGTAAATAGGTATTAATTTAATGTCAGTACATACATTTATATGATTTACATCATACTTAATGCAGCTCGCTTGAATTTGGTCAAAACTTTGCTATTTCTAATTTACGGTACGTATACTGCCTTAAAAAAATGCTGTAAAGTGGTTTATTTAAGTGGAATTTTAAAGGAGTAAATATCGAGTTATTTTTCGAATGAGTGCAAAATATCACAACTACCATCTCGAGTCTCGAAGTGACGGCGCATTGCCATTCAAGCCTGGTTAACAGCAAGAAGTGATGGAGGGGAAATCATTGCAGGAAGAACTGAAAATTAGTTTGCAGCGTAAAGGAACCGAAAATGACAAAGGATGGAAAGAAATTTCAGCTGAAATGTGCTTTCCGTGCTTATTTTCAAACATCGGTCATACAGTTGTTATTCGATTAAGCGGGGATGTTCGTAAAAAGTATTCGGTATAAGCGGGGAAAAATAACATAGAACCAATAGGAATAAATTTGGTTCCGGGGGATTCTATTCTAATAAGCGGGGCATTCGATTATCCGTGACCCGATTAAGTGGGAAGGACTGTAAAAGCACAAATAAATGTACAAAAATTACTTTCAGGTGCATACATGTAAGATAAAGATATTTAAAATACATTAAAAATATCTTACAATACATAGAAAAACCCAGAACCTTTTCGACCATTACAAGGCCGTTATCAGTAGGACCAGTAGCGCAAAGAAAATAATAACAACATTTAAATCCTACTGATGACGGCCTTGTAATGGTTGAAAACGTTCTGGGTTTTTCTAATGTACTGTTTAATATTTTTAATATATTTTAAATATCTTTATACTAGGTTGAGCAAAAAGTTCTGGGAAATTTGTGAAAGTTGCGTTGTTATGCGCAAATTAACAACAAAAACAACAAGGACTATTCTTCAAAGGCGAAATTTGACTTTCCATAAGACTTTTAGCATTAGTGCGAAATCCTGCAATTTCATTGGCTTACGCTTCACCGATAGCCAATGAAATTAAACGGAACTTCTTTCCCTGAAAGGACAAGTACAAGAATAAAATACTGTGTAAAGCCCGCACATGATATTTTGGTATCTCAAATGTATGAATGTTCTAGCCCAGTGGTCAAGACTAGGGCTGGTTAAGATTTTGCATTTGTAATACTAAAGTTGCGTGTTCTGTCCTTCCGCTGGCGTTTTCACTTTTTTAGAGTTTTGTTTTGATTTTTATTAAGTCAGTTAGTTAAAATCAGTCGATCTTTATTACCAGTTCTTTTGTAAATTTTTTTAGCAATTAGATTTTTTAAAATAAATTAAATAATTAAATTAAAAAAATCAGTTAATCTATTTTTTAATAATTAAAGTAAACATTTATTAAAATGCAATAATAAATTTCCTAGGCTTACATTAAAAGTATTTTCATGTTAGAACTTTATAAAGTTCTGATCATTTTAAATTTGTCTGTTACTATAGTAACAGATAAATGCAAAATTATCAGAATTAATATATTAAAGGTTTTTTATTTTAAAATTATCCTTGAGACATAAAAATCTTTATTAATTTATGATAGGTTACTTTATAATTTTTTTATTTTAAATATTACACAAATATTTAAATTAAATTTCAAAATTCATAGGACTTATAGGGTATTTTTCTAATAATGAAATTCTTTAATAATTAAAGTGTAAAAATAATATTTCCTTAAGTCAGTTAGTTAAAATCAGCTGATCTTCATTACGAGTTCCGTTGTATTTTTTTTTTTTTTTTTTTGTCAATTAGATGTTTTTAAATAAATTTAAATAATTAAATTAAAAAATTCATTTTATCTACTTTTTAATAATAAAAGTAAACATTTATTAAAATGCAATAATAAATCTCTTAGGCTTACATTAAAAGTATTTTCATGTTAGATTTTTATAAAGTTCTCATCATTTTAAATTTATTTGTTATTTCGATTACTATTTTTTTTTATTGTAAATGTTATACAGATAATTGAATTAAATTTTAAAATACATATGACTTATACGGTATTTTTCTAATAAATAAATTTCTTTAATAATTAAAGAGTAATAATAATATTTTCTTAAGGCTGTTCTTAACTGCTCTGCTCAACAAGCGCAAAACGTTTTGACACATTTACAAATTCATTTTTTAACGAAAAGGTATAAAATTGGAAAGCCTGGCTATGGAAGCGATTT
The DNA here is from genome assembly GCA_963932465.1 of Maratus speciosus. NCBI lineage: Eukaryota > Metazoa > Arthropoda > Arachnida > Araneae > Salticidae > Maratus > Maratus speciosus. The sequence continues at coordinate 138,156,375 of OZ010797.1, read as the reverse complement.
GGAATTGAACTGTTTTTCCATTTTTGATCAAATTGAGTTGTAAGCGATTTTGATCGTGTGACAAACACGTTTTTTGTCCGCTCTTCAGTGCTTTTTCTTCCTTCACACGGAAATTCGGTTCAAAACGTCCACTTTGACACTATTTTCAGAAAGATCTATTGCGTTTGCAAAAAAGAAATGGAAAAAACAGCTCAATTACATAGTTTATGAACAACACTAGCTACTTTCATGCATTTTCGAACAAAAATAAATTAAAACTTATGTCAGAAAGTTGCCTTTTTGGATTTGAGAACACCCTTAAGTCAGTTAGTTAAAATCAGTTGATCTTTATCACCAGTTCCTTTGAAAAAAAAAATTTGTCAATTAGATTTTTTTAAATAAATTTAAATAATTAAATTAAAAAATTCATTTAATCTATTTTTTTAATAATAATGTAATAATAATATATTCTTATCTTACATTAAAAATATTTTTTGTTGGAACTTTAGTAAATTATATTTATATATATAATTAGCAGTAATTATATATATAATTACTACTACTATAATTATATATATAATATATATATAATTAGCAGTATTAGTAGTAATTTATTAAAGTGTTCATTTCTCAAAATTAAGTATTATCTTTCATATATAAAAATATTTAACAATTTATCAGCTGCTTTCTAATTTTTTTATTGTATATTCAATACTACTAAATTCTTATCCTATATAAACTGTGCGTTTAAAATGAATATTTATTAAAATTTAATTTTAATATCTTCTAAACTTTCATGAAAAGTACTTTTATGGTAGAACTCCAGTAACATATAAATAGTACTTAACAGAAATAAATTATTAAATTATTCATCTTTAAAAATTAATTATTTATCCTTTATATATAAATTACATTAATAATATATATTTCAATGATAATTTAACCATTGAAGACAGTAAATTCGTAAAAATGCAACAAAAAGAAATATATATATATATATCTGTGATTTAATAATCAATATATGTAATAATAATTAATATATGTTGCAATAAAAATGTAATATACATCAAACATGAACAATGAAAAATATTTTGCTATTAGTTGCAATATATATATATTTAAATTAACGATTATTATTATTATTATGGAGATTTTTGTTTTTATCTTTATTTATTAATTTATTATCAGTTGCTTTAAAATTTTTATTCGAAATATATTATTGTGATTAAATTTTACTACATAATACCACTTAGGAGCCAATGTTATATAATTAAAATAAAATATCTATTTAAATGTAATAATAGTATCTTTTAAACTGACATAGAAAAATATTTTTATATATCTAGATGGAACTTCAATTACTTATTTTTAGTTAAGCTGCTAGAACTTTAATACTGATTGCAAACATCAGAGTAAAAAAAAAAAAAAAAAAAAAGTTCTAAGCAGCTTATTATAACAATCTCATTATTTTATCATAATTTAACTAAGTCAATGTTGTTTTAGAATTGTTAATAATTTTCTTACTAGGAAATTATATCAAATTTAATAATTAATATATATTATGTTATTAACTGTATAACAATCGATTCCGTGCTCAGTATGAGAAATACATAAGCTTTTTTTAAGGCATCAAGTTATTATTATCAAGAAATACATTTGATGAAATGAGTAGCAGCGTTGTTACTCGTAAAATGGATTTCTTCCTTTCAGGGAAAGAAGTACGGTTCACCGACAGCCAATGAAATTGTCGGATTTCGAACTAATGCTAAAAGTCTTATGGAAAGTCAAATTTCGCTCTTCAAAGTCCACTACTTTCTGCCATCGTTCTTCCAGATTCCGGATTTGTTGGAAGTACCATAGCGGCTCCTTGGAATCGAAAAAATCTTGACATGCTTCTTCAACTCCATTCGTTCAGACTCGTTAGATCTTTTCTCCAATAATGCCGGATCAACACACGCAAATCATACTGTTTAATAGGAATTTTGGAGCCGAAATTCCTGAACTCCTATAGATATACCATTGGTACTCCTATATACGATATAAATTCTCGTAACTATTAGATTAAAAATTTCTCAGAACTTTTTGCTCAACCTAATATTATATGTATGCACTGTACAATTATTTGTGCTTGTATAGGTATTTTAATACATCTCTAATTATAAATTATAAAAAATAGATCACAACAGATGTTTGATCATTAAAAAACAACTATAATTTTTTTTATCCAATATTAAGTGATTTACATGTCTTTCATAGTGAACAAACATTTAATATCAAATGGTTATAGAATATTTTAACCGCAAGGGAAAATGTTATAAAGAGTTCAACCTGTTGACATCTACATTGCAATGTATCAGCACATTAAACTCATTAATACACGAAAGTTTGTTTTTATTTTCAGAACAGATTCCAAAATGAATTGCATTTCATGGTTTTAATTTATGTAGTACTATAAACAAAATGTTAGCCAAGTTATCTCACTTACTTGAAACGCTGCCACAATCAGTTAGAGGAAGAAGCCTTACATTCTTTGATTTATCCCGAAAACTGATAAATTGTCACAATAAATAAGAGAGCGGAAGTCTTCCATCTTTTTGAAAAGCAAATTCCTTGATATATCCAACTAATCATGGTGGAAGAATGAAAGTTTTTAATCCTCGAAGCATAAACCGCTGTACAAAATTTTTGTGTACCAAGCTTTGATACTGTGTATTCATACTGTATACACTGTAAAAAAATCCGAACAGTAGTAGTTAATTAGTAGTTCGAAGTAGTAGTAGTAGTTCCTGTAGGAATCGGAAAAATAGTTGCCCTTATCGTACCGGAAAATTTTCCGACACAGCTCGGAATAAAATCCGTAAAAAAAGGAAACATTCATTAAAACGGTACTTTACGGATTTTATTCCAATTTTACTGATTTTATTCCGAGCTGGGTCGGAAATTTTTCCGGTACGATAAGGGCAACTATTTTTCCGATTCCTACAGGAAATCTGGTCTTTTTTTTTTTTTTTTTTTTTTTTTTTTTTTTTTTTACAGTGTATTTGATATTTTGATTCTGTGCACAAAGACGATGTAAAATTAATACGAAGCTAAGGTGCTAATTAAAATCACAACGATTTCAATACCAAAAAAATTAATCAAGTCAAAATAAAATTATTAATTCAAATTGACGCAGATAATTTACATATAACAACAAACATTCAGTTTGAATTATGACGAATATGAAGTTCAAAGGAAACATGTCTAAAACGCACACTCAACTTAAGATCTGTCATGTTTGTCATTGCTCTAACTCGCGTAAATATAGTCCGATCATCATGTAATTGATATATGTTATTGATATTGACTACGGCATATTCAGTACTGAAAGTGAAACATGTATTGTAGCAGTTACAGTTTTTTCTTTTACTTTCTTCGATCTTCACAAGAAGAAAGTATTGGAGTCGTGAAAATTTTCTAATTCCGGTTTTCGACGGATTTACACGTTTTAGGGGTCAGATATCCCAGAAAACATGTTTTTACAAAATGTCTGTCTGTATGTATGTGACACAAATTTTGTGGGTGCTGTATCTCAAGAACTAATGCACGGAATTTAATACAAATTTATATTCCGGTAGCTCCTGATATAAATTGGTACTGATTAGTTTTTGGTGTAAATCGCCCAACAGGCGGCGCTGCTATGCAGCATTTTGCAAGATTTCTGCAATAGCTGTATCTCAAGAACTAATGCACACATTTTCATCAAACTTCAGATTCAGTCAGTCCTTGATATGAAATGATGCTGACTACGTGTTGGTGTAAATCGCCTAATAGGTGGGGCTGCTGTACTGCATTTTGCACGATTTCCTCAATAGCTCTATCTCAAAACCTAATGCACGAATTTTCATTCAACTTCAGAATCAAGTATACCTTGATTAATATTGCTGCTGATTACGTGTTGGTGTAAATCACTCAACAGGTGACGCTGCTATGCTGCATCTTTCAAGATTTTCGCAATAGCTCTATCTGAAAAAGTATTGCACGAATTTTCCCCCAAACTTCATATTCGGTTAGACGTTGACATAAGTTGATGAGGATTAGGTTCTGGTGTAAATCACTCGATAGGTGGCGCTTTTATACTGCACTTTGCTGGATTTGCACGATTTCAGTGATTGTCATATAGTAAAGTGGGGGCAGATGCCGCAGTTACTTTTCTTCTTTTAAAATGTACAATAAAGCAAAAAACAGCAAACTAAGCACCAGAAATCATTAATCAAACCCTTTAGAATCAAATTTCCATGTTAAACAAGTTAAAGCCCTCTTAATAAAGCAGGCATAATTATTTTCCCAAACGTCCTTTTTTAACATAATTTTTTATGTGCTGGGTAAGATGCCGCACGGGGTGTGGTACAGATGCCGCATGGAGAAAAAAGCTATACTGTTTATTATTTTTCAAGTATATCATATTTTTATTTCTTAAAACTACTTAAAATGAAAATAAATAACAGTAAAGTTACATAAATCATATATATCACCAAATTGTGAAAAGTTTAACGACATTGCAAAAGTGCAAGCTCAAGAAATAAAACTTAAGACAAAAAAAGAAAAAAACATTTGCCTGAAAACAATAGACAGCATAATTACAAAAAGATATAAACCACTTGTTTATTATCCAGGCGACCATTGTAGTTTGCTCTTAAGTACTAATTCCATTCATTTTAGGCCGTAGTCTTTTTATCTTTGGCTTTTCGTCTCATTTTTTTTTATTTTGCATTCCTATTCGCCCACAATCACCATACTTTCCGTTGCAAGAGTAAAGTGAGCATGTTTTATGCAGCCACCGATTGCATGTTATGCACTGAATCCAGTCCGCTTTAGACTTTGTTTCTTTATATGGCTCCAGACACTCAGCACATTCAGAGTCACCAAATTCCAATCCAATACTGCCTTCAGAATCCATAAGAGGAATACTTTCGTCACTGTCGGAATATGACTCACATTTCAGTTTCTTTCTCAAGTGAGGTGTTTTCAAGTTGATCTTTCCATTCCTTTTTTTACGCATTTTATTTCCGCCAAGCTGTTGTTCTTTAACGCTTTCTTGCTTTTTTTGCTTTTTATTTCCTTCTTCTCTTTACTTGTTTATAAAATATGTGTTTGTAATATTTGCAGCCTTTTGCTTTCTCTTACTTGTCTGTATAAGTCTTTTGACCACTGGAATAGGAGAAATTTTGTTTAACAGCTTAGATGGTGACAATTGTAGAAGGTCTACGTTTTCTTTATTCACACATGGCGAACCAACATTGTTGCTCAGAATATTTTGATAAGTAGAAGAAGTTGCTTCTAATGGGTCTTCTTCATTTTGTCGCATAGCCAAATTATCTGAATGGATTTGAATTGATTCATTTTGTTGTGGTCATTTATGTTGTTATCAGTTATGAAAGTGTCGTTTGGAATTGTTGTCTTATCTAATGGCAAAATTCCAGTAGCCTTAAAACCTGAGATAGCGTAACGAGACATCAAAGCTTGCCCCCAAGCTTTAGAAAATTGTTCACGAAATTGCATTCCTCCAATTTTTCTAGTGGCACTCATAGCAATCCCATCTTATTCTGCCCTTTTTAACCCTTTATCTACTGACGGCACTTTGAAGTACCATTAAAATAAATTGTTATAAAATTCATTTAATAAATCGATTAGTTGTAATGCAGTTTAGAATGAGTTATAGATACATTCCTTTATCTTGTTCCAAAAGCATTATTGGTTACACAAAGCAAAAATATTTTTAAATGGATACTGCCTTTGCATCTTTTCAGCTTTCTTAGCGTTGGGGGGGGGGGGGGCGAGATTTTTTAATTCGGAAATATTTCTATATTTCTATTGTAAGAACATATTTTTATACATTTCTTAATTCCAGAAAATACTCAGAAAAATATTTAAAATAAACGATTTGAGTTGGGTTATAAATATTGCACAAAATCCCTCTAAATACAAATTTAATTAATCCCTCTAAATCTTTCAATCCTTCTATAATCCTTCTAAAATTTATTAAATGATTATGCAAATCTTCTAATGTAGTTTAAACAATTCACGAAAAATGCTCTAGAAGATAAAAATTTCATGAATTCATAATTCAGTGCATAAAGAGTTAAACAAATATTAGCTAAATAAAGAAATGCGCCGAATATGCATTCATTTATATGTAACTTCTACTAAAATTGTAGTGATGAATTTATTGAACCAAAAAACAAAATATATTTTGCGGCATCTGTCCTTCAACCTCAGTGCGGCATCTGTCCCACAGTGGCGGGTAAGATGCCGCACAACCATTTTGTGCCGTTTGAATGACGCGAGAGAAAGGCAAGCAAATGTCTGTATTCTACGAGAATCTAGTCTACAGTTACAGTCGGTTTTGGAAAGAAATATCTCTTTATTTGGCTTAAAATATGCAGTAATAAAACTTTATTAGAATAATTTTAGCAACTTATCACGCAGGTTTGAAGCATAAAAGCTGGCAGAAATATTTAAATACTAAAAGTTAAGCAGTGAAAACGCATACAACACAGCAGACAGCACTTAGGCACACAACGAAATTCTTAATTTGGCCTAGGGAGCGCTAGTGTCGCCAATACAATCTCTGCGGCATCTGTCCCACCGCAGCGTCTGTCCTCACTTTACTATATCTCAAGAACTAATACACGGAATTTCATCTTTTGAGAATCCTCATGACGAGCATAGATTGCCATATAATTTTGGCACTGTGATAGCAAATTTTGAAGTATTGGTGCGTATGAGATTGGTACATCCGACTAGTTTACAGTGGCATTCAAAAGAATGCCGTTACATTACGCCCTATGGGGGAAAATCGTCTGCGGTGGCTTTTAATAATGTTTCACAATTTCAAACACATTGAAATTTATATATTGCTCTGGAAGTACACTATACAAGATACTTACTATAGAACATGGTATGGATATCCTTTATCGTTCATTTACAGGGACACTCAAAATAATTCTATTATATTACGGTGTACGGAGTAAAATCGTTTGCGATGTATTTTATTCATGTTACATATTGGAATTTATGTCTCCGGTGCACTGCAAAATAGTTACTGTAGAATATGATGCGCATAGCATTCATCATTGATATACAGGGACACACAAAATAGTTCGTTTACAAGATTATATACTCTCTATGAACAATAATTGCTGAAAGTGCTTTTTCTGTTCCGGTACGTGTTTTTAAATTGGATATTTTTTTGCATATTTCATAGTGTGTATAAGTTATTTTTATCGTATACAGGGCTGCACAAAGCATCTGAAGTACATTTCCGTTTATTGATGAAAATTGTTAAATTTTTCAATTTTTTCGTTTTCTAATAGAACTGAATTTTAGCATACTATGTATTGTATGATTAAACTATAGTTCATTTATTAGGATTGCACAAAAAATTTAGATTTTTTTTCGTCTTTTGATAATAATTGATGAAATTATGTATTGAAATGTGTTATTTGTTTTACAAATCGTTCGTTTAGACAGCCTTTTTCATCTTATTCACTTGTGAAGTTTTATTATAGTATTCTGGATATGTTAGGAAATGTTTCATAATTTGCTTAACGCATGATTTTACGTTCTTGTTTACATTTTAAGGCAATATAAGTACGTTATTTTAGGTTCTTTAAAGAATTGCCTTTAGCGTTTTATCGCAAAAAATTTTTTGACACTGCAAAATTTGGTAAAAGCACAAGCATAGTTTAATTATTTAGCTTTCAGAAAATGCTTTTTGTTTTGCTTTAATTTTTTTTTTATCTATGCTGCATTTTAAAGAAATCGGTACACTTTTCTTTAAAACAGCCCAAAATTCTAAAAGTCCTGCCTCAGCTAGGATCCGCCTTCCCTTTCAAGGAAACACTCAACGGGAAGTCCAAACGGAGGTCAGGGTTGTAAAAAGATTAGGATATGAAAGATACCCTTAGCTCGAAATTTTTGTCTTTGGCTATATCTTAAGGCTGTTCTTAACTGCTCCGCTGAATAAGTGCAAAACGTTCTGACACATTTACAAATTCATTTTTCAACGGAAAGATATAAAATTGGAAAGCCTGGCCATGGAAACGATTTGAAATTGAACTGTTTTTTCATTTTTTGATCAATCAATTACCCGCTGAGTTATAAGCGATATCGATCACGTGACAAACCCGTTTTTCGCCCGCTCTTGAGTGATTTTTCTACTTTCGCGAGGAAATTCGGTTCAAAAGGTCCACTTTGACATTATTTTCTGAAAGATCTATTACGTTTGCAAAAAAATGAAAAAACAGCTCGATGACATAGTTTCTGAACAACAACACCAGCTAGTTTCATGCATTTTCGAACAAAAATAAATTAAAACTTATGTCAGGAAGTTGCCCTTTTGGATTTGAGAACAGCCTTAACTTGGTAGAGTAAAAAGCTGAAAATCCCATTTCGAATGAAAAAAGTCCTTCCGGCCAGTGCCGGGAGGAAGAGGTAGCTTTCATATTACTTATTTTTTTAAAGCCAGCTTATATTATTCAAACACACGGAGCTCAAATTACTGGAACCCGATTATAGAAGATTAAATACTAATTTTTGTCAATATTGAATATGAATGAGAATTTCGCAAAATTAGTCAGCGTTATCAAAGCTGGTTTTATTAAAGTGATTTATATTTGTCGCCAAATTCGGTGATATCCCGAATTATATTAATAATTATATTAACCCGAATTATCGGTGATAGCCCGCCATTTTAAAACAACATAATGGGTGCAACAAAGCTCACCAATGAACTTGGTCGAGACCTTAGTAATTCCTGTGCACATGCTCACCCATATCTAAATCGGTTGATATATGCGAGTGCTGTTGCAGGCAAAAAATCAGATTTTTAAAAATGTCACATACACTCGAAATTCAAACTGCTATATCTCGGCTTTTTTTTAGATAAAGGCAAAACAAAAAATAAACCGGAATCTTTGTAACAAGCTGAAACACATAAGAAAAAAATCTTTTTCAATTTCTAATTTTTTTTGTACTTCATTTTAAATTAATTTTTTTTTTAAATTTTTAAATGGCCGCCATTTTAAAACAAGATGGCCGATGAAGTTAGCAAACGAACTCGGCCCAGAGATTGCTATGTACTATGCACATGCCTTGTCACATCCTAATCGGTTCATACGCGTGTTATCGCGTGGCAAAAATCAGATCGTTTCAAAATGTCAGCCATGCTAGAAATTTAAAGTGCTACAACTCAGCCATTTTTTAAGACAAAGACGAAACAAAAAATGCTCCGGAATCTTTGTATCAAGCTCAAACACATAAGGAAAAAATCTTTTTCAATTTCTAATTCTTTTGTACCTCACTTTTAAATTTAATTTTTTTTTTATTTTTAAATGGCCGCCATTTTTAAACAAGATGGTGGATGAGGTTGGCCAAAGAACTCGGTCGAGACATTGCTATTTACTATGCACATTCCTTGTCACATTCAAATCGGTTCATAAATACGTGTATTATCGCGTAACAAAAATCAGATCTTTTCAAAATGCCAGCCATTCTAGAAATTCAAAGTGCTATAACTCAGCCATTTTTAGGTGCGTTCGTAATTATATAAATAGGTAGCACCTATAGTCGTCGTTCAGTCCGTCCGTCCGTCCGTCTGTCTGTCTGTCCGCATGTAACAGAGCAGAAACTACCCAACCGAATCGTCTGAAATTTTAAGTATATGATTGTTGCAACATTTTGTCGAGCCATTTCAAATTTTATGAAAATCGGATGTATAGTTTAAATACAGGGACATTCAAAAATTTTTCTTTACATTACGACCAATGGGAAAAAATTATTGCAAGTGCATTTTAATGATGTTACAGTCTTCCGAATGGTCTGAAATTTTAAATATATAACTGTTGCAAAATTTTGACGAGCCACTTGATATTTTATGAAAATCGAATGTATAGTTTAATTACAGGGACAGTCAAAAGTGTTCCGTTACATTACGGGGAACGGGAAAAATTTATTGGAAGTGCATTTTAATGATGTTACAGACTAGGCACCTTATGAAGTTCAAAAAATTATACATTTAGTACAATATGGGGTGCAAAAAATAATTATAAAACTAGTTATAGTACGAACGCACCTCATTTGCCACGTTTGACGAGCAATTTCCAACTTGTTTAAGATATAGACGAAACTAAAAATGTTCCAGAATCTTTGTATCAAGCCCAAACACATAAGAAAAAAATATTTTTCACAAAAAAATATTTGTCTAAATTTTTTGTGCCTCATTTTAAATTAAATTTTTTTTTTTAATTTTAAATGGCCGCCATTTTGAAACAATGTGGCGGATGAGGCTGGCCAACGAACTCGGTCGAGACATTACTATGTACTATGTACATTCTTTGTCACATCCAAATCGGTTCATAAATATTTGTAATATCGCGTGACAAAAATCAGATCGTTTCAAAATGTCAGCCATGCTAGAAATTCAAAGTGCTATAACTCAGCCATTTTTTAAGATATAGACGAAACTAAAAATGCTCCAGAATCTTTGTATCAAGCCCAAACACATAAGAAAAAAATATTTTTAAATGTCTAATTTTTTTGTGCCTCATTTTAAATTTAATTTTTTTTTAAATTTTTAAATGGCCGCCATTTTGAAACAAGATGGCGGAGGAAGCTGGCCAACGAACTCTGTCGAGACATTGGTATGTACTATGTGCACACGAAATTTTATCCAAATCGGTTCATAAATACGAGAGTTACAGTATGACAAAGATCAGATATATATATATATATATGGATATATATATATACATGTATATATATATATATATATATATATATATATATGGATATATATATACATACATATCCATATATATATATATATATATATATATACAGGGTGATTCAGCTCGTCGGTGACAAACTTTAAGGATCGATAGAGCACACCTAGACGAACATTTTTGAATAGGGAATGTAGGGTCCCTGACGCGATGGTAAGGCGCTAGGCGCTTTCGAAAATTTGGGTGCCGAAATTCGAAACGTCATAAAAACTAGGGAAATGGTTAGATTTTCTTGCTTGTTGCGTCGAAATGATTCTGTTTGTTTAGACTTTCTTCAGTACCAATTTGATAAGCGTATCTCTTAAAACATGGATAGGGGGCGCTGCAGACTTTGGAGAGCTAGACAACAACTTTAAGCCCGTTATTTTGATAATGTAACACATGCTCGCCAAAGTTTATACTCTAACTTAAAGTTTGAACCCAAAAGTAGAGCCCTGCAAAAAGCGTAAGAGCCGGAATAAAATGTCAAAGTACAGGGTGGTCGAAACTCGAAGGCTCCTAGGAGATAAACAAACAGATTTCTTGACTTATGGCATGCATTTTCATGATTCTGTTTGCTGGGGCTCTCTGAAACTCAGTTGAACGGTACAAAAAGAAACATCGATAGGGGGCGCTTTTGGCAAAAAACATAATTCGTTGACATTTCGGACGCTAACTGGAAACGGGGCGCTACGATCAGTTAGAAACAAAACAAGAGAGTAATTTACTTATCATAAGAAGCTATTAAAACTGCAGTTTGTTTGTTTTTTTTTAACAAACATAGCTGGTTTCAATCATGCACAATGCGCGCAATAAAATTTACATAAGGTGCTTTTTGCTGATTTATGCAAAAGATATCGTACCATATCGATATGCAAAAGATATGTAATGCGTAGACGACAACGCGAGATGACGTAGTTGTATGCGCAGACACGTCTTTTGAACGTGCGGTACCTACTTAAGCTTCGGGTTACTTGTCTGCAGATCGGTAGTAGGATGGAACGGTACACAAACTCTGAATTGGCTGACATGCATTTGGCGTATGGCGCTGCTGGTTGTAATGGACGAGCCGCTCAGCGGTTGTACGCCGAGCGTTACCCCAACAGGCAAATCCCCTGCCATGCCTTCTTCGCTCGAGTACACCAGAGGTTGTCCACAACGGGATCTTTCGACGGAGGCAGGCCTGAACGGGAGCGATCAGTGAGCACCCCCGACAACGAAGAGGCTGTGCTTAACCTGGTTGAGGACAACGAAGAGGCTGTGCTTAACCTGGTTGAGGACAACCCAGGTCTTAGCACGAGAGATATCGCCAGACATGTTGGCATTTCGCAAGCAACTGCGTGGCGCATCTTACGTTCCCGGAATCTGCACCCCTACCACATCCAGCGGGTGCAGTTGCTCAGAGAGCAGGATTTTGGCCCTCGAGTGGAATTCTCAAGATGGTACTTGGCGATGAGATCCAGGGATCCCCGTTTTGTAAACAGCATTTTGTTTACGGACGAGTCCACCTTCAGCCGGGAGGGAATGTGGAACGCCCACAACAGTCATGTGTGGTGTGATGAAAATCCACATGAAACCAGAAGCCGAGCAGCCCAGGAGCGTTTCTCAGTAAATGTGTGGGCCGGCATTCTGGGGGATTGCCTCATTGGCCCTTATTTGTTACCTGAACGGCTGACAGGTGGAAATTACCTGATTTTCCTGGATCAAGTGCTGCCGCAGCTTCTGGATGAGGCGCACGTACCCGAAGGTTCGCGTCGCCAGATGTGGTTCCAGCACGATGGAGCTCCGGCCCATTACACGAACGACGTGCGTCTCCATCTAAACGCAAGGTATGGCCAGCGGTGGATCGGGCGTGGGGGTCCAGTTCACTGGCCTGCCCGATCACCAGACCTCACCTGCTTGGATTTCTTCCTTTGGGGTTACCTGAAGGCCGAGGTATACCATACACCTGTCAGCAGTGCTGAAGAACTTGTGGCGCGCATTGTGGCAGCTGCAGGGCAGATCAGAGATACTCCTGGCATTGTTGGAAACACACACTCCTCAATGCGACGGAGGTGCGAAGCCTGCATCATGGCCCAAGGTCGAAATTTCGAGCATCTTCTGTAGTGTTATTTTTTGTAAATAAATTTCCAGTATCATTGATGTTTTTGGTCTAAATTTATTCAGAAGTGTTGAGCAGAGGTAGAAAATGTGTTTTCATTATTACTAACTGATCGTAGCGCCCCGTTTCCAGTTAGCGTCCGAAATGTCAACGAATTATGTTTTTTGCCCAAAGCGCCCCCTATCGATGTTTCTTTTTGTACCGTTCAACTGAGTTTCAGAGAGCCCCAGCAAACAGAATCATGAAAATGCATGCCATAAGTCAAGAAATCTGTTTGTTTATCTCTTAGGAGCCTTCGAGTTTCGACCACCCTGTACTTTGACATTTTATTCCGGCTCTTACGCTTTTTGCAGGGCTCTACTTTTGGGTTCAAACTTTAAGTTAGAGTATAAACTTTGGCGAGCATGTGTTAAATTATCAAAATAACGGGCTTAAAGTTGTTGTCTAGCTCTCCAAAGTCTGCAGCGCCCCCTATCCATGTTTTAAGAGATACGCTTATCAAATTGGTACTGAAGAAAGTTTAAACAAACAGAATCATTTCGACGCAACAAGCAAGAAAATCTAACCATTTCCCTAGTTTTTATGACGTTTCGAATTTCGGCACCCAAATTTTCGAAAGCGCCTAGCGCCTTACCATCGCGTCAGGGACCCTACATTCCCTATTCAAAAATGTTCGTCTAGGTGTGCTCTATCGATCCTTAAAGTTTGTCACCGACGAGCTGAATCACCCTGTATATATATATGGATATATACATATATATATATATATATATATATATATATATATATATATATATATATATATATATATATCAATTTTGAACGGAGGGTGGTTTCGGGGTCTGGGGGTCATGATCGGTGAAAATATTCCAAAATTTTTCGGAATCGTTTTCCTTCGAACGGCTGCAATAGGTAGCTTTTTGTAATGAAAGCTACCTAAAAGTGAGAATGAACCGACAGTCATAGAATGAATCTTTCAATAATATTGTTTATTTTTTCTGTTCTTATGTTGTGATAAACTTGCATAATTATGAAATACTTATTTGAATTCTTATTTATTATTATTTTTTTACTAATAAAATATATTTTATTTCGTCCTTTGTAAAAAAAAAAAAAAAAAAACACTCAAATTTTTCAAATGTCAATTAGAGGTCTCTACGGGACCGGCTTGGACCAACTTTTAATCCCAAGACTCGGGCAAGGCATTAACCTTACTTTTTCTGCAGGCTCGGGTCTGGCCATCACTCTTTCAGGACCAGCGTGCCTAAGCCTTATTCTTTTCTAAAAATTGGAACGGGGCCTGGTCAGTCTTCTTTTTTTGTGGACCGAGTCGAGCATGAACTTCATTCTTCCTAGAAAAAATTAGAAGTACGCACGGACCAAAATTTTTAGGCCCGTTCCAGACCCATCCTATATGAAAATTATTGGATAGGCCCGTACAAAAACAATTAAAATAAGGCTCGTTCCGTGTAAAAACCAGTAAAATGAGGCCCGGACTTCGCAAAACTCAGTAAAATGGATTCAGTCGCAACATCTTTTGCAAAAAATGCATTTATTATTAAATCGCGATTATGCTGAAATTAAAATTCTTTTTAAAGAATAATACATAAATTTTAAGGCAAAATACCAATAACAATAATAAATAAAGTACAATAAAACAGCCAAAAAAGAAACTATTTATTACGGAATCTTGACTTATACGGAAAAAATATCTTATTCCGTGCAGAATTAATATAATAATCTGTTTAAAAAGAGTATTTTACAACGGACGTTCTACCTGCCAAGAAGCAGAGAACTTGTCTATAACGGATTTTTCACTCTGCTATGCGTTTCTGTACACACAGCCAGCATAGCATTATTTAAGATTTCTAAGTTTTCAAGCCATGGAATTTGAATAAATGATAACTCAGACATATACACATAAATAGAGATTTATGTGTATTTTAACATTTCGTTTCAAAACATGCATTCAATACAGCTGTATTAAAATACATATTTCTGCCGAAAATTGACAGCCAAATACTTTGTAGTAGGAAATTTAAATTAAAATTGAACGTTGCTTGGCGAATAAAATAGTTACATGTAAACACATTAAAAAGCATTAAGTAAAATGTCTAAAAGTAGTGTAACTTTACAAAAAGTAATGATATCTAACAAAAACATAAACTGTGAAAAAAGGGAGCCAAGTTCTGTAAAGACAATGTCAAGAAAAGAAGTGATATATAAGTGGGTGCCAAGTTCAAATAAAATTCACTCAAACTTACCTACTGAAGTATTATAGCATTTTTAAAATTTTTCAAAAATAAAAATTATTGATAGTATATTAATAATAAATCTGGAACTTGGTAAGTTTTGTATAAATGTTATGCCTATCAGTTCCATGTCTTGATAAAATGATGATGTTAATATTAATAACAATGCCATTATAAAAAAATTAATCTAGTTATTATTATAAACAAATGACTCATGTTAAAGATTTGATAAACCAGTAAACACACAGATACACTTCCGCTCGTCTTTGGTTATCACTGTAGCACCCACCCTCCGGAAACCTCAATGCAAACAGACTAAAAGGCCTGACAAAGAGACAGATACACTTACGCTTGTTCTTGGTCATCACTCTAGAGACTTCACCCCTTTAACCCTTTCCAGAGCAAAGAACTTTTATTCGTAAAATGCTGAAATGATTGAACACACCAGAATTTAAAGACAAATTTATTTCAAAATGAGTAAAAACTTCTTTTCACGTATTTAATAAAATTAAACTTTTTAGTCCTGAATTCTGTTGTCAATGTGGCATTTTGCAGTTTAAATTAGGCGGGATATACTTTACCCCACTGCCCTTCAAGGGGAAGGAACTCATTATTTATCATGTTTTATTTTGTTCCTTACTATGCTATAAAATTTCCCAAAAATTAACAAAGAAATCTGCATAACAAATCTCACCAATTAGCATCTTCTCACCCATTTTCGTCTTTCTGTCGCCAGGGGGCGCTATTGAAAAAAAATTGCAAAATTCAAATTTAATGTACGATATGTCATGTAATATCTTAAATGAAAGGCTACGTGCCCAATAATGTTATTGCTCACATTCTCCCTACCTTCATCTTCACCCCTCTATGTCTTCGCGATCTATGTAAGGATTTAATACAGTCAAACTTCCCTTTAACGAAGTCCCTATTTAACGAAGTTTTCTGCTGAACCTTGACTTTGAGCACTATTAGCATGCAAATTGATCTCCATATTACGAAAAATATATTCTATCTAACGAAGTTTATCCCACTTTTGTGCGTGTACAATATTTAAACGGAGAAGTTGTTGTTGCGACGTATGTATGAATTTATTTCAACGAATTGTATGAAAATGAAATTATTTAGATATTTAATCATTTCCATTTAAAAGAACAAATTCTAAAAGCCTTCGATACAATAACAAGTTTTACGAAAGTGTTGCAGATGAATTGTTCGGATACTTGATATAAGTGCAAAAATCTTTATGAACAGTGTATTTTTTATAAGAAACTTTGAAATATAAAAGAATTCGACAAACCGAGTATTCGGTATTCGGCCGAATAGTTACTATTCGGCTGTCCGAATATTTGGTAATAATATTTGGAATAATACCTGTTCAAAATAATATTACAGGCTTTTTTAAATTTAAGAATTTGAAATACACTGAGAAAAAGAGAAAATATACGTTTCGTTTCAGTTTTTGTTTAACTCTGTTTATTATGTGTTTTTCTAGATATTATTCTAATTAAATTTTTCTCCTGTATCTACATTACATAAAAGAAAAGTTACTGCCCGAATTAAAATATATTTTTCCAATATTTCCATTTTAGGCGTATTTTTCATTTTATACATGTGTATTTTATTACACACATTTCATGAATTTGAGTTAATTTCTATTTAACGAATTTTCTTCATAACGAAGTATTTAAGTGGAACGATGAGACTTCGTGAAATGGAAGTTTCACTGTAATTATAAATTAACAATTTAGGTTTATGAATGAAAGGATAAAGTGTTTTGAAAGGAATATTAAACGAAACCCTCTGTGCGATCTGTGATCACATCTACTCACTTGTTTTTAGTATTTATAGAATTAGGAAATGTACAAATATAATGAATTTACAATAGAAATATAAGAACAATTCCGAACTGGAACTTTTTCCCCTACAATCTTTCAACGTCAAGAAAGCTGAAGAGATGCAAATGAAAAAGAAATCATCCTTTTAAAAATATTTTTATTTTGCTCAACCAATAATGCTTTTGGAATAAGATAAAGTAACGTATCTATAACTGGTTCTAAAATGTATTACTCTAATCGATGTATTAAATTAATTTTATAACAAGGTATTTTAATGGTATTTTAAAGAACCAACGGTACATAAAGGGTAAAAAGCACTCCCTTCACCCCTTTAAATGCCAGTTCACACGAATTAGTGTTATCCCAAAGTAGAATTTTTAAAAAACGTGTCATGACTTGCATTTATGGTGTCTTATAGTTAGGGATACACCGAATGGTGATTTTGGCCGAATACCGAATATTTGGCCTACAGGTGTACCGAATACCGAATCTTCGGCCAGCCGAATCGTAACTGTTAGGCCGAATACCGAATATTCGTACAGCCGAATAGTAACTATTCGGCCGAATACCGAATATTCGGCTTGTCGAATACTTTTATATTTCAAAGTTTAAAATCATTAAAATGTTAAATTTTAGAACAATTTTACATAATATTTAAAACAGAAACTTTCATTTTGATAAACAAGACCTTTTTTCAAGTAAACTTTATGCTGAAAAAAAATCTGCTTTGAGTTATTTAAGAAGAGGACAGTTATAAAACTTTTTTAATTAGTAAAATTTTTAATTTCATAGCTTCTTCTGTGAATTAAAACAAATGAATAACATTTTCTTAAATTCTAAAACTACCGTTTTAAAATCAAAGAGAAATTATGAAAAAATTGGAAGAAAAATTGTACAGGATCATATATTATTTGTTTGTCAGGAAGAGACTAAAGTAAAAGTCAATAAATAATACAATCTATTCGAATTTTATATGGTGGCAACTGAGCAAGAAAAACTGTTCTGCTCCCTTTGATTAAGCAAGGAAGTTTTTAAATGCATCCTAGACCGGTGTCTGGAGTGGGCGATCATTTTCAGAAATTATAAACGTTGTTCTTAAAAATCTTAGCAAGAAACAGATTACTTACTGGACAATGTTCAGGAACTTGCATTTGTACATAATTAATTCCTATGAAAATCCTCGTGATTGGTTAATTTTCTTAAATAATATTTAACAAAAAGCAAATATTATAATGTAGAAACATTCTCTTTTATTTAAATATGATTATGTTTCTAATTATTCTGAATATCTTTATAAGTTCACTGTTAAACGTAGAAGTTGTATAAGGTTTTTAAAATTATGTTTAAAAATCTTTTTAAAGTATTCGGCTCGGCAGAATATTTCGATATTCGGCTCGGCAGAATATTTCGATATTCGGCCAAACCAAATATTCGGAAAGACGAATAGTTTGCTATTCGGCCAAGCCGAATATTCGGCATACCAAATAGTTTGATATTCGGCCAAACCAAATATTCGGTAACATGGCCGAATAGGCCAAATACCGAATACATACCGAATGCTCGGTGCATCCCTACTTAAAGTCAATATCTGTAGTAATCTCCGCCATCCAACATCGAACAGTCTGAGAACATTAAAACATTTTAAATGCAATTGATAGTAATGAAAGCCAGGAATTTTTTGTTCTTTCTTAACAAAATACTTGAATGTTCCGAAATCCCGTTTTGGCTATTAAATCTTTCTTAAAAGATTTTGTCTTTTTGATCACTGTTTAATTCGTATCTGGTGTGAAAAAAAGAAAAACAAGTTGGAAATTGTACGTCAAACGTGGCAAATGAGGTGCGCTCATACTACAACCAGTTTTATAAATATTCAGATCTTGGGGCAATAGCTGTTGCACTCTTATACAAAAAGGCATGAATACAAAATTTATTACGATTCTGTGTATTGAATTCAGTAATACGGGAATAATAGGACTCCATCTTAAATAGGAGACGTCATCACCAGGATAACTTAGAATCATGACCTACCAAGGGATATCATTGAAATTAATTATGTATGATAGGATTTAAAAGAATAAAGAAAACTTTTATTAATAGCTTTTTAAGTTTCGATTCGATTTTTATAAAATTTGAAACGACTCAGCAAAATTCTGCAATGATTCTATATATTAAATTTCAAACCATTCGGTTGGTAGTTTTTTGCGCTGTTATATGCGAACGGACGGACAGGCGGAGAGACCAGACGACGGCTATAGGTGCTACTTATTTATATTATTACGAACGCACCTAAAAAATTGACTATTCATGTACTTGCCTACAAAATTGGGTTAAAAATAGGCTCTGCAAGTAAAATTTGGGGGGAAGAAAACTTCAAAGAAAGGGAAAAATTATGTTGATTTCCAATCTCTTTTACGTTTGTTTTAACAAATCACATATCATATAACACATTATTTGCAGTGAAAATTTAGGTAATATATTTAGTCCTGGTAATTTAAAACTAAAAAAAAAAAAACCACTCAAATAATTGAAGCATTTAAAATTAATTGATATAAATTAATTATTTTAATTACAAGTGTGTTGTAATTACACTGGAGTACTTTAAATACTGTTTCCTTATCAAATTCATTTTGAGATTTTTACATCACAGTATGTTTATTAAATTAAGCAAAATATTTTTGTTCTTTTTTTCTCATAATTTTCTTTTTCCTTTTTATTATCTTTTTATTCACAGAAATTCTCATTCGAGTACTAAAGAATTGAACAACATTTAAAATTTTTGCGAATGTGATACATATTTGATTTTTGAAAACTGATATTTCATGACCGACCACATTTTTAAGAGTGCTATATTTCGAAAATTGGTTTAGAACATCAACTTTGACAAAGTTCTCGGAAAGATTCTTTCTTTTCTATAAAAAAAGAAAATGTTTCTCGATTTTACAGTTTTTGAATAAGAATATCTGCAAATTATGTGCATTTATAAAATATAATGATCTAGTGAATGTGTTTCATAAGAGGGAATTTTGAATTTAAAAACAATCATGAGATGCTTTCAAATAGCATATAACTTACCGTCTTACGTATTTTAAACCTCTCAAGGGCAAATAATTTTGTTGCTGTAATACTGAAAACTTACCAGAATTTTTAAAAACAATCTCATTTGAAAATAAATAAATGCAATTTTAAAACATTTTTCACATAATTTATAAAAGCTACATTTTATTGAAAAATTCTGGTGCAAATATTGATTAAAATTAAGGAATGCACATTATATACCACAACCCTTCAATACGGTGTGATTAAAAAGAAAACTTAAAAAAAAATGTAAATTCGAACTTTCTTTATGGTAATAAAGCACACATACTACAATATATATTAAAACACACATACACACATAAATAACGCCTGCTTTCAACAGTTAAAAGTATATATAAATATTTTACAGACATACGTACAACAAATACAATAAACCCAACTGGAGTGAAAAATTAACCAGAGCCAGGAATCGAACCCGGGACCACAGTATACAAGACTGCTGCTCTAACCACTGAGCTACTCCGGCCGATGCCTGAGTCAACATGGTTTATTAGTGAGAAATTGCAGACTCAGGCATCGGCCGGAGTAGCTCAGTGGTTAGAGCAGCAGTCTTGTATACTGTGGTCCCGGGTTCGATTCCTGGCTCTGGTTAATTTTTCACTCCAGTTGGGTTTATTGTATTTATTGTATGTATGTCTGTAAAATATTTATATATACCTTTTTCTTTATGGTGTTTATTTTATTTTTTATTTTATTATTTTTTTTAGATAAGCTACTGCAACAAAATCATTTGAATCAGGGACTCAGTCAAGATAATAATAGCAATAGAAATAAAACTAAGCAAATATAAACACCTTCCTAGACTTGAAATGCCAGCAATAATTGGAAATGTAGATGAAATGTCTGATGGATTTCTGTGGAAAATTGGAGATATTTTTACTGTTACGGAATGTGAATACTTCTACTACAGCCCTAAATTTTCCTTTGCCGATAATAACTGGGGTTTGATCATCCAAAGAGATTACAGTCGATACATTAATGTATGGCTCAGAAGGATTTCCGTTGGTCCTCCTAGCAAAATTGAATATTCTATCAGTCTGAAAACGTTGGAGGAAAAAAAAGATACAGAACATTACAGATACGACGTTAAAGAAGCAAAACTAAAAGATGGTTGTTATAAGAGCATATCGATACCCGAATCTTTTGTAAGCGAGACTGAACGAGTACCTTCTAATGAATTCGCAGTGTTTTGTACTCTCAAGAGTCCAAATTCTATTGGAGATAAATGTAAGTTACATACTTTATAATCGCATTTACAGTAGAATCTCGTTGCAACGAATATAACTTTAACGAATTTTTTAGTTTAACAAATATTATTAAGAATTGTTAAAAAAAAATCCTATTATTCTAATTTTCAAATTTTAATTGCATAAAAGGCGTAGAGCCAACAGAGTGAAAAAGTGTCGAAGTCTGGAATCGAACCAAGGACTATACGCGTTAATACTTTAGCACTAAGCTACTTGGATGATGCCAAGCCCAGCACTCTTATCTGTTGGTACGGCTGGAACCGCAGCAAGCACACGATGGAATAATTTCTGCGAACCACCAACTCTAGGGCAAATGCGAAACGAAAGGGAAATCTAGCATCGATAAAAATGAATAAATCTATATATATAACGTTTTTGGAAATTTTCGTAGAAAAATTCACACGCTTTGAATTTAGTAATTTTCACATTTTTATTGCTTAAAAGGCGTAGAGATAACAAAGTGTAAAAGTGTCCAAGCCTGGAATCGAACGAGGGTCATTGACTATACGCGCCGATGCTTTGCCACTAAGCTACCTGGACGATGCCAAGCCTAGCACTTATCACTCTTACCTGTTAACAAGGCTGCAACAAGAGCACAAGATGGAATAATTTCTGTGAGACACGAACACTGGGGCAAACACGAAACGAAAGTGAACTCCAACATCGATGAAATTAATAAATCCATGTAAAGAACTTTTTGGAAATTTTCATAGAAAATTTCATATGCCTTGAATTTAGTAATTTTCAAATTTTATATGCTTAAAAGACGTAGAGCCAACAGAGTGAAAAAGTGTCCAAGCCTGGAATTGAACCAGGGTCATTGACTATACTTGCCAATACTTTGCCACTAAGCTACCTGGCCTGGACGATGCCAAGCCTAGCACTTCTCACTCTTACCCGTTGGCAAAGCTGCAACCGCAGCACACGATGGAATAATTTCTGTGAGCCCCCAACACTGGTCCAAACACAAAACGAAAGTGAAATCCAGCAACGACGAAAGTGAATAAATCTATGTAAAGAACTTTTTGGAAATTTTCATAGAAAGTTTCACACGCCTTGAATTTAGTAATTTTCAAATTTTAATTGCTTAAAAGGAGTAGAGCCAACAGAGTGAAAAAGTGTCCAAGCCTGTAATCGAAACAGTATTACTGACTATACGAAGTATTTTCTACGAAAATTTCCAAAAAATTATTTGTACACTTTCATCGATGCTGGATTTCCCTTTCGTTTCGTGTTTGCCTTACTGTTGGTGTCTCATGGAAATTATTCCATCGTGTACTGCTGTTGCAGCCTCGCCAACAGATAAGAGTGAGAAGTGCTTGGCTTGGCATCGTCCAGGTAGCTTAGTGGCAAAGCATCGGCGCGTATAGTCAATGACCCTGGTTCGATTCCCGGCTTGGACACTTTTACACTTTGTTATCTCTATGCCTTTTAAGCAATAAAAATGTGAAAATTACTAAATTCAAGGCGTGCGAATTTTTCTACGAAAGTTTCCAAAAAGTTAGTTATATAGATTTATCCTATTTCATTATAAAAATATTCACTTTAACAATTTTCAATATACCGAATTTAATCAGTGCTCCGCAGAGGTTCGTTGTAATGAGAGTTTACTGTACAGGGTGTCCTGAAAAACTGTAGTCAAATTTCGAAAAAAAATTACAAAGAAATTCGAAAAGCATTTTTTTTTTGTCTAAGCTACCATAAATGTTCAAATTAGTCTTCTCCAACTTCTATACATGCATGCGAAATACATGCATGCGTGTTCACGAAGACTCATTCCAGCATTCAAGGTTATTGTATGATCATTGCGAAAACGCTGAATTATTCTGGTAATTGCTGAGTTGAATAACTCATACTATCTAACAAATTTCTCTGGAAACATACTTCTTACACTTTTAAACGATTTCTTGTTGAAAAACAAAGCTTTGATAATGTAATAGCATTCTTCTTGAAAAAACAAACACACCTAGTTGACGTGTCACATACATGCGTGTTTCTCGACATATTCTAAACTCTTATATGCTAACATAACAGAATCCAGTGTTACTTCTGGCGTTCTTTAAAGGTCTCTTGCGCTTGTCCTACTTATGTATAGATTATTTAAATTTCTACCAGCAGATTTTTAGGGACACCTTATTTTTTGAAGGGTTGACAAGAATTTAGAATAAATGCTGAAGTGCTAAATTCACCTTCAGTTAAATAATTTAAATTCATGTAAAAAAGCACAAATATGTGTATAAAAATTACTCTCAGGTGCATACATATAATATAAAATCCCACTGATGACGGCCTTGTAATGGCTGAAAACGTTCTGGGTTTTTCTAATGTAGCTTAAGATATTTTTAATGTACTTTAAATAATTTTATATTACATCTATGCCCTGAAAGTAATTTTTGTAACATTTATTTGTTCTTTTTTATATGAATTTTTAGAATTTAGAAATCAGATCCTATGCAGAGCAATTAAATCAAAATCACTGTCAACATATTCTTACTTTTTCACTTTAAGAGAAATGTGTAGCATGAATTAGAAATAAGTGAATTAGAAATAGTTACAAATTAGAATAGGTACGACTGCCAGTACTATTCTACTGACTTGGTATATACTTCTATTTGTTAGACTTATAAATTACTGCCAATGTGTATTATAAATAATATCGTAATTTTTTAAAGTGGATGTTCTTTTTATTTTGAATCTCAAATGCTGGAAGATACGTATTGAGATTTCTTTAGTTTCTTTAATATCTATTTTTGTTTAATTAAAATTTCAGTAGTTTTTTTTTTGTACTACTGTATATACAGCTTTAGTAATCGGCAATTTGACGACACAAATTCAATGACTGAAGAATGTTCTGGTGATACTTTTACAAGTACCCATGATCGTAATAAATAAAATATACAACCAAAAAAAGTTTCTTAATTGACAAAATCCATTAATCAGGATTTCTATGGTCCTAAAATTATTTTTAGTTTATTTTATTTTTAATTATTTCAAGAGTTGCTAAAGACACTTAATTTTGTTGATTGTTCATTGAAGTTTTATTTTTTCTGGAAAATGAAATTATTTTCGGTTTCAAAGCAAACGCATTATGAAGATATATATAAAAAAGTAAGCACTATGCTTTGTAAACAAAGCAGTTGATTAAAAATGTACATTAAAATTTTTATAGTTTTACGTAAAGAGTGTCGATGTATATAATGTTAATAATGTGTTGATTTGTGCTAGAATCTTGATAGTATTAAAAAATAACTGTCATATTACCCTCAAAAATAAATGTTTCAAACAGTTTATATTAAAAGTACAATTAAAGACGTGAATTTCAAAACTCGCTTTATCCAAAATTTAAAAAAAATAAGAGTTTTCTCTATCAATCGATTCTATTTGTGACCTTGCACCGAAAAAACACTACAAGCTGCATAAAAAACTAGTTTTATCCTGTATTTCTGGCACTCTACCAGTGGCCGAGAGGTTCTGCCCTCGAAGCTGGTAGCCGGGAGGTACTAGGTTCGAACCCAATCGCGTCCGTCGGCCAGATCGTTAGGGGTTTTCGTGGTTTTCTTCGAACCTTGGATTTTCCATGCGTAAATACGGGTTAAGTTCCCTTAGGAAAACCTCCACGGAGGGCACTCCCCCCCCCCCCCCAACTTTAAGGCCTATATCCCTCTTGTTGATAATTGGCCGTCATAAACACAACCAGCCAATCTGTATTTCTGGCACTGTAAAATTTTGGTTTAGAATGAAAAGCAATGGACGCAGTCAGAGATTTTTCGCGATTTCACAAAATTTGATTTTCTGGATAAGGCGAGTTTTGAAACTCACGTCTTCATTAATTTTCGTATTACAATATTCTTACGTATGTTTATTGATTTTCTGTAATTATTTTTACTGTAATTAGTATTATTATTGTATTATGTATCTACTATTATTATTAAATTATGTACTTATTTTTATTGAAGCCCAATAGTGTAGTAGTCAGTGCTCCTGTCTGTCACGCAACAGGTCGAGAGTTCTACTCAAGGTTCACTCAACCTTTCATTCCTTCGGGGTCGATAAAATGAGTACCAAGCTACCTTGGGAACTAAACTATTAGGCTTCCGCGTTAGGCTGACCACCTGACAGGGATATATCATGTCTAGTACATCGGGGGCCAGGGTCAAGAATACAGGGTTGAGCATTGTAGGTCCTTAATGGTTCTTAAAGCCACAGGTTTAGTATTGTTATTATATTATGTGTTTATTGTTGTTATTGTTATTATTCTTACCACAATAATCCATTTAAATTTCTTAAATAATGAAGCTTTAATTATGTTTATTATATATGTAGTGTGGATTTTTATATAAAATAAATTTATTTTATACATCAAACAATTTAGCAGATAAGACGTATCATTTTCGGTCAAAAGTTTCTTTTTTTTGCTTTTGTGATTCTTAAAAATCTCCCTCCCGTCTCTCCTGAATTTTTAAGTGTCGTTAGATACATTTATATTAGTGTGCTCTTCTAGCACAAAAATAGGGTAAAATCTGGTACGACGGAATCATAACCGGCTCGAAAAAAATTTCATATTATAGAGGTTTTTGTCTTTTCAGGTACATTCTTTATCATAACGGAATTTATTTCTTAATGGGCATGAAAGTTGAGTTTAAGATGGGATTCTGTTAGGGGTCATCTTTTCCATATTTTTGACCCCCCTCCCCCCCTTTGTCACAAAGTGTCACACTTTACCATACCCCCCCCCCCTCTTCTCACATGTCACGCTATATTACATAAACATGTACTTGCAGTTCAAAATCAAAGTACTATGTTATAGATCATATTTCAAATTTTACTTTGAAACTTTTAACTATGTGTTTTAACGACATTTGTGAGCATAATAATAAAAATGATTCGTGCACTTATTTTGTATGAAATAAGATTAAGATTTACAACAAAAAACATAATTAATATACAATAGTAATAAAATATTAATATGAAAGAACAATTAAAAACAGTAGTATCTTGGAATTTGAAATGGAATTTAATATATTTGGCTTTAAATGTTATCATTACTGTGTGAACACAAAATACTTTAATTTCAAAATAACTTTAAAATTTAATCTTCTGATTTTTAATGCTTTTATTTTAACCAAAATGTGTGTGATGTCACACTTCTTCTAACCCCCTCCCACCCCCTTGTCACAAACTGTCACAATTTCATGAACCCACCTCCCCCCTCCAAGCGTGACATCATTTATGGATGGCCCCTTATATGAAAGTTCTGTTTTCAATTTAACTATGCTCTTAAACTTGCACAGTTGGCCCGAAATATAAATAAATTCAACCATATACTTTAAACGCTAAATTGTCGCAGATAAAAACTAAATTAATTATTCGACTGGGAAATATGTCTTAATTCAATTTATGTGCGCAGTTTTAAAAAAATTTCATGTGGAAAATGTAACAGTGCTTAAAATTTTCAATTCGAATATTTCATTTTTATATTAAATTTGGATTTTTCGAAAAAAAAATTCTGAACCTATTAACCGCCGAAACTATAGGATAGGCATCTTCAACTCTTTTGCTGAAATACATTGACCACCAGTAATTTTCAAAGATAAACTTCGCTTTATTTTATGTCAAAGTTTCTGTTATTTGAATAAGGCAAATTTTTTTATTTAAAACTAGTGGTAGCTTCATAGTTAATTTTAAAATGCGCATTTATTTTTACCGTTGCGTCAACGCAAATTCATATTTTCGAACTTAAGGAAAAAAGTGTCCAGGTCGCGAGTTTAAGCTGCCTGGACCGATAACTGACATACACAATTCATTCAGACAAACTTTTGCCAATGGCATATTTAATTATGTAAAGCCGGTTGTCTGTCAAAATTGTTTAACCCTTTAGTGCGCAGCTTTTCATATATGCAAACAACAGTGTTTTGAATTTAATAGATTTTTTTATTCGTATATACGTAATTCACACCAGAAAATTAAAATAGCAGTATTTGTGTTAATTAATCACAGACATTCTGTATTTAAATAAAGTGAAATTAACCATTGAAATTTTCTGGTGTAAAGTCAGATTATCTGAACAAAGTAATTTCCAGAACGTATTCTATCAGGGGAATTAAAGGGTTAAAGGTTAAGTTTTATAAAATAAATAATTATATAAAATAAGGTGTTTTGAGACATACTTATTAAAAGATTTACTAATTTGCAATATTTTAGCGTAAAACAGCCACACGGCACTAGTTTTTACTTGTATTGCAGATGTGCAACAAAAGAAATGATTGATGTATTATTTGAAAAATGTATCTCTGATTTTTTTTATTATTTTTTCTGTGTAATAACTTTTCAGAGAATCATATATAATTTTTTCGAAACAAAATAAAAAATCGTGCATTTAAGGGTTAATACGCAAAGCATTGGGAATTTAAGCCAAATATTCTGTGTTCAACGATCGGCTTGGACACTTTTTTATTTAGTTGAAAACATGACAATCTGTATGGTATCTTTACCAGATGGTATAATTGAGTTAAAAAAAAATAGTATTTTTTATTAATCACAGTTAATTATACCTATAGACTATATCACCAAAAAGATCAGTTGTCTCACGTATAGATATAACAGTTAAAAAGATTTTTTTTTTATTTAATGGACCTTATGCATGTGACCTGAGGTCGAGGTTAAAATTCGTCTGCTGGCGGTACTTACTTTTGAATAATAGCATAGCGTTCTATGGAGTACGCATTATTAATGTTCTTTTTATTAAAAATACCGCAAAAATATTCACTATTGTGGCAGTAGGTACTTAATATATTGTAATATAAACTCAAAATGTTGTTCTGTACCCTAGAACGTTTGCTAAATGTGCATAATTTCGGTTAAAATTTATGTACGCAACTTGGGTCGAGGTTAAAAGTCGTCTGCTGACGGTGATGGTGGCTGCTCCCGCTGACATTCTTGCGATACAGTAGATGGAATAACGGATCATGATACCGCCAGCTCTGGAGAGTGGCGTCACGTGCATAAGGTCCATTGAATATATTGTTTTTATATTGCCATTCAATATTTGTAATCAGAATAAACTATATTCATTTAAACTAATATCATGCTTGCATTAGGTTCAGTTGCAACTGCACAATATTCATATTGTAAAGAAACTTTGGATTCTGAAAACATTTCATCTCATAAGAAGAAATGCATGCATGAACCAGGTAAATTATTATAGCAAATTGAATACAGTGCAAGATCATTTTGCTTAAATGAGACGCGGTTCTCCATAATTTTGTCACATTGAGGGTATATTTGCATTTTATTAAATAAATATATATTTTATTAAGTAGAAAATCATTGAATACGGAACCTTCAGTTCAAAACTAATATGTTTTGGTAGAAATTGAACCATTGCCTGTATTATAAGCAATCAATATACGATTGTCGCATTTAGGTCCTTTCGTCGCATTTATGGTAGTTAAAACCTAATTGGAGCGCCCAAAGTACCTAAATGTGACAATGCACTTTATGCATAACAATTCATTTTAAAATATTTATTTAATTGCTATCAATTTTTGAAATACTTAATAAAGAGTTGAAATAGATAAAACTGTAATATTAAGAATACTTGTACATATTAAGCATGCCACAATATACAAGAAGCATTCTTGGATTATCATCTTTATCAATTTTAATTAGACAATTTATTTTCCCACCGTAATACACTGTTAGCGACCTTTCTCTTTTCCATTATTTTAGTATAAACTGTTCTTTAAACTTTAAATATATGTCATAATCTATACTTATATAGTGTGTGTGGATGATGCCTGCATCAACGCCATAAGAATTCATCCCACTACCTTCTGTAATGTTCATTTGGGATATTATTAATTACATAGTCAGTTTTAGATATAGCCTCTTTGAAACACATACACAAGCACCTGATTAAAGAAAACACTATTTCATCATCATGTCGAAATTCCAAACTTATTAACTCAACATTGCTTAATTAAACATAATTTCAGCTTTAGAATTCATTTCAGTATAACATTTGAAAATTCCACATAAACTTACCTCAGCAAATCTCGTAACCGTTTTTACGCAATAAGAGATTCAGTTCGTCGCTAATAGATCTCTGAAAAAAATCAGTTGCCAAAATTCGTAGAATCGTTTAGAACTTTAATTTATAAATTTGTAACCTTTTAACGAGCTTTCATTGATACATTTATCTGATCTTAAAAGTATAAAAATCGAAATTTTGATTCATTTTCGAGATTATTCGTCGCATTTAGGGAATAATGGGGGCGATGAGTAATGAACGATGTGTATTGCCATGGGAAATATTTTTTTAAAAAGCGTTTTTAATGCAGTGAAATGCTTCTAGTTTTGATCCTGAAGTTCAGATGTTTGCATAGCATTTATATAAGATTCTTGCGTTAATACTTCAACTAATTGTCGCATTTATGGATCATTACGTTTAAGCACAATGACCTTATTATAATTAGTATGATTAATGATTTTGTCCAGGTTATCGTTACATTTTTTACACAGGGGTAGAAAAATTCTATTCGTAAAAGGATGATATAAATGACTGACACTAGAATTTTCAAACAAATTTTTCAGAGAATAAAAACCTGCTTTTCTACACTTACATTATAAAAACAAAATTGTTGATGTGAATAAAAACAATGTTCTTGGTACTGTTTGTCAGGTTTGGAATAAAAATTACGCGATCACGCCCTGTAACCACCACCCTTCAAAGGATTAAAACAAATGTTTGGCTAATTTATATTTGTAAC
This sequence comes from Maratus speciosus, assembly GCA_963932465.1. Classification (NCBI taxonomy): domain Eukaryota; kingdom Metazoa; phylum Arthropoda; class Arachnida; order Araneae; family Salticidae; genus Maratus; species Maratus speciosus. The sequence goes on along the minus strand of OZ010797.1, from coordinate 138,126,295 downwards.
TGTTGAGGAGTGATCGTTTGTAAAGTATATTTTATCTAATTTTTCTTAAACTCTAAATGAACATAATACTACTTTCTGCTTTTACAGGGTGACAAGAAATAACTTGGACACACATAATACATTATAACTTTAATGCTAATGAAAATATTAAGACCAAACTTCAAAATAAATATGAATACATTACTTCGTCTAATACATTTACAAATTTTCAAAGTGGCTACCTTTAGCCTTAATACAGAGCTTTAAACGTGCCACAAAATTTTCGGCTATGAGCCACAACTCACTTACTGATATTTTATCCCATTGCTTGCATAAGGCTTTCTTTAGGGATGCCAAAGTTTTATGAGGTTTAGCACACACCTTTGTCTCCAAGATGGATCAAAGAGAATAATCCATTGGGTTCAAATTTGGGGAATACGGTGGTCATTCTTGAGCTCCGATGAAGTCAGGAAAATGTGTCTTGCACCAATCTTGAGTGCCTTTAGCTCTGTGTGCAGGTGCGGAATCCTGTTGGAAGATTCATCTTTTGTTTCCAAAGAACTTTTGTGACCAAGGTAAGACAATATCTTTCAAAATGAGTTTGCGATATGTTTTTTGATTAACCTTTATCCCTTGATCAACAAAAACAAATGGTGTTTTCCCACTAGCACATATCCCATCCCAAACCATTACAGATTGGGGTCGTTGACGCCGTTCAACAATGCAAGAAGGTCCAGGTGCTTCTGCTGACCAGACTCTATCTTTATGGCTATTGTGAGCTTGTTCAATGAAAAACAGTTTCTCATCTGTGAAGACAAATGTTTGCCATCGATCACCTGCGGCCCACTTTAACATTTCTTTACACCTTTGAAGTCTTTTGCGTTTGTTTTCTGCTGTTAGCTTTTGAGACTCTTTCATTTTGTAAGGGTGAAGACCAAGCTCTACTCTTGCCATCAAATGTGCGGTTTCTCTGTTGATCTTCATCTCTCTAGCAACTTTTCTCATTGAAATCCTAGGATTTCGTTGAACTCACTTTTTGATAACTACCCGGTGTCTTGGTGTGTTAATTGTGCGTTTTCTTCCTCTTTCTGGCCTGTCACCATCATGTCCGAGATATTTAAACCTTTTTATTATGTATGAAACTGTCTGTTTAGGCACTTTCAATCGTTGCAGAATTTCACATTGTTTCATTCCTTGCTTATGTAATTCAAGTGTGGCAGATCATTTGTTAACCATGATGTTTATCACAACTAACTTGCTTACACCTGTTTAATAGCTTTCTAGAATCAATTCCCTATGACAATAACTTTATAACTTTAGTGGCAGCTACAGATTTTTGGTTTGAAACTTCGTCCACGTTATTTCTTGTCACCCTGCATTTTTTGATATTTTTCATTTGATTCCCATTGCAATTGAGCAGTTAATTTATACATTAATTACATATTATTGCGAGTACATTAAATTTTACTTTTCTGTGTAAATTGGTTTATATACATTGAGAGACTTCTAAGATTTTTTTGTTTTAATTTTTAGATGATGTTTCTTTAATTGAAGCTTACAAGAAAGTGCTCTTGAATGGCAAAAATCATGATTTAATCTTAAAGATAGGAGAGAAAGAACTGCGAGCTCATAAAGATATTCTGAGGGCCCGATCTCACGTCTTCGAGTCTATGCTGGACCACGACATGAAAGAGAAAAGAAGTGGTGTCATCGAAGTGCCCGACTGTGACCCTCAAGCAATGGAACTTTTCCTTTCGTACGTGTATTGTGGAAAGGTTGAAACACAAGACCAAAATAATATAATTGGATTGTATTACATAGCTGACAAATATGATATGCAAGACTTAAAAGAGGAATGTTCTAATATCATACGAAGGTCATTGTCCAATACAAATATTTGCGAGATCATTCAGCTGGCACTGAATCACAGCGATTCTAGACTGTTGGAATATTCCACAGACTATTTCATGAGCAATGCCCTGGACATTATGCGCACAGTGGAGTGGCAGATATTCCTGAAGGATAATACTACTGTTGGAAACGAACTTCTCATCAAATCTTTCGAAAAGAAAAAGTAAACATTTTGAATTTTAACTTTCTCAAAACAATAAACTTGTAACCTTTTAACGAGCTTCCGTTGATACATTTATCGGATCTTAAAAGTATAAAAATCGAAATTTTCGTTCATTTTCGAGATTATTCGTCACATTTAGGGAGTAATGGTGGCGATGAGTAATGAACGATGTATATTGTCATGGGAAATATTTCAACTCCAACACTATTGAGTTCTGGTGTCACAGCCACTTCAATGCCATCTATAGGCACTTAACGCTGCCCCTTCATCTTCAATTTCAACTTAGGAAATAAAAAATAGTCCTGAGTGGACAGATCTGGTGAGTACGGTGGTAACTGATGGACACAACTTACCTTATCGCCAAATATGTCTGCACAAGGATGGACTTTGTGAGCCGGTGCATTGTCGCACAAGATGCATCAATTTCCACTGTCAGCAAATCGGGCGTCACACGACACTTTCGTTTCAAAAGCCGATGCAACCTATCTTTGTGGAATGCACCAGTCACAGTGGGCGGTCTGATGTCATCAACAATACACATGCTGAATATTTGCCTCATTTCAACTTGAATATGGACGATATGATCTCAAATCGTCTTCGGTCGATTCTTTTCCGACTTGAAGCATCGAAAATCGCTCAAATACTCGCGAACGACTTATAATAGCATTGTCACCAGACACAGATTTAATCATTTCGTGCGTTTCTGTGGCCGATTTTCCTAATTTAAAACAAAATTTCAGGTTCATTCGTTCTTTGATTTTTTTTTATGACAGTGATGCACAGATACATTTTACGGAAATGAACGCTACCAAGCCGGAAGTTCACAGAAATGAATGCAACCACTTGATACACTTGGATGAAGGTCCTTTTTCAAATACACCCTGTAACATAGGCACTTTTCTACACTGAAAAAAAAGTAATGTGTGATAAAGTGGAAAATATACTGGCAGAAAAGTTACTATCTATTCTTCGTTTTGGTATTTAACGGATTTCCCAATGAAAATTTTTCATTTTTGAAGATGTAAGTTTTTTATTACTGGAGATTAAAAAAAAAAAAAAAAAGAAAAGAAAAGAAAAAATTATACGTCAAACATTGTTTATGAAACACTTGCCAACACATTCAAAATAATGTAACAAAACTTCACCGTTTAATAAGTTGAAATATAGTATCTAATTCAATTATTTGGAAACGCATTAACACATTTGAAAACCCAATTTCAGCAACTCCCATCTACAGTCGCAAATTTATCCGAATTCTTTGAGCAGCCCTGTATATGATATATAGACTTGTATCTATAATCTACATGAATGCAAAAATTTAGCTCAGTTAGGAAATACATACCACAGTTAAAAATTTCCCTTCAGCATTTTCCGCTAATGAGGAGAAAGGTGCGTGATTCTTTTTTTGCATCCCTGCATACGAGGTATAGAATTTATACACAACGAGTTACATGCAAAAAGTTAGTTCAATTTAAAAGTGCATACTGAAATTGAAAACGCGCTTTCAGCAATTATTGCTCAAAGTACTGTAACCGATTTTCTTTGCGTGTTCCTATAAATGAACGATAAATGCTATGAACGCCCTAGTCTACAGTAATAATCTTGTAATGAAATTCAGTGATTTATACCAATTTCAATAACTTTGAAATAGCTTACTGTCGTTAAAATACACTGCAAACAATTTTTCCCCCATTGACCGTAATGTAATAGAATTCTTTTGAGTGCTCCTATAAATGAACTATTAATGCTACACACGTCATATTGAATACCAAACATGCCATGCTAAATATCATTAACATAGCAATCGCATGAAAATCCGAGTTTATTTACGGCAGTTAGAGCATAGACAGACGGACAGACAAGCCGAATTCATAAACACTTTTCAACTTTGTTGGAAAGTGTTAAAAACACAAGTATTTGAAACGCAGTTTATCAAAAACTAGTCTATACCAAGTTTTCTTCCGAATTCGATCCTGGGTACTGCTCAACTCTAGACGGTTGCCTTGTCAGTTACGTTAGCTACCACTCCAATTGAAGTGGTAATACGTTTATTGTTTATTTCTTTCTCTTCTCATGAAAGAATATCATATTTGTGTGTATTGTTAGTATGTGATTTCAGCTTACTTATTCTGATTTTTTATAGCAGGAGTCGCGTAATTTTTATCAAAAACTACATATGATTACATAGCAATTAATATGGATGTATATTCAATAATATTTTGAACTCATAACTGGAACGAAATAAAAGAAAAAAAGATTTTTTTTTAAGGAACACGCTGTTATTAGTGTACTTATTAGTGTAGAAAGTAACTTAACAAGCATACTGGATATAAAGCAAAAATCACAAAAGCATCAGGTGTTATCGGAAATATCGTAAGAAAATTGGAATTTTAAATATATTCTTGTGCATTTTAATTTTAACAAATATTTAGAGAGTTTTTTTTCCTCTAAGTCTTAAATGTTTGTAAGACAAAGATTGAAGTAAAAAGAAAATTTAAATAGGAATATAAGAAAAAAGTCCTTCCGGCCAGTGCCGGGAGGAAGAGGTAGCTTTCATAATCCTTATTTAAAAAAAGCCAACTTATATCATGTAAACACACGAAGCTCAATTTAGTGGAAACCGAATATAGGAGATACAATATTAATTTTTATCAATATAATGAATGATAATTTCGCGAAATTAGTCAGCTTTATCCAAGCTGCTTTTCTTTAAAGTAACTTATATTTGGCTGCCAAATTCGGCAATTTCTTAAAGTGCCTGTCATTTTAAGACAACATGGTGGATGAGGCGAAGCAGTGAACTTGGTCGAGACCTTAGTAATTGCTGTGCACATGCTCACTCACATCGGAATCGGTTAATATATAGGAGTGCTGTCGCATGCAAAAAATCAGATTTTTCAAAATGTCACCCACAATAGAAATTGAAACTGCTATATCTGAGCCATTTTTTAAGGTAAAGACAAACAAAAAAGGCTCCTGAATCCTTATATCAAGATCAAATACTTAAGAAAGAAACCTTTTTCAATTTTTAATTTTTTTGCACCCCACTTTAAATATATATATATTTTTTAATTTAATGGCCGCCATTTTGAAACAAGATGGCTGATGAATCTGGCCAGCGAACTTGGTCGAGGTGTTGATGTATACTATCCACATGCCTTCTTACATCGAAATAGGCGAATACGTGTGTTATCGCGTGACAAATACAAGATCATTTCAAAATGTTAGCCATGCTAGAAATTCAAAGTGCTATAAATCAACCATTTTTTAAGATATCAACAAAAGAACAAATTTTCAGAAACAAAAACTGCTCCGGAATCTTTGTATCAAGGCCAAACACATAAAAAAATCTTTTTCATTTTCCAATTTTTTAATACCTCATTTTGAATTTAAAATTTAATTTTTTTTAAATGGCAACCCTTTTGAAACAAGATGGCGAATGAAGCTGGCCAACGAACCCGGTCGAGACATTGGTATGTACTATGTACAGACCAAGTTACATCCAAATAGGTTCATAAATACGCCTGTTATCGCGTGACAAATATCAGGTCGTTTTAAAATGTCAGCCACAAAAGAAATTCAAAATGCTATTACTCAGCCATTTTTTTTTAGATATAGACGAAAGAAAAACTGTTCCGGAATCTTTGTATTAAGGTCAAACACATACAAAAAAAACTCTTTTTCATTTTCCAATTTTTTGGTATCTCATTTTAAATTTAATTTTTTTTAATTTCTTTAAATAGCCGCCATTTTGAAACAAGATGGCGGATGAAGCTGGCCAACGAACTCGGTCGGGATATTTGTATGTACTATGTACACACCAAGGTACATCCAAGTCGGTTCATAAATACGCCTGTTATTACGTGAGAAAAATCAGGACGTTTCAAAATGTCAGCCACGCTAGAAATTCAAAATGCTATAACTCAGCCATTTCTTGAGATATAGACGAAACAAAAACTGCTCCCGAATCTTTTTATCAAGGTCAAACACATAAGAAGAAAATATTTTTTCAATTTTCAATTTTTGGTACCACATTTCAAATTTAAATTTTTCTTAAAAATTTAAATGGCCGCCATTTTTAAACAAGATGGCGGGTGAAGCTGGCCAACGAACCCGGCGAGACATTGGTATGTACTATGTATAAACGCAGTTACATCCAAATCGGTTCATAAATACGCCTTTTATCGCGTGACAAAATTCAGGACGTTTCAAAATGTCAGCCACGCTAGAAATTCAAAATGCTATAACTCAGCCATTTTTTAAGATATGGGCGAAACAAAAACTGCTCCGAAATCTTTGTAGAAAGGTCAAATACATAAGAAAAAAATATTTTTCCATTTTCAATTGTTTGGTACCACATTTCAAATTTTAATTTTTTTAAAAAATTTAAATGGCCGCCATTTTGAAACAAAATGGCGGATGAAGCTGGCCAACGAACTCGGTCGAGAGATTGGTTTGTACTATGTACACACCGAATTACATCCAAATCGGTTCATAAATACGCCTTTTATCGCGTGACAAAATTCAGGACGTTTCAAAATGTCAGCCACGCTAGAAATTCAAAATGCTATAACTCAGCCATTTTTTAAGATATGGACGAAACAAAAACTGCTCCGAAATCTTTGTAGAAAGGTCAAATACATAAGAAAAAAATATTTTTCCATTTTCAATTTTTTGGTACCACATTTCAAATTTTAATTTTTTTTAAAAATTTTAAATGGCCGCCATTTTGAAACAAAATGGCGGATGAAGCTGGCCAACGAACTCGGTCGAGAGATTGGTTTGTACTATGTACACACCGAATTACATCCAAATCGGTTCATAAATACGCCTTTTATCGCGTGACAAAATTCAGGACGTTTCAAAATGTTAGCCACGCTAGAAATTCAAAATGCTATAACTCAGCCATTTTGTAAGATATAGACGAAACAAAAACTGCTCCGGAATCTTTGTATAAAGGTCAAATACATAAGAAAAAAATATTTTTCCATTTTTAATTTTTTGGTACCACATTTCAAGTTTTAAATTTTTTTTTAAATTTTAAATGGCCGCCATTTTGAAACAAAATGGCGGATGAAGCTGGCCAACGAACTCGGTCGAGACATTGGTATGTACTATGTACACACCGAATTACATCGAAATCGGTTCATAATTACGGGAGTTACAGTGTGACATAGGTCAGATATATATATATATATATATATATATATATATCAATTCTGAACGGAGGGTGGTTTCGGGGTCTGGGGGTCATGATCGATGAAAATATACCAAAATTTTTTGAAATCGCTTTCCTCCGAACGGCTGCAATAGGTAGCTTTTTTGTAAAGAAAGCTACCTAAAATGCTATAACTCAGCCATTTTTTAAGATATAGACAAAACAAAAACTGCTCCGGAATCTTTGTATAAAGGTCAAATACATAAGAAAAAATATTTTTCCATTTTTAATTTTTTGGTACCACATTTCAAGTTTTAAATTTTTTTAAAAATTTTAAATGGCCGCCATTTTGTAACAAAACGGCGGATGAAGCTGGCCAACGAACTCGGTCGAGACATTGATATGTACTATGTACACACCGAATTACATCGAAATCGGTTCATAATTACGGGAGTTACAGTGTGACATAGGTCAGATATATATATATATATATATATCACTTTTGAACGGAGGGTGGTTTCGGGGTCTGGGGGTCATGATCGATGAAAATATACCAAAATTTTTTGAAATTGCTTTCCTCCGAACGGCTGCAATAGGTAGCTTTTTTGTAAAGAAAGCTACCTAAAATGAAAAACAACAAGATGATTAGCATATGATAACTTCATATCAAATTTATGCTATTAATAGGTATTTAGGTTTAAAAAAGACACTTTTGATCTTTAAAATTAATCTTTTTAAGGTTTCCTTAAATAAATTGCTACTGTGATTACTTTAGTAATTCTAAAAATTATTTTATCACATGCTCTATCATAAAATTGAAAATTTAATAATAAAAAAAAAAAGTTAAGTTTTAAAATGTTAATATGTTTAAAAAAAATCTACATTAGTTTAATTGTTAAAAAAAATCTACATTAGTTTAATTGTTAAAAAAAATCTACATTAGTTTAATTGTTAAATGGTGGTACATGGTGTTATATATTCTTTGTATTTTAAAATTACAGTGTATTTAATTTCTTGCCTGTTGGAAACAAATTAAAATTTCTTTCCTTATCGTTTACTTATACTGTTGTCTCTTGACAACTTTATGCTTTACGTATTCATTTTGACCCTATATTTAGGTTTAGTTCATAAAAAATATCATAGGTGACAATAGTTGTTTATCAGTTACAGATAAAAAGCAACTTTTGAAGATTTAAAATTTTATTTAAATAAATAAACTATTTATATTACCAAAAATCCTACCCTTGTGTAAAAATACATTAAAAATGACTTTTTTCTTAAAATTTTATTTGAAAAAAATTGAGCTGTTTAACCCTACAGTGCACACCGTTGCCGATTGGCAACAACTTAAATTTTCTTTCCTTATCGTTTATTTACCGTTTCCTCTTGACAACTTTATGCTTTACGTACTCATTTTGATCCTATGTTTAGCTTCAGTTCATAAAAAATATCATAGGCGACAATAGTTTTTTATCAATCTAATATATAAAAATGAAAATTTGTCTGTCTGTCAGTAATTATTTACACATCCACAGTTTGGAAGCCAGAAGGTACCAAGGTACATCCAAATCGGTTCATAAATACGCCTTTTATCGCGTGACAAAATTCAGGACGTTTCAAAATGTCAGCCACGCTAGAAATTCAAAAGGCTATAACTCAGCCATTTTTTAAGATATAGACGAAACAAAAACTGCTCCGAAATCTTTGTATAAAGGTCAAATACATAAGAAAAAAATATTTTTCCATTTTCAATTTTTTGGTACCACATTTCAAATTTTAAATTAAAAAAAAAATTTTTAAATGGCCGCCATTTTGAAACAAAATGGCGGATGGAGCTGGCCAACGAACTCGGTCGAGAGATTGGTATGTACTATGTACACACCGAATTACATCCAAATCGGTTCATAAATACGCCTTTTATCGCGTGACAAAATTCAGGACGTTTCAAAATGTCAGCCACGCTAGAAATTCAAAATGCTATAACTCAGCCATTTTTTAAGATATAGACGAAACAAAAACTGCTCCGGAATCTTTGTATAAAGATCAAATACATAAGAAAAAAATATTTTTCCATTTTTAATTTTTTGGTACCACATTTCAAGTTTTAATTTTTTTTTTAAATTTTAAATGACCGCCATTTTGAAACAAAACGGCGGATGAAGCTGGCCAACGAACTCGGTCGAGACATTGGCATGTACTTTGTACACACCGAATTACATCGAAATCGGTTCATAATTACGGGAGTTACAGTGTGACATACGTCAGATATATATATATATATATATATATATATATCAATTTTGAACGGAGGGTGGTTTCGGGGTCTGGGGGTCATGATCGATGAAAATATACCAAATTTTTTTGAAATCGTTTTCCTTCGAACGGCTGCAATAGGTAGCTTTTTGTAAAGAAAGCTACCTAAAAGTATCTAAGTATTTGTATCATGAGTAGTGTAGCTAACTTAAAACATCAGATTGTTTGTAAATTAATCCTCAAATAAATCAACAGTTTATGATTTTTTCTTACTTTAAAACTAAGCTTAAATAAACTATAATTTGTGATATGTATCTTATTCGCCTATAAATGGTACCAGTGTTGGGTACGCTCACAAAAAAAACGAACTAATTCAAACTCAAATTCAATTGCTCAAAAATGAGTCAAGTTCACGTTCAAACTCAAAATTTTTCAAACGAACTCGTTCAACTCAAACTCATCTATGAAAGTGAGCGAAGTTCACAAAAAACTCGTTTTTTGTTTTTCCTTAATGTATATATATATATATATATATTAGAACTTTATCGTCCAAATTTACAAAAGTTTGTGAACTAATCTTTTGGTTATTTGATGTAAGGGTCTTCGTTGGCCCCGGCCCAATTTTCCTTCCCGACACTCGGTCCGAGATTGGTTTGGGTATAACTTTTTTCTAGAGATTCGGACCAATATGGATCGGGACTGGATTTATTTTCCTACCCAAGTCGGGGCTGGACTGCATTCTTCTTGAAGTCTGAACAGGCAGAAATTTTCAGTCCTGGTTCCAACCCAGCTCATATGAAAATCATTGACAGGCACGGCTCTGGCCGGTTCTGTAAAAATATCAATAAAATTTACCCGGCCCAACCTTTTTTTTTTTTTTTTTTTTTTTTTTTTTTTACAAAAAATGCACATATTTTTAAATCGCCATCATTCCACAATTAAAATTGGTATATTTATTTTTATTATTATTTTACATGGGTAGAATAGAGGTCTGCACGGGCCGGAATTTCCAGGCCCGGCCCGAAGGAAAGCTATTTTGGCCCGGCCCGGTGTAAAAATTGAAAGTTCGGCCCGAGCCCGGCCCGTTTACATTTTTACCGTTCTCGGCCCGGCCCGTACAAAAATCAGTGAAAACAGGCCCGGCCCGGCCCGACTCAATTTCTGCAAAAATTCCGTTTTTTCTCGACATACAATTAAGATTCTTTTAATGAATACTGCATGCATATTTATGGAAACCTTTTACAGTATATTTTAAATTACTATGTGTTCGCAAAATAGAAAACACACAATAGTAAACATTAACGATTACTTACAGTGTTTTAGTCAACGTCTCTACAGACGTTTCAAAATTTAAATAAGGGTTCATTAAAAGATTATTGTAGTTTAGAATAAAGGGTTAAAAAACATGATAACTTTTGAAGCTTATAATAAAAAGTAGATTTGTGAAAATATTTTTGCCATTTTTAAGCCTTTTCTCAAATCCAAAGGAGCTACATTTTGATACATTTATGAATTCATTTCTTTTCGGAAACGCATGAGATTGGCAGGTATTCTTATTCAGAAACCATGTAAGTGCCGTTTTTTTCTTAGATAAAAGTAATATATCTTTCAGAAAATACTGCAAAAGTTAGCGTTTTGAATCGAATTTCCGGAAGCGATAGCACAGGAAAGGAGAAAAACGTACAGTCACGTGACAAGAGTCTCTGTTATCTCTGTACGTAATTTATGAAAAATGGAAACGCTATTCGATTCCAAATGCCTTCAATACTAGACCTGTCAATTTTATGCCTTTATAATTAAAAATGAGTCAGAAAATGTATCTGAAAGTTTCGCATTGTTGAGCAGAAATATGAGAACCACCTTAAGGTACATTTCCAAAGATACTGTTAACAGAAGTTCATTATTGCTATTAATACTTTTACAAAACATAATGCCTGTCCTACACATACTGAGAACGATTAAGACCAGTTCCGTCCCGGCGCAAGTCTGCCGATAAAATTAAACCCGGGATCAGGCATCATGTAACTGTACGATGCCGATCTCTACGATGGACATGTTACATTTCTGTATTGATGTTGTTAAACTCGCATCGGCTCGTAACGCACATTTATACTTCTCGAAAAAGTCATATTCATTGGAAATGACCTCGTATTTTATCTGCTTCTCTCAAATTCTTATATCGGGCCGATAGGCCCGATTAATTTTTTTTATAGGCCCGGCCCGGCCCGGCCCGGCCCGGCCCTGCAGGCCCGTTCAATTTTTTTGCCGGTCCGGCCCGGCCCGTTGAAAAAATTGCCCTAATTCTGCCGGCCCGGCCCGTTTGAAAATTCTCCTCCATTCTGCCGGCCCGGCCCGGCCCGCGGGCCGGGCCGGGTACGGGCCTCGGGCCAAGCCCGGGCCGTGCAGACCTCTAGGGTAGAAGCATTTCTAGGCAATAAAATTAAAGTACGGTAAAACCTTAGGAAAATAACCTGCCTATGACGGAATCCCGAGTTTAACAAGAAGAATAAAAAAATATGTTGATCTATGTAAATTGAGAATAACAGTACTTGTGAAAAGAAAATAATGCATTTACAACAGACGGTGAACCTGCTCATAAAGGAAACGGCCCGTAAAGGAATTTTTTTCTTTCCTATGCAATTCCGTCTTAGAGCATTTTATAGTATAGAATTTTTATTATTTTTTTTAAATCTCCAAGCCATAGAATGTGGATTAACGGATTCTAGGAAAAAAAGTGACCGGAAAAAACGTGACAAGAAGAAAAGTGACAGAAAAAACAAGAGCGGAAAAAGGTGACAAGGAAAAACGTGACCGGAAAAAACGTGACAAGGAAAAAAAGGGATTGGAAAAAACATGACACGGAATTGATAAATATTGAACTTATTGATAAATAATTACTAAAAACTAACAAGGTAACAAATGTCTGATTTATATCATTCTCGTAGGCGACAATTCGCTTTAAATGTTTGTGAATGCTCTGTAAAAAGGTGAGAATATTCGCGCACGAGACGTATTTATCACTACTTGAATTTTGACATTCACATTGTCATTGAACGCGAATATGAATATTCTTCGTCGATGTCTACAAACGCGAATATTGAAATGGGGTGTGAACATTCGCATGCGAGAATGCTCGTTTTAATCACTACTTGATTTTTTATATTCGCGAACACAATTTGCGGGATACTCGAGATTTCGGTTCCGCGGTTTCGGCCTCAATGTCATTTCGTCCAGGCCGTTTCGGTCCTTAGCCATTTTGGTCCCTTGTCACTTCGGTGTCCACCAAACGCTGTATGGTTCAACATCATTTAGGCCCTTTATAATTTTTTATCACCCCCCTCCCCCAAATTTTATAAAAAGCAGAATATACGGGTCCGAGAAATTTAAATTTTTATAACTCGTAATAATGAAATCACAGCGAGCTAAAATTTTGTGTGATTGAACAGTGTGACGTAATTTTAACATTGACTAATTATCATCAATTGAATAATAAACAAAAACTGTGTTTGCTTTTTTTCTTTCAGTTACATTAATAATAAATGTGTGTGATTAAATTAGACACTTATAAGCATAAGTAAATATTTCCTCAAATCACCCCTCTATAAACCCTTTTCTAATTAATCATAATTAAGATATTATTTATTGAAGCACAAATATTTAATTTTTCTTATTATTTTTTAATACAGTATTGCATCTCATAAATTTGTTTTAATAAGTTACTTTACCATTGTAAACATTGGGAAATCAACAGAGATTTGCTTACTAGTGCATGCTGAGATAAATATTTTGTTCTCAAAAACATTTTTAGTCCCCCCCCCCCCCCACACGCACCCTGCTCTTTCTTTTTATAATTGTTGCTTGCATTTTTTTATTTTTTTTTAAGTCTTCCCACCGCTTGAAGCAGGTTTTTGTGAGCAAATTTTATTGAAATTAGGCCGATAGAAAATTTCCTGTTCATCTCTTAAATTTTATAATTGAAAAATCTGAAAATTAAAACTTTAAAAAAAATTCTAATTCATAAAGTGACGTATATCTTAATTTGTTACAGAATATATTAACATATTCTGTATTAACAATCAAAGAGAAAAGCTCACCGCTATTTCTTACAAGAACCAAAAAATATACTACATATAAAACGAATCTGTAAGACATTTAGATCTATCTGTTGGAAGGATATAGCCAAAGATTCTTTTATACAGCTATATTAATTTAATAGCAGTATCAGCATTAAGATTTTTTTTTCTTATTACTGCTACATTTTTTTCCCTCCGTAATTTTTAACAAGTCTATTCTCACAACAAAACTTGCTACTTTGTGATACATTTATGCAATAATTTTCATTCTTAAATGGGTAGATTTTACCGTTATTTTATTCAAATAAAAAGAAATTGAATAATCTCCCTCTTTTTTTTCCTGTAAAAGAAAAATATATTTAAGAAAATGGTGTCAAAATGGACGTTTTGAACGAATTTTAGTGAATCAAAACAACCATAGAAAGTTCGTCATCATGGTGCATTTAAAAATAAATCATGATGCAATAAATTTAATAGAAATGAAAAATAGTAAATTAAATATAGCTTTTCATTTTAATTTATTTTTTAACGTTGCATATGTACTATTATCTTCCTTTTTTTATGATTTCAACTTACGAGCAATAGAAAAATTGATATGATGTCAAATTAAAAACTCAAATGGTACGGTTCATTAAAAAAAATGTTTGTGTTATTACACATAATTTATCTTGATACGAAAGTTTACATAAGATTTTTACATAAGAATTTTATGAAAAATTAACAATATTACTTTAAAAAATATATTGCTGTGTCTTTATAGATATGCATTGCCCGTAACCAAAATTTGGAGTGTGATCGAATTAAACCCTAGAATAATTATTTGAATAGATTTGTTATTAAAGAGGGGCTCGGCTCCCTACGAGATACTCTCGCCAATACACGCCCAGTCTCATCATGCTCGAAACCCAAGCTTATTTGCTATGTTTTAAAAATATTACATGATTACAAAAGATTCAATGGTAGTATCATCACGGCTAATCGAGATCTTCTGTAACTGGGTTGCCATGCATTTCAACCATTGATTTGGAAATTCATCGGTTCCCAAGGCCGCATCCACCGCTATAACGATAGCTGACGGCCATTTTCGTAATTAAGTAAGATCAAATACCATATTTAAACATTATTATACAAGAAAAATAACAAAGGCAAATTATTTCAGTGAATTATTTCAAAATTTTATAAGAAATAAGAAATTTATAAATAAATATGCGGAGCTTTTATAAAATTTACTAAGAAAATATTTCGGTTAAAAAAAAAAAAAATACAGCTAAAGTAATGCCGTTTAAGTTTTTTTTATGTTTAAAAGAGTCCCGTCTAAAATCAATATGATTATAAAACATTTCTAAAAGGTATGTATAGAATAATCACGAGGCATCTTTTAACCGTTCACAAACTGTACTATCGTGCGTGAGTAAATCTGAAGTCATGATAGTCATAACTATCTATACCCCACCCCTTCCCTCTCAAACACATATTTAGATAAGAAAAATTAGATTTTTTAGAAAATTAAGTAAAAGTAACAATAAAGCTATTTTCCCTCTTGTAAAATAAAATCTAAAACTGGTATTAATGAAAACAAATATACCTTTGAATATTATCTGCTCTTTCATACACAATATGGGTCAGTGGTAGAAGAAAAAGTAAACAACCCCTACCAACTCAGCAACTAATTGTAATAGAAGAAACTTACTGGTACCAAACAACTGCAAATAAAGTCTACTTTTAAAGCTGTTCTCAACTGCTCTGCTCAACAAGCGCAAAACGTTTTGACGTATTTACAAATTCATTTTTTAACGGAAATATATAAATTTGGAAAGCCTGGCCATGGAAGCGATTCGGAATTAAACTGTGTTTTCTATTTTTTGATCAATCGATTACCTATTGAGTTATAAGCTATTTTGATCGCGTGACAAACACGTTTTTAGCCCGCTCTTGAGTGCTCTTTCTTCCTTCGCGCAGAAATTCGGTTCAAAACGCCCACTTTGACATTATTTTTTGAAAGATCTATTGCGTTTGCAAAAAAATGGAAAAAATAGCTCAATTGCATAGTTTCTGAACAACAACACCTGCTAGTTTCATGCATTTTTGAGCAAAAATAAATTAAAACTTATGTCAGAAAGTTGCCCTTTTGGATTTGAGAACACCCTTAAATGATGTATATAAAATTTGCTTAGGAGGCCATCTACAAATCAAAACTAGACCAGACTTTATTGTTCTTTTCAACAGCAATACCCAATTTTGACACTATATTTTAAATTTTCGGTTCAAACTATGCATAGAAATGAAAATTTAAGTCATTTGGATGATAAGATTTTGAATTATAAACATTCAAAATTTAGAGCTGTTAAATTACATTTTCATATTTTTATTAATATCTCCTGAAATTATAATACTACTGTGATAATTTTGTGTGTGGTTATAATACTAAAAAACCCAAACATAAATACATTGAATTTGTAATTTTAAAAATTTCATAATATAAATTATGAATTATGAAATTAATATTAAAAAAGAATATGATATGTAACCTACTATTTTTTTTTCTTTTGAGAGAGATTTATATTTATTATGACCTGCTTTATGCGAATTCTGTATTTAAAACTTCTTTCCCAAGTAGTTTTCGAATTATGATTAAAAACTGTCAAAATGGTTTAAGGGGTCATCTAGAAAAGCACAATTTGAAAAAATATATTTTACTCATTTTATTGAAATTTTAGGCTGGCAATAATCAAACGATATTAAGCGAGTGAAACATTGGCAAGAAAAAAAAAGGGTACATTAATGGTGTATTCAAAAAATATCCCCCCCCCCCCCCATCAACAACTCAAAATTTTCGGACGCATTTTCAGACTCATTTTTAAAGGTGAAAACGTGAAACTTGCTGACACGATTTTGGAAGAGATGTATAAGTGGCCGCGTGCTTTCATTTTTTGCTCAATTCATTAGAACTTGATTTATAGACATGCATTTTCTCAGTACGATCATTATTTTCATTCCCGGATCTCCCGCTTCGGAAAATTCGGTTTAAAATGCCAACTTAGACAGAATTTTTTTTACTATATTTTCTGCATTTATAAAAAAATCGAGAAGCACGGCATATTATGTAGTTTCTAAATAACAGAAGTTCCCAGTTTGATGCGTTTGAGAGTAAAAATAAATTTAATAATGAATCAGAAAATAAGCAGTTTGGATTGGAATACACCCATAAAAGTAGACTTTATTTCCAATCGTTTGGTACCAGTAACTTTCTTCTACATTAATTTGTTGCATAGTTAGTCGGGGAATTTTTTTTTTTTTTTTTTCCCACAGCTGTACGATTCACAGAGAATGTTAGTTAGCCAAAGGAAAGTGCTGTAGTTAAATTATTATCTTTGAGATGAGACATGATACCTATACATTGCTTCCTAGAATTTAGCTTAGGAGTTGTACGACCAAGGACATTGTATTATTCTATGCAAAAGGAGAATTGATGTCTTATCTCAGAACGTACAATAGAGTTCCCTCTTTGCGCTTCAGGCATATATCCAGACCCTACCCTGTAGACCATAAGGAATCAATCTCATAACAGGCATGTCTGTTGTTATGTTGTTTATCACTTATGTGACTTTGACTGTGACCCCCTCCCCCGCCCTCCAAACAGTATTTTTACAAATCTGCTTTTTATTATACAGCTTTAAAAGTTATGTTTATAACCCTCCTTTTTTTCTAAACTACATTAATTTTTTAATGAATCCTTATTTGAATGTTGAAACGTCTAAGACTCTAAGTAATCATTAATGTTGCTATTATGTATTTTCTGTCTTGAGAACACATAGTAATTTTAAAATATACTGTAAAATTATCCCATAAATATGTATGCAGTACTATTCTTTAAAAGAATCTTAATTGTATGTTTAGAAAACCCTGAATTTTTTGTAGAAATTGAGTCAAGCCTAATTTAATTGATTTTCCACGGGTCTGGCCTGTTTTCACTGATTTTTGTACGAGCCGTGCCGGCCGTGAACTGTGAAATTATAAACGGGCCGGGTCGGGCTTTGGCTGAACTTTTAATGGCCCGGGCCTGGAAATTCCGTCCCGTGCAGACCTCGATGCCGTCATCTCTCGGTAACAGATAAAGACATTTATAGGCAATTACTTCATACAATTTCCATGCTGTAACGAAGAAGAAAATTATTTTAAAAAATTATAAATTCAGAACGTCCCAAAAATGGGACTCTACGCATAAATGGGTTAAAAGGTAGCTAAATTAAAATATAGTAAAACGTGTGAAAAAGAACCTGCCTCTTACGAAATCCTCTTTTAATGCGAAAAATATATTGATCCATGTAAAATGAATGTTCTAATACGTAATACAATAATATATAATACATCTACACCTGCTAAGAAGGGAACTTGTCTATAACGAATTTTTTTTCTTTCCTATGCAATTCCGTCTTAGAAGATTTTACTGTAAAGCATTTTTCAGATATTTAAGTCTTCAATACATGGAATATGGATCAACTATATTAATTTTAAATGAAACATTTACATGCAATAAATAGCGATTCATTAAAAAAAATAAATATCGCAATAACTTCTATAAATAAGAAATCTATAAACATGACAATAAAAAGCATAGATAAGTATTTTTGGTCAGAACTCCTCGTACGAGACAAATTTTAAACCAAATTGACGTACAAATCAATGTTTTGTAGAAATTCATTCGGGCCGGGTCGGTCTCGGGCCGAACTTTTAGCTGTTATGGCTGGCCGGGTCAGGCCAATAAGTTTTTCTCTACGAGCCGGGCCAATATTTTTTCTGTACTGACCGGGCCGGGCTCGAGCAGAGCTTTTAATGTTTATACCAGACTGGGCTGAATTTTTCGTCTATGGATCGAGCCGGGCCCGGGCCTTGAAATTTCGGCCCGCGCAGACCTCTACCATAGACTGCATAGCACAGGCACCACCGCTCCAAAATACAATTTCTACTACATTTCTTTCTATATATCCTATTGTAAGCTGTATTGATTTTTTAATGGACCTCTATTTGTATGCAAATATCTGAATTATTATTGATACCGTTAATTCATTTACACGGATTGAAGACTTAAAAATCTTAAAAATTCTATATCGAAAAACCTTCTAAGACAAAATTGCACGGAGAGAAAAAAAAAATCGTTATAGTTAAGTTCCTTTTTTACCAGGCCTGCCGTCTCTTGCAAATGTATTATTTATATTCAAACGGATTATTATATCCATTTTGAAGATCCAAATCCACCGATCAAGAATTTTTTCCGTTTGAAACAGGATCTCGTCATACAAAGATTCTTATAACAGGTTTTACAGCACTGTATCCCCACCTCTAGAAATGCATATGTACTAGTGATGGGCGATTCTCGAGAATTCGACAATCGAGAAAAATCGTCATCGTAAAAAATCACAATCGATACAGCCATCGATTAATTCATAGAATCTACAATCGAGATGTTTTACAATCGATTATAACGAGAAAAGCTAAAAACAGTTATTGGAAAACTTAGCTATTATTCTGGCCGACAATTTCATAGTAGTGATAGGGCTTAGTGATGGGCGATTCTCGAAAATTTACCAATCGAAAAAAATCGTTATCGTAAAATACACAATCGATACAGTCATCGGTTACTTTCGAGAATCTACAAAGGAGATGTTCTAGAATCGATTATTGAAATCATTGTTTTTACATATATATAAGGCAGATTTTATTAAATATGGGGTAACTGAAAACAGATGGAATAAAAAAACAACAAACCAAAGGGAAACTATAAAGGAGCCATAAGACTGGAAAAGTCTTGTAAGGGTGCCCCCTGGTTGAAAAAAGCTGAAAAAACGCGAGTAGCTATGAAGCGGTAAGGGGAGTTTAAGTATCAAAAATTAAAATTTTTCGGCAATTAGTACCAAAATGGCCAAAGAGATAAGAATCAAAAGCACCCCCTAGTGGCAAAAATATGAACTAAAGGATGATAAAAGGGATCAAAATTTTTTATTGATTTTTCTACGTCATTTGAGATTGGATCTTTAATTTCCCCATTTTTATAAAGTCTTCGAATGGAATACATTAAACGAACTCCCGCGGGGAGCAAAGTAGGAGGGAGGGGCAAGGAAAGTGCATAATATGAATAAGTGGTCACAGGACTTTCCAACGATATGGCACATGAGGGGTGTCGGCTAAATTTAGTAAAGTGCCCCCGCTCGGGGGCAAAGTAAGGGGAGGGGCGCGGGCGATATATAAAATGAAATAGTAGTCACAGAGCTTTCCAATGATATATCACATGAGGGGTGTCAGCAAAAGATAGAAAAGAGTCCCAACTCCCAGGATTCCAATTATCGTGGCCCCCCCCCCCCGAAATATACCCTGCCCATCCTTCTCTTTGAAATTTTCATATATTAAAAATTATTTATCGGAGGGCTCCGTAAAAAAATCCGATCTAAAATGTTTAAAAACGCTACGATTTCAAAAAAGTTCGAAAAGTGCCTCTCTCGGGCCGCCAAACTAAGGAAGGAAGAAGAAAGGTTCATAATATGAAAGAGTAACTTTGCGATGATAACCGAAAACTTTCCGATGATAGATCAAATGACTGGTCCAAAAAAAGTTTGAAATCTACCACTCCCACGTGGGTTCCCTCTTTTATCCTAGAATATACCCGGAAATCACGCAGCCCCACTTTTAAAATTTTATATTTAATAAATAATATTTATCGGAGAGCTCCATTAAAAAACCTCATTTAATGATATTTATTGTAGAAATCTCTACAATTAAAAAAAAAAAGTCCCCCCCCCCGCACCACTCCCCTCCTCCCGAACCCCTTCCGGAATTCAACTCTGGGAGGAGAAAGGTTCATAATATGAAAGAGTGGTGAAAGGACTTTCCGATGATATGTCAAGGAGAGGTTTGGTAAAAGTTTGAAAATTACCCGCCCCCCCCCCCTCCCTTTGTGCACTCTCGCGCACCCCAGAATTCACTCACCTTCCTCTTTGAACTTTTTATATTTAATAAATAGTATTTATCTGAGTCTCCAGGTATGGGGCAGCTTGGCAGAGCTAAAATAAGAGAAACATTGAAAATTCGTGGCAAAATGACACTAAATTTAACAGTAAAGTTTGAAACTAGGACTATACAGAACTGAATACATAAACCACTATGCTGCATAACCCACATCGGTTAATAGCAATAAAATGATAAGTGCCAGTTAAACTGATGGCATTGAGCTCACAGGTTATTAACACTAACTGTATATTATACTCTTATTTCAAAGAATAATGTCCCTCAAAAAATAAATGAAGGGAAATATCCCCCGTTTGCCCCTTTTATACTTAAACAATGAACCTCCAAATCTAATCAGGGAAACTCCTTAACTATAATAAATCAGTATATCAAACTTGAAGCAAATCAGATAATTCTGCATACAAAAAAGAAACATATCGCTAAATTAAGGGTGGTCTAACCCCTTTAACCCTTTTATACTTAACTAATGAACCTCCAAATCTAATCAGGAAAGCTCCTTATCAGAACAAACATAGAAAAAAAAATTAAAGTAAATTGAATAATTCTCCATGAAAATCCATTTATCTAAATTAAGGGGACTTGCCCCCTTTTCGCCCTTGTATACTTAACCAATGAACCTCCAAATCTAATGAAGGAAGCGCCATATCGGAATAAATCGGTATATTAAATTTGAAGCAAATCCAATAATTCTGCATGAAAAACCCTTTTATCTAAATTAAGTGGAGACTAGCCCCCCCCCCTTTATACTTAACCCATAAACCTCCAAATCTAATCAAGGCAGCTTCTTAACATAATAAACCGGTATCCCAAATTTGGAGCAAATCGAATAATTCTGCATGAAAAACCCATTTATCTAAATTAAGGAGGGGGTCTACCCCCCTTTC
Source organism: Maratus speciosus (assembly GCA_963932465.1). Lineage (NCBI taxonomy): Eukaryota > Metazoa > Arthropoda > Arachnida > Araneae > Salticidae > Maratus > Maratus speciosus. The sequence goes on along the minus strand of OZ010797.1, from coordinate 138,104,854 downwards.
CCCCCTTTATACTTAACTAATGAACCTCCAAGTTTAATCAGGGAAGCTCCTTAACATAATAAACCGGTATACCAAATTTGGAACAAATGGAGTAATTCTGCATGAAAAAGCCATTTATCTAAATTAAGTGGGGGACCAGCCCCCCTTCTCCCCCTTTATCCTTAACCAATGAACTTCCAAGTTTAATCAAGGAAGCTCCTTAACATAATAAACCGGTATACCAAATTTGGAGCAAATCAAATAATTCTGCATGAAAAGCCCATTTATCTAAATTAAGGGGGGACCAGCCCCCCTTCTCCCCCTTTATACTTAACCCGTAAACCTCCAAAACTAATAAAGGCAACTTCTTAACGTAATAAACCGGTATACCAAATTTGGAACAAATCGAATAATTCTGCATGAAAAACCCATTTATCTAAATTAAGGGGGGGGGCGGACCAGCCCCCCTTCTCCCCTTTATCCTTAACCAATGAACTTCCAAGTTTAATCAATTCCTTAACATAATAAACCGGTATACCAAATTATGAGCAAATCAAATAATTCTGCATGAAAAGCCCATTTATCTAAATTAAGGGGGGGGGGGTCTAGCCCCCTTCTCCCCTTTATACTTAACCCGTAAACCTCCAAATCTAATCAAGGCAACTTCTTAACATAATAAGCCGGTATACCAAATTTGGAGCAAATCGAATAATTCTGCATGAAAAACCCATTTATCTAAATTAAGGAGGGGGTCTATCCCCCTTTCCCCCCTTCATACTTAACTAATGAACCTCCAAGTTTAATCAGGGAAGCTCCTTAACATAATAAACCGGTATACGAAATTTGGAGCAAATCGAAGAATTCTGCATGAAAAACCTATTTATCTAAATTAAGGAGGGTGGGGGGGGGGAACAGCCCCCCTTCTATCCCTTTATCCTTAACCAATGAACCGTCAAAATTAAACAGCGGAACGCCTTATCAGAATGAACATAAAAAAAATTGAAGCAAATCGTACATTTTAATCAAGAGTTATCGCGTTACGTACATACATACGTACGTACGTACAGTACGTGCATACACACAGAACCGACGGGTACATTAGCTCTCAGGCTTAGATAGCCTGTGAGCTAAAAAGAGATTGGATAAGCAGATGGACTCCTTTGAGAAATTATGACTTAAACCAGAAATGCGGTAAGTTTGACTCTGAAAGCTTCATTTCCATCTCGCATTTCGGCAAATCTCATCTCGATGATTTTTCCAGCATTTCGACGCTTCCAGATGACAAGCTGCTCGATGGTTGGTTCTCTCGCGGTTTTAAACCTTTCGGGATGGAAAGTCTCTCGAGAGTTTCCTCTCGCCCTTTTCAACCTTTCCCGATGGGAAGCCTCTCGCTTGTTACTCTCGTCCTTTTCGAAATCTCCCAATGAAAACCCTTTCGAGGATTTCTCTCGCGCTTTTCAACATTTCGCTATGAGAAGCTTTTCGAGGATTTCTCTCGTCCTCGGCAGAGAAGAAAAGTAAGAAAATTTATCGAGAGTACCAAGGGACGAGATAGAGAAAAAGGCATGACAATGAGCTGTGAAATGAAGCTTTAATTTTCAAAGTTTCTCTTATTTTAGCCCTACCAAGATGTCACATACCTGGAACCCTCCGATAAAAATTATTTATTAAATATAAAATTTTCAAAGAGGAAGGTGGGTCGGGTGATTTCGAGGGAGGAGGACGTGAGAGTGGATTCATGGGGTGCAATTTTAAAAATTTTACCGAACCCTTCCTGTGGCATATAATCGAAAAGCCCTTTGACCACTCTTTCATACTATGAACCTTTCTTCGCTCAAAGGGGGATGGGGAAGGGGCGAAGAATTTTTTAAAACCGTAGCCGATTTCTATAATAAATTTAAATATCACTTTAGATGTGGGTTTTTTATGCAGCCTTCCGGTAAATATTATTTATTGAACATAAAAATTTTAAAGTGGCGGCTGTGTGAATTCCGGGGCGAAAGAGTGGGCACACGGGGGGAGAGAGGGGGAGCAATCTTCAAACTTTTTTTGGACCAGTCATGTGATATGTCATCGGTAAGCTCTCGGATGACTCTTTCATATTATGAGACTTTCTTCCTCCCCTCCCCAATTTGGCCCCCACTGCGAGGGTAGTTTTTTCCGTTTTTATCATTTTAGATCGGATTTTTTTATGGAGCCCTTCGCTAAATATTATTTATAATATATGAAATTTCAGGACACTTTTCCAAATTTAGCCAAGACCCCTCATGTGACATATCGTTAGAAAGGTTTGTGACTACATATTAGTGCTATGCACTTCCGGTGGCCGCCCCCTCCACTTTGCCCCCCCCCCCGGAGGACACTTTTCCAAATTTAGTCAGTACCCCTCTTATGAGATATCATTGAAAAGGTCTGTGACTACTTATTGATGTTATGCACTTCCGGTGACAGTCCCCCCCACTCTTTGCCCCCCCCCTGGGGGACACTTTTTCAAATTTATTCAAGACCCCTCGTGTGAGATATCGTTGGAAAGGTCTGTGACTACTTATTGATGCTATGTACCTACGGTGTCCCCACCACCACTTTGCCCCCCCCCCGGGGGCACTTTTCCAAATTTAGCCAACACCCCTCATGTGAGATATCGTTGGAAAGGTCTGTGACTATTTATTGATGTTATTCACCTCCGGTGACAGTCTCCCCCAATTTGCCCCTCCCGGGGGACACTTTTTCAAATTTAGCCAAGACCCCTCATGTGAGATATCGTTGGAAAGGTCTGTGACTATTTATTGATGTTATGCTCCTCCGGTGTCCATCCCCCCATTTTGAACCCCCCCCCCCCGAGGGACACTTTTCCAAATTTAGCCAAGACCCCACATGTGAGATATCGTTGGAAAGGTCTGTGACTACTTATTGATGTAATGCACCTCCGGTGACCGCCCCCCCACTTTTCCCCCACGGGTGTGTTTTTCTAAATTTAGCCGAGACCCCTCATGTGACATATTGTTGGAAAGGCTTATGACCACTTACTCATGTTATCCACCTCCCGCACCCCTTCCCCCCACGGGGAGGGCATTTTTATAAATTCAGATCCAGACTTCTCATGTGACATATGGTTGGAAAGGCCTAAAGACCTGTGACGACTTAATCATATTATGCAGCTGCTGTGCCCCTCCGCTCGCTTTGACCCCTCCCCCAAGAGATCTGGTCCGATGTTCATTCGTTTCGATATTATATTTTTTACAAGATTTTGTAGTGCGTGCACACCACACCCGCCTGCTATCATATATCAGTGCCGTATATAGCGGGTAACCTGTTCGTGATTTCATATTACAAGATTACGTATAAATTAGGGACCCCGATTAAAGGAGGGGCCCGCTAGCGGTCGAAGTCACCTAGTCTTTATTAACATCGACTCATTCCAGTTCACACGCAGACGATTCTTGATAAATGTATGACGTATATAATACATAATATATGATTTATAAAAGAAATTTGCAAACTGTAGTCATCGAGAAAAAATTTATACAATCGAAAAATATCGAGATGTCCATACAATCGAGAAAATCGAGAAAAACATCTCGTTATCGCCCATCACTAATATGTACTACTATTCTTTAAAGATAATTTTAATTGTAGAATAATGGTAATTTAAAAAAAAAATTTCGGGAAACAAATGTTGACCGAAGGAAAATAGTTCCTTAAACAGATTTTTACACGAGTCAGACTGGGACAGGGCAATAATTTTCACACAAGCAGGGCCGATCAAATTTTTGTCGGTGTAGACATCTAGGAAGAGTAAAGCACAGGCCCAGAAATAAGTTCGGTTCGGCCCAGCTCGAGCTTACAGAGAAACCAAGGCGCGGGGACAACCCAGAAAAACTGATGATCAGACTCGACCCGCCCCGAGTCCGTTTAGGCCTCTAAATGGCATTTGAATGGGAAAAACGTGTTCTTAATGGCTGGAAAAGTTAAAAAAATAAGTTATGAAAAAATTGAGTTTGAGTTGTAAATTTCGTTCAAACTCACGGATTTTTTGAGCTTTCGTTCAGTTCACGTTCGTTTATTAAAAAGTGAATCAAGTTCAACTCAAAGTTCACAGAAAGTGAACTAAGTTCGTGAACTTTCGTTCAATGAATGCGCTCATACCCAACACTGACCAACACAGTATTTTGAAACAAGACACAATGGAGTAAAATGTTTGGACATTTTTCATTATATTATTGAAGTTAAACTCTTTTTGGTGGAACATTTTCACTTTTAACATTCAACATGTAAGCGTAAAAAGGAACATTCAAAATAGAAAGTTTCTATTAAAAGACAAAAGTTTCACATAAAAACACCTGTATATAACCTAAAATTCCTTACGGTGTAACATCCATATTTGTAAATGTGCTTTCCAAATAGTTCGGTGGGGGAAAAAAAGCCGTCTTTATCTAAAAATATAACTTTTTCGCTGTAAAAAAAAAAATTAACATAATAGTTTATTCAATACTTGTAAGAATTCTGATTACTGATTTAAATATAAAAATATTTATCAAAAACGTGCTTATTTTTGGGCTCAGTATGGCAGAAAACAGAAATTTTTAAGTGGTTAAATAAAAGCCATCAAATCAAATTGCCATTAAATGGTGAAATAATATGGCTATTCTTGTTGGATGTTAAAAGTTACTTTACAGTTTCTACACTTTATTGTTGGTCCATATGCACTGGATCAAAGCTCACGTTGATTACACCTACAATAAATATGCCGATGCACTGGCCAAGAGGGCTGTTGAATCGCCACGCGGTTGATGTACAGATTCCTCTCTCCTGTCATCAGGTAAAGAGGTGGCTTCTTAGTCAGGCACTAATTGAATGGTAAGATAGGTGGGATCAATCTGGAGACAGTCGGGTCAAATATACGATCTTCCAGAGTGTCTCCACTCGGAGATTCCAGGGAGATTTCTTCGTAAACCAAGTCCTAACGGGACACGGTGCTTTCGGTGGCCACCAGCCTGCTTTGACAGAGGCAATCCTGCGTGCTTCTGCGGGACAGGGAATAGAACGATTACATATTGTATCTATGAGTGTCCCTTGTGGATATCTCTCAGAAAAAATCATTTCCCTCGCGGTTTTCACACTCGAACGCATACCGATCTTTGCTTTGATAATTACAGCGGGAACGGGGTCGTGGCTATCGTCAGCGACCTCTTGACAAGGACTTTGGATCGGGGTTGGTGGTCGCAGGGGCACGAAAGCTCTCGGACATCTTGTTCGAAGTCTTTGAACGCTGATCTCAAAATTAGTTGAACGCAAAACTCTATTAGGCAGTAGTATTGACGCGTTTCGGACGGGTGACCGCACAAGGTTTTTCAGGGTTTTTAATGATAATAATTCGGGTAACTTTTCCTATTAAGTCCTCCCTGACGGCTGAGTTTCAATTTTGGCTGTGTGGTTCGGGCTGCGTTTGGTGACTTTGGCCCTGGGTGCTGACGGTGTCCGTTGCTCAGACGGAGGTTTACTGGTGGCCTCGTCTCGCTGGCGGCGCCACAACTTGTTGCGGCATAGCCGCCTGGTGCTGACATTTCCTTGAATTTCGGATTCGTCAAAACATTCCTCGTGGGGTAGATTATCAGGCCTCAGCAGAAACTTTACGAAGTTCTTTGTTGGGGTTTGGTCTTGTGTCTCCCTTGTTCGGCAGTTTCGACTAGCGGGTTGCTTTCGTAGCGGCTGGGTGTCACTTGGTGCTTTTTGAAACTGGGGATTGCTTCGCAATTTCCTTGGAAAGACCGCATGGAGCCGCTCGGCTCTGGGTCGGGGAATTTTAGTTACTGTTTCTACATCCAAAATGCCTGGAAACGATATCTATTATTTTCCAGCCATACAAAATACGGTATACAAAATAGCTGATATAAAAAATAAGTTGAAGAAGAAACTTGAAAGCAAAATGATGTCTTATTTAATTGTGTATGTTAAGGGTATTTTCAAATCTAGGGAATTGGCAACACTCTCGGAAATATTTTCTTCAATTCGCGGAAATTTCCTGGCAGCAGTGCTGCCAAGATTATTCCTTTAACTGACAAATATCACTTTTTTCTCCGTTAAAGGAGGTAAAATATCCTTCATTTGAAGAAAGTTGGGAAAAAATAAAAATTGCTGACCTTGAATTCGAAGTAGCCATTTTGGCGTAACGAGACTAGCACGTTAACCACTGGGCTGCAGTTGTACAGTAGCGAAACACTTTGAATTAAATATGTTTTGCTTCAGATGAGTATAGCTTGATCAATTTCTTTAAAAATCTTTTACTTTTGAAGTTAATTTCAGGAAGATTTCGTCTTTAATGAAATTGTGGCTGGGGTCTACTTTAGTATTAACATAGGACAAAAATATGAATTATAAATAATTTAAAATAGATTGCTAAATGTAAAAAATGAATATTATATTTTTATTTGATAAGTTTTTTTTTTTTTTTTTTTTTTTTTTTTGAGTGATAGCAATTTCTTTCCATTTAATATCTTAATTAAAATATCTTTTAAATGTGTTCATTTAAAATATATATTAAATACTAATATTTATTTATAAACAGTGTTATAAATTCAACTTTATTGAACTTTATTGAACTTATTCAGCTTTAAAAAATACATTGTGAGTACTTTTGAATGAATCAGAAAAGTAATTGTTATTTATTTTTGAATTCGATAACTTTTTTTTTCTTTTAGGCAGCTTTCATTATAAAAAGTAAAAAGCTACCTATTGCAGCCGTCCGGAGGAAAGCACTTCCGAAAAATTTTGGCATATTTTCACCGATCATGACTACCAGACCAAACTAGTTGGATGTGCCAATCCCAAAACTTTCTTCTATCTTATACATCTTAATATTTCAAAACCTAGTTACACATGTTAATACTTCAATATTATTAGTTCAATACTATACCAACTTTGATTTTCATCTTAAATTTCTGCTCAAGTCAATTAAACGGACTAAAAACGAGTTAATCTATATCATGATATTTGTTAAAATTATTAATTTTTCCTTATTCTGTCGTTATCAGCTGTTTGCGAATAGCCGGCATAGCAGGAAGCGAGTTCCCGCCGCTGCATGAACCGCCGATGCACAATAGAACTACGAAAAATCAAGAAAAGTATACAAAAATCGCTAGCACGGAGCCCCTTTACCGCGCAATATTTCCAAATTCAAGGAGAAGCTGTTGGCCAAAGCCAAAAACAAGCACAAACATTTTGGTTCAATTGTATGCATAATGTTATACGCTGTTCGATGGTACAATAATGAAAATGGCACAGAGATCGGAATTATAGCGCCTCCTTCTTTCGGAATTTTTTCAAGTTCAGGGAGGACTTGTTTGCCATAGCCAGAAACATGCACAAAAAATTTGGTTCAATTATATGGATAACTTCATACACTTTTCGATGGTACAATAATGAAAATGGTACAGACATCGCAATTATAGTGCCCCCTTCCGGCAGAATTTTTCCAAATTCAGGGAGGACCTTCGTGACATGACCAAAAATAAACACATAAAATTTGGTTCAATTCTATGCATAACTTCATACACTTTTCGGCGGTACAATATTCAAAATGGCACAAAAATTTTACAAAAATCGCTATTACAGCGCCCTCTACGAGCGATTTTTTTACAAATTAAGGGAGGACCTCCTTGCCATAGCCAAGAACTTAAAAAATTTTTTTAGTTCAATTCTATGCATAACTTCATACACTTTTCGATGGTGCAATATTCAAAATCGCACAAGAATCGCTATTACAGCGCCCCCTAACGGCGAATTTTTTGCAAATTCATGGAGGACCTGCTTGCTATATCCAAAAGCTTAAAATAAAAATTTGGTTTAATTCTATGCATAACTTCATACACTTTTGGACGGTACAATATTCAAAATCGCACAAAAATCGCTATTATAGCGCCCCTACCGGCGAATTTTTTCCAAATTCAGGGAGGACCTGCTTGCCATAGCCAAAAACTTAAAATAAAAATTTGGTTTAATTCTATGCATAACTTCATACACTTTTGGACGGTACAATATTCAAAATCGCACAAAAATCGCTATTACAGTGCCCCCTACCGGCGAATTTTTTCCAAATTCAGGGAGGACCTGCTTGCCATAGCCAAAAACTTAAAATAAAAATTTGGTTCAATTCTATGCATAATTTCATACACTTTTCGATGGTACAATATTCAAAATCGCACAAAAAACGCATTTACAGCGCCCCCTACCGGCGAATTTTTTCCAAATTCAGAGAGGACCTGCTTGTCATATCCAAAAACTTAAACTAAAAATTTGGTTCAATTCTATGCATAACTCCATACACTTTTGGATGGTACAATAGTCAAAATCGCACAAAAATTGTTATATCAGCGCCCCCTACCGGCGAATTTTTTCCAAATTCCGGGAGGACCTGCTTGCCATAGCCAAAAACTTATAATAAAATTTTGGTTTAATTCTATACATAACTTCATACACCTTTTGATGGTACAAGGGCGACAGACAGACGGACAGACGGACGGACAGACGGACACACAGACAGACAGACATTTTCTATAAACATGTTTTTTGGAATCTCTGACCCTTAAAACATGCAAATCCGTCGAAAACCGGAAGTCGAAAAAAAATTCGATTACAATACTTTCTTCTATTGACGATAGAAGAAAGTAAAAACTACCCACCGTTCAAATGTGACTTATATACACACACACACACACACACACACACACACACACACACACACACACATATATATATATATAGAACCATTAATTAAACATCACCGACCATCATCAAAAACTGTAATATTGTGAATGATTGATTACACATCATAAACCAACAACATAGAACTGCATGTATAAAATAAAGTACCTTATACCTAATTACAAGAATTAACATGGAAGAAAAAAAAGAAGAATATGGATTCCGAAAAAATTGATATATATATATATATATATATACATACAATATATATACATACAATATATATAATATATACAATATAATAAAATTGACATGTTTTGTAATTTAATAATATATTATTAATACAAATCCATACTCATTACCAAATTGAATCATGGTACGATATTAGGCTTCAAAGACTGTCATTTCTTTCAAGTTTCAACATATTTACGCAGTCTATTGTCAAAACACAGACAGAAGTACTTCATGTTTACACTCTATTTCATCTCAACTTGGCAGCATTGTGAAAGGTAGAGAATCTAACAACCCGCCTTGAAAAATAATTCTCCGTTATTTTTTAATCTTAATAGCTAAAATGCGTAAAAATTTATAAAATAATGTTTATAAATTGTAGAATTTGATTATTTGATATCCATAAAATGTCGTACTAAATGGACATAATCGTATCAGAAACCGAGCAAACAGAGCCCAAACCTTAAAAAAAGAGTTTTCGGCAAGCGTTCTTTTGACTGTTCACTGTGTTTTCAAAATTTTAGAAGGAATTTCAGGATCTGAAAATGTAGACATTCCCATTATTTTTTCAATTAATGAGAAAAGATAATGTATCTCATTATCTTTTCAGGAAAAGGTATTGACCAGTTACTTGTTGTTTCAAAACTTCAATCAGGAACAGGTGAGGCAATAGCTTCTGCTGATAACGAAATATTGGAGTCATGGGGAGTACCGAGCAAGTAAAATGTATGAGTTTTGATATAACCTTTGTTAATACCGGATTATCAAGTGAAGCTTGTCCTCTTTTGGAACAGAATATGAACAAAGAAATGATTTGGATTACCATCATCACATCCTTGAAATACTGTTTTTGTTCTTATCTTTTGTATGAAGTTTATTATATTCCTCCATGAGTGCTATCCTACTTTTGGCAACATCATTAACAACTTTGACGGAAGTCGCTAGTGCTTTACATGTCTTGTAAGATTCATTTTCATTCCAATTAGTCTATTTCAAAAAACTGTGAAGGTAAATCTATAATTTAAAAAAAACCTCAGAGTGCTGCTTGTTAGAAAATTTTGCAAGTCATTTTGGAGAATGGCATCAGGATCAGCACGTATACGTTTCAAGGGTTCATAATTTTCTTCATTTTTAAAAGCATGCACCATTTTTCTTTTACTTTCAAAAAAGACATTATCATCGAAAACTGCAAAAGTAACTAGTTCTTCTGTGAAGTACAGAAATGTCCTAAGAACTTCTTCAAAGCACAGAAAGAAATGATTTCCTTTTACGTTTTCGTCTTTTTTAAAGTTCTTCAGGAGCAATAAATCATTGGGCCTGATACCAGCTGTGAATGTAGATTTTCACCACAAACGAGCAAACTTGATGAACTCCAGATTCTTCCTGCTTAGAGAGTTTAAACTGATTTCTAAATAAATAAATCTTGAGCGAGTATATGGCCTTCACCATCCATGGAACCCGATACAACCCACCTGTCGCTCTAATGTAAACGCCTCTTTCGGGTACTCTTCCTAAGAAAAGGATGGCAAGCTCTATCAGTTCCTTGTAATCGTCCCTTGGTTGAAAAATCATTAAAATGATTGTGAGCAAATTCTGTAATTTCTGACGCATTATGTGTTATTTTTTTCGTTGATTAAATTGTCAGTTATGGGAGTCTGAAATATGCCATGATCGATAGACATCCAAGAAATTTTAAATTGTTTCAATAAAAGTATGTCTGTTCCGTTTGAAACTCAGAGAGATTTAACAACAACTTCCTCAAGCATAATTTCAAGGATGTGATGATGGCAAGCCAAATCATTTCTTTGTTCATATTCTGATCCAGAAGAGCATAAGCGTCTCCTGATAATCGGGTATTAACAAAAGTTATATCAAAAGTCATACATTTTACTTGCTTGTAATCCCCACAACTCCAATGTTTCGTTAACAGCAGAAGCTATTGCCTCACCTGTTCCTGATTGAAGTTTTGGAACAGCTAGTTAATGGTCAGTACCTTTACCTGAAACTATAATGGGTAATCTGTCTACAATTTCAGGTCTTCTAAAATTTTGCAATCCCAGTGAACAGTCAAAAGAACGCATGCCGAAAACTCTTTTTTTTTTAAGTTTTGTGCTCTGCTTTTTATACAAATATGGCCATTTAGTACGACATTTTACGAATATAAAAAAAATCAAATCCTATAATTTATAAACATTATCTTATAAATTCCTACGCATTTTAGCTATTTAAGATTAAAAAATAACAGAGGACTATTTTTGAAGGCGGGAATGTCAGATTCTCTACCTTTCACAATGCCACCAAGTTGAGGTGAATTGGAGTGTCGACATGAAATACTCCTGTCTGTGTTTTGAAAATAGACTGTGTAAATATGTTGAAACTTGAAACAAATGACATTCTTTACAGCCTAATATCATACCATGACTCAATTTGGCAATGACTATGGATTTGTATTAATAATTTATTATCAGATTACAAAATATGTCAATTTTTAATTTTTTTTTTTAAATATTCAAACCTTGGTAGCGACCCTTAAAAAATGTTTTAAAATTTTGAAATTTTTGTGGAAGTATTTATTTTATACATAGAACAAAATAGGAGGGTGCCCCATAGAAATTTTAAAAGTTAATTTTTTAAGAACCACCCTAATATATATATAACCAATAAAAAACATTACCAATCACCAACAAAAAATGTGAAATTATGAACAAAGTGAAATTAACCAATATATATATCTTATTTTTGTCATGCGATAACTCTCGCATTTATAAACCGATTTGGATGAGATTTACTGGGTGTATAGTACATACAAATGTCTCGACAGAGTTTGCTGGCCAACTTCAACCGCCATCTTGTTTCAAAATGGCGGCCATATAAATATTTAAAACTAAAAAAAATACACAAAAAATTTAGAAATACTAATTTATTTTATATTTAAGTGTTAGGCCTTCATATAAGGATTCCGGAGTATTTTTTGTTTCATCTCTAACTTAAAAAATGGTTGAGATATAGCAGTTTGAAATTCTAGGGTGGTTGACATTTTGAAATAAGACAACAATTAAAGAAAATCAGGTATTAATTTATGAGTGTTAGTGGACGTTAGCTTCAAATTATCGCCAAGATTGGCGACACTTGGCGAAATATTGCAAATTTGGTTACCAAAATTACGCAACCATAAATGATGCCAACTATATCTTACTAATTTGGCGCAATTCTCATTCAAAATTAATATTGACGAATATTCTTTTATCGGGTTCGTCGCATTTTAGCTTCTTAAAATTTGAGTAAAATTTGCAAAATTTTAAAACCAAGAAATAAGGATCTTTTTTTTTTTTTTTTTTTTTTTTTTCTTGAATCAAGGACTTTTTTGAATTAAATTGGAAATTTTTTAATTTATAGAATTTTTGGTTTTTCATTTTTTAAATACATTCGGATTTTATATTAACCCTTTATGTACTGAATTATGAATTCATGAAAATTTTATTTTCCAAAGCATTTTTCATGAATTGTTTAAACTACATTAGAAGATTTACATAGTCATTTAATAAATTTTAGAAAGATTTTAGAAGGATTGAAGGATTTAGAAGGATTCATTAAATTTGAATTTATAGGGATTTTGTACAATATTTATAACCTCACTCAAATCTTTTATTTTAAATATTTTTCTTAGTATTTTGTAAAATTAGGAAATGTACAAATATAATGTTCTTACAATAGAAATATAGAAATATTTCCGAATTGTAAAATCACCCCCCCCATCTCCCCCAACGCTAAGAAAGCTGAAAAGATGCAAAGGCAAAAGAAATTGTCTTTTTGAAAATATTTTTGTTCTGTGTAACCAATAATGCTTTTGGAACAAGATAGGACAATGTATCTATAACTCATTCTAAACTGTATTACAACTAATCGATGTATTAAATGAATTTTATAACAAGTTATTTTAATGGTACTTATAAGTCAGGGCTGCGGAGTCGGTGGGGGAAAATGCACGACTCCAACTCCAACTCCGGGAATTTTAACTGATCCGACTCCGACTCTTTCGCTCAAAAATATGTTAGTTAATAGTTAATTACTGTTTAGTTAAAGTTAAGTAAATAGTTTAAGTTAAAGTAATTAGTTAAAGCTATTTTAATGGTACTTATAAGTCGGGCTGCGGAGTCGGTGGGAAAATGCACGACTCCGACTCCGACTCTTTCGCTCAAAAATATGTTAGTTAATAGTTAATTACTGTTTGGTTAAAGTTAAGTAAATAGTTTAAGTTAAAGTAATTAGTTAAAGCTGTTTTAATGGTACTTATAAGTCAGGGCTGCGGAATCGGTGGGAAAATGCACGACTCCGACTCCGACTCTTTCGCTCAAAAATATGTTAGTTAATAGTTAATTGCTGTTTAGTTAAAGTTAAGTAAATAGTTTAAGTTAAAGTAATTAGTTAAAGCTATTTTAATGGTACTTATAAGTCAGGGCTGAGGAGTCGGTGGGAAAATGCACGACTCCGACTCCGGGAATTTTAACAGATCCGACTCCGATTCCGACTCGCCCCACCAGTGGCTGAGAGGTTCTGCTCTCGAAGCTGGTAGACGGCAAGTGCTTGTTTCGAACCCAATCGCGCCCGTCGGCCTAATCGTTCGGAGTTTTCGTGGTTTTCTTCGAACCTTGGATTTCCAAGTGTTAATACGGGTTAGGTTCCCTTAGAAAGACCCCCACGAAGGGCACTCCCCCCTTAGGGCCTATATCCCTCGTGTTGATAATTGGCCGTCATAAACACAACCAACCAACCAACCGATTCCGACTTCGCAGCCTATTATAAGTACCGCCAGTAGATAAAGGGTTAATACAACAAATATGCACGCATGCTAGGAATGAACTGAATTTCTCCCTTTTTTTCAGACTTTCGGGAAGAATTCACGGATAAAACCTTTTTTCTAGGAGTACAGAAATTATTTGTTAAAAAATGACGAATAATTTAGTGCATATTGGCGAGTTTTTCTGACAGTGTACTAATCAACATGTGTACCAGAAGAAATTCCTTGAAAATATCAGTCATTTCTTTTTTAGAAAATACTATTCTATCAAAATTTATATATTTTGGCCAAATAAAGCTTTATATCAATATGACAAAAAGACTGAAGTGTATTTCAGTTCACAATGACACCTTTTAACTTAAAGACAAAAATCCAACAAACTTGCTTCAGTGTCGGGAAATTTATTTTTGTAACATTGAGTGAAAAAAAAATCTACAAAAATAACTGAAAAGTAAGAAATGTTTCAACTGAAAACCAAAGTTCAAATTAATTGCTTAAAAGGCGCAAAGGCCAACCTAGTGAAAAAGATTCCATGCCGGGGCTCGAACCCGGCCCATCAGTATAGCGCACTGACGTTCTACCGACTAAACCACAGTTTTCACTAGGTTGGCCTTTGCGCCTTTTAAACAATTAATTTGAAATTTGATTTTCATTTGAAATATTGTATGCAAGGCGAATGTTTCTCTCTGGAAAATTTTCCAAGTATCAATAAGTAAGAAGTATTAAAAAATTGGAAAAAAGATATACAAATGCTTGAAAGAAAAGATACACAAAATATACAGAGATTCATTAGTCGCAACAAAATTTCTGGCTATAGCTGACAAAATAACATTTTCAAACTATCTTTAATATCTGCTGTAGAAATTATTTATATATATTTATAAAACATCTAAGATTACTTTGTATGTGCTGTTGGATGTTTTCCTTATTGTGCTGTATATTTATGTATAGTTTTTGGTTGCAAGTTGTTATGTATATACCAGATAATTTAATTAGCAAAACCTGCTGTCTTGCTCGCATAATAGTTGAAATAAGCCAAGTGATATTTATGCGCCAATTAGGAAGTAATACTGCTACAGATAATTCAAAAATCATTAATTATGCACTTTTTGAGTAAACTTCATTCTGTTACTGCATTAGGGGAACATGCTACTTAAATTAATAACTAAAATTAATTCCACATAAATGGTATTTTAGAATGCATTCAAAGCTTCTAACAACATGTATAATAATCACTTATAAACAGATTAAATTAAATAATGCTATAAAAAGTGATAAAATAAATTTAATATTGACGATCGTTTCATCACACAAACGGCGACATTTTCAAAATCATTCACAATAGAAAATATTTTCACATAATTTAAAAAACAATAACATAGTAAGCAATGTCACGAGACATGATGCATAATGAAAAACATTGCAAACATAAAATTAAATTAGCTATTTACGAGCGTGGATTAATTTTCACATAATTAAAAAAAAACATTAACATGGTAAACAATGTCACGAGACATCAAGCATAATGAAAAACATTGCAAAACATAAAATAAAAATAAAATTAACTTGGCTATTTGCGAGTGAGGATTAATTTTTACTATTGCTTTGTAAAAGTACATTACATCTCTTTCAAAATTTTAGGTAAATCAAGGGACACTGAATCATTGCAAATATTCTATTATCTCTATTGATTTATTAATATCTCTATTGATTCCCAGATTATGGATGGTAAATAAACTTTTGATGGATAAATTAACCTGATATTTTAAAAATCGATCTGTAAAGGTTCTCCGCTGCATAATCTGGCCAAAGCTGTGGTTCTTCTATTGTATTTGATGTCTGCTATATGCTCTTTGATTCTAGTTTTAAATTTTTTGCTTGTCATACCTATATAAAACTGCTTTGTTCCATCTTCTTTGGTGAAAGGTATTTCCTATACTCCAGATAACTGGTTTGACTCTATTGGATCTATTTCCTTGCACACTATATTTTTTTAATTTCATGGAAGGTTTTGCGACTAGGGAGATATGGAATTTATTGAGTTTATATTTCAAATGTTCGGAGAAACCAGGAAAATATTGTAAAGTGGATAACATGGAATTTTGTGGATTGAAATTTTTTTTCTTCTTATTCTTCAAGCTCTTAATTAATTTTTCTATGGTGCTTTCTTTGTATTCGTTGTTTCTTTCAATATCATATGTTTTATTTATTTCGTTATTTAACTGCTCGGGGGTACAAACTGTGAAAGCTCTATGAATAGAATGTCTAAATGCAAAAATTTTGTATGAAAAAGGTGCTTGAGCATTATTATTTTTGAAAATGTCGCCGTTTGTGCGATGAAACGATCGTCAATCTTAATAAAGATATTTTATCACTTTTTATAGCATTATTCAAAGCTTCTGTAATATTTATATTACAGAAATTGCAGCTTTTGAACTTAATTTGCTCTTGCACACTTTTAAATTTCGAATTTTTTTTAAAAACTGTTCTGCGGGTGCATCTGCGTCTCGAAAGTAACAGCCATGTCAAATTTCAAGTTTCTAACCCAGCAGCATTACAAAAGTCTCAATTTTAGAACTTTTTTATTTCTGTACCTTTTTAAATTATGGATTTTATAGAAACTGTTCTGTGCGGGCATTTACGTCTTTAAAAAAGATATGTCAAATTTTAAGTCTCTATCCCTAAAAATTATAAACACTGTAAAAAAACGGACAAAAATACGGAAATACTACTGGCAATCGAGACGCCAGTAGTATTTCCGTATTTTAACGGAACTTTTTCCCGGTAAATTGCAGAAAAAATTCCGTTTTTTTTTATTTTACGGGGGAAAATTTCCGTTAAAATACGGAAATAGTACTAAAGTCTCGATTGCCAGTAGTATTTCGTATTTTAGTCCTTTTTTTTTTACAGTGAATAAATCGTAATTCCACTCCTTTCGCAGAATTAAACATCGAATTTTCAATCGCATGTTTGTGCCGTACATTTATTTGCATCTTAAAAATAACCACTATATTAAATTTCAACTTTCTAACCCAAATAAATAAAACTAAGTCATAATTTATAACATTTTCCGCTCATTTCATCTTTTTAAAGTTTGATATATATTTTTTTGTTTTCTTAGAAACTGTTTTTAGCGAGCATTTACATCTTAAAATTAACCACTATGTAAAATTCCAGGCTTCTGATACAACTGTATCTCATAAATCGCAATTTTAGAACTTTTTTGCTCTTGCACCCTTTAAAATTTTGGATTTTTAGGAACATGTTATGGACAAGCATTTACGTCTCTGAAATAAGTCATGCTAAGTTTTAAGTTTCTTGCTCTAACCATATAAATCTTAATTTAGAACGTCACCTACTCTCTTAAAAACTCTCCTCCCACTCTTTTAAATTTCGATTTCTTTAGAAATCGTTCACAGCAAGCATTTACTTTTACAAAAGTTACCACTACACTACATTTTGCATTTCTAGCCCGAACAATGTCACAGAAATCGCAATTTTAGAACAGTTTTCGCTCTTACACCTCTTTGGCGTTGTATCAACATTAAAAACATAGCCTATGTTAGAACATACAGGCTCACCAGCATTTTACCACCATTATTTATAAACCCGGTTCGGTAGTTCCAGAGATTACCCCCTACAAACAAACTAGTATGTTGTGGCCATCACAAAACTTTCTTCTATATAAGTCACGTCAATTAAATTGTTTAGATAGTACCAATTCATATCACAATATATCTGAATTTGAAGTTTGGTGAAAATTCGTGCATTAGTTCTTGTACAGAGCTATAGCGGAAATTCTGAAAAATGTAGTATAGCAGCGCCACCTGTTGAGCGATTTACACCAAAACATAAACAGCACTAATTGATATCAAGGTATACCTGAATCTGAAGTTTGATGAAAATTCATGCGTTAGTTATTGAGATACAGCTGTGGCGGAAATTCTGAAAAATGCAGCATAGCAGCGCCACCTGTTGCGCGATTTACACCAAAACATAAACAGCACTAATTCATATCATGGTATACCTGAATCTGAAGTTTGTTGAAAATCCAAGCATTAGTTCTTGAGATAGAGCTATTGCGGAAATTGCAAAAAATGCCCAATAGCAGCGCCACCTGTTGAGCTATTTACACCAAAATATATAAAATGTCTATTCATGTCAAGGACTAACTGAATCTGAAGTTTCATGAAAATCCATGCATTAGTTCTTGAGATAGAGCCATTGCGGAAATCGTAAAAAATCCAGCATAGCAGCGCCACCTGTTGAGCGATTTACACCAACACGTAATCAGCATCAAGTCATATCAAGGACTAACTGACTCTGAAGTTTCATGAAAATCCGTGCATTAGTTCTTGAGATAGAGCCATTTCGGAAATCGTAAAAAAGGCAGCATAGCAGCGCCACCTGTTGAGCGATTTGCACCAAAATATATAAAATGTCTATTCATGTCAAGGACTAACTGAATCTGAAGTTTCATGAAAATCCGTGCATTAGTTCTTGAGATAGAGCCATTGCGGAAATCGTAAAAAATCCAGCATAGCAGCGCCACCTGTTGAGCGATTTACACCAACACGTAATCAGCATCAAGACATATCAAGGACTAACTGACTCTGAAGTTTCATGAAAATCCGTGCATTAGTTCTTGAGATAGAGCCATTTCGGAAATCGTAAAAAAGGCAGCATAGCAGCGCCACCTGTTGAGCGATTTGCACCAAAATCTCTAAATTGTCTATTCATGTCAAGGACTAACTGAATCTGAAGTTTCATGAAAATCCGTGCATTAGTTCTTGAGATAGAGCCATTGCGGAAATCGTAAAAAAGGCAGCATAGCAGCGCCACCTGTTGAGCGATTTGCACCAAAAACTAATCAGCATCAATTTGTATCACGGACTAACTGAATATGAATTTTTGTTAAATTCCGTGCATTAGTTCTTGAGATAGAGCGCCCACAAAATTTGTGTCACATACACACAGACAGACAGACAGACAGACAGACAGACAGGCTCACAGAGTCACAGACAGACATTTTGTAAAAACATGTTTTTTGGAATCTCTGACCCCTAAAACGTGTAAATCCGTCGAAAACCGGAATTCGAAAATTTTCATGAATCCAATACTTTCTTCTTGTAAAGATAGAAGAAAGTAAAAACAAACACACAAATATTATTTCTTAATAATATGAGTATATATATATATGCGTCTAAGACATTTTTAATTATAACATTTATTTTGTATTCAAAATTTATGAAACTATACTGTGGATTATATTACGTTTTAAATCTCTGTAAAAACGCAATTTTAGTGATTTTATAAAACATGAATTATTTAATTTGAATTTAAAAGTATTATGCCTTTTTTCTATAAATGTAATATAATTAATTGATTTATTTTACCAGTTGTAATATTGTGTCTCAAAAATGTTTGACCTCTGATATGTCACAAGAAGACCCTGATTATCCCTTTAAAGTGAGTAAAAATATGTTTCATGAAGTATATCATGCGATTTCAATTTATGTTTATCGCAATTTAGGACTTATAATTTCATTTGCAAATTTTCACTATACAGGGTGTTCATAAAATTCGACCGACAAATAAGAAGGCTGATAGAAGGCATCAAAGGCATGAAAAATTGCCATATAACATGCGGTCGCAAACTACGTATTGAATAAAAAATACTGGGTGTTCTGCCCTAATTCAATTTGCGTTGATGGCAATAACTTTCATAAAATTGAAGTATATAGAGCTGTGCAAGGTGACGTCACGAACAGGTTTTTGCAGCTGCTGTAGGACAGTTATCGCTACCTTTATCAATGTTTTTTCTATATGTGTGTCCTACAGTTTTCTTCATTGTTCTACGGTAAAAGTCACGTGTTGTGAACTGCTCTATTATAAAAAAAAAACTTTTAATAGACATTCTCACCATTGTTGTAAATGTGATAATATCGAAAAAAGTGGTATAAGTTTCCATTTTGCGTGCCATCAGTATGCACTTGATGCTCCACATTTTGGACTGCGATTATCTCATACGGTATCATCGATTGCTTGAACACCCTGCTTTCGTGATATTATCACATTTCACACAAAATAAGGTACATATCGTTGCACTTTTATTGTAATGTTTTGATTTTTCTCAAAATTATTACCGTCAATGCAAGTTCAGTTAGGATGGAACAGCCTGTATTTGTGACTAAACATGTGGTTTGCAATTCCAGGTTGTATAATAATTTTATACCCTCTTGATTATTTCTATCACCCCCC
Source organism: Maratus speciosus (assembly GCA_963932465.1). Lineage (NCBI taxonomy): Eukaryota > Metazoa > Arthropoda > Arachnida > Araneae > Salticidae > Maratus > Maratus speciosus. Next base: position 138,084,885 of record OZ010797.1, on the reverse strand, counting down.
TCATAATTTGTCGGTCGAACTTTGGAGCACCCTGTATATGTCTTATTCACAACATCTCAACTTTTTACAATTACGCTAACCTGAAAAATTTGGGTTGAGTCATGATTTTTCGCTTTTGATAATTTATTCTTATGTATTTTGTAGCGCTGAATCCCCAAATGACCTTCATTTTTTACTATCACGTAAGGATATTTTGCAAATCCTAAATTTCAAATGATCCGTCTGCTCTAATAAATGGTATTTCCTAAGCCACCTGAGTAATTCTCTAAATTAATTGGGTCAATTTTAGCGCAAATGATATTCTTTAATTTTCTGAGGCGGTTTGTCTACTAAGCTAATACTGAAACGCTTAAGACTGTATTTTAATTTCTCAAAAAAAAAAAAAAAAAAAAACTTAGACAATATTGAATACTATAAAGTTTGTATTTTTGCGAATCCAATTTAAGTTCAGGCTTCCTATTATTGGCAATATATGCGATTAATTTATTAATATGTTGAGCTTCAAAGCCTTTATTATGAGCAATTCTTCTAATATTACACACTCAGAAATGAATACTCAGATTTCACAAAATGTTTTTTTGTTTTTGACGAAACCGTTTCCTGGGAAATTCTCCGAGCAAATATTTCGTCAAATTGATGAAATTACTTTCTTCACTTGCTTGACTATATAAATTTCGTCAAAAGTTTCGTCAAAAGATGCGATCTGTCGAACAGCTTGGAAGCTCCTATATTTATTCACAGGGGAAATTCATTTCTCGTTTTCCTCGGGGTGATTCGGACCCGCGGCCTTTGGCCGTGGTAGACCTTTGTTCTTCCGACCTCGCTATTGTAGACTTGTATAGATGTGCTTTTAGATTGATGTAATGAATTCTGCTGCGTGTTTATATTTTTATAAGGTAGATTGTAATTTTATCGGTGCTGCTATAATTTCTGAAAGTGTTAAGTAAGGCTAATTTATTATTATGGTTTTCTCATGGTCAATGAATAATTATAATATGGCTTGGTTAAATAATTTATTAGTGAAATTTTCTTTGCTCAATGAATGATAAGAATATGGTCTGGTTAATTTGTTGCTCACAAATAACGAATTGTGAAGTGCATATTGCGTGAGATTTTATCACTTTGAGTAGGTTGCCAGATAGGTGACTTTTTTGTCTCCAGATTGTTGATTGTCGCCCTTTTTTAGGGTTCCGTACTTAAAAAGTAAAAACGGAACCATTATAAGATCACTCCTGTGTCTGTCTAAGCAAATTTTATATACACCATTTAAAAGTAGAATTTATTTCCAATCGTTTTGTACCAGTAACTTTCTTCTATTGAAATGGCTCCACCAGTGGCCGAGAGGTTCTGCTCTCGAAGCTGGTAGACGGGAGGTGCTGGGTTCGAACCCAATCGTGCCCGTCGGCCTAATCGTTCGGAGTTTTCATGGATTTCCATGCGTAAATACGGGTTAGGTTCCCTTAAAAAGGCCCCCACGAAGGGCAACCCCCCCTGGGACTATATCCCTCGAGTAGATAACTGGCCGTCAAAAATCAGCCCAACCCAACTCTTCTATTGTAATTAGTTGCAGAATTAGTACGGGGTGTTTACTTTTTTACCACGACTGTACATATAGATTAAGAAGCTACTTCACTCACGCGAAAACATCTGCTTGCTAATGTAAATCTAATGGGAGAGAATTTTTTTTTTTAATATCTCGTTTGCATATCAATATTTTTAAATGATTTTTTTTTTTCTTGCGTTGGTCACAGCTGAGGTCGATGTTTATAAAGCCCCCCCTTTTTTTTCAATTATGTTCTCGTTTTTTTTTTTTCTTTTTTTTAATTATTATGATACACTTGTGAAACATGTTTGGGTCCAGTCAATGTATCTCACGGGAAAAAAATTAACTCGGCTGATTTAAAAAAAATATATAAATTAAAATTTGACACGAGGATTTAACATTGGCATCCTCAACTTTGATCTTTTGTAACTTCACGAAGAATTAACAAGAACACATACAGTATATACTTTCTGGTATGATTTGATCCAAGAAACACAAATAAAATACTGAAAATGGGTGCTAACATTTTAAAAATCGAAATTGGTGCAATTTTAATATTTAGACGACCCCTATTTCAAAAATTTAATTTATATTTTCAAAGAAGACTTTTTTTTCTTTCTAAGTCTAATAACATCTTATGTGTGATTGAATCGAAAACGGTCTGAGGATAAAACCTTTTTCTCATACTCATTTAACCACAAAGGGGTTAATAGCATACTCAAATATAAGTAACTGTACCTCTAAAAAAAAATAAATAAATAAAGCAACTATCGCTGTCGCCGCTGTAAATGAATTTTAGTGACCAGAGGTCTTTCTAGACTAATATTTAAAAAAAATATTGTATAAAAAAATATGAAAATTTGTAGTTTTGTGGAGGAACATTTGATTGAAGTCCGTCAAAATAGTTTCGTTAAAAAAATTTTATAGGATCAAAAACTATGCAAGCAGTTTAACAATTTGCATTGTAATTAACCATTTTTAACAGGGACGAGTTCGCGGTATGCAGTGTGCAATCCTTTTTTTTAATTGGACTATTTTTTGAGAAATTTTTTATATTTTTTATTTAAAATTTCATCAATTCAATAGAGATTTATTTGATTTTTCGAAAAGATCATTTTTTATATCTTTTCCAAGCAATAAAACAGCGCAAATAATGATATCATATTTCCCTTCAATTAAAAAAGCTATTTTCACGTAACTATTAAAAACAGAAAGAATACTTTAAAATAATAATTGAATGTTCCCCTGTTAAAGAATGTAAATGGAGAAAATTACGTCGCAAAAAATCTATTTACACAAGAATATTAAAAATACAAAGAAAACTTTTAAATAAGTAAATTATTATCCGCTAAAAGCAGTAAAGGGGGAAAATCATGCCCTATTTATGATTCCCAAACAATAATACTGCCTGACAGCTTCAATTAAAAAAAAACATTTACACGAGAGATTTGCTTCACCTTTCAAGATGGTCTTTTCAACTATTGATACCAATTCAAAAACATTGCAAAGAATAATATTTCCTTTCAATTAAAAAAGTATTTTCACATGAATATTAAAAAGAGAAACAAAATTTTGGTTCCTATTTAAATTGTCTTATTTAAAACAATTTTCTCAATATTTAAACAATTTTTAACATTATTTTTAGTGAAATAAAAGACTATTACTGAACTGAAAAAAAAAGCGAAACTTCTTTATTTTTTGCTAAATTATGCGTATTGCGAAATTAAAAGAATTTTAATTTCGCCTCTTTAATTTTAATTTTAATTTAATTCGTAAGTCTCAAAAAACCATTTGCTTTAACCCATTACCTGCTAATGGTGCGTTTTATGGTGCGTTAAAGACAAATTTAAATAAACTATCTAGATACCACTATTTTTTAATAGAAAAAATTGCCTTGATTAATTGCAGAAAGTTTGAACATTAAATAAAGCAAAGATTATCTTTTAATATTTGTGGTGGCAAACGTAAAAAAGTTGAAGACCCCTATCTTACACTTTCGGTGGTTAATGAGTAGTAATGCATTAAATGTAAACCACCGTAAAGTAGTAACATTTCCTCACTCTATTTCCCCTGTCCCCCCCCCCCTCACACACACACACCACTTGATAATGTATCTGAACAAACACACTCCCTTTGCAGCAGCAACGGAATACTGTTTTCCATACGTATGATGTCGCAACGAAAAAAGAGCGTATTCTATAAATATATAGTGTCATTCCAAACAAAATGAGCAAATCAGCTGCTGACATGTCACAGATTTTAATGAAACTCAGCATATAAGTAGACTATTTGTGAGTAAATGTAAAATAATAAATTTCAGGATTGTTTATTTAAGTATTAAAATTTATATTAAAATTGGATGCAAAATCCAGTTTTGTCTACATGCTTGAAATTTCAATTTTGATTATTAGCCTTATAGTTCAGTCAAATTAGGCAGATTTTGGGCCATTTTAGGACATAATTATGAAAGTTTTGAAACTTGGTAATATTGTTTGGGAGAGTCTACTAATGAGCATGCTAAAAATCCTGTTGGATGGGGGGTGAGCGCGAGGGGAGGGGGGGGGCAAAAGAAGGTAACTTTTTTTGGTTTTTTGTTAATATCTCGTAATCTGTAAGTCCTATTTAAAAATGGCTAATACTAAAAATTAGAGACAATTAAATTCTTTACAAAAAAGACTAGAAACATTTTTCTCTAGAGGCCATAGTTAACGAGATAATCGCATTCAAAAATGAAGAAAATTGCCAAAAGTCACACCACTGCCAGAGAGCGGGCCAACTGCACTTACATTGCACCTACTTAATCTAAGCTTCCTTAGACGAACGTTAATAAATGTTGTGGTGAGGAGAATGGAACCCTGAACAATAACTTCGAAGAATTACATTTTTGTTAACATAAAACATACAAAAATGAAAAACGCGTAAAATACAATGATATAGAAGTAAAAATACTGCATAAAAAACGCATTTATCTAAATTAAGGGGGCAGATTAACACCCGTTATCCCCCTTTATACTTAACCAATAAACCCCCAAAACTAATCAGGGAAGCGCTTTATGAGAATGAACCTATATCCAAAATTTGAAGTAAATCGTATATTTCCATCAAGAGTTATCGCATTGCATACATGCAGAACTTGCGAGCGCATTATCTCTCAGGCTTTGATAGCCTGTGAGCTAAAAATTGATGATAGCTTACTGAGAATGTTTTACTTATCGCGCTTATTTAACGTGTAATTAATCTTTCATTACAATATTAACATCTGAATGATGCCAGTGGATGCTTCCATTTGAGATTTTGGTTTTTTTTTTTTTTTTTTTTTTTTTGTAACCGTAAGTGTGAAACCTAGAATGTTGTCCATCACTTCATTCTTCAAGCACATCTCCATTCGTGATTTCATCTCATTTCCCAGAATGCTAGGTGCTCCTACAGGGCGATAAAGTTTTTTTACGGTCCTTTTTAAGGTTCCGAACTTGAAAAGTAAAAACGAAACCATTATAAGATGACTCCTGTGTCTGTCTGTCACAACCATTTTACTCGTAAACTATGGAACGTGGAAAGTTCAAATTGGGGGAAGTAATAAAGATTATTGACCCGACATATTTACAAATTGATTATTAAACATTTCCAAATATATTTAGGGAAAATGTAGGGGGGGGGGGAGGGTAATTAAATTACTTGAAAAAAACCAAATGTTTTCATTTTATATCGTGTGGGGTATCGTGTGTAAGCTTTCGTAACGATGAACTCAAAAATACATTTCTTTTAATTTTAGGTATTATATTTTTAGAAACACCGCACAGTGGAGTATTTTACCAATTTAGCCGGCCAAAAGTCAATTTTTTGAAACGCAGTTGAGGAGAGGAAAATGTAGCTAATTGTGAAGATAAATAGATGGGGATTCACCGTACATATATAAATTTTTCCGTTGCTTGAGAAAACGAGTTCCAGGGAAGGTAAAACTTGCTTGTATCAGTAAGTTTTTTATTTGTACTTTGCGGTTCGTTTTGTGCCTGTTTATTTCAGTGTGATTTTTTCTCCCTAAACTTTTCCTTATACCATATCGTTATGGATTGTTAAAGCCCATGTATATATGTTTACATTGCACATGAATATATTTAGATTTGTTAATTTACCATATATGATAAAGCTACATAAAATGTGCGGAAAATTTTTGAAATTTATATTGTTAATTTCTATATTCTATAAAATATTTGTTATACATCAGGATGGATCACGATGATTTTTTTTGCACTAAATGAGAGTTCAATATATGTATTTAAAAATTTTGAAAACAGTAGCTGCGAAAAACTGTGATTTCAGAAGAATTCCTTTCAAAAACACAACTGCATGTTTTTGTAAATGCTAATGTTTTCATTTCCCTTTCAATTCGAAATGTATTCTACGATAGATAAATTGCAATTGTTGTCAGAAAGTATCATCTTCGGTCATAAAAATGCTCCAATTTACATATCTGACCAATATATTTTTTAAATACTGTTTGATTAATAGATTAATTTTTAATATTATTCAAAAATATCATTTGGCAAACTCCAACGCGTTCATCGCCTAGATTCCGTCGGCTCATGAGAATTAAGTTTGTAAAAGAGTCTGTATATATCACTATGGAAGAAATTTCGTACATTGAGCATGAAAGCAACACACTAGAAGGGGCAAAAGTAACCTTAAACAGAAATGTCTATGATGTAAAATTAAACCATGGTTGATGGTAAAATTTGCAATGCCGCATCTGAAACAAAATCAGCAATGCATTGATTCATCTATGAAGCTACTTTAAAAGACTTTAACAATTTGAACATAACTAACGAGATTACTTCGAAACTTTAGCTTTACTTCTTCCTGCTGAAATTTGAAGCCTTCATATATCCCATCAGTATGGCCTAGATCCCATTAGTGATGAAAGTTATTCCGAAGACGAATCATCAGATGAATATAACCTTGATATTTTGTCATCGAATATGTATATATATATTCATATATGTGAGATTTTTGTATCTATATTTTTGTATCCATATCCAATATTTTACATACATTAAATAAAATAAATGATATAAGTTATAACTAAATGTCTGATTTCATTTAATTACTTTTGATTAACTCTGTAAAAGCGTATTCATTGAATTTCATTTGTTTTTTTAATAAAATTAAGATGTAAAAATATTAGGTCTACTGGAAAATTCTGTCGCATAATGTTCTTTCACGTTTACTTTTAAAAAAAATCAGATTTCTTCATTAGCCCCACTTTTTTGCAATGGTAAAATTCCCATAGTTTTCGCATTTCACATTAAGGTGAAAACAATGGAAATTTTACCATTTCAAAAAAGTGGAGCCAATGAAGAAATCTGAATTTTTAAAAAGTAGGCGTGAAAGAACATTATGCGACAGAATTTTCCGGTAAACCTAATGTTTAAAAAGTAAATTGGTAAATTTTGAGTATATTTTTATTAAATATATAGTGTAATTTGATATCGATTTTAAAACATTCACAGAGTCATGATAACAAAATGGTAAAAATACTATTTATATTCGGATTTTTAAAAGGAATTGCAATATTGTGTTCAAATTTTAGTTTTTGACTTACTCTGTGTGAAAAGATGACTCTATAAGATTACTCTATATGATTATCTCTATATGATTACTCTATATGATTATCTCTATATGAAAAGATTAATATTGAGTATTCATTAACATTTTGTTGCAATTCAAGTGCATGTTACATGTTACAATGTTTTCCATATACCCTGTATATATATTTTAAAAAATCCTATTTTTCAATGAAAACTACTAAAAAGTTATAATAATCTGAAAATTAATCAATAAAAAACTTTACTCCAATTTTTCAATAAGAAATATTTTTGACCGGCTAAATCAACCAAATACTCCACTGTGCACCGTTGAAAATGTAGTGCAAAAATATGTCCCCCCCCCCCCCCGCTGCCTCTATTTCCGAATCTACTGAAACTAAAATTATGAAAAAATTAGTGGTAGTAGATGTTAATTTAAACCTTTCAGGAAAATTATAGCGTATAGACCCTAGGTCACATAGTTATTGAAAAAAGCGCATTTTTCCGTTACACTCAAATTTTTATTTGCCGCATTGAGCAAAGGTATTGAGGAGCACAGGAGTTACCTATCGTAGCGGAAGTATAAAAGCCTTGTTGATCATGATTTTTAAAAAAATCGTCGGCAATTAGCCGATATATTAACCCTTAAAGATACGGACGGTTTGGACATACATAATGACAGGGGCGGCGTATTCTATGTACCATCGACTTTTAAAGCTCACATAGCAAATTTTAAAGGTATATTTGTGTAATACAATGCCCAGTAGCAGTATAAAAGCAATAAACGTCAAATTGTTAAAAACAGACTAATTTAATTAGAATTAAACACATAAATACTATGGTATTTGCGACAAGTTTGCATTGAGTGGATCTATCAATACGCCTCCCGTGTCTTTAAAAGTTAATTAAAAACCTATCTAAAAAAACGCGGCACGGACCAAGGCGGTGTTGCAACTTTGCGACCTCCTTTTGAAGCACGCTTAGCACAATGCCAAGTTTAAACTTTGAACAAGGGTTTTGTTTTAGCTACGCTGTAAAAAGTAAAGATTATTACTACGCTGAATTTAGTTATATGAAATGCCAAATAAAGTTTAAATATGCACTACTTTTCTTGTCAGTACCGAATTAAGTTCATCATAAACAAATTAGGATAAAATTAAAAAAAGGGTTATACAGAATAATAATATTTGATATTATTTAGGCTTCATATCTCATTGAACTTTTATGGTATACCCATTCATACTTTTCTAGTATATGCAGCTATACCCATCCCTACGTTGTATAGTTTTTTACAAAATCTTATTATTCTTTTAGCAACGATTTTTTTTTAATAATACAGTTAATAATTTATATATTTTATTTATTGTACAGAATCTTCTGAGCGCGAGTAATACTTGCACTTGACAGTTTATTTATATTAAATTTTTTTTAATTAATTTAACAATAGAGATACTTGTCATAAACGACACATATTTAAAAGTGCACAAAAAATGTGGGTGCTTAGAAGGTGATTTTGTTTTTCAAGGGACTTGGAAAACGAACGATATATTTTCGAACGAATGACAGGGTCTGATTATTGAAAATGCACGGGAAGCAAGATTTTCCCTTCTAAAATTTAAAACAGTCCCAAAATTATTGACAAATAGAGTTAACAATTCAATTTTTTTTTTTTTTTTTTTTACACTGCAGTTGGAAAGATTTTTTCTTGTTTGGGGGGGAGGCGGGAGAGTTTATCTATAGAAAAGAAAATCCTCACTACTTTGGGGTTCGGGATCCTTCTGTCATCTGACTTGAATTTCTGAACGTGAATAAATTAGCTATTACCCAATCATATCATATGATATCCAGATGTTTCAATTTAAAATTGACGGGTAACTGAACTTACAACATCTATGTTTACTCTACAAATAACTCTACAGAATTTTTATACAGAGAACTTTAAAAAACTTACTTAATGATATGTGAATTTCTAAAAAACTAAATCTGTGGCAGTACGATCCATGAAGGATCATGGCCTACAGTGCCCAACTCTGTTTACTTGACCCTGGGCCTCGAGTGCTATGCAGCTTATGCCCCGACCGGGTGGTCAGCCTAACCCGAGACCCTCGGTGTTTAGTTCCCAAGTAAGCTTGGTACTAATTTTATCGACCCCGAAGGGATGAAAGGTTGGGTGAACCTTACCCAGCTGGGAGCCGAACTCGGGACTTGTAGCGTGGCAGACAGCTGTGTTGACCACTACGCTACGGCCTATATATGTGAATTTCGCCAAGCCGAAAATAATATTTCTAGCAGGAATAAGTTTTGATGTATTTAGGGATTTAAATTTCGGGAATTCGAAAAACTTTCCTCTAATGAAATTTCCATCTCCTGAGACGATACTGTACTCCTACCCCCACTTCCCAGTGTTCAATTCAAGAAGTGTCCGCGGGGGACATGCACCACTGGGCATTAAATAGCTCCTCAGACGACTTTGGACGTTCTTTTTATTAATAGTCTAGAAGTGCCAGCTCTCACGCTCCCCCCCCCCCCCAAATGCCTACCCCAGGAGCTGCAAAAAATCCTTCCCGGGACAAATGTCTCAATTCAACACTCTCTTCCAATAACTTCAGAGGTTAACCCATTTATGCCTAGCGTCCCATTTTGGGGACGCTTCGAATTTTAATAAATTTGTATTACTTTCTTCTTCTTTATAACATAAGAATTGTATTAAATAATTATTTATAGATGTCTTTATCTGTTACCGAGAGAGGACGGCATAAGTTGGATATTTATTTGCTTAAATGAAGGATTTTTTCGGAGTTTTTAGATTTTTCATTCTTGAAGATAGCGAAAGAAATGTAAAACGGGAGTTTATTTGTGCTCTTTCTATCAAGGGCCCAAATAAATGTCATAATCTTAGCTTGTAAACTTCTTTGAAATACGTATTTTTTAAAATAGCGAAATTATATGTTCAAACTTATTTTGTATGCATTTTCGTAACGCATAAAATATGGCACTAGGCACGAATGGGTACATATTTTTATTAGCCATTTAGGGGACAGTTATTTATGTAAAGTCCTTTTCAAGATGATCATGTAATAAATTGTTTTTAAGCCTCAAATACCATTATTCTTAGTTTATTATTAATAATACTTATCATGTTATTAGTCTCTGTAAAGAAATAAATATATTTTTTAGTAGTTCATAAAGATATTAATGATGGTACATAATATACAATTTAAAAGCTTATTTTATATAAATTCAGAGAAAACACATAATTATGCATTTTATACTATTACAAATATTATGCCTATTTCCATATTTAGTACGTTTACATTTTATCAAATAAAAACAAAAAATTTTTAGCGTAATTTTTTTTAGTATTTTTCCAGTTCATTTTGTAACATTTTAAAGTGATTTTATTAACAAATTTGACAAGACAAAAATTCAGGCACAAGTGGGTTAACAGCGACCCTGATAAGCTATATAAAGAGAGACTACTGAACATAAAAATGCATAGATATTATTGTCTAACACATTTTCAGTCTACTTAAATAATCACCTTTTCTTTGACTGGAATTGGTGTTGCTTAAGCATATAAATATTTAACATCGCATGCAGTCAACACCCAAATATTCAGTACTTATTATTATTTATTGCTTATCTCTCTTTATAAAATCAACTTTTTGATTACTTGTTATCACTCTTTTATTTGAAATATCTAACACAGAAATCAATCTTTTAAGCTGAATGCGTGATAAGACAAATTATCTTATTTTTGAATGTGTAAGTCTAAATCAATTTTTCATTGTTGTTGAATTCCCCAGAAGAGGTTTTATACCAGGTGAGTAACTTCTTTACTTGTCTGAGCCTTCGCTACTGTCTTAACTCATTAACCACCAAAACTATAAGGTAGGGTACTTCAACTTTTTTATTACCCGACTGAAAAGAAGGGTTATGTGTTTCACGCGTATCTGTGTATGTGGATTTCTTTATACCCTCGAAACATCCCAACGGCTGGATGGATTTTAATGAATGAGGTCTCTATCAATTCGTCTTAATGACCTGATGGTTATAGGCTAGGTTTTGTTTTTATAAATTCAAAATGGCGGTAGAGACGAAAACAAATTACGCACCCTATTGAGTGGCATATCATTGGATAGGTATTTCAAAATGAAGACGATGTTTCATTGACTATTTTACAGTCAGAATCTCCTTTAAAATATTATACAACCTGGAAGTTGTTTATGAAGGATCACTAGCTTTACTGCAACTCTAACCTTCATAGACATCTATAGACCTCATCAAACAGTGTTTGTAGATAGGAAATATCAATTAAACACAACTTAAAAGTCATCAGTACAAGTAAATAAAAAAAAATAGATAAGTAATATAATTAAAAAAAATTTTAAGTCAATTCCTACTTAGGTCAATAAGAGAAATTTTTTCTTCCATTCTTCTTTCCTCTTGAGTGGCGCTTAAAATGCCTTGATCAAGAAAAGGGCTCTCTCGGTCTTAAAATACCTTGATCAAGAAGAGGGCTCTCTCGATTATTGAAAATTATTTAATTAAATTTAATTAATGAATTAATATTGGAAAAACCTGGATTAACACAAGTGTCATCCACTACATGTTTTAAAAAAATTATTCGTATTTTAAATTCCAATAGAATTTTAGCAAAAAAATGTTTTTTTATGACTTGTTATTATAATAATACAAAAATAGTTTTATCACTTTAGCTTCCATACCATTACGAAAGTATTATTAACATTATCAACAAGAACGTAAAATAAAGCGTCAAGCAGATTATGAAACAATTTTCCTCGCATTCAAGCTACTATAATAAATAAAAGGGGGGGGGGGGAGGTTTGTACTTTGTACTAATATATTAAACAGAGAGAACCAACGCTATAAAGCACAAATATAAGTAAGCTTAAAAACGCATTCAGCTATTACGCAAATAACTATATGCGTTTTTAAACTTACTTATATTTGTACTTTGTAATGTTGGTTCTCTCTGTTTAATACTATAATAAAACTTCATATTTTAATAATGTAAAAAACGATGTCTAAATAATAATTTGTAAAACGCCTTGACACGTCTGAAAACACAATTTCAACCAAAGTCGAAAAAATAACTGAAATTTTGTACATCCCTGTATATAAACTATAGATTTATCATATAATGCATAATATGCTAAAATTTAGAACAGTTACGAAACGCATAGCACAGTTGGAAATTCTCCTTCGGCAATTTCCGTCAATAAACGAAAATGTACTTCAATTGTTTTGTGCAGCCCTGTATATGATTTATAGGGTTTACACACACTAAATAGTGTGCAATTTTTTTTTTATTTAAAAAGCGTTCCACAACTGAAAACTCACTTCCAGCAATTATTGTTCATAGAGAGAAATATAACTGATTTATTTTGTGTGCCCCTGCATATGAAAGATGAATGCCAAGCACATCATGTTCAATAGTAAACATTTTATAGAGCTCGTCGGAGATATATATCAATTTAAATATATTTGAAAAAGTGTAACATGAACAAAATACACCATAAACGATTTTTCTCCATAGACCGTGATGTAACGTAATTATTTTTACTGTCCCTGTAAATGATCGATAAATACTATCCATACCATATTCTATAGCAAGCATCTTGCAGTGCACTTCATAGGTATGTATATAAATTTCCATGTGTTTGAAATTATGAAACATCACTAAAAAACACCGCAAACGATTTTTCCCCATAGTCCGTAATGTAATGGAATTCTTTTGAATGTCCCTGTAACGGAATTATGACTGCTACAAAATTTTTTTACCATTTTCATAACCGAACATGGCGTAGTGAATATCAATAGCATTTTTTAATTTCATGGCAATGCGACTATATTGTCTCCAAAACGTAATTTTGGACAGCTAGAATCGACAAATCTCCCACCGGGCTTGAATTAAAACGTATAAATATTATTTATTTATTTTAAAAAATATTAATGTTTCATGTACATAAAGCATTTTTTATACTTTTTTATGACTTCGGTTTGTCTGTCCTTCTGTCCGCGCTCTAACTCTCGTAAATATACTCGGATTGCCCTGAAATTTTTGGATGCTATTAACGTTTACCATAGCACGTTCACTAATTCAAATGAAGTTTGTAGCATGTTTAGTTCATTTACATCAGGGACAGTCAAAAGTATTCCGTTACATTACGGTCAATGGGAAAAAATCGTTTCAAATTATTTTTAAGGATGTTACACGGTTTCTAACATAATAAAACTGATATGGATTTATGAAGTGCACTAAAATATGCATTCTGTAGACTATGCGGTGCAAAGAATAGTTATTATGCATTTACAAGGTCACACAGAAGAATTCAGTGCCACGCAGAAGAAGTTACATAATGATAATATAGGGATGAAGGGAATTGTTTGCGGCGTATTTTAATTATTTTAAACTATTTCATTTATAATGAAATTGTTATACGTCGCTGAGGTTTACTATAACTTATTTCATGTATAATACGCAGTGCATAGCATTTACAGGGACACACAAAGGATTTTAGATACTATATTGTATCAGAAGTACTGTACATTAGCGGTCATTGCTGGAAATGTATTTTTAATTATGATGTGCACTTTTATGTTTCACTATATTTATGCACACTATATGGCGTGTATAAATGCTATAATTCATATACAGGGATACACAAAATAATTCGCAAGGGTTGCTGGATATGAGCGCAAATTGCTTAAAGGTGTTTTTTAAATGAGTTATGCTTTTTACGCTGAACTGCATTTAGTTTACTGAGAAATGCTTGTACAATATGTATATAAAGATATGCGGGGTCACGCAAAAAATTGGATACATGCCGTCTATGGGTGATAGTTTCTGGAAATGTGCTTTCAGTAGTTTTAAGAGTGTTTGAATTAAATTTTAGCAAAATAGTGGCGTGTAATAAGGATTATACAAAAGTATTCAAGTACGTTTCCATCTATTAGTATAAATTGCTGAAAGAGAAATTTCAACCTGTTATGCGTTTTCTTGCTAAACTAAATTTTCTAATTATCCTTATCCTTATCCTTATAATATTATAAATGTCAATGTGTGTCCGAAAGTTTGAATGAATTCAGCGTCTAAACGGATGAATTAATGCTTTTGTATTTTTGGATATAGATGGATTACAACCCGGAAATGAACATAGGCTATGCTTAATTTATTTTATTCAAATAATTTTCTTAATAATTCAAAATTTCATTATTTTTCATACAGAATCATTTGACATTTTTCCGATAAATTTAGCCATCTTTCTTTCTTGTTGCCAAAAAAATCTAAATCTGGAATAATAATTGCTCCTCTACAATTAATTAAAAATTGAAATAAAAAGAATCCAAAAGAAAATAAATATGACGTCATAAAACGGGGTATTTTTTATTATACACGAAGGATGAATATAGATCACGTTAATAAGGGGTTTTCTGTCAAAAATGGAGTCATAATTAGAAGGAAAAAGAATGAAAAAGAATCATATTATTAATGAAGTTATTCGTTTGGAAAAATATGACGTCATAATTAAAATAAATAGGTATTTCCAAGTATTGGTTGAAAATACAAGGGGTATGAATATCAGTAACTAGTGAAAATAGACAAATAATGACGTCATATTAAAACGAATAACAGAAATATTTTTTACTAATGGAATCTATTCTCGCTTTCAGTTCGGGGCTGTAAAAACCAACGTTTTACCAATTGTGACGTCACAGGAATACTGTCCATACTGATTAAAAAGTTTGAATATAAGTTACATACAAATGAGAGTTTTCTTTCAAAATTCACGTTATGATTATCAGGAGAAGATATTTTTGGTGGAAAAAGGGAGAATTAAACGGATTAATATGTTTTTTGACGCTATTTCCCCATTAAACTTAAAAAGAATTGAATTTCAATTAGTATATATGGTACAAAAACATGATTAAAATAAATTTTTCAAAACTGACAACATATTTACACACACCGAAGCTTCATGAATGAATTTATTCCACGGAAGCGAAAATCGTCTGTCAACATATTGACATTTACAACCAAGGATGAAAATATAAATTCTGTACATTTAAGTGGAAGTGGATAGTTATTGTCCACTATTCCTACGAATTAAATTAAAAAAAAACCATATACTGTTTTAATTAATTATTTTTAAAAGATGGCAGTTAAAACATGTCACAAAGGTGTGTTTAGTAAAAGCTTTTATTGAGTAAAAATTATGTAATATTTTTTCATGGAAAGCATTCATATACGAAAACATTACCATATATTCATTTTAATTTCGTTAAAGCGATGTCGTTTTCATTACACTAGCTTCGAAAGTTAAAACGAAATCTTAAAATGTCAATGTACTTTTCAGAAATAAAATTTTACATCAAAAGTGGCATTATTTCATAGTGAAATTTTAGCTTACATTTTAAATACATTTTCTTATGTGAAATTTAGTATATTTAATAAAAATAATGTTTCAATGTTTTTCTAAATGTACAGTAATATTGGATTTCATGTTTTAAATAAATTAAAATGCTTAGTTTTAAATGATTCATGAAGTGAAAGAATATATATATTTTTTATTTCGACAAGTATCATTCCGTAGGAAAAACTAACCTAGTGAAAGCGTAGTCACATTTTAAATCATTAGCTGTTTTTCAATCATTAACTGGCGTACAATCTGCAGGAACACTGGTTTCAATAAAATTTAATAAATGGCACATGAAAGTCGACTTAAAAAAGTTTAGCAAGTAATTTTAATTTGAGATTAGGCTTTACATGTGACATCATTTACGTGTAAACAGGAACCAAAACCACTAATTAAGCAATAAATTCGCCTTTCGCCTCATATCCCTCTAATTTTTAAAGGCACCGTGATTATCGAAAAGCGCAAAGAAAGAAGGGAATTTTTCTTTCGATTTTAAAATATCGAAATCTATAGTTAAAAATATCTCTGAAACACAATCTCTGTCCCCCATTGGAGCATATTCCTACAAATTTCAAAGCTTTCATAAGCCAAAATTACAGCACAACAATAGATATGAAAATATTTATTCAGAATTGGGGTGCTTTTTCAAAAATAGATTTATTCCGCGAAAGCAATTGCTTAAATAATTGCACTATTGCTTAAATAATAAGTATTTATGATCAAGTGTCTTCGGAGCGTGATAAACATTTTGATATTATTAGTAGATCTACAGCTAATAAAACTGTGGTACCGTGAAATTAAAATGTAATAAATATTTGAAAGTTAACGATATTTCTCTATTCTTATTATTTATTTTTGAACTTTGATGTTTCACCACACTTGATTATTATTTTTTAATACCATTTATCTTTTTTTTCTTCCAAGATGCGATTTTTTGGAATATAAACATAATGTTGCATGTTGATTTTTCGATTATCTTAATTTTATCAAAGTCACGTCTGAAGTGAGGTGTTAATAACCACTTTCCTTTAAAAATATTTACTAATATATTTCTTATATAATATTCTTTGTGTCGAAAACATAAATTAAATTAATATTCTTGAACGGAATAAATATAAAATAGAATAAATATAAATAATAAAATAGAATAACAGAGATGTAAATTTATTCATCATGTAATCTTATAAAAGGTATATGAAATTTCATGCTCACGAAAGAAATTTAAATTATCCTCTATATATATAAACAAAAATCAACAAATTGGGATCATCAGAAGCATTTCTACTATAAAATGTGACAAGGTTAATTATATATGTTTTTAATTATCAAATTTTTTGCTTAATTGATGAATTTCTTCTTCTTTAAATGTTAGTGAACGCAGTCACGGGTAACAGCTAGTATAGCATATATATCAACCTACCGATCACATACAGGGCTGTTCAAAAGAATTGGAATACATTTTTGGCTATAGACGGTAACTGCTGAAATCAGTTTTTTAAATGTTTTATGCGTTTTCTAAAATGTTTACTTAGTTATCTGATTTCCCTAAACAACGAAGTTTTGTTAAAGCATTCAGGTGGTATTGGAAAGCGTTTCATAATCTATGCTTAACGCATGACTTTTCTTTCTTATTTTTTAACTCAACCTAATTTTTAACATTTTCCAACATAGTTGAAAAGTGTTTATGAATTCGGTTTGTTTGTCCGTGCTGTAACTGGCTTAAATGTAGTCCGTTTCTATGAAATTGATATATGTTATTACGGTTTACTATAGCATGTTCGGTATTGAAAATTAAGTGTGTAACATTTATGGTTCATCTACAG
Source organism: Maratus speciosus (assembly GCA_963932465.1). Taxonomy (NCBI): domain Eukaryota; kingdom Metazoa; phylum Arthropoda; class Arachnida; order Araneae; family Salticidae; genus Maratus; species Maratus speciosus. The sequence goes on along the minus strand of OZ010797.1, from coordinate 138,067,496 downwards.
TAGGGGTGCACAACCTTTTTAAGAGAAGGGCCACTTACAGAAATGCCTGGGTTGTAGAGGGCCACATCAGTAACACAGAGAGAATTCTATTTCAGGGAGGTGACCTGGGGCCTATAATCAGATGAATAACATGGTTTCAGAGGAGGGGAGTTTTACCCCTCTAGGTTCCCCTACCCAGTCATTATATCCAATTTAGTTGGCAAAGATATATCAACAGTTTACATTTGTATATACATAACATGGCTACAGCAAGAATTATTTTCAAGGAGTGATAATATTCCTTGACTTTATTCAAGGGAGTAGATTTTGCTTGATTAAAAGTGCTAAAAAACAAGGCATGAAAGTGGCTAATGCAGAAAAAAAATAAAAACTTTATGAACGAAGGGAGGAGGGAGAGACGATCAACGAAATTTGAGATTTTTAAGCACCCGATCATCAAATTCGCTATTTTACCACTTTCGATCAACGAAAATTGCAAATTTTCCGCGCCTGATAGGCAAAATTCGCTATTTTTCAGGAGCCGAGCAACGAAATTCGCGATTTTCCTGCCACTGATCGACAAAATTTGCGATTTTTCCGGACCAGAACAATGAATGCTCGATTTTCTGCGCCCGATTAACGATATTTGCGATTTTTCCGCGCCTGATCGTCAACGCGATTTTTCCTTGCCCAATCGACAAAACACGCGATTTTCTTGAGCACAATCAACAAGAAACGCAATTTTTAAATGCTAATAGACGAAATTTGCGATTTTTCCGCACCTGATCGACAAAATTTGCAATTTTTTGCACCCGACCAAAGAAATTCGCGATTTTCCCACGCCCTATCAATGATTTCGCTATACTTAACTGACTGACGAAATTTTCAAGTTTTACCGTAGCCGATCAACGAGATTTGTCTGCGCCTGATCGACAAAATTCGCGATTTTTATGCACCCGATCAACGAAATTCGCAATTCTCACTGACGAAATTTACGTTTTTTTCCCGCGACAAATTGGCAAAATTCGTGATTTTTTTCTCGCGATAAACTGACGAATTTTCCGATTTTTCAGCGCTTGATCGACGAAACTTGCGATTTTTTTCGCACCTGAAAGACGAATTTTGTGATTTTTCCGCGCTCGATCAACGAAAATTACGATTTTTCTGCTCCCGATCAACAAAATTCGCGATTCTTAATTGCCTGACGAAATTTGCAATTTTTTCCTCGCGCCAAATTGAGGAAATTCGCGATTTTTTTATCGGGATAATCTGACGAAACTTACCCAGCCGATCAACAATATTTGCACTTTTTTCCACGCATCATCGACAAAATTCGCGATTTTTCCGTTCCTGATAAAGAAATTCGTCATCTTTCTGCGTTAGTCGACGAAACTTTCGATTTTTCATGCCCGATGTACGAAATCTGAGATTTTCTCGCGCCCGATCGATAAAATTCGCGATTATCCCGCGCCCAATCGACAAAATTCGCGGTTATCCCGTGGTCGATCAACAAAATTCGCGATTTTTCCGAGCCCGATCGACAATATTCGCGACTTTTCCATACCCGAACGACAAAACTCGCTCTTTTTCCTTGCCTTGATCGACAAAATTTGCAATTTTTCCGTGCCCGATCGATGAAATTCGAATTATTTTTGGGCCAGCAACTGACGAAATTCGGAACTTGGGAATTTCCTATGTTAATATCTATGGTATCGGCCGGCTGATAAACGAGAATCGCGATTGTTAACTGACTGACGAAATTTGCAAATTTTCCCGCAAAAAATTGACGAAATTCGCGATTTTTTGCTCTGACATATTGTCAAAAATTGCAATATTATTTAGTTATAAATTGACGAAGTTCACGGGACAAAAGTTAACCCATCGCGGGCCACTTTTGGACCGCGGGCCACCGGTTGTGCATCCCTAATCTACAGGGACACCAAAAGAATTCCTTTACGTTACGATCTATGAGGAAAAATCGTTTACCATGTATTTTAATGCTGTTACAGTATTTTAAACATATTGAAATTGATATACATCACTGAGGTGTTCTACAAGGTTATTTCTATAGAATAGGATGTGCATAGAACTTATCGTTTATTTACATGGACACACAAAATAATTTGGTTATAGAAGAAAATGATCAATAATTGAACTGTTGCGGCCTACAAACAAGAATTGTTGGAAAAGCGTTTTCAGTTGTGATATGAGTTTTTAAATTTAACTATTTTTTAAATATTACTTGGTGAGTATAAATTCTATAGATCCTATACAGAGTCGCACAAACGTTCTCAACAACATCCGTTTATTAACAAAAATTGCTGAATGTAAATTTTCAACTGTGCTATGCATTTAACTGAACTAACTTTTAGCATACTATGCAGTATGCATACATATCTGTATATCAGGCTGCAGAAAAACTCGTGCATTTTAACTACTATTCATGGTAATAGCAGAAATCGGGTTTCTCAAATGCGTTTTCCAAATTGTTCATTTAGACGTCATCTTTCACCTTAGTAAAAAACTGAAGTTTTATTATAGTATTCTGAAAGTGTTGAGAAGTGTTTCATGATATATGCTGTGCGCATGATTTTTCGCTCTTGTTGTATGTGAAAATTGAATTTTGTAATAGGTTTTAACCCACTCCCTGACTTGCTATAGGTATTTAAAAAAAAAAGAATTGTGTTCACAGGTGTGTTCCCGATGACATTATAACATTTTAATATTTTAAGAATTTAATTATAAATTAATGAATTAATTTTAAGTCATTTTTCCGTTATCCCGCCATATGTGATAAATCGACAAATATTCTCTGTAACTCATACAATTGTATACGAGTTGAAACTACAATAGATTTAATTATGAGCCAATAAACGCTCGCAAATATTGCCAAATGCCCGTGAAAAACTGTAACAATGAGTCCTTTTAAATGCTGAAAAGTAGGAAATAACTTCTAAATGAAAAATAAAGAATTTAATACTTTTTTAAAAAATATTCTTTTATCAATTAATAGTTTAATATTAATTAATTTACAATTTTACGTTAAGAAGTCAATTTAGAAATCATAAGATGATTGCTTAAATAATTTCATTTTTTTTCTTTTCTGCTGTCTTGTCTTAAAGATTAAACAGAACAAAAGTTGTATATTTTTTAATAAATTCACTTGCTTGCGCTTTCTATCAAACGTAAAAAGCAGTGAATTTTTCATAATCGTGTTTGTTGACCACGCCGAACTAATGTATTGTAACAGAAATTTTCAGAAAAAAACAGCAACTGAATTCCAAAATTAGGTGTGATTTTTCAAGATGAACATTGAATTCTTAAAAAGAGTATTTATTAAAAAACTACACTGTAAAATATAATTCAGTGTTTTACAATAAAAAATGCTAGCACCTCGGCTGCCAACACAGGTGCTACAAGATTTACAAGCTTACTGTCTTTAAGAGTGCAGTAAAATTTCTCAAGTCTGGGGAAAGTAGCGCTGTTGTTGGCTGCGTGGTGCACGTGGCGAAAATAATTTAATTTTTACTTCACTCGTTGCTTGAATTCTATGTCACAGCATCGGTGCTTAAAAAATTACAACATAAAGTGCAGGAAAAAGTACTGTATTTACTGTATTTTGCCACAAAATGTGCTGGCACCCCGGCTGCCAACACAGTTGCTGTAAAATTTACAATATGCTGCATTTAAGAGTGCTGTAAAATTTCTCAAGTCTGGGGAAAGTAGCGCTGTTGTTGGCTGCGTGGTGCACATGACGAAAATAATTTAATTTTTACTTCACTTGTTGCTTGAATTCTATGTCACAGCATCGGTGCTTGAAAAATTACAACATAAAGTGCAGAAAAAAGTACTGTATTTTGTAACAAAATGTGCTGGCACCCTGGCTGCCAACACAGTTGCTGTAAAATTTACAATATGCTGTCTTTAAGAGTGCTGTAAAATTTATCAAGTCTGGGGAAAGTTGCATTGCTATTAGCATGCACAGAGCACGTGACAGAAAAAATATTTTTACTTCACTTATTGCTTGAATTTGCTTTCACATAATCATGCTTAAATTCAACTTCACAACATCGGCACTTGAAAAATTACAACATAACGTGCAGGAAAAATCACAATTTTTTTTTTTTTTTTTTTTTTTTTTTTTTTTTTACAGTATTTATTTCAAGTTTCATATCCTACTCTAAATAAGAATGGAATTATAAAATAAAAAATTGCGTGCTTGTATCCTCCTTTACAATAGTATTATAGGAAAGTACCCGCTAAATCTTTACGAATTAAAGTAAGCACAGAGTAATGTGAAGGGCACACGGCCACTTATATAAATCTTTTTTAAAGTGAAGGTGGATTAAGAGTATTAATATAAAATTTTTTGGTTTAAAATTTTTGTTGAAATTTTACGCTCAGAAAATAACGTTTTCAGTTGAATGACCCTAATCCCTTGAAAAGCTACTCGAAAACATTTCAAAAACTTACGGGTTGCAAAAGAAACTTTTGTTTGAGGAATATTTTTTTTAAATCTCCGAAATCTGTTGTTTCTGAGATTTCTAAAGACACTGCTTTTGGAAATCGTGGATAAGTCGGAAAAGTTATATTATGCTCGTAACTATTCTTGTTAGATCAGGCAATGTTTCTCTTTTCTTTATAGTGTACTGATATTTTGTGTGCATAATAACTGATTATTTTTTACAAACTCTTATTTTACCAATAAATTAATGGGTGTATCTAAAATTTTGAAAGTATCGATATTCAGCAGAGACTAGTAAGACTCGTGCATACATTCTCAGAAATACTTTCTTTAATTCACGGAAATATTCCTGGCAACAATCTTACCGGTAGGGGAGATGGGGGCACATGTGAACAGTTCGCATAAATATAGCTTTTTCTCATGACTGGATTAATTTCTATAAACAAAACCTACTCAATATAGTAAATAGAACTTTCTTTTATACATCGTAATTTTTTTAAAATCACCTGTATAGTTCTTCTTACATTTTTTAATAGTTTTATAAATTCGAAAAATTGTTCACATGTGCCCCATCAGCGGGGTAGTTGTGAACACACGTGGGGCACATGTGAACACAAGGAAAAAATATCCTTTGACATGCTTTTTATTCTGTTATTAATTTGTCATCGTAATCATTAGTTAATTACCTGTGAAATTCACCATAAAGAAATATATATATATATATATATATATATATCTAGTTTCTGGGTGATATGTTTAAACAAAAGATTATAAAATGAAAATAGGTAGATTTTGGGAGGGGGGGGGTGGAGGTTTAGATGATTCAATAAGTATTGCTGAAAAAAAATAAAGAAAGAAGCAATTTTAAAAAAGAAATTAAAACTTTTAAATTTTGCTCAGGGGTTTTTGTTTGGGGAAAATTTTAGGGAGGAGGCGTTTACATACTATTTATCTCAAATCTGCCGAAATACGAAAGATTCACACTGCTGTATTTGCCATATTCACTTGAAAATTATAGAGAAAAAAGGGTTTTTTAATGATTTAAAAAAAATCTCGACTATAAGTCCCCCCCTCCCCTAACTTCTTTTGCTTTTGAAAGAGGGAGGGCTTGCAATGGGGATTTTACGGTAGTTTTCAGTTTAAAGTTTTACTTTCTTAAAATATTACTCATATCTATCTCTATTCAAAGCATCATATGCATAACAGTTTTAGATATGGAAGTAAGCATCATTGCAAGGTTAGAACAAATGTAATAGAAAAATTTGCAAAATTGTTCTATGTAATACTTTTGTATTAACAATGCATAAAAAATATTGTTTTAAACTGTTTAGTAAAATAATATATAACACTTATTGAATCTTAGAAAACATTAAATTTATTTAAATTACAGTTGAATGTAAACGAGCTTTTTGCTCTTTATGTATTTGCTGAAAGATGTGTTTGATGAAGTTTCAATGCAAAATCATCTTTGTGTGAGGAAAATATCTTCTATTTCAGGAAAATTATATATAATGGAACTGATATTATTTATCATTAAGTTAACTGAAAGGAACAGAATCACAGAATGATTATTGGGTTACTTATGTACTGTTCATATCTGCCCCAACTTGTCTGTTCACAAGTGCCCCACATTTTCTGTTAAATTGATAAATCATTAACATTTCTCAATTTTAGAAGAAAAAGAACTTTATCAAAAATATTTATTAGTATTCCTAGTATATGTTAAAACACTCAAATTCAAATAAATGAATAAATAAATAAAGTTATACGCTTATCAACTTGGAAAAAAGATTTTACTTTTGAGATCTAAAAACAGTGTTTTGGCTACAGAGGACAAACAAAATGTCAAAAAGCTTCAAAAATTTTTTACCATATGTCCACAGGTGCTGTCATATTTAGTAAATTTTTTCAAATAAAAAAACTTATAATAACTATTGAAAAATGGCGATGTTCACATCTGCCCCCTGTTCACATGTGCCCCCATCTCCCCTATACATCCGAAAATTAAAGAAATTTTCGTTTTTGTTTTCGTTCTAGGACAGAAAATGTCCGTAATCTAAAAAATTGAGTTTTTTTTTTTTTTCAATACGTCTCTCGATTTTCCGTGGATCCACTTGGTTTTAAACTTGGGACTGCAGGTTTCGAAGCGAGCATCTTAACCTCTCGGCCAGCGAGAATTTGGAAAAGGGCGAGTATAAAATGAAGATGTGGGTTTTCTTCAAATGAGGGATTGATAAGGGTTGCTAAATTTCTTGTTCAGAATTTTCGGAAAGCTCGGCAATTTAAACTTAATTGCAGGGACATTTCATTGTTATGAAATAATGGTTGATGTTTTGACACTTATAGAATAATTAAACAAAAACCTAATTTGGAGAGCAAATTAAATATATATATATATTTCCTACATTGTTTAAGCCCGAGAAGGGATAGATATTAAGATATTTCATTCAATTCGTTCTACATTTAATGTTAAATTTTTGTAACAAATATGTTAAACCAATTGAACATTAAAAAATAAAAATAAAATTCATACAACCTGATACTTTAAACGCCCTAAAAACTTAGATTCCGTTCAAATGAAATCGAAATAAATCTTAGACGTTTTCTATTTTTCCGTTATAAATATATAAAATGATAAGATACATGCAAAATGCAAAACTTAAAAAAAAAATCTAAGATTTTTTTTCGATTTCATTTGAACGGAATCTAAGTTTTTAGGGTGTTTAAAGTATCAGGTTGTATGAATTTTATTTTTATTTTTTAATGTTCAATTGGTTTAACTTATTTGTTACAAAAATTTAACATTAAATGTAGAACGAATTGAATGAAATATCTTAATATCTATCCCTTCTCGGGCTTAAACAATGTAGGAAATAAATTTTGTTTTTGTTTTTAATTTGTTCTTCAAATTAGGTTTTTATTTAATATGTCAAGTTTTTTAATAACTACTGCATTCAGACGAACACATTTCAAAATTAATGGAGGGTACCATCATCAGGCTTTGATTCATGTGGTATCGTATCACAATTTGTGATGCAATTTACCTATGTATATTCAAAATGTTTCACCGGTGCAGTAATGCAAATTGCTGTACGTTGGGCAAAAACTTCCAATCTGAACGTAAAAAATCTGTTTGAAAATGTCATTTATATTTCTACTATGACGCCATAATCAACTTCTTTTTAATTCTTAAAAAAAAAATTTCAGTAATTTTTCACGTGAAAATCATTCAGCTAAAAATAGACAAATTATTATTACGGCTTTTGAATTATTGGCAACAATGAAAAAAAATCGTTAAATTTTATTGGAAAAATGTCCGTTGATTCTCGATGAAAAAAAGCAGAATTAAGGAATAATTAAGAAAAATATTTGAAAAATGTAAATAAAAATTAGCCCATGTTACTCTCTGGGTTATAATTCACTAATATGCAAAGGCATTTTATCATTCGTTTTGACCCTCACGTCAGGCAAACAGTTTCACACTTTAAATTTATAATATTATAAGAATTAGTAAAGAAAAAAAATGAGTGGCATCAGGGACAAAAAGGTGGGAAGAAAAAAATGAAAAAGTTATGAGCCCCATAGGCTTTTCTAAGTTAAATTAACATTGAGAAGTGACACTGGAAATAAATAAGTATTGCACTGCCGCGCAATACTTAAATAGAGGATAAAAATTATTACATATTAGACATATGTTTTAATAATACACGATTTGATTGTATGATGCGTAAAATATGAATATTATATTTTTAATTAAATTCGAGAAGAAATGTTTGCTTTTTTGAATAAAATCGATTTTTTAAACTTGATTGAACTACAATATATTTTTTTAATGTGTTTGTTTAGAATATATTTTACATGCGAATATTTTTTTTAACTCTCTAAAAAATAAATTGCGAATAAGTTTAAATAAATGAGAAAATTGCTATTTTACCAAATTTGGAAACATTATTTTTGTTTGTTTGTTTTTAAGTAGATTAGAAATTTTAATTTATTGAATTTTCGGTTTTTCACTTAAAAAATAAATTCGAACTTTGATATTAATACAGCCAATACGCATGCGTGCAAGGAATAAATGGAATTTCCCCCTCTTTTTCAGACTTTCGCGAAGAATTAACGGAAAAGCATATTTTTTAGGATTACGGAAATTATTTGTTTAAAAATGAGGAATAATTAAGAAAGTATAAAGTATTAAGAAAGTATAAAGACGAATTTTTCTGACAGCGTAACTTTTCGGCAATGCTCCCAAATAGGCAATAATGGTGATTCTTTAACACTATCGTTATTAAATTATTCTGTTCAATATTGCTTATCATTTTACTACTTCTATATCTTTACTCAATTTGATATCACATTATTTCAAATGAATGCTTGATAAGATAAGCTAATATCTTCTATCTGAATGTCAGATGTTACGTACAAATGACTTTTTTCATTGTATTAGTTGCTGAATTCAAAGGAAAATTTTACATCAAGATTTTTAATTTTTATGCTATTTAATTTTTACTTCCTGATTTGGTAAGTTGATAAAAAAATTTCCAATTTTGTTCCAATAGAAATTGGTCTCTCTGAGAGGTGGTCTCTTAATGGAGGTCAGGTTTAAATCTAGATTTTAATTATGGAAAAAGGGTAACAATTAATGTCACTAAAATTTATTTTTCACATTAGGAAAAAATATAAAAATTTAATTATCAAAACAAAAGTTAAAATTACATAAGTTAATTACTGCAGAGTTTTAAAAATGAATACACTGGCGTTTGCTTTCATTTTACGGTTTGATCTTTTATAACTTTTATTTCCAAGTCCTTTGGAAGTTCAGTAAATAAATGCAATTTTTTTTTTGGACAGGAACAAATAATGACGATTTCATTAATTTATTTCTTTAAGAGTTTCCTGACAGAATAAGGCAGGGGAGTTTATTCACTGTCATTCTTAATTTGTCACCAGAGTTAAATTCATTGCCTAAAAAGGCCAAAGAGGTTTAAATGCTTAAAAGTTACCGGAATAATAATTTTAAAAAAAGCTAAACTTAGTTTAGAAGCTTAGTGAATAATGCGCTCTCCGGAATCATTTTTCTAATAAATCCTTCTTCAAGCGGCCAGGAAAAAACGGAATTTGTTTCATTTTCTTCAAAGAAATGGGTTTTGGAGGGAGTTTAACTGGGATGGTCTCTGAATGGAGGTAAAATTAGAATTGAGCCTATGGGAATAAATTTCGTTCCATGAAAAAATGGTCGATCAGGGAGGTGGTCGCACAGGGAAGTTTCACTGTATTTAATAAATCTCCATTTCTTGTTATATAATGCTTTATTCAATAAGGAATTAGCTTTTAATTCAGGTAATAATTTTTCTTAAATTAAAAAATATGTAATCCTATAATGCATGCCATATTATGTAATATTTCTAGTACAACATTAAGCATCTTAATTCAGTAAAATGTATAAAAACAAAATTGCTAAGGGCTGAAAGAAAATGTGTTTTAGGCAGGATTTCGTAGATATGCATGGTATTCCTCCTGACGGTACTAGGAATTATGTCTGTTTAACATGGGATTCAGTTATAACCAAATTCCTTTTTTACAGGTTTTATCTTATATAGCAAAAAATTGAGGAATGGATTGATGATAAACAACTAAAGCCTTTTTACTCTCAACATCACCATGCCGAAAAAAAAAAAATTCGTCAAAAACCGTAAAATGTACAGATAGCAAGTTGCGGAACACCCCTTATGATTAGAAGAGATTTTTCTGTTTCTTGAAGAATATTCAGTATTTTGACTAGAGAAGTTCAGGAAATTTTGAGCTTCGATTCACGAATTTTTTGTTTTGGAGGAAAAGAGACATACGGGAAAATTCCGTTTCTAAGACGAAAAGAAACATACAGCACAGTTGCCAGAACACTCTTGTTATAGCTTAACGAAAATGTAGCTTTAGATTGGTGGATTTTAGGTAATTTTTACTTTAGATTGCGGAATTTTCTGAATTTTTGCGGGGAAATTGACAAATCAAAGCGGAAACTTTCGTGTTTTAACGAGAAATGAGTAACTGATAAAAGCTTTTATTTTATTTTATTTTTCTTTGAGAGTGTACGGTGATCAAATTTTATAACTTTTTTTATTGAGACTTTTATAAAGCTTTCATAACTTAAAAATACATAATTTTGTAAGCTTCATATATATATAATTTTTCCTTTTTCTCTCGCGAATTGATCATCTTCTTAAATTGTAATAAGTGTTATAAATCAAAAACTGTGGGAGCTGCGTGAACTACAGCCCCCGAATTCGAGTACCTTAGACTAGCTCAACGTCTGCGACTTGTCCTTTTGTGCATCAAATCATATGAATCATAAGAATTTTGCAAGATTTATCTTCATTTCAACATATATCTGTATCTCATCTATTGTCATGAATTATGATTTTCATTTTTAAAAAGTTCTTATGCTTTCGTTAAAAGTTCAATTTAGCTATATGTAATATCTTTATTTCTCCTAAGGTTATGCCTAAATAGCTGTTTACGTATTCATATTTGTAAACCTAATTTTATGATGTATTTTCATGTTCATTTTAATGACATGTTTCGTGACATACATGCGATAACACTGAAGAGTCAAAATATTATGACCATCCCCACATTTTGCAATGCACTCGCCTGCATGACGTGGAAGGCAAGTAATCAGGTGGGAATGGTATTTAACTACTGCAAGGGAATCTGAGAAATTATTTTTGCGCTTACTTCTGTGATGAGGATGCGCCTGTGATGGGGAAAGGCTGTTGATCTAAATAACTTTGATAGAGGGCAGAATTCAATGGCCCGACAGTTCAGAATGAATATCTCCGAAACTGTACGACTCGTGTGTAGTTCGTGACATATCACTTTTAGGACTTATGCAAAGTAGATGAATGACGGTGAAACCATCAGTAGACGCCATGGTGTTGGATGTCCACTGGTTATCAAAGAAAAAGGACGTCGGAGACTCTCCCGCTTGATAAAGCAAAATCGAAGCCAATGACTGGATCAACTGGCATCCCAATACAATGCAGGTCATAGTAGAATTGGTTCGGGGCACACAGTTCATATGACTCTGTTGAATATGACACCACGCAGCAAACGATCCACTCATGTGCCTCTGTCGACCAAACATCATCGCCAAAAACGCCTACACTATGCTCAAGTACATCGTGATTGAGCCATAGATCATTGGCAAAGAGTTGCATGATCGGAAGAATCTCGATTCATCCGTCAACACGTCGGTGGGCGTGTCAGGGTACGCTGTCTTCCAGGCGGGCTGTTGCCCCCTTTCTATAGCAGATTATACACAGGCTTGTTGTGACGATATTATACTACCTTCTCATGGGCGTCTCTGGGACCTGTGGTTGTGGTAGAATCGACCATGAAGGCCGCGAACTACCTGAACATCACTGCGAACAAGTTGCACCCTTAAATTGTATCTGTCTTCCCAAATGGAGATGCAGTCTTCAAGCAAGACAACGTTTCATGTCCCTGGGCTCGAATGTGATGGAGTGGTTCCAGGAACATAATACTAAATTCCAGTTAACGTCCTAGTCACCTAACTCAGTTGATCTAAATCCGATAGAATGAATTTGGGTGTCATCGAACGGTAGCTCAAAGCCGAAAAAGAATTAGGTTGGAATATCCCGGATTTGCGTGGCCGCTGTTTGAAAATCTGGTAAAATCTGTCTTCGGCTATCTACATAAGACTTGTGGTATCCATACCAATGTGGGTTGCAGCTGTTTTGCGTGCCAAATGTGGACCAACGCGTTGTTAGGTAGGTGGTCATAATGTTTTGGCTCATCAGTGTAATTAAGTTTTTTGGAACATTATTATTTCACCGAATGCCGTGAATTCATGAAAATTTCAGCTTCTAAAGCATTTTTCGTGAATTTTTGAAACTACATTAGAAGATTTACACAATCATTTAATCAATTTTAGAAGGATTTTGCAATTAAAATAAATAAATAAAATTTGAATTTATAGGGATTTCGTGCAGTATCCATAACTTCACTCAAATCTTTTATTTAACTCTTTATCTACTGATGGTACTTATAAGTACGATTAAAATATATTGCTATAAAATTAATTTAATGCATCGATTAGTTGTAATACAGTTTAGAATGAGTTACAGATACATTACTTTATTTTTTCCAAAAGCATTATTGGTTACACAAAACAAAATATTATTTTTAAAAGGATTATTTATTTTGCCTTTGCATCTTTTCAACTTTCTTGGTGTTGTGTGTGGGGGGGGGTGGGATTTTTCAATTCGAAAATATTTCTATATTTCTATTGTAAAAACATTATATTTGTAATTTTCCTAATTCTACAAAATACTGAGAAAAAGATTTAAAATAAAAGATTTGAGTGGGGTTATAAATATTGTACAAAATGCCTATAAATTCAAATTTAATGAATCCTTCTAAATCCTTCAATCCTTATAAAATTTATTAAATGATTATGTGAATCTTCTAATGGAATTTAAACAATCCACGAAAAGTGCTTTAGAAGATAAAATTTTCATGAATTCATAATTCAGTACATAAAGAGTTAAAATATACTTTTAGTATTTCTTAGAATTAGGAAATGTACAAATATAATGTTCTTAAAATAGAAATATTTCCGAACTAAAACTCCCCCTTCCCAATCTTTCAACGTCACGAAAGCTGAAAATATGCAACGGCAAAAGAAATCATCCTTTTAAAAATATTTATGTTTTGTGAAACCAATAATGCTTTTGGAGCAAGATAAAGTAAAGTATCTATAATTCATTCTAAACTGTATTAACAACTAATCGATGTATTAAATTAATCTGATAACAAGTTATTTTATTGGTACTTCAAAGTATCGTCGGGGAATAAAGGATTAAAGTAGAAAACCATAGTTTTATTTCTTATTTTCATATTCTTTCTACAGATATATATTTTTTATATATACTGAAGAGCCAAAACATTATGACTCCCTACGTAATAACAAATGGGTCGCCTTTGGCCCTCAAAAAAGCTACAACCCGCCTTGGCATAGATGCCACAAGTCTTTGGTAGAGGGCTGAAAACAGATTATACCAGATGTTAAAACAGCAGTCACGCAAATCCGGGATATTAAAACATGGTTGTTTTTGAGTTCTGAACTGTCGTTCTGAGAAACACCAAATATGCTCTATCGCAGGGCTGTCCAACTGGCGGCCCGCCAACTTCTTATTCAGCATATTTCTTTTTTCAAACCGAGGTCTCCAAAGTTTCTTCTTGATCGCTCTTTCACTCCTTTCATTGTATTGTAAGAAAAAGGTAGATGACATCTGCAGGTCAAGGTCAAGCAATCCTACCCTGCACGCTGGTGTTCAAACAAATTCCTAGAAATATACTCTGTTTAAAGTTACTGATTTTTGCACACGCATTAATTTTTTCCGCCAAAAAGGCGCTTTTCCTTGATTATTAGTAATCCGCTACGCTTCCAGCTAACTCTGGTTGCTACGCAACGGCTGCAATTCAGCTAACATAGCGGAGGAGACAGGGAGGGAAGAGAGAAACATTTCAGATAAGCAAAACCTGCCCGCAATTGGTTAAACGCTGACGCTGCGGCCTTTGTTGATTTCGAAAAACAAATTGAGAGCTTGCGCTCGTCAACTCTCCGCTCCTTTCAACTGATGATCTTGATCTGACTGGTTGCGACGAATGTTAGGTTTTCAGATAAGGTTGCAGATTTTGGATACGAAGTAAACCTCTCTTGTACCGTAGCTATATTTTTTGGGGAACGTGTGAAAACTAATTTTATTATTGATTGTGAATATTTCATCTTCCAACGATGAATAAGAAACGGAAAATAGACAGTGAGAACCGAGTGTTCCAGGACCGCTGAGAAACCCAGTATTTCATGACGAATAGAAACGGCAAACTCCAGTGCTTGATTTGTGTTATATATTGTTATTATTGTGTGGCAACATATTATTATGATCGAAGGGATGGCAACACTGTGTGTTGTTGAGTTTGTATGATATTTGCTAGCTGAAGCTAAGCAGCATGTTGAAGTTTATCTTATTCAATAAATAATGTTATTCTTAATAAAGTAACTAATAATTTAAAAAAATAGAACATGGCGTAGTCGAAATTCAACGGACCGCGGATATTTGAAAAGTTAAGTAAAGCATGGCAAATGAATATTGTCGACCACCGGTAGGCTTAATCCTAGAAGGCAACGTGGCTGAGAGCTGGAGAAAGTTCAAACAAAGTTTCACTATTTATATGAAAGCTTCGGGTCATGATAAAAAGGAACCTGACGTGAAAGTTGCCATACTACTGAATGCGGTGGGTGAAGAAGCTATAGAACTTTTCAACACTTTCGAGCTGTCAGACGATGACAGAAATAATTATGACAAAGTCTTAGAAGCATTTGAAAAACATCTCAGTCCAAAAACAAACGTTGTTGTCGAAAGATTTGTGTTCAATAACCGCGTTCAAGACATCCATGAAAGTTTCGACGTATTTTTTACTGACCTAAAAAAGTTAGTGAGGTCATGTGAGTTTGGCGTCCAAACTGACAGTGTTGTTCGAGATAGAATTGTTCTCGGAATCGCCGACAACCGGATTGCAAAAAAGATTATTACGTGAAGGTGGAGATTTGTCTCTAGCTAGAGCTGCAGAGATGTGTAAGGCTGCAGAACTTGGAAAAAAACAAGCCCAGGCTGTACAAACTAGAAATGTAGATGCTGTTACCAAGAAACAGGCGCCCTCTTACATAAAAAATAGGTTGTCTTCCTACAAGAACTCTGGAGGTGAGAGTACTTCACAGTATAGTCAGAACCATGCATCACAATTTACTTTGAACAGTGCTTCACAAAATATTCAGAATACTGTTTATTTATGCAAGAAGTGCAACAGGAAACATAAAAGATCAGAATGCCCAGCTTTTGGCAAGCAGCAGTGGTGTAGTCGTAAAAAAACAGAGGGTATACGCTCTAAGCAGAGGGTATACGCTGAAGGCAGAGCGTATACCCTAGAGTGTATATACTATAGCTTTCTTGAGAAACAGAGGGTATACGGTGTTCCTTAAAAAAATCCAGAGGGTATACCCCCGTATACCCTCCACTACACCCCTGGCAAGCAGTGTTTCAAATGCATCCAATTTAATCATTTTTCTTCTGTGTGTAGAATGCGTTACATTCAAGATGTAACCTATAGTGAAAATAAATCGGAAGAACAGTATTTTTCTTGTTCTGATTCCCATAATGATTTTTTATCGACTCTGTAAGTGTTCTTGAGGTAGGTAAAGTGACTGTAACAAATGAATGGACTAAGGATGTATATATATGTGGTCGTAGTATTAATTTTAAATTAGATACTGGTGCACAAATTAGTATTTTACCTTTACATGTTTTTTCTGTTTTAAATAATGGATTTAAATTTGAAGATACTAATATAATATTGGAAGCTTATGGTGGCTCTAAAATTAAACCTACAGGTATGATTAATTTAATGTGTAATGTTGATAATAATCAGGCTAATGTGAATTTTGTTATTATTGATAATATTAAGGCAAAGCCTATTCTTGGATTAGAAGCATGTGTTAAACTAAATCTTTTAAAGTGTGTTTCTAAAAGTGATAATGTATCTATAAATATGAATATAACTAAGTTTATTGAGAATAACATGGAAGTATTTACAGGGGTTGGGAAATTTGAAGGGAAGTATGCTATTAAAATGAAAAAAAATTCAGTACCTATTGCTCGTCCTCCTAGAAGAATCCCAGTTAGCTTACGTCCTAAATTACAAGAAAAACTAAAAAAGCTAGAAAATCAAGGAATTATTGTCAAAGTTGATAGTCCACAGGGTTGGGTGAGTAATTTAGTTGTGGTAGAAAAACCTGATGGCTCAATCAGACTCTGTTTAGACCCCCCAAGATCTAAATAAAGCAATAATTAGAGATGATGTTATAATACCTAAGGTTGAGGAGCTTGTTTCCAAATTATGTAACAAAACATTATTTACAGTACTTGATCTTAAAGATGGGTTTTTTCAAATTGAATTAGATGAGGAAAGCACCGATTTGTGTACTTTTAGTACCCCATTTGGATGTTATAAATTTTTGCGACTTCCAATGGGATTATCGTGCGCACCTGAAATATTTCAGAAAAGAAACGAGGCAAATTTTGGGGATATTGAAGGGGTTTTAATTTATTTTGATGATCTCCTTATTGCAGCAGATACTCCAGAACAACACGATGAAGTTCTGGCTAAAGTTATTAAAAGAGCTAAAGAATTGAATGTAAAATTCAATAAAGGTAAAATACAACTTAAGGTACCTGAAGTTAAATATTTAGGGTATGTGTTTAATTCTAATGGTATGAAACCTGATCCTGACTATGTACAAGCAAATAATTGATATGCCTGAACCTACAAATAAAACTGAGCTTCAAAGGATATTGGGTATGATCAATCATCTCAGGCAGTTTATACCCCAGGCATCCACAACATCTGCTCCTTTAAGAGAGCTTCTAAAAAAAAAGTAACTTGGCAGTGGATGCCTGTCCACACAAATGCTCTTAAAGCATTAAAGAGTAAAATTTCAAATGCTCCTGTATTAGGAGTATTCAACAGTTCTAAACCTGTAGTGATACAAGCAGATAGTTCAAAAGATGGGTTGGGTTGTTGCATGTTGCAGGGTGGGAAGCCAGTTGCATTTGCTTCTCGCAGTTTGACAGAAACAGAAAAAGGATATGCCCAAATTGAAAAGGAATTTTTAAGTATTGTCTTTGCTGCAACTAAATTTCATTATTTTATTTATGGTAGACAAGTTGAAGTGTTAACTGATCACAAGCCATTAGTTTCTGTTATGAATAAAAATGTAGGTAGTGTAGTGTCCCCTAGGTTGCAACGAATGAAAATAAAATTGTTGAAATATCAATTAAATCTTAAATATTTACCTGGTAAGTACATGTATGTAGCTGACTTATTGTCAAGATCATTTATTGTAAAACCCATGAAAAATGATGTGGAAATGACGGAAATGGTTCATAGTTTAACTAAACATTTGCAAATTAGCGAGTTTAGGAAAAATGAGTTTAGGGAGGCAACACTTTCTGATGTTGTTCTTGTACATGTTTTGAAATTTTTTGATGAGGGTTGGCCCACCAATGGTAGAAATATCCCAACTGAAGCTCAGGAATATTTTAAATATAGGGATAATATATATATATATAGAAGAGGGACTGGTATTTTTAAATGACAGAGTAATAGTACCAATACACTTAAGAGCCGAAATGTTAAAATTACTCCATGGGGCTCATTGTGGAATGGAAAAGGCTAAAGCTAGGGCCAGATAGGTTTTATTTTGGCCGGGGATAACAAAAGATATTGAAGATATGGTATCCAGATGTAAAATATGTGAGAGATACAGGCCCAGAAACATAAAGGAGCCTTTGATACATCATGAAATCCCAAACTTACCTTATGAAAAAATCGGGATAGATATTTGTGAGTTTGGGGGCTACAGTTTTCTCGTTATCGGTTGCTATTTATCCAAATGGTTAGACATAATAAAGTTATCCAACAAAACAGCAGATGAAATAATACCAAAATTAAAGGCAGTTTTTTCCAATCATGGCATACCTAAAGAAATTGTTTGTGATAACATGCCATTTGACAGTAGTAAATTCAATGAATTTTTTCGAAAATGGGGAATTGAACTCACCCATAGTAGTCCCAGATATCCAAAATCAAATGGATTTGCTGAAAAAATGGTGGGTATTGCCAAGGGTATTCTCCGTAAATCTAGCACTGAAACGGATAAAATCAATGGAGCATTGCTTGAACATAGAAATACACCTATCAGTGGAATGAATGTTTCTCCTGCTCAGATACTTATGAGAAGATGTCTTCGAACTAAATTACCTGCAACAGTTTCTATTTTGCAACCAAAAATAATACAATTTCAGGACACATTAAAAATAAAAAGGGATAAGAGTAAATTTTATTATGACAGACAGACCAGAGAACGGCCAGACTTTAGTGGAGGGTAAAGTGTTCTTTTGAGGGTCAATAATATTTGAAAACCAGCTAAAATTGTAAAAAAATGTAAGAATCCTAGATCATATTTAGTAAAAACTGTAAGAGGTAATATATTAAGACGAAATTCTTTTCATTTAAGAAAGCGAAAAAATTCATTTCAAGATTTTTATGATAATATTGATACTCCAGAGATAACTGACATTCAAAGGGAAAGGGGGAATATTGTACATCCAAATGATTTGCAGAATCAGAGTACAGAAAATAGTAACAGTGGATATGTAACAAGAAGAGGTCGTCTTGTAAGACAACCTTATCGTTTCAGAGATTATGTTGTGTAATGTTACAGGGAAGGTGTTATATATTATGTTATTTTATTTATATTGTAATTTGTGGTGGAGGTGTTATATATTGTTATTATTAATATTGTGTGGCAACATATTATTATGATCGAAGGGATGGCAACACTGTGTGTTGTTGAGTTTGTATGATATTTGCTAGCTGAAGCTAAGCAGCATGTTGAAGTTTATCTTATTCAATAAATAATGTTATACTTAATAAAGTAACTAATAATTTAAAAAATAGAGCAAGTTGTATGCAAGTTGTGGCTGTGTGCAAAGAATATAATGTCAAAACAGGAAGGGAGCCACAGTAAATATCAAGGAGAAGCAAGATCTCTGATAGTTTCAGAACTGAAATTACAACTGCAAAAACAAACTGGGATGTTTACTCAAGTAAAATCTGATCAGTACAATGCTTTGCATCCTTCGTATGCAATTTCACTTGAGCTTGCTAAAGCGAAAAATCTTACACTGATGGCGTCGTTGTTAAAAAGTGTGCTGTAGAAATGGCAAAAGCATTTGGTGATAGCAAAATGGCTAAGCATTTTCATTCAGTTCCAGCTTCTCATCAGACCGTCCAACGAAGAGTTGCCGAAATGGCTGACCAAATACAACAGAAATTGTCCTGCGAGATTGAAAAATGCTGCTATTTCTCCTTGTGTATCGACGAGAGTACAGACCAGTCGGACGTTAGTCAACTCTTGATTTTCATTCGCATTGCTAACGAAGACTTTGAGATCCTTACCATGTGTTCTCTTCACTTCACAACAAAGGGAAGGGACATATTTGAAGCAGCGATGAAAGCGGTCAACAGTGTCGGAGGTTTTGAAAAGTGTTCCGTCCTAGCTACAGACGGTGCAAAGACAATGGTAGGATCAAAGATAGGATTGATTGGATGTTTTAGAGAGAATGGAATGAAATGCCCTGCACTTCATTGCATCATTCACCAGCATGCTTTATGCGGGAAATCGGTGAAGCAAACTGAAACCCTCCAAAAAGTTGTGAAAGTCATCAACATGATCAGAGGCGGCAACAGGACTCTTATGCATCGGCAGTTCCGTAACTTTTTGGATGAAGTTGAAGCAGAATACCGAGACCTGCTTATGTACAATCAAGTTAGGTGGCTTAGTGCCGGAAACTGCCTCAAGAGATTTTTCAAGTTGAGAAAAGAAATCCCTCTTTTCCTTCACCAGTTTTCTCCATCAGAAAACCTTGAACAAGAACTTTTAAGCATGGATTTTTCACGTCACCTGGCATTTATAACTGATATTACTGGCCACCTCAACGATGTGAACTTAAAACTACAAGGAAGAGGCCAACTGATGTCTGACCTAATGGCACACATCAATGAGTTTAGAAACAAGCTGAAAATTTTTCATGCAACTTTGGGAAAAAAATAACTTATCTCACTTCGCCAGCTGCAGTCGTTTGGCGTCAGAGTGTGAGGAAGTGCTGGATTTTTCTGAATTTTGCCCTGACTTGCAGACTATTATTGATGAATTCAACACGAGATTTTCAGATTTTGAGAGCATCAAGAATGACGTGGCTCTGTTTAGTAATCCAGTCACAGCAACTTGAAGAACAACCGGCTAACCTACAATTAGAGCTCCCTAGGTAGCACACAGATATCGGCCAATGTCCCGATCAATATTGGCCGATATCTTGAAAGTCACCGAATGTCAGACGTAAATTTACAATATCTGCCGATATTCACAGATATAACTTAAAATTAGTTTTTAAAAGAAAGCATCCAAACGATTTTTTTGCATTACTTATAACATTATAATACGTAAATAGTCTAAACAATAAAATTTTACTATTTTACTATTTTTAGAAAACTTGTATTTTTAATGCCTTGTTTTTGATATTTTATTTACAGTGGCCAATGTCGTATAAATGATATTAGCATTCCAACATTCAGAGATATCTGTCGACATTCATAAAAACAATATCATTTTTCAGACATTTCAAGATATCTGTCGACATTTAGCTTATCTGACGAAGTTTGTAATCTTGACTAAAGTGAATAGAAAGTTCTGAAGGACCGCCCATTTTTATAGTTTTCGCTGGCCATGAAATTTGCGTTATATAAAAATTCTCTTTAGAAATCTATAGTTATTTATATATGTGTATATATTTGAAAAAAATACATAGAAATCTATTGAGATTAGTATGGAAAATTTTCTGTAGTACAATTTATATAGAAATTTATAGAGATTGCAAAATAGAAAAATTTCTCAAGAAAAGAATTTCATATTAAAATCTATTGATAGTGCTAATAAAAACTTAATAAGGAAATCTGTAGTTATTGCTCTAGAATTATTTGTATTTAAAATAATAATGTAGTGCCTATAACGATGTTAAAATATAACAATTGTTAGTTTTATAAAAAACGAAAGATGCTTTTTTTATCACATAAAGTTTTTCAATAAAAAAGAGATCAATTTATGTATTTTTTAATGGATACTATGTTTATCTTTTTAAAATGCTCTCGAATTTCAGACTTTTAAAATAATTTTATTTTTTATTATAGAAAGAATATAAGTTTAGTTTCAAAAGTAGGTCATTAGTTTTCAGCATAATTTCTTTTTAAATTTCTAACAAACTTAATAATAAAAAGTGATATTTAAATAAATATATTGAAAAAGTATGAGATAATTAAGGGGGACGTGTACCCTCCAGTTTTTGACTATGAATTTTTACTTCTTATCTTCGTAATGAAAAGATTGATACATATTCTTTACAACTGGCATTTAGTGAAATATAATATCAAAATTTTCATTTAATATATTTTATTTTGTTATATATTCAGCAAATAATTAATAATTTTCAAATTTTTTAGCTAGATCTAATAAAATCAATCCTGTTAACATTTCCGAATTATTGAATTTAGCGTTTGCTAGTGCTGCCATCTGCCTTTCAAAAGTAAAAATAATATTCCATATAACATCTTTTCCGTACATTTTTAATTTTAAACACTAGCAAAT
Organism: Maratus speciosus; assembly: GCA_963932465.1. NCBI lineage: Eukaryota > Metazoa > Arthropoda > Arachnida > Araneae > Salticidae > Maratus > Maratus speciosus. The sequence continues at coordinate 138,045,714 of OZ010797.1, read as the reverse complement.
AAGCCACAAAAAATTTAATTTGGGTCTCGAAAATTCAGATTAGTACCAAGCTTCAATATCTTTTATGAACAGCAATTATATTTAAGAAATTTAGTCGATTTATCGGAGTTTTATCATAATATCAACGAGATTACATTTTGGCGAGTGTGTTGGCGATTTAATGTTACCAGTTCTTTTGGCAACCCCTTTGTTAGGGTGGGGTTTCAATTGATGCGTTGGAAGATTAATGTTTTCCTGTGCTATTTCTGTATAGAATGTATGTATGTATATTCGAACTGCTGCGACAAGGAAAGTGGATACTCAGTTTATTCCATTATCATTTGAAGTTTGCAATTTGAATGGGAATTTATTTGTTTATTTATTTTTAATGTGAGTGTAAAACAAAGGTTTTACCAACCAGGCAAAGTTCGGTGGTATTTCTTTTAAAGCATGGCTATGACTATAATTCATAATCAATCAGCAATTTGTATTACAATAAAAAAAATTCTAATTTTTTAATCAAAGGTTTTATAGCAAGTGAACTTGTTCCCTACTTCTGTAAGTACAGTTAAACGTCTATGACAGTTCCTCCCTGATAATGGACACCTTTATTAAGAGTACATTTCCCCCTCTCCCTAACAATTATTTGTGCATTTTTACATCTCAATAGCGGGCACCTCCGAATAGTGGACAAATTATACTCTCCCGAGGTTTCCGTTATTCAGAGATTTTCTGTATTTGTTTATTATTATATTGTGTGGGCGGGGGGGGGGGGGATAAACTACCTAGCTGCGATTCTTTTCTGAATTTTCCGAAAATTTAAGGCATTCATTTCCGAAAGTTCATAAAATTCGATCAATCCGAAAATTCGGACATAAAAAATATCGCAAATTTCGACAAATGGTCGTCGGTTTGGTTTTTGGTTTTGTGTTTATGACGGCCAATTATCAACACGTGGGATATAGGCCCTGGGGGGGGGGTGCCCTTCGTGGGGGTCTTTCTAAGGGAACCTAACCCGTATTTACGCATGGGAACCACGGTTTCGAAGAAAACCACGAAAACTCCGAAACGGTTAGGCCGACGGGCGCGATTGGGTTCAAACCCAGCACCTCCCGTCTACCAGCTTCGAGAGCAGAACCTCTCAGCCACTGGTGGGGCCAAAATGGTCGTCGGAAAAATTAATTTTGTCAACTGTTTGCAGAAAAAAAAACGTGAATTTCAACAAAGAATCGCGTAAAAGACACAAATTTCGTCAAAGATTCGCGGAAAAACGCAAGTTTCTTCAAAAAATCGCGAAAAAATCCCCAAAATTTCTTCAAAAAATCGCGAAAGAACCGCAAATCTCGTCAAAAGATCTCGAAGACTCAAAATTCGTCAAGGGATCACAAAAAACGCGATTTTCGTCAAAGGGCCGCGGAAAAACGCGTAGTTAGTGCCGGGAGTGGATTTCTCATCCCCACCCCCCTCTGCTGTAACTTTTCAGAAAATTTGCTGTGAATTTCAGAAAATTTTTCTTTTTACTCAGAATCACCCTTGAACTACCTTTTTACCCCTAGGCTATATTTCTTTAGGCACCCCTTCCCTTCAAAACGATATATTTCAGTGTTTTCTGGTACTAAAAAAGGAAAGAAATACTTTTAGTGCAGGTAAAAACATTGAAATTTCATAAAACTGAAAGTGTCATAATACCGCAAGTGGGGATTTTTTTAATTTCCTTCCTAGATGTAGGACAATATTTTTGTAAATATAAGGTATTAGGACCCAGGGGCCATATAAAAAAAATCATATTTAAATATATATATATATACAACCCCTTATGAAACAAAAGATTGATTTATACGCTTTTTTACAATTGGAAGAATATTTCATCAGCAGTTTAAAGGATAATAAAAGTCACCTCTGTATAAATAAATCCCAAACTGGTAGCTGAAAAATTCGAAGTATCCAATATTTTCTTCTTATGGATACGAAAAAAAAATTAAAAGTCGAGTAGCACTTGGAATACCATCTAGATGGTAATTACCTGCAAGATTTGATGAATGAAACAAAGAAAATTGGTTGAAAACATTACTTCAGTAGCGGATTTTATTTACAGAGAGCAAAATATGTCTTTTTTAATAAAAGTAATTATTTTATTTTGTTCAGTATGTGCAAAGGTGATTCTGTTCAGATTCATCCGAAAATTTACGGCTTTCGGTTCCAAAAACACTTTAAAATCGATCATCAGTCTGAAAATTTGGGATAAAAAAAGACGCGAATTTCGACAGATGGTCGCTGAAAAAAATCAGTTTTGTTAATCGTCCGAAGAAAAAAATCGGCAACTTCGTCGAAGTATCGCGGTAAAAACGCAAAATTCGTCGAAGATTGCAGAGAAAAAGCAATTTCGTCTAAGGATCGCAGAAAAAAGTGAATTTTGCCGAAGGAGTCGGGGAAAATACGGAATTTTATCAAAGGGCCGCTAGAAAAACAAATTAAAAACACGGATTTCATCAAAGGTCCGTGAATTTCAGCGAAGGATCGCGAAAATAATGTGAATTTCGTTGCAGAATCGTGAAGAAAATGAAGTTTATAAAAAGGATGCTTAGAAAACGCTAATTTCGTCAAGGTATTTCGGAAGAAACGAGAATTTCGTCAAAAGATCGCAAAGAAGCAAATTTAATCAAAGTATTGCAGAAAATCCGTAAATTTCGTCAAAAGATCCTGAAAAAAAAGCGAATTTCGTCAAAAGGCTGAATTAAAAACGCTAATTTCGTCTAAATATCGCGGGGAAAACGCAAATTTCGTCGAAGGATTGCGGAAAAGTGAAATTTTCGAATATCACGAAAAAGTAGCAAATTTCTAGAAAGGACCGCGGGAAAATTCGAATTCGTAATAGGGCTGCGGAGAAACGAAAAATTCGTAAAACGACCAAGGAAAAAACTTAAATTTCGTCAAAGGACCTCGAAAAACGAGAGTTAAATAAATAGAGAGTTTCAGAAAAATATTTCGCCAAACGGCCGCGAAGAAAAAACGTGAATTTTGTGAAAAGGCCGCTAGGAAAAACACGAATTTCGTCAAACGGCCGCGGTTATAAAACGCGAATTTTGTCGAAGGATCGCGGAAAAAAACGGAAATTTTGTCGGCGAATTGTGAACTAAATATTTTAGTCAAAATGCTGCTTAAAAAATGCTATCTTAACGATATTAAAAAATGCTTATGCTTTCGACGAAGTATTGAGGAGAAAATGCGAATTTCGTCAAAGAGCCGCTAGATAAAAATGCGAATTTCATTGAAGGGCCGCGGAGAAAAGCCAATTTTATCGAAAGATCACGAAAAGATAGCGAATTTCGTCAAAAGGCTGCGGAAAACGCAAACTTTGTCAAATGTCCTCAGAAAAAATGCAGTTTTTTCAAAACACCGCGAAAAATGCGAATTTCGTGAAAGGGCCGTACAAAAAAGGCGAATTTCGTCAACAGATCACGAAAAATGAGAATTTCGCAAAGGGCTTCGGAAAAAAAGTTAATTTTGTCAAATGGCCGCTATAAAAAAAACACGAATTTCGTCGAAAGGCAGTATAGAAACTCAAAGTTCGCGAAACGGTCACGAAAAGTAAACGAGTTTCATCGAAAGGCCGGAGAAAATCGCGAATTTCGTCAAAGGGCTGCGAAAAAAATGCAAATTTCGTCAGAGGTTCGCGGAAACAAGAGATTTTTTGTCAAAGGGTCGTGCAAGAAATGTTAATTTTCCCAAAGGGCTACGGAACGAGAACGCGAATTCTGACAAAGGACCACTATCAAAAACACGACTTTCGTCAAAAGCAGCGTAAAAAACACAAATTTCGTCGGATGATCGCGAAAAAACGCGAATTTCGTCGGAAGATCGCGGAAAAAGAAAAGAATTTTATCAAAATGTTGCTTTAAAAACGTTAATTTCGTCAAGGTATCTCGAAAAAAAAAGTGAATTTCGGTGGAAGATCTTGGAAAAAGAAAAGAATTTTATCAAAATGCTACTTAAAAATGCTAATTTCGTCAAAGTATCTCGAAGAAAAACGCAAATTTAGTAAAAGGATCGCACAAAAACGCAAATTTCGTCAAAGAGTGGCGGAAGAAATTCGAACTTCGCCAAAGGACTGCAAAAGAAATCCAAAATTTGTCACACAGTAGTAAAAAAAAAAAAAAAAAAACGCGAATTTCGACAAAATACTCAGAGAAAAAATGCGAATTTTGTCAAATTGCCGCCAGGAAAAACACTTATTTCGTCAAAAGGCCGCAAAAAACGCAAATTTCGTCAAAGAATCGCGGAAACAGGATAATTTTGTCAAATGGTCGCGGATGAAATGCGAATTTCGCCAAAGGGCTGTGGGAAAAAACATGAATTTTGTCAAAGGGCATATTAAAAAATACATGAATTTCGTCAAAGGGCTGAGGAAAAAACCTCTAATTTTGTAAAGGGGCAGCTAGAAAAAACACGAATTTCATCAAAAGGTAGCGTAAAAGCGCAAATTTCGCGAAACGGTTGCGGAAAAAAACACTAATTTCGTCAAAGGTTCGCAAAAAGGGGAATTTTGTCAAAGAGTCGCGTAATAAATGCTAGTTTCGCCAAAGTGTTGAGGGTAAAAAAGCGAATTTTGTATTGGGTCTTCTAGAAAAAGCACGAATTTCGTCAAAGAACTAAAGAAAAACGCAAATTTTGACAAAGGACCACTTGAAAAAACACGAATTTCGTCAAAAGGCATCGTAAAAAACACAAATTTCGTCGAAGGATTGCGATTGCAAATGTAAATTTTGTCGGTAATTTGTGGGAAAAAAGAATTTTGTCGAAAAGTTACTTAAAATACGCTAATTTGTCAAAGTATTTTGGGAAAAATGCGAATCTCGTCAAAGGGTTGCTGTAAAAATGAGACTTTCGTCGAAATGCAGCGGAAAAACGTGAATTTCGTCAAAGGGCTGCTGAAGAAACGCAAATCTCGTAAAAGGATCGCTGGAAAATGAGAATTTCGTCAAAGTCTGTGGAAAAACTGCAAATCTCGTCGAAGGACGCGAAAAAAATGTGAATTTCGTCGGAGGATCGTAAAAAAAAAGAATTTTGTCAAAAGGCTGCTTAAAATCCTCAAATGTCATCGAAGTATCTCGGAAGAAACACGAATTTCGTCAAAGGATCGTAAAAGAGCGAATTTCGTCGAAGGGCCGCAGAGAAAACTCGAATTTCGTCAAAAAGCTCAAATAAGCGGTAATTTCGTCAAAGAACTGCTAGAAATAACGTGAATTTCGCCAATGGGCCGCGAAAAAAACGAGAATTTTTTCAGAGGATCGTGAAAAAAAATGGAAATTTTGTCATAGGATAGCAGAAAAAACGCAGTAGTCTCTTTAGAAAACAGTTCACCCGTTTATGTTTATTATTGCAGGCATAATTTTTAATCAGAAACAAGATACTGAATTAACTTTAGAAAAATTGCGTTAACCTGAATCGAACTTGCAGGAATCTACACTTAACCTGAAATTGACCCGACCGAAAACAGAGTTAAACCGATCTGGAAAAAAATAGAGGATTCCCCACCCCACCCCCTTTTTTTCCTGTAACTTTTTTAAAAAATTTGCTGTGGATTTCAGAAAATATTTTTTTACTCAGAATTGCCCCTGAGTAATGCGATTGAAATTGTAAAATTTAAAAAAGTGAAATATTCAGTTTTTAGCTCACAGGCTATCAAAGCCTAAGAGCTAATGTGCCCGCAGATTCTGTATGTTCGTACGTACGTATGTATGTATGTACGTATGTACGCACGTACGTAACGCGATAACTCTTGATAGAAATATCCGATTTGCTTCAATTTTCTTTCACGGTTCATTCTCATAAGGCGCTTCCCTGATTAGTTTTGGGGGTTCATTGGTTAAGTATAAAGGGGGATCGGAAGGGTACTATCCCCTTAATTTAGAAAATGTGTTTTCTTATCCGAATTGCTTCACATTTGGTATACCGGTTTATAACGGTATGGCGCTTCCTTTATTAGTTTTGGGGTTCATTGGTTAAGTATAAGGGAGGGTACGGGGGGGGGGGGGGGTCTAATCCGCCCTTAACTTAGATAAATGGGTTTTTCGTGCATAATTATCAGATTTGGTTTAATTTTGGTATACCGGTTATTTCTGATAAGGCGCTTCCCTGATTAGTTTTGGAGGTTCATTGTTTAAGTATAAAGGGGGAATCGGGGGGGGGGGCTGTAATACCCCTTAATTTACAAAGATGAATTTTCGTATCCGATTTGCTTCAAATTTGGTATATCGGTTTATTCTGATAAGGCGCTTCCCTGATTAGATTTGGAGATTGATAGTTTAAGTATAAAAGGGGGATCGGGGGAGGTGCAATATCCCCTTAATTTAGATAAATGGATATATTTTTATCCGATTTGCTTCAAATTTGGTATACCGGTTTATTCTGATAAGACGCTTCCCTGGTGAGATTTGGAGGCTCATTGGTTAAGTATAAAGATGTGAAATAAGGAGGAGGCTAATCCCCCCTTAATTTATTTTTCGAAAGGTATTATTCTTTGAAATAAAAGTATAATTTACAATTAGTGTGAATAGACTGTGAGCTCAATGCCATTAGTTTAACTGGGCACTTTTCTTTTTTAATACTGTGTGTGTCAGCAGGGTTCGACTGGGTCAGATTTTTCTCCGTAGACCATAATGTATTGGAATTCTTTTGAGTGTCCCTGTAAAAAAGGTGTAACTGCTACACGTTTCAATTTCAATACCGAACATGCCATGGTGAATATCAATAACATATATCAGTTTCATGATGATCTGACTACATTTACGCGAGTTAGAGCTACGACAGATGGCAGACAGACAAACCGTATGCATAATCACTTTTCAGCTACGATGGAAAGTTTTAAAAAATTAATTTCAGGTATCCAAAATTAAAATCCGCCATGTTTGCATATTTATTTATGCTCCAGAGTGGTTAAGATAGAAAAAATCTAATTGATGTAATGATTGTAATCTTTGAAGAAATTAACATTTTCATTTTAATGTTAGTCACTCCGTAGACGCGAGGAAAAAAAATCTGTCGATTACGCTTTTTAACACCTTCTAATATAGTTGTAAAGTGTTTTTGTATTCGATTTGTCTGCCGTCTGTCTGATCTCTAACTCACGTAAATGCCGCCAGATCGTCATGAAATTGATATATGTTATTGATATTCACTATGGCTTGTTCGATATTGAAAATGAAGTGCGTAGCAGTTCCATTACAGGGACATTTAAAAGAATTCGGTTACATTCCTGCCTATGGGCAAAACCTTTTGAAGAGGGTTTTGAATAATGTTTGACAATATTAATCTCATTGAAATTAAAAATTCCGTTACATTACGGCATTATAAAAATACATTGTAAACGAATTTTACCCGTAGACCGTTCTTTTGTGCGCTGTACATATCATTTCTAGAATTTCTGCAAAAAAAGGGAATATTGCAAAATTTTGTGATTTAAAAACGCCTGCTAAAGGTAAAAACGCATTTTCAGCAACACAGAATTCTAAGATTAATACTTAGAATTCTGTGTTCAGCAATTATTGTCACAGACAATGCTGTAATTGAATTATCTTGTGCAGTGTTGAATTCAGACACTTTTATCCGGGCGTGGTTTATGTTATTGTGGGGGGATTGCACTTTTTGACTATTGAAAACACAAAATCTCAAAACTTCCGGCGGGGGGGGGGGGGGGGACAGCTCACTGCTCCGTGGTGAATGCCGCCCCCGGATCACCCCCTGAATTCAACACTGCTCTTGTGTGTCTTTATAAATGAATGATAAATCATACCCTATTTTATAGTAGGCATCTTGTAATGCACTGCCGCGTTATGTATTCATTTCAGTATGTTTAAAATATTATAATGTCATTAAAATACAACAAAAAGATTATTTCCCATAGATTCTAGTGTAATGGAATTATTTTGAGTGCCCCTGTAAATGAACTATAAATACCACACATTTCATTTTCAATACCGAACATGCCATGGTAAATCTGAATACTTATATCATTTACATGAAAATACGAGTATACTTACGTAAGTTAAAGGATTGCAGAACTGAATTCTTAAATATTTTTCACCAGTGTTAGAAAATAAAAACGCATATACAATGGAAAATATCCTTTCGGCAGTTATGATCCACAGGCAATACTGTAACCCAATTATTTTGTATGTCACTGTAAATGAATGGTAAATGCCTTGTACATTATATTCTATAGTAAGCATCTAGTTGTGTACTTCTAAGACTGGACTTGTGTATTATCAGTGCCTGATTAATGCAGGGGCATGCAGGGAGCTGTTCCGGCCAATGATTAAAATTGGCTGATGATGAAATAATGATTAAAATTGGCCGTAAGTCACCCAAATTCTTTTTGACCAAAAACATTTTCAAAGATTTAGTAAGAGAGTGCGGGTGTTTCCCTTGCGCTCTCTGCTTCCCATATACTATGCCTTCTCCCTTCTGCCTTCTCCCTAACACTTATATATATATATATAAAAAGAGTTACGTCATAAGAAAATTAATGATTCAAATTTTAATATAATAAATAATATAATAAATATAATAATATAATAATATAATATAATAATATTATATTATTAATTATATTATTAATTAAAATTTATTATATATAATAATATAATAAATTTTTTCGTAGTTTATAAAAGTATAATGTATTTTTTATTTTTCGGTAGATAATATTATTTTCTCAAATTTCGCTCCGGTTTCTTTCTTTCTTTCTTTTCTTTTCTTTTCTTTTTTTTTTTTTTTGTTCTTACTTGCCCAAAAGAAAAATGCCATAGAAAAAAAATTGACTTTTGGTTTCGTATGTGGTAAAACGGAACATTGAACTCTTAGTAGTCAAAAGGTATACAGTCGACGCTCGTTTTTACGAACTCGTAGGGAACACCCAAATAGTTCGTAAAATAGAAAGTTCGTAAAATAGAAAAACACCAAAAATGATATGAATACGTACATTATTTATGTATATTTTTATCAAACTACCCCCTCTTCATGGATGAAGCAGTATTTCAAGATTATTTATCATTTACTAAAGTTATACATGTATTTTTAAATATACCAGAAATAAATGCAAATTTATGCACAAAAAATAATTTTAATACACAGAAACATACGTTACCATGCTTTGAAAATATTACATATGAAAACGCAGACTGTATTAGTACTTAGTAGATGAAAATACATAGATGAAAACATAGATAAAAAATTAGGAATGGAAATAATCACTTATCTTTTTTAAAAAAATCACATTTTGAAAAATATATGTTTCCATTTTATCTATGGAAACCTTTACTACCTTTACCTTTCACAGTTATTGTTCCCTTCAAAAAAGTTCCTTAGTCCTGACAACCACTACTTGAAATTGTTGCTATGCCGCCTCCCTACGAAAGAGATTGGGGAAAATCAACACATTATTGGACTGTACCTGATGTCTCATTGTACCTGTATAGAGTTTAACTGACGTTGGCACTGCATTCCGATACTTAAAAAAAAAAAAAAAAAAATCAGAAGTACGAAAAGTGAGTTCGCAAAAAAGAGATTTTCATAATCTGTAGTTCGTAAATGGGAGCGAAAAATTACATTGATTCTATGGGAGCGTATTCGGGACCACTCTATAGTTCGTAAAATCGCAAGTGTTCGTGAAAAAGAGGTTCGTGAAAACGAGAGTCTACTGTATATATCTATATATTAGTAGTTTATACTTATTATACTTTTATAAACTACGAAAAAATAAAAGAAAAAATGCCATAGAAAAAAAATTGACTTTTGGTTTCGTATGTGGTAAAACGGAACATTGAACTCTTGGTAGTCAAAAGGTATATATATCTATATATTCTGATAATATATATTATTTCAAGTTTATTTTCATTAAATGAAAATAAAATAAATAAATAAATAACATAAATATATATTAGTGGTATTTTGACAGAAAGATTTACATTAGTTACAAATACCTTTAAACAATGTTGAATATATTAAGAATATAGAATTTCGTTAATTACTATTTTATGAAAAAAATCAAATTGTCCAATTTCTTTAACAAAGTACATTAGCAAAACACCTTTAGCTAACAAGCTTTTACTTTTTTATTTTTTACTTATTTAGATTAAGTTTACACATATTTTTTTCTTTTCTCTCCATAAACGATACCATTTATTTATTAAATTTATATCATATACAAAAAATGTAAGAACAAAGAACCAGGCTTTGCAGATAACGCAACAAAAAAGAAAATAGAAAGAGAGAGAGGGAGGAAAAAAAAGGGGGGGGGGAACAGATATCTGATACCTTTAGTCAAGTTCTCGAATAATATTTTTATTTTATTTATTTTTTTTTTTTTTGTGTGTGAGAGAGAGAGACAGAGAGAGAGAGAGAAAATACAGCATTTTTCCAAAAATCAAATTCTGTGTTTTAAATCAGTGATTCCCAAACTTTTTGTCTCGCGGTGCCCATTTTTGAATTTCTCTGACGAAGCCCCTGAAGCCTGCTGTACCCTATAAGTTTTTTTTTTTTCTTAATTTAGGTATGTTGCAACTAAGCAGAGGAATAAAATTTCTACTCAGAATCAGCCCTGCCAGTAGGGATCAGGCCTTAAATTTTTTCTCGAGATTCGACCCCAACCGGGTCTGTATTTCATTCTTTCCTAGCCGTATCAATTGAGATTTTTTTTCCCACTTACTAGTAATACTGTGGCAACTTTCTTTCTTAATTTATGAAAAAGTGAATGATAAACGTCTTTGATTTCTTTGTTTTATTTAATTATTCATTTCGCGTTTTTTAGATAGCTTAACGTGTAGGTTAATCATGTGAAAGACACTTTACCAAAATGCTGTGAATGACTGATTTTTATTTTAAAATATATTACATGTATTCAAATATTTTGGAGCCTGAGTAAAATCTTGGGCATTTAAACAATTTTTCATATTTTGTTTTCAATTTATTTACAGTAAGTAAAAGGAAACAAAAATTATGCATAAAGCATAGATTATGAAAGACTTTCCAACACATCCAGAATACTCTAACAAAATTTCACACTGTAATAAGGTGAGTCTAAGTAAATAATTTGGAAAACGTATAACACATTTGTGAATTAATTTTTAGCTATTACCATCTATAGGCAGAAAAATATTCGAATTCTTTTGTGCAGCTTTTTGTATGATATATACATATCTATCTATATATATACGTACAGGACTTAATTTATAACAAAAAACGTACCAGAGCTCTAACATTATGCACCAATAAAAACTTTAGTGCAACAGCCCCCCCCCCCCTCTTGTACTCACATTTTTTTTTAATTTCAAAAAGTATTTAAAAGATTTAAAGCAATTTCTTTTTTTTAGAATATATATATATATATATATATATATATATATATATATATATTTATATTCGTATATAACAAAATATATTTTTACTACATCTAATATTCATTTCTATATAATAAAATCTAATAAATAAAGAGAGCAAAAAGAATGAAATCAGGGAGTGGGAAAATTTCCAAAAATCGTATTCACCAAGGATTTCTTTGTATCGACAGAACACTCGGGGATTATGTGAGCATTGTTTATAAACTCTGGTGGGTTCCGACTAACATTTAAATATTAATTAAAAATTAAGAAGTACTGGAGCTGCGTTCCTATGAGCTTCAGTGCAAATTAAGCAACGCGAAGAGCTAATAAGTTGATCATTAAGAATATTTTACAAACATGAACAAAAAGCAGCGAGTAAAAACAGCAGATACTGTTGCGAATAATTCCGGCATTCCTCGTCGCCATTTTTAAATACTGAGACAGAAAAGGGACTGAGACAGATTTGTGAGCACTAGATGGAAGTATGCTACTATGTGTACGACACGCTACGTCAAATATGTAAGGCCTTCGGAAGAAAGACGCAAAAGATAGTAGATCGGAGGAATAGAAAAAGACAATTTAGGCTTCCGTATTTCAGAAGCGCTGTTCCGCAGGTCTTCGGAGCGCAGTATTTATGAGCTGAGGTGAATCCCGACTTTTAAATAATCACTAAAAACACTAGAGTACCAGGGCTGTTCTAAACTTAGATACACCAAATAATATGGGAAAAAATGGTTAAAAATGGTAAAGAAGGATACCACAATTGAAAACGGAATATCAGCATTTATTGCTCATAGACACTACTTATCAATTTATTTATCAAAAAACGAAAAACTCATTTCGATTAGAAATCGCTTCCATCCCTGCCAATCTTGTGTTGTTTTTACGTTTAAAAATGAAATGTAAATGTGTCAGAAATTTTCGGGCTTGTTGAGCAGTGCACTTGAGAAACGATTTAAATATAAATGTGATGCAGAAGCCGATGCTAGTTTGACAACATCAGTACAAAAATGCGTAGAGATCAGATCCCCATCAAACAGTTACATTGTGTCAGAGCCCAGCCCAGAATGTGTCAGGTAGGCAATATGTTTTGTAAAAATAGTAACAGCCATAATGGAATCATTGGGAATATGTCTGGTTCTCAAATTCCCTGCTCCTCAAAGCGAAACTTTCTGACAAATGTTTTGACTCATGTTTAAATATAATAGCATAAAAATAACAGGTATGACTATTGAAGCGATTTGAAAACAAATAGCATTTTCCATTTTTTTAATAAATAAATTACTTATTGAGTTGCAAGAGAATTTTGTCACGTGACGACAGCTTTTTCTCCTTTCCTATGCTATCGCTTCGAAAAATTCGATTCAAAACGCTAACTTTGATTGTATTTTCTAACAGATATTTTCGCTTTATCAAAAAATAGAAAACGTCATTTAATTACGAAGTTCATAGTTTATTTATAGAGACATTCAAAAGATAGAGAGATTTATAGACACATTTCATTTATATTATGGTCTATGAGGAAATGTAATTATATAAATACGTAGCACCTACAATCATCGTCTGTTCCGTCCGTCTGTCCGCATATAGCAGCGCAAAAACTACCCAACCGAATGGTTTGAAATTTATATAGATAATTGGTCTAGAATTTTGTCGAGTTGTTTCAAATTTTATGAAAATCGAATCAAAACTTAAGATATTATTAAAAGTTTTCTTCGTTTTATTAAATCCTATCATACGTAATTAATTCAATGATATCCCATAATAGGTAATGATTCTAGGTTGCCATGGTGATGACGTCCTATTTAAGATATAGTCATATTATTTCCGTATTACTGAATTAAATATATAGAATCGTAATAAATTTTGTATTCAGGCATTTTTTGCATAAGAGTGCAACAGCTGTTGCACCAAAATCTGAATATTTATAAAACTAGTTACAGTACGAACGCAGGAACGCACCTCATTTGCCGCGTTTGACGTGCAATTTCCAACTTGTTTTCCTTCTCTTGGAATATTAAAAATATTGCCAACATTTTGTTATTGATACACCATACAAAAAAGTATTCGTAATAACTTATGCGCACACGCACGTTATGTATCTGTAAATTTGGTGGTATCCACTATTCAGAGGAAAAAGCGTAAAATATAAAAGTGTTGGAAATTGAAAGTGTTCAATAAATATATCCAATTTTCGAAAACCCTATTATATATAGATTTTAACCTGAAAAAATATTTTGGGCATTTAGTTAAAAATCAATCAACCCTAACCCGACCTGCAAAAGTAAAAAACAATCAGAAATAATGAAAGTCAACCCGACCTGCACCTTAAAAATATAGCTCCAACCCGACCGACTTGGATTGCGGGTCCAGTCGGGTTCAAATAACAGCGCGTTACTGATCCGATGCAGAACTCTTACTTTGAATTGAGAAGAGCTACGAAATAGTTTTCAATTAGTTATGGATGACATTCGCAATGCAAATCCTTTCCTCTTTTTTCTGAATAATGCTTTTGATATTCCAATTCCTTCTAATTGTGATTCCACAGATTTTTACCATCTGTGATGCTATAATAAAGATAGCAAAAGAATGATTTGGACGTAGTAGAAAAGACCCCAAGGCATAACAATGACAGGATAGTAAGTAATCGGTTATATAAGCGGCCGGTATGTGAAACGATGGTGTATGCTATTCCTTCAGCATTCATGTTTCAAAGAATCACCCTCTGGTGAAACGATGGTGTATGCTATTCCTTCAGCATTCAGGTTTCAAAGAATCACCCTCTGCTCACGATAAATTTTCTCTTTTTGTGATGACAGTTGTACGATTACAGTCAAGCTATATCAACTCATTAGTTTCAGTTATGGTGAAGCGGTAATGGAAATCTTTACAAAAGCAAAAATGCTACAAGCTGCATTTTGTATGGCAGGACAAATTTATTATTAATGGAGAATATCCAGAGAAAGATGTATGAAAATTTTGCGATTTATTGTTTTATTCAAAAAAGTTGAGCTTAAAAAAGAAGCGGAGAATCACTAATCAACAATTATTTTAAATCGATACTCGAATATGTAGGGCAAAAATATTTTCAGGTTGAGAACTATCCATACTGCCCCTCCCCCCCAACCCTTCTTTCTCTTCTAGCTTTAGATCTCTTTCAAATTTCTTCTTCAATAAATAAATAAATCTATGGTTTGTTTATTTTTATTTTTATTAAATTTTTTCAGAAAACGCACTTGCAACATTATTTACTTTATTCAAAAAATTCATTCCTACTGAAGTGAAATCCTGTAGGCAGTACTTACAGTCTTTGTACAAATGATCAAATATAACTTTAGCTTTCTAAATATTTATTATCTATCTCCAATGTTTGAGAAAATAAATATGCTCATAAAAAGTAAAAAAAAAAAAAAAAAAAAAAAAAAAAGAAAAGAAAAGAAAAGAAAAAACACTCTTTTGTAATATTTTAATGGGAATTTTGAATTTCATGAAGTTCAAAAAACTGTCTTTACAATTCTTTAATTTGGATAGCAATTATTTCAAATCCACCGCTAAAATTAGGCTTGTTAGCAAGGGCGAAATAAAATTTACTGAAAAATATATAAATTTACTTTCTTTCGTTTCTAAGTCATAGAAACAGGGGGTGGGGGGGGGAGGGCAGTGATATCGATTACAAAATACTTCTTACAATCTTTAAGTACAAAAAATAAAGTTGAGTTAATTAAAAGAGTGTAAACAGTACTTACTATACAGTTGACTTCAAACTTAATTAGAAAATCGCAGGCATCAATATCAACTCTAGAACTAACATTTCAATTTTCATTTCATGTCCAATTTAATCCAATTTTGTATGAATTTATATTTTTAAATGAATATAATTTGAAAGAAATGCACAAAAAATTGGAGAAATGCTTAAGAAAGGGCCCTAGGGCCCCAATAAAATATGTGGGTGTTAGTCTAGGGAGAGGAGTCCAAGACTCAATTTTAAAATTACGCCTGAGAAGGTGAAAAAATTAGGGGGTGAAAATGCATGGCACATAAAAAGTTCAAGGAGCCCTGAAACGGGCTCTACGGGACCCTATAGACGGGGTCATCATCTTAACTGGAATGGAGAAACGGGAGAATAACTAAATGGAAAAAGTACCCCGAAAATGAAGATCAGATAAAAAGAAAGCAATTTATTAACAATTTAATGCATTAAAACTTCAAAGGCCCCTGTACCAGGCCCCAAGGGTCCCAGGGTCTTAATTGAAATGTAGTGATGGGGTAGAAACTGTTTTTCATGCAGAATTGTTCGATTTGTTCCAAATTTCGTTTACCGGTTTATGAAGTTAAGGAGCTACCTTGATTAGATTTGGAGATTAATTGGTTAAGTATAAAGGAGGGACGGGGGCTAGTCCCCCCCCCCCCTTTAATTTTGATAAATGGGTTTTTCATGCAAAATTATTCGATTTGCTTCAAATTTGATATACTAATTTATTCCGATATGTCTTTCTTAATTTGATTTGGAGGTTCATTGGTTAAGTATAAAAGGGGAAAAGTGGGGCAGGTGCTCCCTCTCCTTAATTTAGATAAATGAGTTTTCATGCAAAATTATCTAATTTAGTTTATTTTTTTTTTTTCTAGGTTCATTCTGATAAGGAGCTTTTCTGATTAGATTTGAAGGTTTATTGGTTCAGCATAAAAGGGGAAATGGGGGAGCTAATACACCCCTTAATTTAGCGAAATGGTTTTTCATGCATAATTATCTGATTTGCTTCAAATTTGGTATGCCAGTTTATTATGTTAAAGAGTTTGGAGGTTCTTTGGTTAAGTATAAAGGGGGGAAACGGGGCTAATCCCTTCTTTTATTTTTCGAAGGGCATTATTCTTTGAAATAAGAGTATGATATACAATTAGTGTGAATAGCCTGTGAGCTCAATATCATCAGTTTAACTGGGCAATTTTTTTTTTCTATTTTATTCATCAACTAGAAATTTCGAGTAATAATTTGCTATTTATTTAATGGTAGACGTTCCGTGGTTTAATAACGTGAATGTAACTATTCGGAAATTCTGGTAGATATTTTGAATAAAAAAATTCTATAAATTGGCAACACTACCTCCGACAATATCTACAGAGTCGGGCCAATTTCCTTTCACAATACGCGGACTGGGCTAAGGTTGATTTTTTTTTCTCTAGATTTTCTGCAGATTTGGGTCAGGCCGGGAATTCATTGTTGCAGGAGCGTCATTTCGGTTTCAGAATTGATTATAATTGATAATTGCTGGATGTGCGTTTTTAGCTGTGAAATGCATGTTTAAAGTTACCAAATTTTTTGTGTATTACGCAGTGTATATGAATTCTAAAGATCATATAAAGACTGCAAAAAAGAAATTGCACACATTAGTATGGACAGCAATTGCTGGAAATAAACTTTACTACATTATGTATTTTTAGATTGCTTATTTAGATATTTCAATTCATTGTAAGAAAAGAAAAAAAGCAGTTTCACCAGTTTTTTTTTTTCAAGTCTATACTGGTTACTTTCTGACACATTTTAAAAATAATTTTTGTTTACAAATGTATCAGATTGGCAAGTTCTCTTATTCAAAAACTACGTAAACGAACTTTTTTTTTCTCGTTTTTCGGTAAAGACACAAATTTTCAGCGAATGCTGTCAAAGTTGGCGTTTTGTTTTGAACCGAATTTCTGGACGCGACAGCACAGGAAAGGAAGAAAAAAAACCACTTATCTTCAGACAACAATCGCCTATAACTCAAGATGTAATTCATTTATCGAAAAATTAAAAACTGTTCGATTGCAAATCACAGAAGGTACTGTGTCAAAGCATTGGACTGTCAAGAGGAAGGTTGTAGGGGTGAACTGTAATTATCCTGTTGGTATTTATTTATTTTTATTAACACTTTAAACATAGTTGAAAAGTGTTTATGACTTCGGTTTTCTGTCTGCCATTTGTTCGTCTCTAGAAATCGAATAGCTTTATTTTAATTTTGCGGTGCGTAGAAATTGCTTCTGGATGACGGCTGTACGTGTATTTTTACTGAATTGGCATGTTATTGAAGTTACATGGCATATTTTATTGAAAATAGAATGTGAGATATTTATAGAGCAATTACAGGGAGACACAAATAATTCCGTTATTTTATGATCTGTGGGGGGAAATGCTTGCCATGAATTAGATGCTAACTAATGAGTTACTTAAAAAAAGAAGGAGAAACAGAAAAGAAAAGAAATAGAGAGAAAATTCCGTATTTTTTTTTCAATTGTTTCAAATTACTTATTTAATTTTTAAAGGATTCTATAAAATTAGGTAAAATAAATTGTACTGCAAATCATTTTGAGAGTTACTTTAAAGTCAGTGTTGCCAACTAAACCACCTTTTTTATAAAAAAAAAAAAAGAAAAACATCTGCCATCATACCAGAATTTCTGCATAGTACTACGCGCACCAATTCCTACAGAAAACATATTACTGTGTTTATAAATTTCGTAATATTTGAATTAGTATAATATTAGTATAACATACTTCAAACATTTATCTCCCATATACTATATATCTCCCATATATATTCCAATTTTTTTTCAGTGTCCCTTTAAATGTGTGAACGAAATATAAATTATACACACTTTGTTTTCAATAGGGGTCATGCTAGAGAAAATTCGTGCTAATCCTTTTGACTTGAGATATGCTTATTTCATTTGGATCCAAGCATATTTATGACAGTTCATCGATAATTATCTGTCAGAAAAGTTATAAACAACTTTTTAAAATGCTGGAAAGTATTAAGAATACAAATAAATAAATAAATAAAAGAAATATTTTGTTAATTACTATATCATGAAAAAATCAAATTCACTAATTTCTTTAATAAAGTAGCACAATTTATTTTGCTAACATTAACTGTGTTGAAATTAACTGTGTGTTACGTTCTCCCACTTTCCCTACTTTTGTTGTTGTTGTTGTTATTTAGATGTTTGCATTTATTTCCCCATACAAACTGTCCAACTGATTTATATCACACATCTTTCAGTTGATAAGTTCCAATAAGAATACTTTATTTCATTTTATACTTATTGTAACTCCGGCTTGAATATAATTGAAGATAACTAGTAAAATTAACGTAGTTATTTTTTTTTTTAATGCGACACACACACACACACATATATATATATATATATATATATATATATATTTGCAGAGAGAGAGAAAAATTAGAGAACTGCACAGATCGGGTTTATTTGAGGAGCCTCCATGAAATCAATCAGAATTATAGATAAGATGATGTCAAATGATTAAAACTGGTCATAAGTAATCCAAATCCTTTTTGATAAAAAAAAAAAAAAAAAAAAAAAAAAAATCAAAGATTTATGTATATACAATGCATATGAATTTATTACAACTAAAATTTTATTAGTCACTAAAGGATAATTCACAAGCAATTTCTATGAATATATAGAAGGAGGGCCCCAGAATGAGGCTTTCCCCCAGGGCCGAAACTAGCCTTTTGCAACATGGATTCATGCAACATGGGAGCAAACATGGATTTTGGCGCCCCCCCTCTTCCGAAAAGTATATTTACAAAGAGAATTTTAACCGAGTTATTTTCTTCTGACGGACTGACGGCTTCCATAATTATGAAACAGCCGTCATAAATGAAGTGTTAGGTGAAAATGAAAGAGCAGCCGTAAAAAGTTAGAACTCTGGTCAGAATGGGAAAAAAAAATGGCCATAATTTTTTTAACACTTCATTTATAACGGCTGTTTCATAATAATGGAAGCCGGCAGTCCATCAGAAGAAAATGATCCATTCCAAAGGTATAATCCTTCATTTGGCGCCCGAAGTACACGCCCCCTCTGCCCCTCCCCCCTAGTTTCGGCCCTGCTTGCCCCGGACCCTTAAATAGTTTGAGTTGGACCCTGCTTATTTAATTTCGCCTAAACTACAACCTGACACCTAATGTTTGCTCATATTTTGATTAGTATAGTATTATGTACTTCTACTCAGGTATACTGAAACAGGAGCTTCCAAAAATAATAAATTTACAATTGCTTATCCTAATAAATCAGGACCTGGCTTTGTAAACTTTTTTTGTAGCAGGCAACACTTATTTAAAAAAAAAAAAGATTTCCAAAACCTGATGACGAGAAAATTGCTCACTCACAAATTCAGGAAAATGCGTAACACAAACACGCCCGTAAATTATTGCTCTGTAGATAAAGTTAAGCTACGAGTGAGTTTCTGGCTACTACAGTAACAAAGCCCCTCTTATACAGGGTTGGAAAAAAACCAGGTTTTTTTGTAAAAAACCAAAAAAACCGGTTTATTTGGTTTAAACCAGGTTTTTTTTGTTTAAACCAGGTTTTTTTAAATATAATTTCTTATTGCATACAGATGCATATCTGTTGATAACATAAACATTTTTGGATATTATATAAGTAATATAACTTTTGAAAATATTTAAATTAAATAATTACAGTGAATTATATAGAAAATTGAAATTATTTCTAATTTAAACATTATTAGGAACAGCTATGTCTTATGTTCAAAGTAAACTGCTCTACACAGTGAAACATTGATACCTTGAAAATCGTATGAAGAATCCTTGGATTAATAATATAATAATCAATCAATAAACATTTGATGCTCTTTCATGAATATATTATTCTGTGGTTGTTATTATTATTTTTTAAATATTCAAATACTTCTGGTTATTTTGTTTTCTGAGTGATAACTGCAAGTGTCCAAGTCAACATTTTTGGCCATTAGATTCAGCAAATAGCAGAAAAGATTGGTATTATTGAAATGCTATAACTAGCATTCAATTTTTGAAAGCTGTGTTATTAAACTTCCTACCTTAAGTTACTCTTTTAAATTCTTTAAGGATAATATTCCCTAATCCCAATCCAGAAAATTTTCTTTTACAACTTAATCAAACTCTTAAAGATCATTGTATTTTGTTATTAACTGCTATAAATAATCTGCATTTTTTAAATGAAAATATTTTATGCTAAATATTGAATATTATTTATCTATTTTATCTTTTCTAATTTCACATATTTTAAGAAAAACCTTTAGGGTACCAGATATGTTCATCAGCACATGCTAATTTTCATTCTACATGCATAGAAACATGACCTAGGCTCATTATGTCTCATGTTGACTGCTGAGATGAAGTGTTAAAAGTATAAATTACTGCTATCAATAATTTAAAACAATTAAATTACAAAAAAGAGAAAATATTATATTAGATTTTTTCTAAAAAAACCAAATGGTTTTTTTGACAAAAAAACCAATTGGTTTAAACCATGGTTTAAACCGCGGTTAAAACCACTTGGTTTAAACCGTGCCAACCCTGCTCTTATATGACCTGAGGCAATAGTAACCCTACTGAGGACTGAGGAGGAACTTCACTCCTTTCTTTCATTCACAAAGGATTTCGCGCTAAGCTGTTATCTTTCTTTATAGTTACTTACTAACCATCCGAGATAGTAGACCGAGAGCGGCTAATGTTCTTTTTTTAGAAGTTTCATTTTGCTCGAATTTGGTATTTTTCGTAGCCTTCAAAACCTGTACGTTTAAATTATGCTCTGCGCGCTATTTTCACATTTTATTTTTTATTATAATATATTTTATTTCTAAGATACATTACTTATTGTTATTTTGTTTACACAGTTTACTTAATACTATTTTCACAATCATCTGCATTCTGTTCTTTCAAAATTGGTGAATAATTTAATGCAATCCTTTTAATTTGCTTACATTTTATGAAATCCATTGTAATTTTTTTTTCAATTATGACACTATTTCCACTGATTGAATCATGTATCTGATTAATGAGTGTGGTTAAGCATATTAATATAATTGAATTTTTCTGTAATTGGTACATGTTATTGAGATTTATTATGCCATGTTCGGTATTGAAAAATAAAGTATGTAGCGTTCATAGTTTATTTACAGAGACACTCAAAAGTATTCCATTGCATTATGATCTATGGGGAAATGTAATTAATATAAATACGTAGTACGTACAGCCGTCGTCTGGTCCGTCCGTCTGTTCGCATAGAACGGCACAAAAACTACACAACCGAATGGATTGAAATATAATATAGATAATCGTTCCAGAATTTTGTCGAGTCATTTTAAATCTTATGAAAATCGAATCAAAACTTAAAGAGATTATTAAAAGTTTTCTTCGTTCTATTAAATGCTATCATATGCAATTACTTCAATGATATCCAATCATAGGTAATGATTCTAGGTTGCCATGGTGATGACATGGTGATGACAATTTAAGATAGAGTCATATTATTTCCGTATTACTGAATTAAATATATAGAATCGTAATAAATTTTGTATTCAGGCATTTTTGCATAAGAGTGCAACGACTGATGTAGCAAAATCTGAATATTTATAAAACTAGTTATAGTACGAACGCACCTCATTTGCCACATTTGACGTACAATTTCCAACTTGTTCTTCTTCTCTTGGAATAGGAAAAATATTGCCAACATTTCGTTATTTATGCAACATAAAAAAAAAAAAAAAAAAAAAAAGTATCAGTAATAACTTATGCACACACACACGTTATGTGTCTGTAGATTTGGTGGTATCCATTATTCAGAGGAAAAACCGTAAAATTATAAAGGTGTTGGTAATTGAAAAAGCGTTCAATAAATATATCCAATTTTCGAAAACCCTATTATATATAGATTTTCACCTGAAAAAATATTTTGGACATTTACTTGAAAATCAATCAACTTGAACCCGGCCTGCAAAAGTCAAAAGACAATCCGAAATAAAGAAAGTCAACCCGACCCAGGGGCGGATCCAGAGAATCGTTTTTTTTTTTTGTGTGTGTGTGTGTGTGTGAGGGGGGGGGGGTTGCGATACCGAATGACATATGATCAATGTAATCATAATTTCTGTTGGTCAAATCATTCCTTGCAGTTAATTATTAAATGAATATGAAATAATTATAATTAATGCGATTTCAAAGTATTATAGACTCTTATTTTCCTACGTCCGATTAACCGAAACACTTGGGGTTAACCAACAGTCTTATTATATAATCCCCCGTCTCATCAAAATATGATTTGTTGTTACTTATTAGGTCTAAAAATTTAAAACGGTATAACAGAATTTATTTATTAGATGTCTTATTTTTTTCTTTTTCTTTTTACTCATATACTATGGTAATTATTATTATTATTATTATTTTCAGTTCTAGTGAAGTTTTAACAACGTTAATAACAAAAGCCTGCAACGATTGTATTTTTAAACATTTGATAATTCATTTTTACGCATTTTTTAGCGCTGAACCCGAAAATGACCTTTATTTGTAACCATCCCGTCAGAATCATTCGCAAATTGTACATTTCAAAGATTAAAAGAAAAAAAATAGCGAAAATCTGCTACTGTAAAATAGATGCGATGGTTGTGTTTTTTACATTTTGATAATTAATTTATATGTATTTTATACCGCTAAATCTGAAAATGACCTTTATTTTTAACTATCATGTCGGAATTTTCGCAAATCATAAATTTCAAAGTTAAAAAGTAAAAAAAATAGCGAAAATATCTGAAAGCAATTTGTCAAAGTCTTAACAAAAGCAGGTAAATGTTTTAAATACATCTGCGATAAATTTCCCAGCCTTACCAACCTCCAAAATAAAACACCGAGATGAACCCCAAAGACAAGATAAAAGAAAAAGCGCGAAGTAGAGCATGAGCGATTCAAAGAAACTTCCACACATGGAATAAAATTGTAAGGATTTTAAATACACATTATGCATAGTATAAAGAAATATATGAATAACGTATTATGAAAAAAAAAAGTTACGTCTTCTTTATAGTAGCAGATTTTCGCAATATTTCGACTTTTTAAAAATTTGCGATTTGTGCAAAATCCTGACATAATGGTATGGTAAAAAATGAAGATCATTTTTGGATTCAGCACTAAAAAATAATAAGAACCAATTATCGAAAGCTAAAAAACATAACCATCACATCTATTTTTTAGTATCAGATTTCTGAAAGAGGATCCCCTTCAGAAATCTGAAGGGGCCTTAACAACCTTTTGAAAGTCAAAATGTGCCATCTAAGTGGTGTGTATACCTCCTCACACGGCCGAAAATAAGGGGGGGGTGGGAGCATGTGCCCCGGGCGGCAGAAGGAAGGGTCACCAAATGAAGGATTATACCTTTGGAATGGATCATTTCCTTCTGATGGACTGGTGGCTTCCATTATTATGCAACAGCCATTATAAATGAAGTGTTAGGTGAAGATGAAAGAGCAGTCCTAAGAAGTTAGAACTCTGATTTTCTGGTCAGAATGGCAAAAAAATTGGACATAAAAAAAAAAAAAAAATGGCCATTTTTTCCCCATTCTGACCAGAAAATCAGAGTTCTAACTTTTTACGACTGCTTTTTCGTCTTCACCTAACACTTTACCGGAGCGTCATTTCGGTTTCAGAATTGACTATAATTGATAATTGCTGGATGTGCGTTTTTAGCTGTGAAATGCATGTTTAAACTTATCAAATTTTTAGTGTGTTACGCGGTGTGTATTAATTCTGTAGATCATATAAAGACTGAAAAAAAGAATTACATTAGTATGGTCATCAGTTGCTGAAAATAAATTTTACTACATTATGTATTTTTTTAATTGTTTTTTTAGGTATCGCATTTCATTGTATGAGAAACTAAAATTGAAAAAAAAAGTTTCAGCAGTTTCTTCTCAAGTTTATACTGGTTACTTTCTGACATATTTTAAAAATAACTTTTGTTTGCAAACGTTTTTTAGATTATGGAGTGGATAACACTTATCATTCATTTGCGCATAAAAAATCGGTTTCAAGATTGCTATAATCGATAATTGCTATGGATGTGCGTTTTTAGCTGTGAAATGCATGTTTAAACTTATCAAATTTTTAGTGTGTTACACGGTGTGTATTAATTCTGTAGATCGTATAAGGACTGCAAAAAAGAAGTCGTACACATTAATATGGTCATCAATTGCTGAAAATAAATTTTACTTCATTATGAATTTTTTGAATTGTTTTTTTAGACGTCGCATTTCATTTTATGAGAAACTAAAATTGTAAAAAAAGTTTCAGCAGTTTCTTCTCAAGTTTATACTGGTTACTTTCTGACACATTTTAAAAATAACTTTTTAGTCCAGACAATAGAGACCGTATAATGGCTCTACCTAGCAAAATTCATGGCAGTTCTGGAAAAAGGCTTACTATATGTTTTTTGGGTCGCTGAATCCGAATTTTTAACTTCCCACCAAAATTTCCCCCGGCAACCCCCCAAATTTTGATAAAATCCCCCCCCCCACCCCAAAAAATGTTTTTATTAAAAAAATCAATTTTTTTATTGTTTTGGGGAAAAAGTATCTAGAAATTCAGAAAGTAGACACAATTTGCAACAAATCAGATATATGACATTATGATTTAGGATGAAGGGGAAGGGGGGATCTGCCTCGGAACATGCGCGCAGTGCTGCTTGAACTAAGTTGCGCAACTCCACTTAACCACTCACACGTTTACATTCGCCCTCCCATCTCCCTTCCGAACATTCTCTATAAGGTTTACTTTAATTTTTTTGGGTTGCTGAATCCGAATTTTTAACTTCTCTCCAAAATTCCCCCCCCCCGACCGCCCCTCCCCCAAATAGTTGTTTTTAACTTAAATTTCTTATTGTTTTAGGGGAAAAGCATTAAGAAATTCAGAAACTCGACAAAATTTGCAACAAATGCGATATATGACATTATGACGTAGGATGAACGGGAGGGGGAGGGCTGCCTCTGAACATGCACTGCGGCGCTACGTGCACTAAGTTATGATGTCCAGGCAATAGGGGATGTTACCTGGCAAAATTAATACTAGTTCTGGATTTCGACTCACTTTATGTTTTTTGGGTCACTGAATCTGAATTTGTAACTTCCCAACAAAATTTCACACGGCAACCCCCCCAAAAATTGATTTTTTGAAAAAATGTGGTTTTTGAGAAAAGCGCGGGGAATTTCCGAGGCAGCCCCCTCTCTCCCCGTTTATCCTACGTCATAATGTCGTATATCCTATTTGTTGCAAATTTCGTCTAGTTTCTGAATTTTGTAATGCTTTTCCCCTAAAATAATAAGAAATTTAAGTTAATAACAACTATTTTGGGGGGTTTCGGGGGGGGGGGGGGGGGATTTTGGGGATAAGTTAAAAATTCGGATTCAGTGACGCAAAAAACTTAAAGTAAACCCTTATAAGGAAAGTTCGGAGGGGAGATGGGAGGGCGAATGTAAACGTGTGAGTGGTTAAGTGGAATTGCGCAACTTAGTTCATACAGCACCGCGTGCATGTTCCGAGGCAGATCCCCCCTTCCCCTTCATCCTAAGTCATAATGTCATCTATCTAATTTGTTGCAAATTTTGTCTACTTTCTGAATTTCTAGATACTTTTCCCCTAAAAGAATAAAAAAATTGATTTATTTAATAAAAACCTTTTTGGGGGGTCTTTTTACCAAAATTTGGCGGGGCTGCCGGGGGAAATTTTGGTGGGCAGTTACAAATTCGGATTCAGCGACCCAAAAAACATGAAGTAAACCGATTTCCAGAACTACCATTAATTTTGCTAGGTAAAATTCCCTATTGCCTGGACTATTTGTTTGCAAACGTTTTTTAGATTATGGAATGCATAACACTTATGACTTATCATTCCTTTACGCATAAAAAGTCGGTTTTAAGATTGACTATAATCGATTATTCCTATGGATTTGCGTTTTTAACTGTGAAATTCAAGCTTAAACGTATCAAATTTTTAGTGTGTTACGCGGTGTGTATTAATTCTGTAGATCCTATAAGGACTGCAAAAAAGAAGTCGTACACATTAGTATGGTCATCAATTGCTGAAAATAAATTTTACTACATTATGAATTTTTTTAATTGTTTTTTTAGATGTCGCATTTCATTATATGAGAAACTAAAATTGAAAAAAAAGTTTCAGCAGTTTCTTCTCAAGTTTATACTGGTTACTTCCTGGCACATTTTAAAAATAACTTTTGTTTGCAAACGTATCAGATTAGCAAGTGCTCTTATTCAAAAACTATGTGAACGAACTGGGTTTTTTTTTTTTTCGTTTTTCGGTAAAGACGCAATTTTTCAGCGAATAATTCCGGAGAGCGCATTACTCATCAAACTTAGAATTTTTATTTATTCCAGTAACTTTTGTTTAAACCCCTTTGTGCTTCTTTAGGCAATGAATTTAACTCTAATGACAAATTAAGGATGACGGTCAATAAACTCCCCTGCCCTATTCTGTGAGGAAACCCTCAAAGAAATAGATAAATTTATAAAATCTTCATTATTTGTTCCCGTCAAAAAAATAAAATAAAAATAAATAAATAAATAAATAAAAATGAATAAATAAATGAAAATAAATAAATAAATAAATAAAAATAAATAAATAAATAAAATAAAATAAAATGCATTTATTTAACTGAACTTCGAAATAAAAGTTGAAGAAGGTAAAACTGTAAAATCAAAGCAAATGTCAATGTATTAATTTTTTAAACTCTGCAGTAATTAAAACGTATGTAAATAACTTTTGTTTTGATACTTAAATTTTCGTATTTTTTCCTAATGTGAAAAATAAATTTTAGTAACATTAATTGTTACTTATTTTCAACATTTAAAATCTAGATTTAAACTTGATCTCCGTTAAGAGACCACCTCTCAAAGCGACCAATGTTTATTAGAACGGAACGTGGTCGCTTTAGGGAGGTTTACTGTATTTGTCATCAGAGATGAAAAAGCGTTTTACTGATAAGAATATCTTTTCACAGTAAAAAGGCAGTATATACTTCAGTGGTACAATTGTATAAACACCTATAGGAAGGAACTGGTCTGGTGTAGAGAAGAAGAAACTGAAACCTTTGTGGGAGGAACTGTATCTGTGTGTGATCCCTGCTGTAATATAAACTAATTAGTTTCAGGTTTCTTGGCGAGGAGCAAAGACGTACTATAATATAGGGACCCAGAATCTCCACAATGTAAGAAATGCCCAAGGCTGTATTCTCTTTGAGAAAAATGATTTTGAGTCAACATGCTATGGTGGTTAAAAACATTTCCAGCACGAATAATGACTAATACTGTTTCTGCCCCCCCCCCACCTTCCCCTTCTCCAGCTACGGGCTTGCTTTAAAAATGTTTTGAAAAGATATCAATATATAAATTGTTTACTTTTATTTTTAATTAGTTGACCTGCTTTATATAACTTACTTGAATATTGTGGTACTTTAACCTATTGAAACAACATTCCGATGACATTAAACCTTATAGCGCTGGTGAAAATGACAACTAAATTATAATCTAAATATATTAAATAATGTTAATAATACAAATTCCAAGTGTATATATCTTGGACTTGTTACATGTGTAATAAATGAATGCATAATAAATAAACAGATCATACTCATATAAAAAATTATTCTTAAATTGTGACAGATTTTTAAACATTTCTGAATACGTATGCATTTTAAAACTTTCCAAACACAGTTGAAAAGTGTTTATGAATTTGGTTTCTCTGCCTGCCATGCTCAAACTCTCGTAAAGATAGAACTCGGATTGCCATAAAATTTTTATGTTATTGAGGTTTTTTACAGAATGTTCGGTAGTAAAAAAGAAGTGTGTAGAATTTGTGGTTCGTTTACAAAGACACACAAAAGAATTCCTTTACATTATGAGCTATGAGGAAAAAACGTTTGAGCTGCATTATAATAATTTTATGATACATCAAACATAATGAAACTTACTGGAGTACACAAAATATTTTTCTATATATTATATTCTATAGCAATTACCGTTCCTTTACAGAGAGACACGAAATTTGCTTACAGGCACAGGAACTGATTAAAATCCATAATTGCTGGAAGTGAGTTCTCCACTGTGGGATATATTTTTACATCTTACACATCTTTATTAGGTTACCAAATTTTGAGTGGTATGCATTTTTAAACTTATGCAAATCTTTACAACATACTTTTGCTTAACTTTTGTAACTTATGGAAATCTTAAGCAATTGCTGAAAATGGATTTTACAGCATTATGTCTTTTTAAATTGTTTATTAATGTATAATTGTATAATATATAATTATATAATATATAATTATATAAAATTGAAAAAAAAAGACTCAAATGTAAACTGGCTACTTTCCGATAAATTTTTGTTCGTAAACGTATCAGACTGGCAAGTGCTCTTGTTCAGAAACTGTAATCGAACTATTTTTCCGCTTTTACATAAAAGCGGAAAATGACTGAAACATAATTTTTAGAGAATGGAGTCAAAGTCTGAGTTTTGAGTACGTCTTGATTATATACAGAAAAATTATTTTAGTATGTTTTTAGCCGAGTGTTGAAGTGTAAATAAATATATAGTGCAGATAATTAGATAAGCAAGTTTCTGTTATCTCTACCAAAGGTATCTAATTGTATATTCTTTTAATTGATTGCTTAAAACTTTGTATCAGAAAAAGGGAATGATTTTGTAAACTAGCATTTTTATACTTTATTTAATTTATTTTCTCTGCAGTTGGTAGACGATTTTTTTTTTTTTTTTTTTTTTTTTTTTTTTTTTTTTTTTTTTTGCGACCGATTGAAGAAATTTATTTCCGTGATCTTGGCAAAATTCACGGTATTTTTCCATTATTGTTTGTAGAAATTCGCAGTCTTTTCCGCGAACAAGTCACGAATTAACTTTACGAAATTCCGCAAAAGAAAAAAAAATATCACTTCCATGGAAATTAAAAAGTATTCGTGAAAAAATTTAAGGAAGGTAAAATAGAGCACAGCATTTCTTATTATACGGGATTTTACTACTTTGTGGATGGTTCGCGCAATGCCGCACGTTACTTCATAGCCTGCCGCTCAAAGAAAACTTTGACCCACAACGGAAACTCTTGAAATGCCCCCTCCTAGAGATCTGCATGGGATCGGGGCCCGTATCCGGTCGGAAAAGTAAAGTCAAAATTTCTAACGGGCCGGTAGATTGAAGTCGATTTTTTTAACGGACCGGGCGGCAGAAAAAAATCGAGAAGAATCCAAAATTATGGCCCCGGTCCATGCCCATAAAAAGATTAAATCTTAAATGGCCTATCTACCAGATATAGAAATTAAGCCGATAAAATACGAGGGCCAGTAGTAGACTTAAGAAGTTACTTCAGTCGTGCGAAAGGCGCCCATTCGTTAATGTTAATCTTATGGGAGAATTTTTTAAAAATATCTCGTTTGCATTTCAATATCCTTAAATCGCAATTTTTTTTGCATTGAATATCTGAGTTAAATCTCAACAAAGGCTGTTTTGTACTTTTTCGATTTTGTTTGCAGTTGTTTTTAATCAGGATAACCGGTTTAGAGCATGAAAGAAAAATATAAATAAAATAATAAAGAATAAGAAAATAAAGAAAATCTGCAAACAAGATCGAAAAAGTAAAACAAAACAAAACAAAACAAAAAAGGCCTGTATAGAGATCGACCCCAGCTATGCAATGCAAAAAAAAAAAAAAAAAAAAAAAAAAAATCTGTTAAAAATATTGCAGTGCAAAAGAAATATCTTAAGAGGCCATATCAATCAAACGAAAAGACCCGTTCACTAATGCTAATCCTATGGAAGACATTTATAAAGATATCTCGGTCGCATTTCAATAATTTTAAATGGTTTTTTTTTTTTTTTTTTTTTTTTTTTTTTTGCATTGAATAGTTAAGATCGATCTGTACAAAGGCCGTTGTTTACTTTTTCCATTTTGTTTACATGTATTTTTAATGAGGACACTTTCATTTTCGAAACCGGTTTCGAAAGTAAAAGCATCCTTATAAAAAAAAAAAAATCTGCAATCAAAATCGAAAAAGTAAAAAACGGCCTGCATACAAATCAATCTCGGTTATCCTATGAAAAAAAAAATCACTTTAAAATACTGAAATGCGACAGAGATATCTTTATAATTTTTTCCATAGGATTATCATTAGCGAACGAGTCTATTCGTTTGACGTTTGACTGAAGTAGCCTCTTAAAAAAATTTCTCCCATTGAACTAACATTAGCGAGCGGGTCTTTTCATATGACTGAAGTAGACTCCTCGGGCAAGTAATTTGTTTTGAAAAAAGATTAGTAGTAATAAACAACTTTTGGTAACGGGAAATTTGGAAATATACCTTAATAAATTATAGAAAAATATTTTCAAAAATCTCTTTATATATATATATATATATATATATATATATATATATACAGCTTCAAAAGCTATAATGTTTTTAACCATCTTTTTTCTTTCATTCTGAACATATTAATGATATTAAGAAATCTAAACTTAAATTTAAGAGTCTCATGAGTCTAAGTGTTTATTAATGCTACTATTCTGTATATTCTACCTCGCGAACATATAGTAATCTAAATTCTAAAATATACTGTTAAAACTTTCCATGAATATTTATGCAGTATTCCAGAAAAGAATTTCAATTGTATGTTAAGAAAAGTCGGCGTTTTTGGTGGAAATTGAGTGGAGTCTGATTTCTTTTATTTTTGCGCCGGGCCGTGAAATGAAAAAAAATACAAACCAGCCGAGTTGGGCCTAATTATTTCTCTTTCGGGCCGGGACGGGGCAGAAAATTCTGCCCCGTGCAGACCTCTCCCCCCCCCCCCCTCCCCTCTCTGCTGAAAAAGAAAATTTTATACAAAAAAAAAGGTGCTCTTGCTATTTTATTTAAAAAATCAGACTTCTTTAAAATATCCACGTTCCAGTAATTTGTACCGTTCCCAAAAAAATCAACAAAGCATCTTTTTTCCTTCCAAGATGTTCATGATTGGAGATCATAAGGCACGTCATGCAGCTGGTAGGGAATAAACTCCGCCTCCAGTGAGTGATAAGACTACCAGATGTTGGCGCGAGAGTGCTTTATTTTTTTATCTTTTTTTCTTCGTTAAAAATCTCATTTCGCCAAACTTCGGATACCCTGTTGCAATCAGAGCCATCTGTCGGAAAAATTCAACGCGACAAACGTGTTCCTTTGCCCCTTAAATTGTAATTTTGTCAAACATCTTTTCCGTCATTAACAGAAAAACCTACTCCCACCACTTTCTATTGAAAGTTTTTTATTATTACATTTTTGTAGGTTTTTCTACTTTGATTTTTAATAAGACAAAATCTCTTTGAGCATCAACTTCTATCTCAATGAGAAGTATACGTTCACTACATTTGCAAATCGCATTTGTTGGTGTTGAAGAGAAAAGTTAATGTCTAAAAAGTTATAATTTAATATTTAAAAATGTTATTCTGGAATATTGCAAAAATATATCACTCAATGTCAAATAATGATATTCAGCAATGACAGAAAAAGATATCGCTTAATGTCACAAACTGATATTCAGAGATGTTGGGAAATATTGGCCAACATTGCCAAATATCAAAAAATAATATTCGTGGAATATCTTTTTAGGGGGGGGGGGGGGGTCATTTAATGTTGGCCAATATTACATTTGATATCGGCCAATATCTCATTTCGATATTGGCCGATATCTTTGTGCTACCTGGGTCTGTGATCTCCAGGCTGACTCGTTCTTTCAAACAAGAACCGAAAGGGGGCCCGAGTTCTTCAAGTTGCTTCCAACTGAATGGTTTTCAAATCTGCGTGACTTAGGACTGAAATAACTTCCATGTTTGGGAGTACATATTTATGCGAAAGTGCTTTTTCGGCGATGAAATTTATCAAGAATCGTCATAGGTACTCTCTCTCTGACAGTTCATTGTTAGACTCTGTTCGGCTGGCAATGACAAACATAGATGTTGACATTCCTGCCCTTGTAAAGAAGGCTGATCGGCCTCAGTTTTCCCATTAAAATGTAAGCAAATTGTTTTATAATCCTTTTGTTCCATTGTTTTATAATTAATAATTAAACTATTAATTGTTATTGTACATCAGGTAAGAGGTTATTGTTCAACTTTTTCAAACTGCGGCCCGCCAAGTGATCAGTGACCGGAATTCTGGCCCGTGGGCTTTTTGCAGTTGGACAGCCCTGCTCTATCGGATTAAGATTCGTTGAGTTAGACTACCAGGACCATAACTGGAATTCAGTATTATGTTCTTGGAACCACACCAGCACAATTCGAGCACTTTGCTAGAAGTTCTCTTGCTAGAAGACTCCATTTCCAGTTGGGAGGACAGATACCATGTAAGGGTGCAACTGTTCCGCAATGATGTTCAGACAGTCCGCGGCCTTAAAGATCTGCTCTATTACAATCACAGGTCCCAGAGACGTCCATGAGAACGTTCCGCAAAGTATAATATCGTCACCACCGGGCTGTGTATGACCTTTTGCATAAGGGGAAGCAACAGCTCGCCTTTAAGGACGCATACCTTGACACTGCCGTCGACATGTTGAAGAATGAATCGTAATTCATCCGACTAGGCAACTCTCTCCTAATGATCCACGGTCCAGTTACGATGTTCCCGGGCCTAGTGTAGAAGTAGTTGGCGATGATGCTTTGTCAACAGAGGCAAATGAGGGGGACGTTTGTTGCGCAGTCTGGCGGCCTCTTATGTACGGCCCGAGACACATAATCATTGATCCATATTTATGAAATTAATCGATGCATACATAAAACTACTTAAGACCTTCAATGTTGTTTTACATATTTTTATGAGAAGACAAATTCTGTCCTGATATTTATATTAATTTTAAATTTCATTAAAACATTTTAAATTCTGTTTTCTTGGTCAAAAATTTATTTTACATGTAGTCCTATTTGTGCTACGGTGCTGTACACGTTTCTTAATATTCAGCACTAATCAATCATTACTGAAAATAGATTAAATTTGCGTAAATTTTATGATTTTTTTCTTTAGAACTTTGAAATTCTTCATTTTTATATTATTATGTTTTATACTTATTATATAGCTAATACTGCTTTTTTAAGTTTGAACATTTGTCGCAGGAAAAACACACAAGATTATTGCACTACTATTTTCAAACAACAGACTTCAAGGCATATTTCTACACCACTTCCAATAGAAATCTACCACAAAGTTCATTGCTTGGAAATAGTGGTGCTACTTCTTTTTGATAACATTTTTTCTGCGACAAACGTTCAACCTTACTGATAGCATTACTTTTGTTATATTGCTTTGTTATGCTACTTTTATTATCTTACAATTAAAAATAATCCTCTGTTTCACCCTTTTTTAAGTGTGTTGCCTAATATCGTAAAATATATTTGCAGCCCGCGAGACTAAGCTGCTCTAGAGCATTCTTATGGTGTTATTACACGAGGAGTCAAAGTCGCTTGAAATTCCAGGCGTCTCCATGAAATGGTGTTATTACACGAACGGTCAAAGTCGCTTGAAATTCCAGGCGTCTCCATGTTATTCCTATGGCTCCAGAGGAGTCGCTTCGAAAGCAAGCAACTTTTTTCTGTCGGCGTGTCTTTGACGCCTGAAACGGAGCGAGTCGCCAGTAACAGCCAATTAAATGCTTGGAAATCTGACGATGGAAAAGCCTTTCCCGAACAGACAATGAAATGCTTGGGTAATACGTAAGTTTCAGGTGGATAATACGTAAGTTTCAGGAAATCTGACGAGTCGCAGGCGATTTTTGCCGCTTGCAATTTTTACGCGTAATAACACATTATTCCTATGGCTCCAGGGGAGTCGCTTCGAAAGCAAGCAACTTTTTTCTATCGGCGCGTCTTTGACGCCTGAGACCAATGTCAAACGGGCGTCTTTTTTTCTGCTTTTTTGCTTACGTATCATCCATTTACAATGTTAGCATTGTGAATGGATAATACGTAAGCAAAAAAGCAGTTAATGTTTGTTATTATATAATCGAATAGCAAGTGACTAGTATTGATAAAATTTGTTATGAATAACAAATAATAAATAAATAAATATAAATATGAGAATAACTCGTATGGAACAATTCTAGTACTTACCATCACATATAACTAACGAATCAGATAAGAAAATATCTGAACAACTTAACAACAAAATACTGCTAATTAGTAGTAGGGAAATAATTTAAAACATTTGAAAGAATTCTGTTAAATTAAAAATACTTAATAAAACAAAAAACTGAATAATTAACTATTTACATACAATTTTTATTTGTAAAAGACACAAAATTTTAGAATAGTAATTTTTTTACTTTTCAAAATATGCTTTCATGACGAATTTCAAACTTAGTTTTTTTAATTTTTTTATATTTATAAAGGATTAATATATTTAAAAATTTTAAGTCATCCTATACATCCTCATACAAAACAACAACAACAAAAGAAGTTCTGGAAGAAAACTCAAAACCCTGAAAGAACCCAAAAACTATGGAAAAACACTTGAAACATAACAAAGCCTGAAAAAACGCAATGGGTTGGCTTTTTCATTAAAAAAAAAAAATCCAGGTTTCTGCCAACCCTGGAGTAATGCCAGTTTGAACGGTTTAAAATTTCGATGAGTTTCTTTCTTTTTCTTTTTTTTTTCTTTTTTTTTTTTCTTGCTTAAAGTAATTAAAATTACTTTTATACTTACTTTTATACTTACTTTAATACACACGAAAATCATATTTTACAAGCTTAAAAAAAATCCATTGAATAGGAAAGCTTTTGTATACCATGGAAAAATCGATATCAAAAGTGAATGGGAAATTTTGGAGTTAAAGCAGCAGAGTATGTAACGAGTAAACAGTAAAAAAAAAAAAAACTTTAAGTATGATTTTTATTTTTTTTTCAGAAGAGTACTTTCAAAATCGGTGAACACTCTACCTCCGGTAGTTTTCGATCAGTCAAATGGTCTTTTTAAGATTTAGCCGTCATATATTTTTCTAATGAAATGCGTAGGATTGTTTCAAAAATTTATATTTTACTTTGAAAATAAATAAAAATGCATTTCATTAAAAAGGCTTATTTTTAACACAGCTAAATATTTTACTAGCTTTTGGGCAAAAACAATTTTTTTTTTGTTTGTTTGTCTGTTTTGGTGTTCTAGGTTAAATCAATGATGAATTATAATGTCCCCCGCTTGGTCTTACTTTTTCGAAGATCTCTTTTCTATCGCCTTTCATCATCTTTTTTTACTATAACAAGTAAACAAGAAATATGCATAATAAATTAGTGTAATTGGATTTTTATAGACATTTTGCTTTTCTTTACAAAATATTCCCGAATAAACCTTAAATGTCAGGGCGTGAAGGCAGTGTTACCTTTTAAATAGCTATATTTAAGGTAAAGAAGAAAGAACAAATATGAATTCTAAGATTACATAATCATTTTTTCTTTTCAGATAATCTTCTGCACCAAAACCACTTGAATAAGAATCTCATTTAAAAAAATTCTTCAGCCTATGAAATGAAACCAGTAGGGAAAGTTCAGGCAGGTAAAGTTTCAGAAGAATTTGAGTGGAGAATCCCACACTTTTCTTCGCTTTCAAAGGAAGCCGATGGGTATCAACTTAGTCCAGCGTTTTCTTTTGCCGGTGAATTATGGTACATGTCCATCTTTCCGAATGGTTTCACTGGAAATAATTCAGTTGGACATATTGGTGTATATCTCTCAAGGTATTGTTCTGGCCTTTCAATCACCCTAGAATATACTTTCAGTCTGAGAACAATAGATGGCAAAAAATATAAAAAGGAGCATTGCACGCACAGCTTTACAGAAGCAGGCAAAGGACATGGAACTTGTAACAACATATGGAGAAGTGAACTTTTAAAAAGAAAATCGGAACTACTGCCTGATGACGTCCTTACTGTACTTTTAACTTTAAAGCGCCCAAAAACTATTGAAGGTAAATGTAAGTCATACTTCAGTTTATAAATGCCTTACATTTGAATGATCGACTGAAATTTAGCACTCCGCAGGTAGCACAAAGATATCGGCCAATGTCCCGATCAATATTGGACAATATTTCGAAAGTCACTGAATGTCTGACGTCAAATTTACAATATCTGCCGATATAAACAGATGTCACTTGAAATTAATTTTTAAAAGAAAACATCCAAGCGAATTTTTTGCAAAACTTATAACATTATATTAAACTAGAGGGCTCTGCCCCCCGAAAGCTACGCTCACCAACCCCCATTCAGAAACCGCAGAATCTAAAAGCACGCTAATTTGATCGGTTTTTAAAAAGATTAGAGAAGATTGTATTATAATGAAAAACCTATAGCGATCTCCCTGTAAACGGGTTTTCATTCAATTCCCTTTGATTGCGAAAATTTAAGACCGAATCAGTTGCTGTTAAGACATCCAATGATTGTTTTCGCAATTGATTAAAGAAGACCAGTTAAACACTTGAAAGGAAGCTAAAATAAAATTAATTAAGTAAACAGAGTCTTTGCCTCCCGGTATTTTTTAACAGCGTTATAAAACGATTGACATAATACAATTTACTACAATTACTAAAATGTATTGCTTTAAACCCTTCAAGAGCGGTGGTTCATTTTTGGACCACTTAATTTTAATTATTAAATGCCACATTGGCACCAGAATATTGGAATGAAAATTTTCCTTTTATTAAGTAAGTGAACAAAAGCATTTTCGTATTTCGAAATTTGTTTGTAAATTCTGGTGCCATTCACTGATTTCAATATTTTACGAATAGAAGTACCTTGCCCCTGAAAGGGTTAAACGCATATTAATGTATTTATTATTTTAAAGTTTCCTTTCTCTATTAATATTCATGTGTAAATACAATTTTCAAGACATAATTTTCAATATTTTCCTGCTTTTAACACTTACCCATTTAATAGTAATTTTAAAGGGGTTTTTTCTGTTTTTAATAGTCACGTGTAAATAAATTTTTAATCGTTAGGAGATATTATTCTTTGCGCTATTTTTAGAATTGAAAACAATCTCTATAATAATAGACTAACAAATCGTGTGACTATTATCAACAATTCTGGGAGGATCCCTTCGCTTTTTATATTCCGGGCGGCCATTTAGGTACTTTAATGTTAGCAAGTCACAGGCGATAAGTCGCCAAATATTATTCTATCTCCATCATTTCACTTATATTATAATATCCAAGTCATATAACTGCCACAAACAATTACAACCCTTCGCTTTTCATAAGAAAGGTTTCCATTTTGATTAAAGAATCAAAGTTATTTTTTCGAATAACACTACATAAAAGTTGCCCTGATCGCAAAGAATTCTTGGTATTTTTATGTTAGCCGGGTACAAATCTCGCCAATAGCTTATTTTAACTCGCCAGTTAGCATTTTTTTTATTTTTCGAGTGGTAAATTAAAACGGTACTACACTGGCGGAAAAAAAAATCCCAACACCAAGAAAGACTTGTGTTAGATAAACGAAATTTGGTAGGCGTGTTTATACATCTGAAAGATGACATCGATTGAAATTTCGCGCTTCGCGCATAAGTGTGGCGCTACTGGCGCCACTCAGAACTTGCAGATCAAGTTTACTTTAAATGCGTGCTTTAAAGTTCGTGGGCGTTATTTAGCTACGAAACGTGACGTATTGAGTTGATGTTAGCCAAGAATGCCTTTAACAAGACGAAGAAGCCACTGTCAACAGCTCCCCGAGTTGGAACGAGGTCGCATATTCGGGCAAAAGAAACACAACAGATCTCCACTCCGCCCACCAATGAGCTCTGGCTTGACACGAATGGAATCGCAAACGGCAATGGCTTGGAGTCAGTAGAATGCACGCTACAGGGCGCCTGGTTCGGAGCTGTCCTTGAAGTAACCGATTTCTAACAGTTCGTTGTGTAACTGTGGTACCAACTACAGCTCGAATTTCTGCCGCAGACGCAGTACGATGCGCCACAGTCGTACGCCGAATACGGCGATCTTCCCTCTCAGGAGTGCACGTGGCCGCTTGGAACCCGGTCTTCTTGATGCAGCACCATCCCTTGACCACTTTTTCCAACAATCATGCACAGTGGATACATTCCAGCCAAGTGTTTCTGCAATATCGCGGAAAGAAAATCCACCTTCTCGTAGCCCGAATATGCGACCTCGTTCCAACTCGGGGAGCTGTTGACAGTGGCTTCTTCGTCTTGTTAAAGGCATTCTTGGCTAACATCAACTCAATACGTCACGTTTCGTAGCTAAATAACGCCCAAGAACTTTACAGCATGCATTTAAAGTAAGCCTGATCTGCAAGTTCTGAGTGGCGCCACTAGCGCCACACTTATGCGCGAAGCGCGAAATTTCAATCGATGTCATCTTTCAGATGTATAAACGCGCCTACCAAATTTCGTTTATCTAACACAAGTCTTTCTTGGTGTTGGGATTTTTTTTTCCGTCAGTGTACTTTGTTATCCCGTCGACCAAAAATCTATTGCCAGACTATAAGATTAAATGCCAATAATGGTTGATCGTAAATGTCACATTCACTTGACTGTAAGGAAGTTACACGTGTTTACGCCATCAAGTGATTTTTATTTCGACGTTTTATTTACATTTTTATTAATGTTATACTAATTTATTTGTTCTTTCCTTATTTAAAATAAAAATTACGTCAATTTGTATAATTTGGTGAGTGGTTTGGCGATTTATACAATTTGGCGAAATTGGTAGGCAGGATAACTAAGTAGTACAATTAAAAAATTCGAAATTAAATGTCAGGATTTGTTGCATTATTTAATCGGGTTTGGCATGATGTTTTTTTTATGACAATTTGGCGAAAACCTCGTTTTCGAATACTAGTTACATATGTATTTTTAAATTATTTTCTATTATTTTTAAAATGAAATAATAATAAATAAATAAAAAATTGGTTAATAACTATAGAACAAAACAATTTATAACTTTTTTTAAAATAAAAAGAAAATAAATGTAAATAAACATTTATTAATAAATAAGCAAGAATAGCCGGGTTACCATGTCAGACAAAATAACGCCATTTTGGCGCCATTTAGGTATCCCGGTGCATATATGACATCTGCACCTAATATTTTTCTTTTCCTTTCGTTTAAAAAAAAAAAAAAAGAAGTGAAAGCCATTAATTTTAAACTTTTCAGTTTTAAATGAAAGTTTTGTATTAAATAAAATGATAATGAAATTAAAAAAAAAGCATTGCTCTTAGTATACGTTTAAGGGAAGCCAAACTGGTCGCCAAATTAGTTTAAAATAATAACCTTTACTAAAATATGAAAAAAAATATCTGTTATGATTAAAATTTGAGTTGCCATCATTAGAAAAAAGTATTTAAAATTAGAAAAAAATTAATATTTCGAAAACAATTTCGAATTTAAAAATTCTAATACCAGTTTTGAGATCTGCGGATCAATGCCGATTTTTGGTGTTAATTTCATCGCAAAGTATTCCATATTTGTGGAGAAACAGCCGCGAAACATAATAAGTTGTTTAATCAGTCGTTTCATAGAATCGTTTCATAAATTCGTTACATTTCAGTCGTTTCAAATATCCGTTTCATAAATTCGTTTCATTAGGATTTTATATATATAGGGTAGATGAATAGTATTCTAAACAACAAAATTTAATAATTTTATTGTTTTTAGAAAACTTGATTTTTTAATACCTTATTTTTAATATTTTATTTATATTGATCAATGTTGTAAAAAAGATATTAGTATCCCAACATTCAAAGATATTTATCTACATTCGTAAAAACAATATCATTTTTCAGACATTTCAAGATGTCTGTCGACATTTAGCTTATCTGACGAAGTGTGTAATCTTGACCAAATTGAATGGAAAGTTCTGAAGGATCACCCATTTATATCGTTTTCGTCCAAGAGGATGGAGACGTTCAGATTTTTTTAGTATCAAAAGTAAATTCTCAAAATATATTCTTTTTAAATTTCTAACAAACTTAATAATAAAAAGTGATAGTTAAATAAATCTTTGTTTAAAAAACGTAAAAAGATTCGATTGACATTGAAAGAGTATGGGATAATTAAATTATAATTTTGTCAGGCATTCTTTTTTTTTCACTAACAAAACAATCTACTCCCACCACCTTCTATTGAAAGTTTCTTACTACTATATTTTCCCTTGGTTTTACTCATTGTACTTTAAGGCGCGCCACACACCAGAGAGGCGTGCGACAATAATCGTGAGACATGAGGCAAATTCTGCTGTTCAAACCGGTTTTTTCTTTGTTAAGAGGGTGAAATTGTCGCATGCCTCATGCTTTTCTGCCGCATGTCTCCCTACGAGCGTCTGGGGAGAGAACGACTGCTAACAGTAGAACTTAGAAAAAAATTCTCCTTCCCTTTCAGCTGTGGAGAAAAGGGAAAAAGTACTGCGTTCTTCCCTCAGCCTTATGTAGCTTTTCCTTTTCGCTTGCATTTGTTATTCGATTATGGAAATTGTTAAAATTATAAACAACGAAGAATGCTGAATCTTATAATTTGAACAAACAAAAAACCACCGAATTTGCAAAAAATGAAATGTTTTTAAAAGGAAATAATAATAATAATAAAAATAGAATGGCTGTTATTTATCTGAAAATCTTTCGTTAGATAAATCTGAAAAAATATTTTTATAGTTTCATATTTTATTATTATTATATTTTAATATATTTTTGTAACAGACTTTCATATCCAATTATTTTGATTTTGTGTGTGAGTGTGTGTGTGTGTGGCGCAGGGCCGAAACTAGGGGGGGGGGGGGGGGTGGCAGAGGGGGCATGTGCCCCGGGCGCCAGAACGAAGGGGCGCCAAATGAAGGATTATACCTTTGGACTGGATCATTTTCTTCTGATGGACTGGTGTCTTCCATTATTATGAAACAGCCATTATAAATGAAGTGAAGATGAAAGAGCAGTCATAAAAAGTTAGAACTCTGATTTTCTGCCCAGAATGGGAAAAAAATGGCCATAATTTTTTTTGGCTGCTCTTTCATCTTCACCCAACACTTCATTTATAATGGCTGTTTCATAATAATGGAAGACATCAGTCCATCAAAAGAAAATAACTTGGTTAAAGGAGAAAATCGGTTAAGTGGAACTCGGATAATCGGGACTCTACTTTATATTTCATTTTAAAAATGATCTTTAGAATATTTTTGTTGGTGTTCAGAGGGGCGGGAGAGGGGGGGTCATGATCCCCGTGACCTCCCCCTTGGATCCGCCATTGTAGATTACGTAGTTCACTATTACACATACTTTATGATTACATATTTTAAATTTTAAAATAAGTCGGCTATTAGAAAATTAGTAAAATTCTCTTTGTAAATATACTTTGCGGAAGAGGGGGGGGGGGGGGGCGCCAAAATCCATCTTTGCCCCGGGTGCAAAAAAGGCTAGTTTCAGCCCTGGGGTGGGGGGGGGGGGTAAGCTTATGTAAAATTTTACGGTTAAAGGATTTTTGTAACTTTTGTACTTTTTTTAAAAGATATTTTATAATATCTTATTGACACATTATTAAATGGTTTTATGAAGGAAAATGACTTAATAAAGAAAAAGTTTAATTATTGTAATAATATTTGAAAAGTTAATTTAAAAATTATTAAGAAGATTTTAAACAACACTTCTTTTTAATTTCTTACAACATTCTCTTTCATATTTTTAATTCTATGTGTGCTCTATAGGTGTAAGGACCAGATATCCGAATAATTAATTATTTAACCCTTTATGCCCCGACGCTACTTTAACGTACCATTAAAATAACTTAATATAAAATATGCATCGATTAGTAGTAGTACATTTTAGAATGAGTTATAGGTACTTTACGTTATCTTATTCCAAAAGCATTATTGGTTGAACAAAACAAAAATATTTTTAAAAGGATGATTTTTTTTTTTTTCATTTGCACCTCTTCAGCTTTCATGACGTTGAAAGTTCGAGGGTGAAAAGTTTCAGTTCGGAATTATTCCTATATTTCTCTTGTAAGAGCATTATCCTTGTACATTTCCTAATTCTATAAAATACTAAAAAAAAATATTTAAAATAAAAGATTTGAATGAAGTTATAAATATTGCACAAAATTCCTATAAATACAAATTTAATTAATTGACTTTAAATGGCAAAATCCTTCTAAAATTTATTAAATGATTTTGTAAATCTTCTAATGTAGTTTCAAAAATTCACAAAAAATAGTTTAGAAGATGAAATTTTCATGAATTCATAATTTGGGACATAAAGGGTTAAAAAAATAAATGGAATGTCATGATATGCTGTAAAAATAATGAACAAATGACTGTTTGCTTAATATTTTTATTTTTAAAAAATACTAAGCAAATACTCTTCAACAGTCAATTTATATTAAGGAAAATCCTGTCTTTAATTTTATGAACCACGAGGATTGTCCGTTTAAAAATCGAGTTAATTGAAAAACATATCGAAGTTTTAGCATTTTAATCACACTGATATAATAAGAAAAGAAAAAAGAACTTATAAAGATTGCAACTCTGGAAGGGAAATTTCATTTAATGTCAAATAGATGCAGTAAATTAAACGGGGAAATTGATATTTTCGTCCTTATGTAAGTAAAAAATTTTACCCTTCCCCCCCTCCTTCCTACATAATCTGCTAAACGTAATCGTTAAAAAATATATTCTCATACCTCCTTCATAAAATCATTTAATAATAAATTAAAAAGTCATTGTAAAATATTCAAATCGAATTCCCCAAACTGGAAATTTTGACATAAGCTTGCAAAAAAGAAAAAAAAAAGTAGGATACGATGAGGTTTGTGCTAATCTTAACAAAATATTAAACATTTACGTCAGTTGGCCTTATTTAAAAAAAAGAATAGGTAAACGCACAGAAAGGTAAATCATTAATATATAAAACTTAATAAAAAATGAATTTTCCGAGGTGAAAAAGAAAAAAAAAACAGTATTTCGTGACACACATTTTTGAATATAGTTATATATAATATTAATTGCCAAATAACTACATTATATATAAATATAACGCAGAATTGACAAATGTACTTATTTTTTAAAAATATGTTAATATATATATGTGTGTGTGTGTGTGTAATAAAATATTATATATTAAAATATGAAGCTATAATGGACCTTATGCACGCGACCTGAGGTCGAGGCTAACATTCGTCTGCTGGCGGTATTTACTGGCGATGTTTAGCATAGCAGTCTATGGAATGTGAGTTATTAATGACTGTTTGTTAAAAATACCGCAAAAAAATTCTTTGATGCAGCAGCATATACTTAATATATTGTAATCTAAATTCAAAATGTTGTTCTATATGCGAGAAAATTCCCTAAGTTTTCAAATTTTCAGTTAAAATGTATGCACTCAACCTGGGTCAAGGCTAAAGTCGTCTGCTAGCGGTGTTTGCGCCTGCGCATACTGATATTCTGCTGGTGCAGTAACTAGAATAACAGATCATCATACCGCCAGCTCTGGCGTCTGACGTCACCTGAATAGAGTCCATTATAAAAATAATTTTTGCAGATTTATATATAAAAGGTTTTTATATAAATAACAGATATTATTCTTTTTTATTTATTTCCTTTTAAAATTATGTTTTTTTTTTTTTTAAATCCTTTTTTTATGAAAATCAAATTATAAAATTCAACATTCTACGTTATTTATTTTAATGTTCTCATAACCGAATAATAAATACAAGCGAAACGGGAAAGCTACACAAGGTTGAGGGAAGAACGCAGACTGTTTTCTCCCTTTCTTCCCTGTTGAAGCGGGACCCGAATTTTTTCTAAGTGCTACTATTAGAAGTCGTTCTCTCCCCAGACGCTCGTTGTCTCCCTGGTGTGTGGCGCACCTAATAGAATCAGCGCCCCCTAGATTATCTAGGGGGCGCTTAATCTAGGTATTATCTTAATCTAGGGGGCGCTGATAGAATAAGGGTTTTCAGCCTTACTAAATAACAAGAAGCAAAATCTCTTGAGTAGCGGATAGGAACAGCTTAATGCAACAATGTTAAAACTTCAACTGCATAACGATATGGGGGAAAAAATCCAAAAATCCCTAGCCAGCTTTGGCACGTTGTTTTGATTGTGTTGGTGTTCGTTTGTACTTGGTACTTTAATTATCCATGTGTTTTATATTTTATTGTGTGTTTTATTGTGTATATTTTATTTTTCTCATATTTTTATTATAATTTAAGATGTTAATACTTGAAGAGAATGCATTATAATGATTAATATTCTAATGTTAAAAAGTTTATGAGATGCTATCATTATACATTTGCTATAAAATAGGAACTGAAAGAATCATAAAATTAAAATATGTTTAGTTCAACGTAATAATTTTTAAAAAAATTGAACTGTGCACTCTCAATTGGGACTTTTTTTTTTTTTCAAACAAAGAAACATGTTAAATTTGGAACAAAGAGAAAACAAATAGTAACAGCTTTCAAATCTTTCTAAAGTAAGAAAAAAAAAAATAAGCCACATTGACGTATTATATATAATAATAGTTTCATATGCACAATTATACTTACGGAACAAGTATTAAATTATGTATATTTTA
Source organism: Maratus speciosus (assembly GCA_963932465.1). Classification (NCBI taxonomy): domain Eukaryota; kingdom Metazoa; phylum Arthropoda; class Arachnida; order Araneae; family Salticidae; genus Maratus; species Maratus speciosus. The sequence continues at coordinate 138,000,939 of OZ010797.1, read as the reverse complement.
ATTATAGAAGTGTATGTTAGTTAAGTCATATTTACTGTTTTTTAAAGCCTTGACTGACAGTGAAGTCAAAAGATTTAACTTAATACAGTTGAACTTGGATAATTCGAAGTTCAAGGGACCAGAGAAAAGTTCGAAATATCCAGAAATTCGAATTACATATATTCTCTCAAAAAGAAGAGTTAGATTAACAAGAAAGAAAAAATCATTCGTCAAGCATAGATTATGAAGCACTTTCCAACACATTCAGACAGAATAATGAAACAAAACTTCATCGTTTAATAAGCTGAAATAGGATGTCTAATTGAACCATTTGGAAACGCATAACACATTTAAAACCCAATTTCAGTAATTCCCATCTACAATTTGAAAATTATCCAAATTCTTTCAGCAGTCCTGTATATGGTATATAGATTTGTATCTATAAAATACATGCGTTCAAAAGTTTAGTTCAGTTAGGAAATACATACCATAGTTGAAAATTCTCTTTCTGCATTTTCCTCTAATAATTAGAATGGTAAGCGAATTCTTTTGTGCAGACCTGTATACGAGGTATAGAATTTATACACAACGATTAACATGCAAAATATTAGTTAAATTTAAAAACGCATACCGAATTTGAAAACGCACTTCCAGCAATTATTAGTCCAAGTCTTAGGATTTATATTTACCCCACATAGTGACATTCCAAACCTTCACCGTTCTTTTCCTTAGAAAGATAGGTAAAATAAACTGTTAAAATATTCTGCACTTTAGCTGAGAAAAGTCTCAGGAACAATTTTTACCGCAAATTTTTAAGGGCATTCGTAAGAAAAATTCGAATTATCCAAAATAAAATTCGAAATATCCACGATTTTTTTACATTATTTTAATACAGAATTCTAGGGACCGAGCAAAAAATTCGAATTATCCAGAATTTCGAATTAAACAAGTTCGAATTATCCAAGTTTCACTGTATAAGAAATATTAATTTTATTGTATCCGTTGGAAAATAATTTTCTTAAAGCTGTTAGAACGCCACATACACATCCCTATCAATTTATTTATATGAAATCAGTTAATTAGTAAATAACATTATTATGACATAAAAGATGAACTGCTTTTAAATTTTAAAAGTAAAAGTTGTAGATAATTGTTTACATATTTAAACATTCCTTACTACAATGTTGGAAAGATTATGTTCTAAAGATTTCGTTTTTAATATTATTTTCAAATATTTTTGGTAGGTGGCGCCAGTAAAAATGCAAAAGCTTATTATTATTTTTTTTTTTTTCCCATGTGCTTCGTACCAGGTTTGAAGAAAACCCTACGAGATTTCCTTCTCCCTTCTTCGATTATGCAGGCGCTTTTTTAACATTGTTGCATTAAGCTGTCCCCATCCGCTACTAATCTCTTGAGCATAAACTTCGACATCAGTGAGAGATTTACGTTCACCACATCTGTAAATCGCAGTTGTTGGGGTTCAAAAAAGAAATTAATATTTAAAAAGTTATAATTTAATATTTTAAAATGTTATTCTGGAATATTAGAAAAATATATCGCTCGATGTCAAATAATGATATTCAGCAATGACAGAAAAAATTATCACTTAATGTCACAAACTGATATTCAGAAATGGTGGAAAATATTGGCCAACATTGTCAAACATAAAAAAAATAATATTCTTGGAATATCTTTTTAGGGGGAAGGGGGGGGGGAGGGACATTTAACATTGGCTGATATTACATTTTGATATCGGCCAATATCTTTGTGCTACCTGAGTCGTTCTCAGTGCAAGTCGTTTAGCTCAAAATTAATCTCAGCTAATTAAATAAGTTCAAGAAAGTCCTGCAGTATTTTAATTTTCGTAAAAATACTTTAAAAACTTCCTAATTCTAAATAAAATAAAAACAACTTACAATGAAACAATAACAAACACAGGAATTAATTTAAAAACATCAAGTTTTTATACGTTAATGAAATCGAAATTCTGTTATTTAATTTGAATAATACTGGCATAATTATTCCTTTTTCAATTTTTGTTAATGAAATAAGCTTTTAGGGGTCATCTCCCTACTGATATTGTACCAAACTCTAAAATTTTCAATACGAACACCTAATTTTGATATGGTATTTTGATTTTTTGATCGCTTTACTTGAAGACGCCAAACTGGAAATCATTCGGTCAAGTTAGTCGGTGGAGGTTTAAAAATTAGAACTCCAAATTTTAAAATCATTTCTAATCATTGCAAAAGAGATTGCAATGCGGCCAGTTTGTTAAGCAAATCTCAAATCTACTTGGGAAGAATGGATTGTGTTGTTATAGGATTTGCATATCTGAAGCTTCTAGAAATCTATTTATGTGAAAAAAATCATGGATTACAATTCAAATTTGATTTGAAAATGTGCTTAAAAGAAATTAACTACTTTTAGAAAAATTTTTTGAATTATAATTGATGAATTCTGTAACAGAATTGGATTTTTAGAAGCTTTGAATATATTAATTCAAATTTACAGCTCATTCCGCCAAGTGCTTTTTGAGTTATGCTTAGAAAAAGCCGTATTGCAATCTGTTTTGCAGTGCTTATAAATGTATTTAACTTATTGGGGTATATATAAATGTATTTAACTTAGGGGGGGCAATAGCCCCCCCCCCCCAAGGAATTTGATATTTCAGAAAATTTATCAACCATCAAATGTAGGGATGCATCGAATAGTGATTTTGGCTGAATACCGAATGTCGAATATTTGGCCTGCAGGTAAACCGAATACCGAATATTCGGCCAGCCGAATAGTAACTGTTAGGCTGAATACCGAATATAGGCCAGCCGAATACCGAATATTCGGCTGGCCAAATACTTTTATATCTCAGTGTTTAACGTTAAAAAGTTAAATTTTAAACATTTTTTTATAATATTTAGCACAGATACTTCCATTTTGACAAACACGACTATTTTTATAAGTAAATTTTGTACTAAAAAAAGTATGTTTTGAGTTATTTTTTAAGAGGATGGTTTAAAAATTTTTTAAATAACAAAATTTAAATCTTATGACTTCAATTAATTCAAACAAATGAAAAGAATTCTCTGATATTGAACAAGAAGCAACATATCATTCCACTTCTTTTATCAAAAATGAAAGGGGTACAAGACGTAGCAGAATTTTTGTTTATAACTGTATAAAAATGAAGATATTTTAGCGAAATTTGCATCACATTAATTTGCTTGTATAGAATGTGATGATATCCTTGGAAGAGACTGGATTTTGGCCAGTGGTACAGTATAAGTATTGTTAGCTGCATTCTTAATAAAATAATGTCTAGCTCAGTGTTGTTTAGATATGAATGGTTGCAATTTCCAGCACTTCTCGTCATGTTATCAATCATATTTCACAGGAATTAAAGTAACTCTGTTGACAATATAGTTACAATACCTTCATTATTGTTAAAGTAATAAAAGAAAATTAAAATTTGACTTGGGGATACACTGTATTTCTGACTGAATAAGTGAATTGCGATCCTGATTTACTGGACAAAACATTGCCTGTTTTGATGCTTATTATTACTTCTAAAATTTTCTTCCATTTTGTTTAGAAACACCCTGTTTGCAAAAAAGCAAGAAACGGATTATTTACCAGACAATACTCAGTAACTTGCATTTCCACATTTATTAATTCCCATGAACAAATGACATGTCATTAATGGTTAATTTTTTAAGTGACTTTTTTAAAACAACAAAATAATATAAAATCATTCTCTTTTATTTAAAGATTAATTATTCTGAATATCTTTATTAATTGACAGTTAAAAGTAGAAGTTGTGTAACGTTTAAAAAAAAAAAAAATTAAAGAGTTTTTTTTAAGTATTCCGCAAACCAAATATTCGGTAGTATGGCCGAATATCGAATAGATACCGAATATTCAGTGCACCCCTAATCAAATGTCAGACTCAAACAAATATTAGAAAATTGCTCAAACTCTAAAATAACTTATCAGATTTTGTTGCAATAAAAACATATGCATTAAATAAATGCCTATGCATAGAAATTAATAATTATCAAAAAAATTTCCTAAAGCCTTACTATTCGAACTCTCTCAAGGTGAGACATATATCTTTAATAAGTACTTTGATTAATTTTAAAAATACATGCGAGATTTTTTTTTATAAGTTGCTTCTCAGCTGTGTGCAAATTGATCATGGGAAAACTCGTCAAAATCATTGACACATAACAATCACAATGATTTTCTCTTAGCCAATTCTCGAATAAGCGCAAAGAAAATAATAACATTTAAATCCCACTGATGACGGTCTTGTGATGACTGAAAACGTTCTGGGTTTTTCTAATGTTTTTAAATAATTTTAAATTATATGTATTCACATGAAAGTAATTTTGTACATTTATTTGTGCTTTTTATATGAATATTATAAATTTTACCTTTTCTGTAGAAAAATGGAGATATATACGTAGTATTAATTAATGTTCAAATATGTAGTTTTTTTTATCTGAAAAATATTCAGAATTTCTTTGAAAAATCGGATTAACATGAAACTATTTCATAATAGTGAAAACACATTCCGAAAAAATTAACGTTTTACCTTCACTTGCAGAAAATCACTAACGAAAATTTTCTTATACTTACCGATCACAAAATTTGCAAATTTCGTGACCTATTCATGACGTTCGTTGGCTGATTATCTCATGACTGATTGAATTTCATGATATTTTTTTTTCGCGATCGTCTGACGAAATTTGCGATTTTTTCCGCGATCGATTCATGGAATTCACGATTTTTTTTCTGAAAGCGTTATACGAAATGGATTTTTTTCGCGCGAGCACTTGTCGAAATTCACAATATTTTTCCGCGACCAACTGACGAAATTTCGTGATTTTTTTTGACAAAATTCACGATTTCTTATCACTATCATTTATTGAAATTCGTGATTTTGTTTCTGTCACCGACTAATAACATTTGTGATTTTTTTTGCGCGAGAGTTAGACAAAATTTTGGACCTTATTACACGATCGTTTACAAATTTCTCCTCGATTTTATTGCGCGATTGTTCGACTAAATTTTCGTGATGTTTTGCGCTATCTTTTGACGAAATTCGTGCTTTTTTTCGCAATCCTTTTACAAAATTCGCGATTTTTTTCGCAATTCTTTTACAAAATTCAAGATTTCTGTTTGTGCAATCATTTAACGAAATCTGTATTTATTTTCGCAATCCCTGATGAAATTAGCGATATTTTCCACGGTCGTTTGAAGAAATTAGCGATTTTTCAACTGACCATTTTGAGACTTTTTTTTCAAGACCAAGATTCGCGATTTTTTTCTGCAACCCATTGACGAATTGCTTTTGCGGATTTTGAAAGAACGAAAAATCACGGACTTTCACGGATATTAAAAAAAATTGTGGAATAATCACATGCTTGTGAAAGAAGTTATGGAGACAAAATCACGTAGAGCATGTTTTATTGTGCGGGATTTTTTTTTCTGTGTGATTTGTGCAGTTCTGCAAGTTCTGCAATTTTAACACGTTCCCTGTTCCTCGAAGAAAAATTTTCCTTGTCCTTCGTCAGGAAACGCATGAAATGGCACCCTGTAAGTAAAATTCGAAAGGGACTAGAAAAAAACGCCATTTAAACAGGTTTCCGTCTTAGCAAATATAATTGTATGATGTTTTTTCAACGAAATTTGATTTTTTTTTCCTTCTAGAAAGAAATCTGTTATAGGCAGGTTTCGTTTTCACAAGTTTTACTCTAATACATCTCTTTTCAGAGCTACACTATAGAGTGGATGGTTTAACAGTCAGTGAGGATGCCTGTAAAAATGAAACCTGTCTATAATAGAATCCTGTCTAAAAAGAAAAAAAAAACATGTCCAATACATTAAAATTTTACCTTCTAAGACGGAAACCTCTCTAAAACAAAATATTTCGTTTGTTCTGGGTTTCCGTATTCGAAGTTTTTACTGTTATTGTAAGCATAAGTCAGAAAACGTTTCTCATACGGGGGGGGGGGGTTAGACACCCCTGGATCCTACCCTTAGCTATATAGCATCCCTCAAAAAATGTTTGACCCCCCCCCCCCCCCCAAGAAAATTCTGAAATGGCGCCCCTGGTCTTTTCCCCACCCATACACTCTAATAAAGAAAACCTCCCTAGTACTGCGTGCTTTTAAACGCATTTGAAGAAAAGGGGAAACGTTCTTTCGTTTTCAGTTCCATTTCTTCATTAATTTTTTCCGATGTCCCGTGCTCCTGTTTTGTTCGTGGCCGTTGAGTAACTTGCACCTGGAGATTCGTAGAATCAAGTAGTCTCTTGTTGTTTTGTCAAAGTTTAGCAATTTTTCTGTTAATATGGAGGATAGTCATATAATCAAAATCAGTCCTATAAAAACAAACCATGCATTAAACTTAAATACAGTTAAATTTTAATCTAAAAATGTGCAAAAGGAACGATTTTCGACAGTAAACATATAAACTAAAACTCTAAAGTTCATTTACACAGTTAGATGTGTAAATAAACTCAGTTCCTTCCGTCCATGTAAATCACGTTTAATACGTGATCCCGCTTAATACGTGACTTTTGTCCAGTGCTTTGAAATGCACTTAACCCTTTTGGCTCTGGCAGTCACATATGTGTTCCTTACTTTTAAAATGCTTTAAATTATAAATAACGCCTTTCAGATACGTAAAAACTTCATAATCACATATGTGCATTCTATAATTTGATTTTTAGTGGACAAGTAGCGCCATCTAGCTTTGAAATAGTAAAAATATATAAAAAGTTGACAAATTTTTTGAACTTTAAGAAAAAAGTCGGGGCTGAAAGGATTTAAATTTAAATTACGGACTACTTTTCCAAATGAATAATTTGTGATAAACAATAAAAAATACTACTATGTTTTTATGTCTGTTAAATCTTGTTGTAATACGACCTTTTCCAAACGTCTTCAAAAATTTTTCCTTTGACTATTGTCATATGCAAAGAACGCGAAATAACTACATTCGTTAGGTATCAGAAACCAACATATTCGTTAAATTTCAGTAAAACCTAACTTTCTGTGATTTGGTTAGTTACTTTTAATTTTATTAGCGTAAAAGGGATTTTTACCTCAAACTGAAAAAAAATCCAGGGTCGAAAGGGTTAAACGGGTTTGATTGGAATTTTTTTCTCTTTTATTTTCTTTACATCAACTTTTAGATAATCCATATCAGTCTTATAAATCATGCCCCATTTCTTAGGAATTACCGATTAAAATGTAAGCATATTTTATGAACCATAATCATATTTAGGCTCTCTCTAAACGGACAATTGTCTAGTATTAATATATGTTTGATAAAATGTTAAGTGTATTTTGCAGTTTTGATTTCTATTGAATGTTGTTTTGACATTCTTGTTTAGTACTATTTGTAATCAGAATAGTATAACTTATTCTATTGACCTGAAACGGATATCCGACCAGATGCTGTGATTGTTAAAGGTTAGTTGGGTGAGTTAGTCCTCCCGATTCTTCCGGGATAACTCAGTCGGTAGAGCATTGGCAGCTTCAGCTAAGACATCTCTGGTTCGAATCCTGGCCGGACTTTTTTCACCCATTTGGAAATTTACAACTGTTATGATTTATTCACCAACTGAAAAGTTGTGTTAAAAATTAATCTAATGCAGTGATCCCTTAACATTCGCGAGGGTTAAGTTCGCATGAAACCAGCGCGAATGTTCAGACTATCTTCCCGTGCATAACAGTAGGTTGGGTTTTAAGATTTTGTTTTAATGGATAAAAGAGGTGAAATGTAAAAATTTATTTATTGAATATTAAAACATACATGCTGTAAATAAATTTGAATAATGGACCTCATGCACGCGACCTGAGGTCGAGGCTAACATTCGTCTGCTGGCGGTATTTACTGGCGATGTTTAGCATAGCAGTCTATGGAATGTGAGTTATTAATGACTGTTTGTTAAAAATACCGCAAAAAAATTCTTTGATGCAGCAGCATATACTTAATATATTGTAATCTAAATTCAAAATGTTGTTCTATATGCGAGAAAATTCCCTAAGTTTTCAAATTTTCAGTTAAAATGTATACACTCAACCTGGGTCAAGGCTAAAGTCGTCTGCTAGCGGTGTTTGCGCCTGCGCATACTGATATTCTGCTGGTGCAGTAACTAGAATAACAGATCATCATACCGCCAGCTCTGGCGTCTGACGTCACCTGAATAGAGTCCATTCTAAACATATTGTACAAAGTTTTGTTGCTAGTTGATGGCTGAAAAAATTTATTGATATAAAGAAGAGATCTTTTGTTTATGAATTTCCGTATAAGGAAAAGATACAGTCTCGATTTCTCTTTTAAATTTAAGACTCCTCACCAGTTAAGGATCGCATTCTATTGATTTTTCAACAAGTTGTTATTGAAGTTTTCAAATTTTCCATACAATTTTTGCAGAAAAAAAATTAACTTGCAATGCAATTTTAAATTTTAGAAAATTTGGGATTTTTTTTATTTTTAGCATCAAGCCATGCTTCGGGTTTCTCGGAATTACTGATCTATGTTTTATCTCAATATAAAGGTTAAAATTCTCGGAACTTAGGTTATACAGTACAATACAGCTGCCCAGTGTCAAATAGTTTATGGAACTGGTAAAACAAAACGAGTTTACTTTGTAAAAAATATTCTTTATAAAACTAAATTCGCGAATAGTCAAGTTCAGTATTCGCGAATGTTGAAATGTTCTTCATTTTTTTATTTCGCGAATAATCAAAACCCGCGAATGTTAAGGGATTACTGTATTTGTAATCTGTTTTTTCAATGATATAATGTTTGCATTAGATGGAGAAGCAACTGCACAATGTCACTACTGTAAAGAAACTATGAATTCTGAAAGCCTCCCACCTCACGAGAAGAAATGCGTAAATAGGCCAATCAAATGCCCAGATTGCTCCGAGGTCGTTGCCTTAAAGAACTGGTATGAACATCAATGTGAGACGACAAAAGCAAAAGGTATGAAAGTCAATTTATTAAGAAGTTTATAATATTTAATAATAATATAATCTGACTGCTGTTTACTGCAGTAAAACTTCAATTTTCTGTATTCCAGTCATCTGGATCGATATTGTAAAATAAAACATCACATTTAAAGAACAAAACATCTTATTTAAATGAAAATTTATGTATTCGTTCACTCATTTACCTTGACATTCCTATTTAAACCAATATTAAAATTTATATTTCATTGAAATAATTTAAGATTATAACTGAACAGTAAGTACTTATTGTTTACGATGAAACAATTAACTCTGTTGGACTCTACATCTAAATGCATGGGTTAACATATCTAACTGTAAGTAGCACCTTAGTTTTTTACATGCTTTTATTCAACTTGATTCTTGTGTGTAATGATGTAATTTTCAATCTATTTTTCATTTACTTCCTGACATAATAGAGTTCTATAAATAGCGTAATTGCGTTCTATAATATTTTGATTTAGTAAATAAAATATATATATACAGTAAAACTTCCATCTAATGAAGTCTCATCGTTCTACTTAAACAGAACACTTATGAAAACTTATGAAGAAAATTCGTTTAAAAGAAATTAACTCAAATTCATGATATTTTTATAATATACATGCATAAAATGAAAAATACATCTAAAACGGGAAATATTGGAACAATGTATTTTAATTCGGGCAGTAAATTTTGTTTTATGTAATGTAGATATATGAGAAACATTTAATTAGAATGTCTATAAAAAAATAATAAACAGAGGTAAGCAAAAACTGGAACGTAACGTATTTTTTTCTTTTTCCCAGTATTTCAAATTCTTAAGGGGACGGTGGAGCTTTAATCCTTAAAAATAATTTTTTTTTATTTTTGTAAATTTCAACTTAAATATTATTCAAGGTTACATTATATACATTATAACATGCATTTATCCCAAAAAAAATTTATTTTTGAGAAAAAAATGGAATTTTACGCGTCGTCTTAGAAATCTTCGAAACGCCCCATGCGTCTTCAATATCAATGAAAATCCCCAATATTTTTTATAAAAGTTTGGTTTATATATAGAAATAAAATAGAGCATCGAATTTTATATATTTGAATTTAAAGGTAAAAAAAAAATTCAAAATTTCAAAATTTTTTCGAAAAAATTTCAAAAATTTTCAAAAAAAAATTTTTTTTTAACCTTTAAATTTAAATATGTGAAATTCGATGCTCTATTTTATTTCTATATATAAATCAAACTTTTATAAAAAATATTGGGGATTTTCATTGATATGGAACGCGCAGGGGGCGCTTCGAAGATTTCAAAGACGAAGCATAAAATTCCATTTTTTTCTCAAAAATAATTTTTTTTTGTGATAAATGCATGCTATAATGCATATAATGTACCCTTGAATAATATTTAAGATAAAATTTACAAAAAATAAAAAAAAAATGAAAAAATTTGAAATTTTGAAACTTTTTCGAAAAAATTTCAAATTTTTTCAATTTTTTTTTTTTTAACCTTTAAATTCAAATATGTAAAATTCGATGCTCTATTTAATTTCTATATATAAACCAAACTTTTATAAAAAATATTGGGGATTTTCATTGATATTGAAGACGCATGGGGCGTTTCGAAGATTTCCAACACGACGCGTAAAATTCCATTTTTTTTCTCAAAAATAAAATTTTTTTTACATTTTTTTGGGGATAAATGCATGTTATAATGTATATAATGTACTCTTGAATAATATTTAAATTGAAATTTACAAAAATAAAAAAAATTATTTTTAAGGATTTTAAGCTCCACCGTCCCCTTAACTTTAAAAAAGTCTGTAATATTACTTTGTACAGGTTTCTTATAAAAAATACACTGTTCATAAAAACTTTCGCACTATTGTAAGTGTCCGAACAATTTATCTGTAACATTTTCGTGAAACTGGAATCCCTTCTTATTGTATCGAAGGCTTTTAGAATTTCTTCTTTTAAATGGAAATGATTAAATATACAAATAATTTAATTTTTATACAATCCACAGAAATAAATTCATACGACCATCGCAACAGCAACCTCTCCCTTTAAATGTTGAACATGTAAGAAAGTGGAATAAACTTCATTTATATAGAATATATTTTTCGTAATATGAAGATTAATTTGCATGCTAATAGTGCTCAAAGTCTAGGTTTAGCGGAAAATTTCGTTAAGTAGAAATAGGGACTTCGTTAAAGGGAAGTGTGACTGTATTTGAATTTTTCACTTTCCTGTTTTATTTCTTCAACATTAATTTTTATACTTCCTCTTTAGGGTTTCGTTCAGCTGATGAAAGCCTATTCGTCTCACTCCTCTGTCTGGTTTTATGTCACAGAGCTCGTTCTCAGAAACTTTATAAGTTAGAGACGTGAAATTTTGCATACTTATAGCCAGGGGTGGGGAAATACATCATTTTGCTCGTTATTGGCGATTGGATTTTGTGACAGGACGAGTGAGTTTTTAGGTAGTTTTTGGAAAACTGAAGACTTTAGAGAAATGTAAAAAATTTTATTTTTATTGCCAGTTATATTTTTCAACTTTCCAAATAATCACAATGTAAACATCATATTAAGTATTCTATCCTATACTCAACTTTTCCCTGCTGTATATATTGTTTAAATTTATAGAAAAGAATATAAAAATGCAATGTAGTAGTAGTAATTCACTTTTCATGTAGTCGATTATATTTTTTTATAACAGTTTTCAACTGGAAGTTTCAACTTGCTGGCTGGTAAACATTCAACTTTCCTTTATATATTTCCTCATAATATCCTTGGCTGGTTAGTTTTTCTTAAAATTCTCCACTCTCACTTATAGCTGAATACCTCCAATCACACGAGACATTCAAAAGTTTTGAAAAAGTCTTATATTATTTTAATTAAATGAATTCCTTTATTGACATCCAAGCATTTTTGTGATTTAGTTTTAAAACAGAATCTTAATTTCAGTCTTTTTTGCGCAAGATAGATGGCTCCATGATAGCTCATTTGCTTTGTAATCAAAAGGTTCCCGGTTTGAAGCTCGACGTTGGAGTATGAAAATTAATCCCCAGAATAGATTTCGTTATCTAATAGATTAAATGTAACGGATTTTTGTAATGTTTTGCCATTTTAAGCTCAAGAGTTATTATAAAATATTTTTTTAATATCTTTTTAATATTTTTAAAAATATTTTTTAATTTAAAAAAATTTTTTTTTTTTTTTTTGAGAAATTGCGATATTTTAAATTGATTACATTTCATTGTCCGGTGATTTTAATAAAAAGAAACTTTCTTATTTTTGCCATTTTAAGGGTTTAATTGTTAGCTAAATTAAATCATGTAATTAAATATGTTTTTCCTATAACCTCCTGAGACCCAAGCAAAATGTAATGCATAAATCTTTTTAAATATGATTTTTTTTCAACAAATAGGCATCAAAAATGACGTTTTTAAAGAAATTAATAAATTTCGATTTTTTAATTTTGTTTTACAGCACATCCATCTAAATGGATGTTCAGGCCATAACTCGCTTTAAAGTAATTAAAAAAATCCGAGAAGTATAAGAAAGAATAGAATTTATTATAAAGAACATAAGGGAAGTATTAAAATCTGATTTAAAATTGTAAAATAAAAATAGTTTAAACAAATTAAAATAACACAAAAACGAAAATTACCAGCAGAACGTAGAATTCCAACGTGACTCATTTATCACGCCATTTTGTAAACAAAGTAGTTACCGTTACCAAAATCTAAAAGCTGAATGTTAATTTTTGATTCATACATTACCAAAACCAACTAGTTTTAGATTGCTACAATGGAATTTAACGCAATATAAGGAGAAAGCAAAACATCCATTTAAATGGATGCCAGGTCTCAGGAGGATATACAAACATTTGCTGTTAAAATTGTCTGAAAAGCAGTTCTTGAATATTTTAAATTTGATTTAAAAAATATTTTCCAATTGTCATCGTTTTAAAATTAAATTTAATGGTTCTGCCCATCTATGTTCTTATTGAAACATTTTAAGGATTTAATAATTATAAAAAACGATTTGGATTTATTAATTAAAGAATAAAGTGTTTTGAAAGGACTATTAAACGAAATCCTCTGTAAAACCTTCGATCTCGCTTACACACTTGTTATAGCTGTCTTGGCACTTTTTAAAATGAAATTGAAACGTGTTTTCAAGAAAGTCAGATTTGTTAGCAAACCAAATGATCTAAACAGCTATGTAAACAAAACTCATGAACTATTATGCTTGTATTACATAATGGTTCTTTTCAGTTACATAATGGCGCTTGTATTACAAAAAAAAAAACCCTTTAAATTATATGCACTACATAAAATCGACCTATTTTTATATGATAAAAGATAAATGTCTAAAAAATAAAAGTATTAATCTAATAGTCTTTTGTACTAAAAATGCGGAATCAAAGAGATTTCAAAACTGTTCTCCAAAACAGAATATCAAGAATCATGCAAATTTCGATATAAATAAAAAAAGAAATTGAATTGTTATTGACGTGGTTATTTTTCACATTTAGCTAATTCTTGAGATTATTTTAGATTAACTGATAAAATTATTTTGTGCCAGTTTCTATTTTTTAATAATTTTTTTACTGGATTCCTGCTGCACTCGAGCAACTCATTTTTGCGTGTACTTCCGGATTTATTTTTTGTGTCAATAATAAATTTATATATACAGGGTGTCCATAATTAAACGACCTACTTTAAAATTGTCTACAGACGAAACTATTGGTCGGAAAGATGTGAAATTTTGTGACAGACATAATAAAGGAATGGGAATTTGTTTAAGCAAACAAAATTTTTTAGTTCAAAATTTCACCACCAGAGGGTGTTTTTTAATGAATTACACATTTTTAAAAGTTCTTACGCTTCGTTTTTTTTTTTTTTTTTTTTCAGATTAAATAAGACAAATATACAGACCGCCCCCTGAAAAAAATAAAGCGGAAAAACTTTTAAAAATTATTGGTGTTCGAATTGAACGGACAGTACAAACTCTGAAAAACAAAATCTGCCTACGATAGCCACCATTTTTTTCTCAGAGCTTAGGACTAGTATTCAGTGGGCGGTGGCTAAATGCGTATTTTATTTAAAAACGCCCTCTGGTGGCGAAATTTGAACTATTTTTTTTTCGCTGAAACAAATTTCCATATCTTTATTATATCCGTCGCAAAGTTTCCCAACTTTCTGACCAATAGTTTCGTATGTAGACAACTTTAAAGTATAGTCGTTTAATTATGGACACCCTGTATATTAAATACTTACCTTTTAAGATTTTATTGTTTAACTTTTTAGATGATGTATCTTTAACTCAAGTTTACAAAAAAGTGCTCTTGGATGGCAAGAATCATGATTTTATCTTGAAGATCGGCGATATAGAACTTCGAGCTCACCGAGATATTCTAAGAGCCCGATCACGTGTTTTTCAGTCCATGCTGGACCACGATATGAAGGAGAAAAATAGTGGTGTCATCGATGTTCCTGACTGCGATCCTCAGGCCATGGAACTGTTTCTTTCATACGTGTACTGCGGAAGAGTTGAGACACTCGACCAAAGTAATATGCTCGGATTGTACTACGTTGCTGACAAATATGAAATGCAAGGCTTGAAAGATGATTGTTGTGAATTTATGAAGAAGTCACTGACGACTACCAATATTTGCGACGTCATTCAGCTGGCACTGAATCATAGTGATACTGTTCTGCTAGAATATGCAACAGAATATTTCATGAACAACGCGCTAGATGTTATGCGCACAGTTGAGTGGCAGTCGTTTCTGAAGGATAATTCAACTGTAGGAAACGAACTTATCATCAAGTCTTTTGAAAAATTAAAAACGTGAACGTTTGAGTGTTAAGTTAAACATCTTTTTTACTCTCGTTCAAAATAGAAATATGTGATGTTTATTATATTTTAAAATAAAGATTGTTTTGGGGATATTTCTCATAAGGTTTTAATGACAGCATGAATGTGTTATTCAAAAGATGAAAACAACTCCAGGAATATCATGCACATTTTCTTGATAGCAAAGATAAAGCTAATAGTGATGAACAGAGAAATATATAGTACAACGAAAAATCATAACTTATCTACAACATTAAAATCAGTATAGATGTAAATCTTTTTTCTTCAGATGACAGGTAAAAACGCAAGAGTATAGCTTCGAGAGACATTAATTAGCAGTAAAATTGAGAGCTGTCAATTAATTTCTATCGAAACTACAGCCGTCTGTTTTAACTCACCACCTGGAGGAAAAAAAAAGATCTACATCTGTATATTTTCTGACTTTCAATAGTTATGCTATATACGCAATGTAATTCTTAATAATTTACACAGTGTAATCCTAAAGATAGTAATATTGAGAGTGTTAATTAATTGCTATCGAAACTACAGTCATGTGTTTTTACTCACCACATGGAGAAAAAAAAACAATCTATATCTGTATATTTTCTGAGTTTCGATATTTATGCTGTATACAATGTAAATCTTAATAATTTACTCAATGTAATCCTAATCATTTCTATTATTTAAGGCAGTACTTTCTAATTTTCTATATTGTTCCTCCCCAACCAAAGATATTTCGCCGTCGCGCCTTTACCCTCAGAGGCTGTGTGTACATATATAACGTTATGACCTTTTTGACAATTCTCCCCCCCCCTTACAATAGCATATGTTACAATTACTCGACCCCCACCCCCTAATGATATCGTTATCAGTCTGTTTTTATATATACATACATTTGCTATGATATACGTTTATAACTCGCATATTTTACTAATTTCAATGAAGAGATGTCAATCAAATGTCTCTATTAAACATCAAATAACTTTATATCAAATAACACTTTAAAGAAATGCTATGTAAAAGTATTCAATAAGAGCTTTTTGTTACATAATGCATTCAACAGTATAATATTGTCTTCTTGAACTTGCCCCTGTACGGGAAAGGTGCAAGAAGTACTTCTCATCAACAAAATAGGCGGTGAACATTCTTCCTAATTTTTTTAATAGCAAACATAACAAGCATCATTTCAAACCTGGTTTCTCTGACAACTCATTATATGCGCATATGACAGAACAATAGGACTGTCGAACTTTGGGATATTTCATGCTTTGGAATAGAATGATTTTATAATTATTTAATGGTTTTAATAATAATTTTGAATTTTCATAAAATAGATAACACTAAGAAAAATGTTAATATACTCTTTGATGTAAAGTAAAATTTACTCAAAACAAGAAAATTTTGGTTGAATCAAAATTAATAACGATATCTAAGGCAACCGTCCCCCTCCCCCTAGAGATATCGTACGATATCATGTGCCAGACCCCACCTCTTCCCCCAAAATGATAACGTTATATATGCATTTGCACAGTCCCTCATTTGCATGCACATCGGTGTTTTCTTATTTTAAAAAACTGTGTAAATCATGAAACTGTGTAAACTGGGCATGTTTTGCAATCTCTCTATTCTAAAAAAAAGTAACTACCGCTGTCACCGCCGCCGGTTTTGAATTTTTTGTGACCGGAGATCTTTCTCCGTTAATATTAAGAAAAATAACGCATACAAAAATATGAAAATCGGTAGTGTTATACAGAAATGTTTGATAAACACGCTGATGCAGACAGTTTTCAAATCGAAGAATTATTTTAAGAGATATTTAATGCTAAAGTTGGACAAAATCGTTCCACTAAAAAAGTTTTATAGTAGCAAAAACTATACATCGGAATTTAATAATTTTTAGTTCATTTTATACGTTATAATTTCCCGGTGTGCAGAATTGATTTATTTTTTTAATTTGGCTCATTTTTCGAGGTTTTATATCTATTTTAAATTCAAATTTTCAGCATTTCGAGAGATATTTTTTACAGATTTTAGAAAGTGATATTAATTTAAACTGTTGCCAACTGTATAAACAGCGGAAACAATAATGTTTGCTTAAAAAAAAATATTTATACGTGTAATAAATTAAAAATTTATTTACACGTGACTATTATAAACAGAAAAAAAACATTTGGGATTAGAATTAAATAATTATGTACAAAAAGCAGGAACTTATTAAAAATTACGTCATAAAAACTATAATTACACGTGAATTTTAAGAGAGAAAGGAATTTGTAAAATAATAAATTTATTAACATGCGTTAGAAGTCTTAAATAGGAGAAATTACGTCATATTTACGTCACATTACAGTTATTACATAAAATGAACACAAAATAATATTGCAAAACGGTTTAAATTTACAAATTGCGCTAGACATTTATTTGATATTTTGAGAGGATACTTTTCAACTATTTTTCTTAGGAAAGCGCAAATAATATTTTATTTCTAACACAAGTATTTTCACGTGAATATTAAAAAGAGAAAGAATAGTTTGGTCAAAATTACGTCAGATTAAAAACGATTAATTTAAAATGTCTCATTTAAAAAGAACTTTCTTTTCGCTTTGTTAAAAAATACCGGGAGACAAAGAATCTGTTTACTTAATTCCTTTTATATTAGCTTATTTTGAAATGTTGTTACACGTGTCTACGTCATCAACTTATTTTTATTTCGACGTTTTATTTGTATTTTTATTAATGTTGTGCTAATTTATTTGTTCTTTCGTTATTTAAAATAAAAATTATGTCAATTTGCATAATTTGGCGAGTGGTTTGGCGATTTATATAATTTGGCGAAATTAGTCGACGGGATAATCAAGTAGTACCGCAGCGGATTTGGTGTTAAAATTTCCCCAATCAAAGAGAAATGAATAGAAATCCGTTTATAGGGAGATCGCCACTGTTTTTTAAATTATAATTCAATCTTTCGAAATCTTTTTAAAGCCGATCACATTAGCGTGCATTTAGAGTCTGCGGTGTCTGGACGGGGGTTGGCGAGCGTAGCTCGTAGAGGGCCGAGCCCCCTAGTGTTATAAACGTTTGTATTTCGGAATTGACAATGTAAGTCCTAAACACAGGTTGTTCTTCAAATTATGACAATTTCATTGATGCATTGCTTCACATTTATGTTTCTGTCATCAGTGGGGTAAACCGGATGATTTTCGGTCACTCGCAATGTGCGGTGGTTATTGGTCAATTAAATTTTCATTAATACTAATGATAGAATCAAAAGAAAAAATATTCAGTAACACATTTTTTTGGTTCAAAACAGAATTTGATGAGAAGTATTTTAACTAGATATATACATAAAAAGTGAGCCAAAAAATGAGATTTCAAAATCATGCTTATTTCATAAGGTGACTGTAATATGAAATTTTGCTATATGATGATTTAGGAGAGTTACATAAGAAAAGGAATATGCATAGAATATACAGTGAAACTTCCATTTAACAAAGTCTCGTCGTTACACTTAAATACTTCGTTATGAAGAAAATTTGTTAAATAGAAATCAACTCAAATTCATGAAATTTGTATAATAAAATACATATGCATTAGGGGAAAGTAGGGGAATGGCGCTCACTTAAGGGAAAACATGAATAACTAGTCAAATTTGGACAAAAAAATCAATATTTTATTAACGAAGTATAACTCCAAAGCATAAAGAACAGTTTGCAATCAACTAACTTTCATAAAAGTTTTAGGAATTTTTTTATCGTTTTTTTTTAAAATGACTATCGATTGAGCGGTAATGCCCGACATGGTAGGGTAACTGCGCTCAGAGTTTGAATACAACGTTTAAGTAAGACAAAAGTCACATATGTAGTTGTGTGGGCTGTTCACACCACTGCAGACATTTTGCAACCACTTTACACATATTGTGTTAGACATATAGTAGGCTACTTTTTTTATATTTAGGTTTTTTGATTTTCACCACTTTTTTGAAATCGTAAAATTCTCCTTGTTCAAGGACATATTAATAAAGGTGAAAACAGGGAAATTTTACCATTTCAAAAAAATGGTGTCAATCAACAAATTTGAATTAAAAAAAAAGTTGCCCACTGGCAACATTTCTGGAATTCCATGCGAGCGCCATTACCCGTCATAGCCATGTTGGGTTTTATTGCATTATAATTGGCGTAACAACGCACTACAAAAATAAATAAAAGCATGAAAGTACAGCTAAATGTACATATTTTGTAGACATAATGAGTAAATTAATATTTGAAAATTAGAGTGTACACTTACCTTCAAGTTAGATGTTGTAGAATTTTATAATAAACAACTTCAAACTAATACTTTGAGGACACAAAAATACTTTCCTCCCGACGGGCACTAAATCCTTACTGGGAACTTAGAATGAAGTTCGCTAGGTGCCGGTACCGATCTCACGTTTTCAATTCTATTCTCTTTAGAGATATTTGGTGAGCGGGATTACCCTTCTGAGCGTCATTACCCTACTTTCTCCTAAATGAAAAATACACATAAAATGGAAATATTGGAAAAATGCAGGCAGTATTGTATAATTCAGGCAATATAATTCAAGCAGTAATTTTTTTTTAATGGAATGTAGACACATGAGAAAAATTTTATTAGAATAATGTCTAAAAAATCACGTAATAAAGAGAGGTAAACTAAAACTGAGGTGTAGCATAACTTTTCTCTTTTTCTCAGTGTTTCAAATCCTTAACTTTTAAAATGTCTTTAACATTTCTTTGTTACAGGTTTCTTATAAAAAATACACTTTTCATAAAAAGTTTTCCCGCTTTTTTAAGTATCCGAATAATTCATCTGTAACATTTTCGTGAAACTGGAATCCCCTTCTTCTTGTATCGAAGGCTTTTTAAATTTCTTCTTTTGAATGGAAATGATTAAATAAATAATTTCATTTTCATACAATACGCTGAAATAAATTCATACACACGTCGCAACAACAACCTCCCCGTTTGATTGCTGTACACGCACGAAAGTGGGATAAAGTTCGTTATATAGAACATATTTTTCGTAATTATGGAGGTTAATTTGCATGTCAATGGTGTTCAAAGTCAAGGTTCAGCAGAAAATTTCGTTAAGTAGAAAACTTCGTTAAATAGGTATTTCGTTAAAGGGAAGCTCGATTGTATATGTATGCATGTAAATATTGTATGACTACTTAAATTATGGAAATAGGGGGTTAACCACGACTCTGTATACATCGGGTTATTTTTGGTCATGTAATTTTAGTTTAACAATTACTTATAAACTCATAAAGAGTAGACTAATTTTAATAACTAAAAAATTGTAAATAAAAACTTAAAAAACAGTAAAAACAGGTTTATTTGACTGTTTACATGTTTCGACTCTATGCGAGTCATTTTCAAAACAAATAAATATAAAAATTAAATTAGAAAAATCAAAAAACCCGAACTGCGTAAAAAGCGAACTAATTAATTAACTCATTAATGTGAAACAGTTTTTTTTTACTTACCTATTTTTTTCATTTACTTCTATTGGTGACTTTTAAGATGTGTTTAATTGTTAGTTCCTATCTATAAATACTGTTTTGATGAAGGTTAGAGTTGCAGTAAAGGTAGAGATCCTACCTGCAGAACTTCCAGGTTGTGTCATATTTAAACGGAGCTTCTGACTGTAAAATAGTCAATGAAACATCGCCTTCATTTTAAAAGACTTATCCAATGATATGCCTCTCAATAGGGTGCATAAAAAAAATTTTTCGTCTCCACCGCCATTTTGTATTTTACGGCCACCATTTTGAATTTATAAAAACAAAACCTACACTATAACCATCGGATGGTTAAGACGAATCGATAGAGACCTCATTCATTAAAATCCATCCAGCCGTTGGGATGTTTCGAGGGTATAAAGAAATCCACATACCCAGATACGCGTGAAACACATAACCCTTCTTGGCAGTCGGGTAAAAATATTCTAAAGTTGCACAGTCTGTGAAACGCCATCATTCAATTTTCCACGTATTCTTACATATTATGCACGTTATTTTTATTTTAGTTGGATGTTTATTCTATTTCCGTAATCATCGAGTATCTCGAGCCATAATTTTGGTAAGTGAAAGGATGCTGCACCGTTACATATTGTATTTTTGCGTGTTACAATCTCTTATAATGGATGGATAGTATAGACTGGAGGGAAAAATTATCTTGCTGTCATTGAAATTTGTTTGGATGGTTTCTTCTTGATATGATCTAGGGCAGTGGTTTTTCTATTATATTTAATACTAGCAGGCTACACCCGCTTCGCTGGTCCATTTTCCAAATGATCATTGATCAAACAAAATTATGAATTCGACCTTGTATTTTAAATTAATATGGACCTTCACCGGAAAAATCTTTCCGCATTTGCTGAATACTATGCGAACGCTATTTAGCTACTATAATATCTTATGGGTTAGGCAAAATTCGGACTATTCAGAAGAAATCCTTTTTACAGTATATATTTAAAGTAGAGGTTGGGAAGAAAATACGGCCGTTGTGATAATCAGAAATGTTAAAATGTTCTCTAGTCACCACACTACTAAAAGGAGAGATAATTACAATGATTGCAGAGAGTGACCACTGAACATTACTTATGTTCAGATTATTCACTTTCGTTTGATAGTTCTTGAACTCCGGGCTTCTCAGCTTGGTGCTATGTGTATTTTTGGTAGCTTAAATACAATTTCTCTCTACGTTGCATTATATTTTGTAATACACGTCTTCTAGCAGGTCTACTGCAGTTTTCTATCTTCGGATTACAGCAGAGTAAATACGGTAAAAAAATGTAATAAATTGTTTGCACACAAAAAGTCTTTAACTTTCATTAAAAGAAATGTGGATCACATAAAAGTGGATTTTTAAAAATGAAGTGTTTGAATAAAATTAAAATAATGTCATTTTCATTACCATTTCCTTTTTATATATATACCACTTGCAATTATGTAACTGTTAACCTGAAAAAAAAAACAGTCGATAACTCATTATGATAGAAAAATAAACCTCTTGTTTTCATCCAATCAAAATCTTCCCAATCGTTCATAATCAGGTGCACAGTTAAGTTTTACGGCAAACATTGGAAGTATTTGCTAACTATATGGTTACAAATTTACCAGAGTCAACACACGTAAAACATACGTAATTATGCGCCAGACTACATCCCATTAAATAATCGCCAAAAATACTCTTTGTAAATGACAAACAAAGTCAGTTATACAAAACTTAAGAACCTAACACGTTATAACATAACGAAATAATCTTTTTGATGCACCGAAGACCTTTTTTTCATTTCTCTAAAGAGTGCAATAATACGGAGAAATAAATACACTTTTTATTTTCAAAATTACATTATTCTTCAGTCTGCTGCCTAAATATACCTAAATTCGTTATTTTTCCCTCAGTTTAGCGAATAGGATTGTGCGTCAGAAGAACTTGCTTTATAATGATTTCTATTTTCATTTTTATCTGCATTTCAGGTACTTTTTTTCTTATCTACGCTAAAATGATAAATCAACAAATATTGTTCCACCAGCCACCATTGGAATTTCAAATTTTTTTCCCAAGTATTTATTTTTTAGTGACAGTAAAATAACTGCAAATAAAAAAAATATATAATACTAAATCTTCTGTTCTCCGTTTGCTTCATAATGAAAAAACATAAATTTACTAATAGCTAAGTACAAATTTCATGTAATCTTCTACAATCGCGATCACTGTCTGACAGTCACTGTCTGATCACTGATCTGACTCTTTCAAATATAAAAGAAACATCTAAATAGTTCAGTAAATACACTAATTAGCAGGTAACCTGATTACGGAAGATTAATCCAATATCAAAAACCTTAAAAAAACTGAAAATGGGATGACGAATTAAAAAGACAATCGAAAATGTATTTCAGTAAGCAATTTTTATTACAAAATATTTTCTTTTGTGGTATTAATAACGCAAAATTGCATAAATTTTCTTAAGAATAATCTTTAGTACATTTGAAACAGTAGACTTTTCTAAAAGGGAAATTGGCGATATATGTTTTTAAAAAAGAGAGAGAGAGAGAGAGAGGACAATATTTGTTGATCTGAGTTCGAGGTTATAAAAGTCATAAGTTTGGGGAAAAACAAAATAGCATGTATCCGTAGTAAAGTACGCGAAAAATATTTTAAATATCTGAAATTAAATTATTTATAATATGTGTGTGTGTGTGGGGGGGGGGGGGTAAATGTTTGCATTAAAATTTAAATATTTGACTCCACTTTTATAATATCAACTGCTATTTATGTAATATCATTATTTTTATAATTACATCTGCTAGTTTTTTCTGTAAGAGATACATAATAATAATAATAATAATAATAATAATTGTTACTCACAAGGAAGGTCTCCTTAAAACGCGTACTCAAAATATTTTGAAAAAGGAAATGCTAATAAAATGACTCATGTATGTAAAAAAGATCGGTAAAAATATAGCGGTCGAATCGCAGTAGAAAATCTGTAAAAAAATATTTTTTCGAGTATTTGGCGCGAACGGACGAACGCTCGACGATCTTTGGCGAACCAATAGGTTTCCTCGCCAAATGCAAGAGATTGAAATGCATTTATAAATTCCTTGTTAAATAAGTAATTAAATGCCTAATGCTCAATGAATTTAAACTTAAACTGTGGATTAGTTGACTATTTTTGATGTAAGCTTATATAATATATGCAAATTGCGTGTTACTTGTATTGAGCTATTTAATTTTATGCGGTGTCACCGGCTGGATAAGTTTTAAGGGTATTTTAATTAAGAATGCTATCATTAAACATTTCGATATTAAATTGTTGTTTCCATGGCAATAAAACTCTCTTGTTGTCTCTGACACTAACAATATCGAAGTCAAATTGCCAATGCTCAGAATCGGACCTTAATTTGAGTTTGAAAAACTTTTAATCCATTTAAATTTCATTGTAAACGGCATAAATACGATCGTTAAACTTCATTGTTACATATATAAATGTATATGACAAAACTGCAGTTATAAATATATATTTATTTAAGTTAAACTTACTTAAACTAACTTTGTATCAAGAGTTGAGAAAGTTTTTCTTAAAGAATATTTATCATAGTATTATTCAAAATTTTATCGTGTCGCCATCCAGCGCTAAATCGCAAAAAATGAAATTTTCATTATTTTTTTAGGAATGCTAAATAGAGGTTCTGTCGAATTTTTTATGGATGTATAAATATTTATGAGAAGAATATTCTATAATTTTTTTCAAATAATGCTGAGCATGCGCTTATGGGGAACTTCCTTGATATCATTTTATCAATTTTCAGATGCATTTTTCTTAACCTGATGCAAAAGATGAATCGCCAAATATTATTTCAATTGCAATATTTCAACTGAGTAATTCTTTAAGTATTACGAACATTCTCTTTCATGTTTAAATTAAATATATTCGTTTTTTAATATTATAACTCATTAAAATGGATTTCTTTTTTTTCTTTTTTAAAGATTTTAAATAAAATTAGTAATAGTTTTTTGTCTTTTATTTTTCTAGGTGTAATAGTCGTTTCAATTTTTTCAACAACAAAAAACTTCGCCAAGAAATAAAATGGTAACCTTATCGCCCAAAATAACAGAATTTTCCGTCATAATTCTAAAACTAATATAGGTAGAATGATGTGTTATAGATCAAAACCTTCCCTGAAACGATACCTATCTAACGGTATAGGTTCCGTAAAAATACATGCAGTAGAACTCGAAATCTAGGCGTTCGGAACGAAATTTCCGTTTGGATTTTATATATATAATAGATAATAGAATAGATAATAGATTTTATATATATATAATAGAATAGATAATAGATTATGTGTTATGAACTATCTCAAAGTTTAAAACAGATCGCATTGTTAGATTTCCTAATTTTAACAATATCGCGTTATGTTAGTTCCACATTCCACCACCAGGGAGCGCACTCTATTCTTAACGAAAGCGTATCTGAACGAAACTCCTTCATGCAACCTTTCCGTATATACATGAATCGGGAGGGTGGCGGTCTTAACCAATAATTTAAGATAATTGCTGAAATTACTACGAAAAATATTTTAAAGGGGCTCTACGCGGGCCCCTAATAGAGTTAGAGGAAATCGGAAGACGGCAAAATAATCGCGGGGAAAAGTTTGCTTGGGTGCTTCGGAGCTACTTTTGGCGCGAGATCTAAGCTCTACGACCAATAGGAGCCCAGATATTTAAGGAAATATGAAGTAACAAAATCCAAAATAATAGAATTTTCCGTAATAATTCTATAACTAATCTAGGTAGAATGATGTGTTATAGCTTAAAACCTTCCGTGGAACGATACCTATCTAACGGTATAAGTTCCGTAAAAATCCATGCGGTAGAACTCGAAATCTCGGCGTTCGGAACGAAATTTCCGTTTGGATTATATATAGATAATAGACTAGCAGGCTATGCCCGCTGCGCTGGTCAATATTTCCAAATGAACCTTGGATGGTGAATTTGAACTTGTATTTTAAACAATATGGATCTTCAGCTTGACCTTGCACATTACTGAAAACGATGCGAACGCCATTGCGATATAATGTTATCTTAAGCGTTGGACAAAATTTAGCAATTAAGAAGTAATTGTTTTAGTTGATTATAAACAGCGCACTTATGGTCGGGTAATGAGACCGTTATGACAACAGGAATTAATACCTCTGTAACTAATCAACATATAATGAAATCGTATATACTAACACCATTCCTAAAAGTCATGCAACAGGGCCACTTGTAACAAAATATGTTCTGTAGATTTTTTTTAAAAGGCTAAACTTTCATAATCAGGTTCACTTAATTTTTGAACTTTTACTGTTGCTCTATAACTAAGTACCCTTGAAAAATATGCATACACTAAAACCTTTCCAAAATTATTACCTAACTAATTGTGGTATATCCTACGAAAGTATTACAAACAATCGGAATGAAATACAAATTTCCGTTGTAAATATTTAGTAGATGATGATGATGCGATTTTGTGTAATAGAATTCTTAGTAAAGTTTTCGCTTCAAACAAAAACGATGCTTTCAACATTAAAGCTAATACACCAATATGTGAAGTATCCGATTACGGAAGGTTAACTTGAATTCTCATGAGCAACTACTCAAAGAAAAGTGAATATGCGGCTTTTGTGATACTTTTATGTCAGCCGGGCGCAGGTAATAAATCAATAAAGATTGTTTTCATAGCATATTCTTATTTTATTATTTTCATTTAAAACACAAACCTTTCACTCATTTAATTTAAAATGCATGCCTTATACTAATTTCATTTAAAAAACTGAAAAGATAAACAATAACAGGAAATAATGCCATAATTAAAAGCAAAAAAATATTTTTAATTTACATACGCAAAATGTAACTACTGCTACTGGGAATTTTAAAAATGCTATCAGCGAGATGTGCGCACGGTTGTTATAAATGTACCCATTTTTTCTTCTTATCGAGGAGTAATTTATAAATCGCACAATATTATTCCAATTCCAATTTCTTTCATTGAGGAACCTATGACCGGAAAAAATGGAAAAAGACTCTTGTAGATTCTTCGGATGACGGCATCTGACGCCATAAACCGAGTTTATATATATGAAAATAATTTTTAAGTCGTTACAAACATTGCTTTCATACTTAAATATTTTCATTGGTACTACTTGTTATCCCGTCGACCAATTTCGCCAAATTATATAAATCGCCAAACCATTCGCCAAATTATATAAATTGACATAATCTTTATTTTAAATAACGAAATAACAAATAAATTAGTATAACATTAATAAAAATACAAATAAAACGTCGAAATTAAAATCACTTGATGACGTAAACACGTGTAGTTTGTTTAAATTCAAGTGAATTTGATATTTACGATCAACCATTATTGGCATTTAATCTTATAGTTTGACGATAGATTTTTGGTCGACGGAATATCTAAGTAGTACCTTTTCCATTTTTGTTTTATAACGCTAAATTCTCAGTAATTTTTTCCCTTTTATTTTACATAAAATCACTATTTTTTAAAAAAATTAAGATGCTTGCATTTTTATCTCAAACTCATAGAGCCGTTTTTATTTTTTAGCCAAAAGGGTTGATTTGAATTTTTTCCGTTGCTAGAGTAACGGATGTAATGATAGATATTTTGAGGTTTAGATGCCAAAGACATCGCCAAATTAGAAATATATGAAATGTGTCATGAACTATTGGACTTATAAAAATTTATTTGGTAGCATTCGATTCAGCATACAAAACTACATTAAAATATGCTATCATTTGACAAATAATTTTGATATTCGATTTTTTTCCCCTCCCCGTGCAAAAACCATTAGGGGTGACACTTTAGAAAATCCTTTCTTAGCAGAAGTTTATGTCATAAGAAGTATTTTTACCACGATTTTCAAGATTTTAGGTTCAGTAGTTTGCGCTGTGCGTTAATTAGTTTCCTAATCCAGACTTTATTTTATATACTATATTAGATATGCGATTTTGCGGTGAATCGATGATCGAAAATTAGTCCAATATCATTTGAAATATTACATAACAGAGGAGAAAGTACGAAGAAAGACGAAGAAGAAATGAAGAATTACAAAGGACTTGTAATTTTTTTTTTCAAAATGTTGAATTTTTCCATGGTAATAACGTATTAAAACATAAATTTCCTTAAAAATTATCTTTATTTCCTAGATTTCGAATCTGTGAAATTTTCCTATAAATGAAATTGGCGATATGACTTGAGAAAATAGATAATATTTGCTTAAATAAAATGGGTAATATTCGTTGATCTGAGTTCGAGTTTATAAATATCACATGCTTTCGGAATTACGGCGAAAAACATTTTAAAAAGCATGAAATTATTTTACAATATGTATGTGTGGCAGAGATTCACACTGAAATTTAAGCATTCGATTCCATTTTTAAAATATTAACTAATATCTATATAAGTTACAATTGAATATGAAAATGTACTCAAAAAATGATCTCTTTCACCTAAAAAAACACCATTTGTGAGAACATCCTCAAGCTAATGTCACGCTCATGCATTTTTGGCTTAAAATCACATCGTTTGGCGACAAAAGAAAAATAAAAAATTGTAAAGAAACAAATAGTAATTACACATGTGACTCACAATTACATCTGCTTGTTTCTTCTTTCAGTCACGTGATGGGACATTTAGATATAAAAAAAAAAAAGAAAAGAGCAGAACAGAAAGAAAATGTCGTTAAAATTTCATCTAATCAAATTTTCTGATTCGTTTCCATATCTAACGCAAGCGATAAAGAGCCAAATATTGCGTATCAAGTGTAATATTTCTTATTAAATTAATTTTTAAGCATTACAAATATTTCTTTCAGGTTTTGATTAAATGTTTCCGTTTTTTAATATTATCACTCATTGAAACGGATTTTCTTTTTCTTTTTTTCTTTTTTTTTTTCATTTAAATAAAATTAGTAACAGTTTTTCTTTTATTTTTCGAGGTTTAATAGCCGTTTCAATTTTTTTTTTTATCAACGATGAATTTCGCCAAGAAATAAAATGGTAACCTTATCGCCCAAAATAACAGAATTTTCCGTCATAATTCTAAAACTAATATAGGTAGAATAATGTGTTATAGCTTAAAACCTTCCCTGAAACAATACCTATCTAACGGTATAAGTTCCGTAAAAATCCATGCAGTAGAACTCGAAATCTAGGCGTTCGGAACGAAATTTCCGTTTGGATTTTATATATATAATAGATAATAGAGTAGATAATAGATTTTATATATATATATAATAGAATAGATAATAGATTATGTGTTATGAACTATCTCAAAGTTTAAAACAGATCGCATTGTTAGATTTCCCAATTTTAACAATATCGCGTTATGTTAGTTCCCCATTCCACCACCAGGGAGCGCACTCTATTCTTAACGAAAGCGTATCCGAACGAAACTCCTTCGTGCAACCTTTCCGTAGATACATGAATCGGGAGGGTGGCGGTCTTAACGAATAATGTAAGATAATTGCTGAAATTACTACGAAAAATATGTTAAAGGGGCCCTACGCGGGCCCCTAATAGGGTTAGAGGAAATCGGAAGACGGCAAAATAATCGCGGGGAAAAGTTTGCTTGTGTGCTTTGGAGCTACTTTTGGCGCGAGATCTAAACTCTACGACCAATAGGAGCCCAGATATTTAAGGAAATATGAAGTTACAAAGTTCAATATAAAAGAATTTTCCGTAATAATTCTATAACTAATCTAGGTAGAATGATGTGTTATAGCTTAAAACCTTCCCTGAAACGATACCTATCTAACGGTATAAGTTCCGTCAAAATCCATGCGGTAGAACTCGAAATCTCGGCGTTCGGAACGAAATTTCCGTTTGGATTATATATATGTAATAGATAAGCTACATGCTCCTTTTCTATACTTAAATTCCAACAAAATAGAACAAAACTCACAAATATTTCCGACGTCGTCAAATTTTACTTCAATTTCCTGTTAAACTACTAGTAAATTTCATCCATTAGGATAAAAAGCAAGTAAAAAAATATTGTTTTTTGGGAAAAAATCAGATATCTTTTTTTTTAAGTGTCTTTTTCAGCATTCTGGGATCTAGTTTGTTTGAACCAAATAAGCAAAGCTGTCTCTAAATCTTCGTGCTTAGCCGTTTTCTCTCTGGCTTAAATATACTGCGCTCAAACATTAATGTAATGGGATCACTGTTTTTTTATTATTGTTGATAAAGTACAATTGGCAATGCAAAACTCTTTGCAGATTTCTGTTTTCGTCCTTCTTTTTCATCAACTGCTTTAAGCAGTTTCATCTTCATTTGAAGCGAAATGGCAGTTTGTTTTCGCTCCGATTTCTCAACCATTGTTCTAACAAAACATAAGCTAATTTACAAAAAATACGAAATTCCCTGATTTTCACCCAAAATTCAGTGGTTTTAGCACAAAATTCACCAATTTTAACTCAAACTAACTAGCTCGAAAGTGATTTTTTTTTCGTGTTAAACGATTTTTGTTTCGTG
Organism: Maratus speciosus; assembly: GCA_963932465.1. NCBI lineage: Eukaryota > Metazoa > Arthropoda > Arachnida > Araneae > Salticidae > Maratus > Maratus speciosus. The sequence goes on along the minus strand of OZ010797.1, from coordinate 137,971,032 downwards.
TTAAAAGAAAAAAAATTATTTAATTGCATTGAATACTGTTTGGACCGCTATATCATTTCGTGTTAACCGATTTTTCATGTTAAGTGTTTTCGTGTTAAACGTATTTCACTGTATTAATTCTTTGATCCGCCTGCTCTAATAAATGGATTTCATAAACTCCTGAGTAATTAGTGCATAAATAATGTAATAATAATAAATAGTGCAGAAGTGTTTAATATTTGTGAGTTTTCGATGATGTCAGTACATGTATACATAAGTTTCTTTAAATTCATATGGCAACACTTTATGAGTAAAACAGATTGTTCTGATATTTTTCAGCAACTCATAACCCAAATTTGATACATTTGAAATAAGTAAATCTTTGTTTACAAATTTCTTATAGATATATTGGGATGAGTTTAAAAATTTTTACTTGTATATTTAAATAATGAATCGCTGTTACAGTTTATTTCTATTTACATGTGGAAATCATATTAAAAGAACACATGTTCAAATAAGACACTAAGTACTTAGCTAAACCTGACGATAATTTTCACATCAATGCTTTTAAAATGGGTTCTAAATTTATGTTCACTTTGATTGAAAAACATAATAACAGAATGCCAAAGACATATGTAACTAAAAACATCCTGTGGAACATCACAGAAAATTTTAAAAAGTCACAGAGAAAAGTTTGAAAATCTCGTTTTTTCCTTCCGAAATTTTCAACATTACTCATCGATTTGAGCTTTATCGGCTCAAATGAGATTATTTATTGCTACGAACTTCGCTGTTTATAATTATCAGTAATGACTGGCTCAAGACGTGAATGCAAATTATAAAGCAAGCATCTAATATAACTAAACTTTTTCACGTGCTCATTAAAAGCTGCAGACATCAGTAATAGAAAATTTTCAGTTTGAGACCGCAGAAGTGTTTCAAATACTCCTTGAGAAAATTCTAGTGTAACAGATGATCATTTACAAAAGATAAATCGAGGTGTGTATACATAAAACTAAAATATTTTTTAATTAAATGAAATTCGTATAATTAGAAAATCTTTCTGTGTCGTTGATGAATTAATTACGTTTTATTTTATATGAAAATAAAAAGTTTTGGGTCTAAGGCACAGAGAGCCAATTTGTGCCACACATATAATTAATTAATAATTATGTACATTTATTAAATATGCATAATTATTTAATAATTATACATATTTAATAAATACGCATAATTAATTAATAATTATGTATATCCTTCTATATATAAAAAAAAAGTAACGCTTTGGAAATGGACCAATGATAATCTGCGTAGATACCGCGAAACGTACCCCTCATAGCATGCATGGTCACAGTGACGTCGTTGTGACGTCACTGTGAGTCACTGTGGTCACGTCACATCTGTGACCGAAATGCCACCACTCAGTGATGTCACATTGTGAATGAGATGTGAACTTCTTAGAAAACTTTAAAAAATTACAAAAAATCTTCAAAACATGTTGTTACTGTAAAATTTTATTTTTCTGGCAATAAAAAAGAATTGTTATGTCACTGCATGTAACGTAGGTCACGACTCACTCACAAAAAAAGTCCCCCCCCCCCCTCATATTGTAAGTCACAGTGTGAGAAAAATACGAACTTCAAAAATCTTTGAAAATGAAGAGAAATGTTTTAAAAAGGCCCGAGCTACAGCGGCATAAGGAATGAAAATATATTAGTGGGTAGCAAGTAGTAAATTCAGACACGAAAAGATGGTGGTGGGGCATGTAAAGGAAAATGCACGGTACAAGTATCAACAAACTAGATTTTCATGCTATATTTTATCAATTTGATATCTAAGACTGTGAAAGTATACTTTTTTTAAGATTTCAATTTTATCTAGTATTGCAAATATAATAATCCTTCTCTCATTCTTCTTATTATAAAAGTGTTTCTCGGAAATTATAATACAGAAAGAAGATAATATTATAATAAGAAATAACATATTTAGAATTAGGAACATTAAATATATACACTTTACATATTTAGTTTGCAGGAAGGAAAATTTTCAATTTATTTTTACCGACCACTGGTATTCGAAACACTTTTGTGGTTTCAAACTAAAAAATTTCTATTATAGTTAAGTCTGCAGCTTTTAATGAGCACTTAGAAAGAGTCTTCAGAGTTTAGTCATACATACATTTCTTGCTTTATAATTTGCATTCAAGTCATATTTTTTCTTTTAGTGTACCTATTTTAAGTAACTATTTTTTTAAAAAAATTTACTTCTTTCAGACTTTTAAAATAAAATTAGCATTTTCCGAATAAAAAAAAGTAATACAAAATTTATGCAAAACCCATGATATAATTTATTATTCGTATTTCAAATTTGCGTTTTAGAGATATGACTCTAAAAAAAAAGTTATTTTACGAATAGTTTTATTCTACAGGAAATTAACATGAAAAGAATGACGATTGACAAAGAAATTTTTTTTTATCCTCGATATTTATTTATATATTTTTATTTTTAGGAAGATATTTTGTATTTATTATGTGTGAAACAATCTTTACTTAGAAAAAGGGAGCGGGAGGGGGGGGGGGGTTAAAACTGATAAAAAGAAAAGGTAAGATACATTGGAAAATTCTTCAAATACAAAAATTTAAATACAGACAGTCTCATAAAATGATTGCACATATAAGTTCCATATCTGTTTATATAAAAGGAAATAAATTAACACCTGCCCCAAATCGTCTGCCACGATACCGCAGGGTAAACAGAGAACTTTTTGTTCTAACAGATGCGGTAAGTTACTAGTCTAAAATGTAAGCTTTTGCGTGTGCTTTTTTTAATGGAAGAAAAAGACGTCGCCATTTTCGGATACACACGGATATTAATAATTAATTTATGGAGCTCAAAAAGTAAGTCTTATTTAATTTAAATTGTTTATTCCTGTTTTGTATATTTGGTGAGAGGAGTTAAATAGTTTTATATTATACCTATAGAAGGAGGCTGATCTGTGATTGTTTTTCAGATTAGAAATTAACATTATACTGAATGGAAAATGCCGTTTTACATACTATAGTAGTGAAACTTTTGAAAGACTGTTTTTCATTGCTAATAATATTTTAAATTATTATTTAAAATCCTAAATCTTTATATCAATGTTTTCAGATTTAACATTTGCCAAAATTATAAAATAACAGGAATTCCTTGTAACATATGGAGAGATTTTTGAGAAATTGTTAAATCTAACAATACATTTAATTCATCTATTGTACTTTGTTGTTGTTTAATAGCACAATTATAAATACTAATTATATAGTGTTTTTCAAATTGGTATATTTATTTTTTTAAATTGTATGTAAGCACGTTTTTGCTGTTCGTGATTTTAATCAAACATTTAATTGTAGACATTCAGAATCAGTTATTAAATTTTCTTCGATTGTAAACTCATTTTCTACGTTTTTGATACACGTTCGATACTTCGCATTAAAAAATAAAATATGACAATTAAGCATTGAAATAAAGTGTTTTTCATGCCTGATAACAAGTTTATAGATTAAACTGCTTTACTATACTTTTAAAATTTCATATTTATAATATTTATAAAAAATATTTATAATTTATGATATTTATAAAAGTTGATATTGTACTGTTCATTAGCGATAATTGCTGGAAATGCATTTTTAATTATAATATGCGCTTTTATGATTCACTATATTTATGCATAGTATATGGTGTATATAAAAGCTATAATTTATATACAAGGCTACACAAAAGTATACGTAAGAGTTAAGAGGTATGGGCACAAATTGCTTAAAGGTGTTTTTTAGATGAGTTATGGAGTTTTATGTTGAACTGCATTTAATTTACTAAGAAATGTTTGTAGAATATGGATAAAATGATACATAGGGTCACGCAAGGAAATGGATATATGGCCGTCTATAAATTATGATTTCTGGAAATGTGATGTCAGCAGTTTTAAGAGTGTTTTAATTTGAATTAAATTTTAACTAAATAGTGGCGTGTAATAAAGATTCTAGGTAAACTACAGGGTTGTACAAAAGTATTCAAGTATATTTTCATATATTAGTATAAATTGCTGAATGAGAATTTCAACCTGTTATGCGTTTTCTTGCTAAACTAAATTTTCACATTATATACTAGTATATATCAACCTACAGATTAAATATAGGGCTATTCAAAAGAATTGGAAAACATATTTGGCTATGGACGGTAACTGCTGAAATCAGTTTTTCAAATGTTTTATGCGTTTTCTAAAATATTTACTTAGTTATCTTATTTGCGTTATTTCCTTAAATTACGATGTCTAGTTAAAGCATTCAGGAAGCGTTGGAAAGTGCTTTATAATCTATGCTTAACGCATGATTTTTCTTACTTGTTTTTTCTATTTCCCAGATCAGTCATTTCCTATAAATCATACCAAATCTATTTAGCTCATATTAACAAAATACAATATACACGGGAATAAAAAATTTAAATAAATATGGCTTATCTTATTCTTCTTTAAATAGGAAATGTATTAATATCCGTTAGACTCCATGTTCGTATTTCATAAAATAATAACAAATCACAACACATAAAAACTTGCACATTCTTAATATAAAGCTTGAACTCAAGATCAAGCTTAGAACTTAATAAAAAAGGATGCCAGTTGATAAGCATTGTTTTTTTCAGTGTAAAAATTAAAAGTATTTTAGAAGAATAGGACTCCAAAATAGCGATACATTGCTAAAAAGTACGGTAAAAAGATAATATTGTATATTTCAAACAAAACTTTATTTTAAAATTCATCACAGTGTTTATAACAAGAATCATCACAGTATTAATGCTTGGAAATTTTTCCAGAGAGAAACATTCGCCTTGCAAACAAAATTTCAAATGGAAATCAAATTTCAAATTGATAGCTTAAAAGGCGCAAAAGCCAACATAGTGAAAAAAATTCCATAACGGTACTTGAATCCGGGCCATCAGTATAGCGCACTGACATTCTACCCACTAAACCACATGGAACGAGACCCAGCCTGGAAAATGTCTTACTATTACATGTTGGCAAGGCTACAAACACAGCACAAGATGGAATATTTATCATGAGCCACCGACATGGGGCAAACACTAAACTTAATTAAATCCAGCAGCGATTCAAACTATATGAATACTTGGAAATTTTTCCAGAGAGAAACATTCGCCTTGCATACAATATTTCAAATGAAAATCAAATTTCAAATTAAAATTGCATTTTAAGCAATTAATTTGAAATTTGATTTTCATTTAAAATATTGTATATCGAATTCTCTATGGAAAAATTTCCAAGTATTTATATAGTTTGAATCGATGCTGGATTTAATTAAGTTTCGTGTTTACCCGATGTTGGCGGCTCACGATAAATATTCCATCTTGTGCTGCGTTTGTAGCCTTGCCAACATGTACTAGTAAGAAATTTTCCAGGCTGGGTCTCGTTCCATGTGGTTTAGTCGGTAGAATGTCAGTGCGCTACACTGATGGCCCGGATTCAAGTCCCGGCTTGGAATCTTTTTCTCTATGTTGGCCTTTGCCCTTTTAAGCAATTAATTTGAAATTTGATTTTCATTTGAAATCATCACATTGTTTATGACAAGTTCATCACAAATGACACATATTTCACAAATTAGTCACAGTGTGACGTCAAAGCATTGTCGCTGTCGTCACAGTTTCGTCACAAAGTTAATGCCAAAATAGTCACAAATGACACACTTTTCACAAATTTGTCACACCGTGACTTCACAGAGTGGTCACAATGTGACGTCACAAACGACCTCTAAAACGGCCATAACGACCTCGCATTCTAGTCACTATGACGTCACATCGACGTCACGTGACGTCACATCGACGGTCACAAAATCACAGTGTGACTTCACAACGACGTCGCCGTGACGTCACCATGCCTTACGGGACCTGATTGGTCAGAATTTTCTGACGCTATAAGGGGGGTTACCAAGAGGTGGGAACCCGGCTCTGACGCCAAACGTCGCCAAGTTTGTCGCCAAAAGTGATGCCAACTTGGCTCTATTTCCAGTATTTCGGCAAATTTCCATAGACTCCCATTGAAATCCAATAGGGTTTACTTGCGCGCAGAAAATCAACAAATTGAGATATTTCAATGCAACAAAAACTAATATTAGCTTATTAATAGAGATTAATTGAAATATTTACATTATTTTTAAGTACAAACACTACTATTTACAATATTCGTAACACTATATATATAATTTTACACATATATGTTGGCGGAGAAAAGGCGGTGAAGTGAAAATTTCAGAGGAGAGGAGATTTATATGATAAGATTATCTACTGTAACTACAAATTAGAAACTTCATTACAAAGATAAACGAAAAAAATCCAAATAACATTAATAAATTTGTAATGATTCAAATAAATTATAAATTTTACCTTTTCTTAATGATTTTATATTTAATAATTCTTATAATTATGAAACTCTGTAAGCTCTAATGATTACGGGCTTGGAGATGAGGAAATAAAATTGTAAGGAGTTGGAGAGGATCACTTTTTTACCAAGTAGAATCTAAAAAGTCCTTCCGGCCAGTGCCGGGAGGAAGAGGTAGCTTTCATATTCCTTATTTTTAAAAAGCGCACTTATATTATTCAAACACACGAAGCTCAATTTAGTGGAAACCGAATATAGGAGATTCAATACTAATTTGTATCAATACTGAATCATTATGAATGAGAATTTCGCGAAATTAGTCAGCTTTATCCAAGCTGTTTTTATTTACAGTAACTTATATTTGGCTGCCAAATTCGGCGATTTCTTAAAGTGCCTGCCATTTTAAGACAACATGGTGGATGAGGCTAACCAGTGAACTTGGTCGAGACCTTAGTAATTGCTGTGCACATGCTCACTCACATCGGAATCTATTGATATATACGAGTGCTGTCACAGGCAAAAATCCGATTTTTCAAAATGCCACCCACATTAGATATTAAAATTGCTATATCTGAGCCATTTTTTAAGGTAAAGACAAACAAAAAATGCTCCTGAATCCTTATATCAAGGTCAAATACTTAAGAAAGAAACCTTTTTCAATTTCTAATTTTTTTGCACAAATTTTTTTTTTTAAATATACATTTTTTTTTAATTTAATGGCCGCCATTTTGAAACAAGATGGCTGATAAAGGTGGCCAGCGAACTTGGTCTAGATATTGATGCCATATAATGATATATCTACATGCCTTCTTACATCGAAATAGGCGAATACGTGTGTTATCGCATGACAAATACAAGATCGTTTCAAAATGTTAGCCATGCTATAAATTCAAAGTGCTATAATTCAACCATTTTTTAAGATATAAACAAAAGAACAAATTTTCAGAAACAAAAACTGCTCCGGAATCTTTGTATCAAGGCCAAAGACATAAAAAAAAATCTTTTTCATTTTCCAATTTTTTAATACCTCATTTTAAATTTAATTTTTTTTAAATGGCAACCCTTTTGAAACAAGATGGCGAATAAAGCTGGTCAACGAACTCGGTCGAGACATTGGTATGTATTATGTACAGACCAAGTTACATCCAAATCGGTTCATAAATACGTCTGTTATCGCGTGACAAAAATCAGGTCGTTTTAAAATGTCAGCCACAATAGAAATTCAAAATGCTATAACTCAGCCATTTTTTTTAGCTATAGACGAAACAAAAACTATTCGGAATCTTTGTATTAAGGTCAAACACATACAAAAAAAATCTTTTTCATTTTCCAAATTTTTGGTAACTCATTTTAAATTTTAATTTTTTTTAAATTTTTTAAATGGCCGCTATTTTGAAACAAGACGGCGGATGAAGCTGGACAACGAACTCGGTCGAGATATTTGTATGTACTATGTACACACCAAGGTACATCCAAATCGGTTCATAAATACGCTCGTTATCACGTGACAAAAATCAGGACGTTTCAAAATGTCAGCCATGCTAGAAATTCAAAATGCTATAACTCAGCCATTTTTTAAGATATAGACGAAACAAAAACTGCTCTCGAATCTTTGTATCAAGGTCAAACACATAAGAAAAAGATATTTTTTCAATTTTCAATTTTTTGGTACCACATTTCAAATTTAAATTTTTCTTAAAAATTTAAATGGCCGCCATTTTTGAACAAGATGGCGGATGAAGCTGGCCAACGAACTCAGTCAAGACATTGGTATGTACTATGTATAAACGAAGTTACATCCAGATCGGTTCATAAATACGCCTTTTATCGCGTGACAAAATTCAAGCCGTTTCAAACTGTCAGCCACGCTAGAAATTCAAAATGCTATAACTCAGCCATTTTTTAAGATATAGACAAAACAAAAACTGCTCCGGAATCTTTGTATAAAGGTCAAATACATAAGAGAAAAATATTTTTGCATTTTCTATTTTTTGGTACCACATTTCAAATTTTAAATTTTTTTAAAAATTTTAAATGGCGGCCATTTTGAAACAAAATGGCGGATGAAGCTGGCCAACGAACTCGGTTGAGACATTGGTATGTACTATGTACATACCGAATTACATCCAAAACGGTTCATAAATACGAGAGTTACAGTGTGACAAATGTCAGATATATATATATATATATATATATATGGATATATATATATATATATATATATATATATATATATGTCAATTTTGAACGGAGGGTGGTTTCGGGGTCTGGGGGTCATGATCGATGAAAATATACCAAAATTTTTTGAAATCGCTTTCCTCCGAACGGCTGCAATAGGTAGCTTTTTGTAATGAAAGCTACCTAAAATTGAATGCATAGAAAATAAGGGATCGCGAAGCTATCAAGAATGGAAATGCGAAACAATAACGTCTGGGATTGGCTAGAAAATAGTGATTGCTTCCCGATACCGAATGGAATCGCGAAGCGATTACGCGGGGGGTTGGTGAGCGTAGCGAGCAGGGGGGGGGGGCGGAGTCCTCCTAGTTTATGTATACATTAATTACTTTAATACATACTATATTTTGAACATTTTCGTTTTCGGCCAAAAATAGGAGGACCAACGAAATTCGGTTTCGGCCTTAAAAACAGGGGCGCCATTTGAGGGGTGCCCCCCCCCCCCCCCAAGGAATTTGATATTTCAGAAAATTTATCTGTCATCACAGATCAAACTCCAAAAGATTCTTCAAAAGTTACTCAAAAGCTAAAGTAGCTTTTCAGATTTTATTTCAATAGTAACACATGATAAACATTTTATGCACAGAAACTAATAATTATCAAAAATATTTTCTAAAGACTTCGCTATTCCAACATTCTTAAGCTAAGACATTTCTCAAATATTTTGGCTAATTTTAAAAAGATATGTGACAATAATATATTAAATTAAAAAAAATCAAAAAACCCGACAGCGTAAAAAGTGAGCTAATTAATTATTTCTCATCAATCCGAAACTATTTTTTATATTACTTACCTATTTCTTTTTCTTTACTTGTATTGATGACTTTTAAGTTGTGTTTAATTGTTTGTTCCTATCTATAAACACTGTTTTGATGAGGCCTATATAGATGTCTATGATGGTTAGAGTTGCAGTAAAGCTAGAGATCCTTTCTACACAACTTCCATGTAGTGTAATATTTAAACGGAGCATCTGACTGTAAAACAGTCAATGCAACATCGTCTTCATTTTGAAAGACCTATCCAACGATATGCCACACAATAGGGTGCGTACAATTTTTTCGTCTCTACCGACATTTTGTATTTTGCGGCCGCCATTTTAAATTTATAAAAACAAAACCTAGCCTATAACCATCAGACGGTTAAGACGAATCGATGGAGACCTCATTCATTAAAATCCATCCTACCGTTGGGATATTTCGAGGGTATAAAGAAATCCACATACCCAGATACGCGTGAAACACATAACCCTTCTTGGCAGTCAGGTAAAAAATACTATTAATTTGCTTCCCAGCCGTGTGCAAAATGATCATATGAAACTCGTCCCCTCAGAGTTAGAATTTTCGCGGTAAATTTCCACTTTAACCTGAAATTTAGAGAGGATTTTCCTTTTTTTTTAAAAAAAGGTAGTTAATTCAAGTTACGTTGCATTATTAGTGCCACATTATATTTACTGCAATCATTACAACGCTATCAAACCATTTGCTTTATTAAATCATATTATATACATTATGTTCTTAATAATCTCCTCAGCCTGATACAAGAGTTCTGCTCGGATCAGGTTGTACCGTACCCAGTGCTGTAGTTAGAAAAAAAATATTTGTGGGAACTCACATTTTCATAGAATAGATGTTGATGCTACCAGATTTTTACTAAGCCAAAAGCCAATTTAAAACATTTAGCTAAAAGCCGACTTTTTTATAATTAACAGTTATAATTATTATATTCTATTTTTAACACTTTCCAACAAAGTTGAAAAGTGTTTATGACTTCGGTTTGTCTAGCCGTCTGGCCGTCTGTCCACGCTCTAACTCTCGTAAATATGCTCGGATCGTTCTGAAATTTTTGGATGTTAGTGACCTCTACCATAGCACGTTCCCTATTTCAAATGAAGTTTGTAACATGTTTAGTTCATTTACAGGGTTAGTCAAAAGTTTTCCGTTACATTACGGCCAATGGGAAAAATCGTTTCAAATGATTTTTAATGGTGTTACACTAGGGTGGTCACAAGCAACATGGGGAAATTTTTTTTAATGTTTTCTTCGGGGGGACCCTCCTAAAAGTTGCCAATTAATTAGAAAATGAGATTGGCAAAGTTTCAGCTCAAATAAATAATATTAACCCGTGCCTCATCGAGGTTGAATTCTTGAAAATTTGCAATTTTTGGCAAAAAATTGTCGTTTTTCTATCCTTACGTGAAAAATATTTGTCTTAGAAACCTGATTCTTGTTTTATTTCATATAAACTGTTGTTGCCTTGAACTTTTACTCTCATGAAAACTTATATTTAATGAACATTTAGTATTTTTCAGGACATCTAGTGAACTATACCCTCAAACTCTGCATTTTTGAAACATAGGTAAAAAATGACAAATTAAAAATTTTATTACTTTTGATAATTTTTTTGTATTATTTTTATTAATAGGCAAAAATAAGTGAACAATTTTTGTAACTTTAAAAATATTTCACGAATTATAATTGATTATTAGTTATCTAGTTCTGTGTCTAGTAAGAAAGAGCTTCTCGATTTGTGTTGCAGTTGAACCTCTGAATTTCTCTTTTTATTACAAGGCTGTTTTTGTTATCTGTTATGGTTATCTATTTTTAGAATTGACGAAACATTCCGTAAAACCCCTTCCCCCTCTTGATATGATGGCAGAAATGTAAGATTTTTTAAATTGGCCACATGTCTCATCAAATCATCGACAGTAAGCAGCCAAGTAATTGTCAATTTTTATTTATTTTATTTTATAATATTCGCAAAATGAACTGAACGCCAGAGAAGCTGCTAGACTTAGAATACATCCACTAGCTAACCACAGACATCGACTCTGCAGATAACTGTTTCGTAAACAAAAAACTGAGCTCATCAAAAACAGATTTTAAAATTTCCGTTTAGAGAGAACTGTTGTTCACTGGGGTGGAAAACTGCTTCACCATTTTTTGAATAAAGTAAATGTAGAGTGGATAAAAGTTTTAATTAGTTATTGGGATGAAGAACAGTTACTACGAGTTCCTCAAATTGAAAATAGTATCGGAATAATTCAGGCGAAAGTTGTATTTTCAGCAGTTGAAGAGTGGGAGGAAGTTGGTAAAATCCAGGCAATATTTTTTGATACAGCTGCAGTAAACACAGGTCCCCTCAGAGTTAACCTGCATTTTTCTATAGCAATTGTTAAAGGAAAAGTCTTCTGTACTTACCATGCCGCCAGCATAATTTAGAAATTTTCCTAAAAGCTGTTCTTGATTGTAAAAGGGGCATAATCACTGCCCCTCAGCCAGATATTAAAAAAAAAAAACAATTCTGATTGGGTGGTCTAAATTAAACCAGAGTACGTATACAAATGTTATTGAAGATGAAATACTAGGTATAAATAGTTAATTCAGAAGTAATTTCAAATTTTCTTACAGGAACTCTTAAAAATTAACAGCTCAGGGATGATTATAAAGAGTTTATCCAACTTTGTTTAATTTTTATAGAACTCCTTCTGCAAAAGACTTTTTTCAAAGCACCTGGTACTTTTAATCATGTCAGATGGATGGAGGCACAGGCCATTCATTCTCTCAAAATATATTGTTTCAGGGATCATCTTTCAATAACAAATTTAGAAAAAAGAAGGTATCAGAGATCTTTTCTTATTTTTAATCAATATTTATGCAAAAGCGTGCTTCAATACTTCCACTGCCACTTTAGCCCCCAATTCAAGACCTGCAAATAATAAAATCACTTGTTCACTACAGAAAATTTGATAAATAGGTTACAGACAAAGCACTTGCTAAAATGACAAACCGCCTTTGGTATCTTAACTCGGATCAAGTTGCATTTTCATTTTTAGATAATACTTTGGTAAAAAAAGTCAACATAAGCCACCTTATCTAAACCATTACCACTTCAATCCTTTTCGGCGCAGTGTCCCACGCCGGGACCACCTAATTTTAATTCCAAACTTACAAACGGCACGAAGAATATTTTAATAAAATTTTGCTTTTACAATGAAAGGTTAAAGTAATGTGATTTTAATTTCTAAAAATGTTGTTTGTAAATTCCGGGGTAGACAATCATTTCATCCTTTTACGAACAGAATTTTTCTGCGCCGGAAAGGGTTAACGTGACAGTTGTAAGGGAAAATAATTTATTTTCTTTATTATACCTCCTTTCTTGTAACACAACTTTAATAATAAAATGCAATTGAGCATTATTTGCTCTCATTTCTATACTTCCTTTGCCCTCCTTTTTTTTTTTTTAAATTCTTTCAGTTTAAAATTCGATTTTTTTCCTTTTCTTTGGAATTTTTTTTAATCAAACACTTTATTGGACTTCAAAAAACGAAAAAAAGAAAAACAAAAGGTGGAAAGCAGATGAAATGGAATGTTACAAATTTTTTTTTCGCTTTTTCATAAAAAGTCAATTTTTAGGATTCAGGTGAAGTCTGGTCCTGAAAAATGGGCATATTTTTAAATCTATATATTTTTAGAAAAAAAATGGTGTGTGGTTCTTCAAAGCAAAACTTTTTTTTATAAAATGAGACCTGCATTATGTTTCTAGGTTCAATTGTATTCATTTCATGAATGAAAAACAGCATTTTTTTGCGAAAAATCACGTTTTTTTCAAACTTAAACCTCAATGAGGCACGGGTTAATATTATCCAAATGAGCTGAAACTTAGCCAATCTCATTTTCTAGTCAATTGGCAACTTTTTGGGGGGTCTCCCGAAAAAATTCGAAAATTCATTTCTTGTGACCACCCTAGTGTTACACTCTTTCAAACATAGTAAAATTGATATTCATTTATGAAGCCCACTAAAATATGCATTCTGTTGAATATGCGGTGCAAAGAATAGTTATTGTTCATTTACAGGGCCGCACAAAAGAATTCAGTTCGTAATGGTATAGGGAAAATTGTTTACGGTGTATTTGAAAAGATTTCAGATACTTTATTGTATCCGAATTATTGTATATTAGTACTGATTGCACGAAATGCATTTTTAATTATGATATGCGCTTTTTTAGGGTTTCGTTCATCTGACGAAACCCTATTCGTATCGCTCCTCTGTCTGTCTGTCTGTCTGTCCGTCCGACTGTCCGTCTGTCACAGAGCCCGTTCTCAAAAACTATACATGTTGGAGACTTGAAATTTTGCATACATATAGCTGAACACCAGACATCATACGACAAATCATAAAATTTTGAAAAAGGTCGTACATTTAACCCTTTAGGCTCCCACATGTGTATTTTAAACAATTCTTTCTAAGTGAGCCCCTAATTAGGTTGCAGGCGTGAAATTTTACATACTTATAGCTGAACACCTCACATCAAACAACAAATCATAAAAATTTCAAAAAGCCGTACATTGAACCCTTTGGGCTCCTACATGTGTATTTTAAACAATTCTTTCTAAGTAAGCCCTAATTAGGTTGGAGGCGTGAAATTTTGCGTACTTACAGCTAAACACCTCACATCAAATTACAAACCATAAAAGTTTGAAAAAGTAGTACATTTAACCCTTTGGACTCCCACATGTGTATTTTAAACAATTCTTTCTAAGTGAGCCCCTATTTAGGTTGGAGGTGTGAAATTTGGCATACTTATAGATGAACACCTCACATCATACGACAAATCATAAAATTTTGAAAAAGGCCATACATTTAACCCTTTGGGCTCCCACATGCGTATTTTAAGCTATTCTTTCTAACTGAGCCCCTTATTAAATTGGAGATTTGAAATTTTGCATACTTATAGATGAACACCTGAGGCCAGGCGACAAATCATAAAATCTTGAAAAAGTCTTACGTTTAACCCTTTGAGCTACCACATATATATTTTAAGCAATTCTTTCTAAGAGAGCCCCTAATTAAGTTGGAAACATGGATTTTTGCATGCGTATAGCTGAATACCTCAGACCACACGGCAAATCATAAAAATTTCAAAAAGTCTTATTAGTCCAGGCAAATTAAAGTAAAAACACCTTCAACCCGAGCAAAATTGCAATAGAAGCTCTGTTAACTGATTTTTAATCCGTAACCATTACTGAGAAATATAACCAAAATCAGACAAAATCCGATCACGGGAACACCCTTAAAAACGGATTTCAAAACGGACTGAATCATATGCCGTTTTGCGTTGTTGTGCTGTTGTATAGCTTTTAGTTGAGACGAAAGACGACAGAATGCAGCACTAAACAATTTGGACTGCAAATATTCATTTTTATCGAACAACTGACAACCAATAATGCTTTTGGAACAAGATAAAGTAAAGTATCTATAACTCATTCTAAACTGTATTACTACTAGACCGATCTCCTAACAGTCATCCGGTATGCGGTGAGTTTTTCAAGCTCCGGCGATGGGGAGATATATCTCCGGCCTCAGGCAAGCCCTATACTATATTTTGTTTCTACATATTAAGTCTTCCTGAACATTTTAAGCCCTACCGCATGAAAATCGGTCCAGTGGTTCGCGAGATATAGTTCTTTTAAATTTCTCTACTTTCTGTTAATCCCGTTCCTCTATCCCATGTATCCGCAATTGCAACTGGCTCCGAATCGATTCCAGTGCTTATAAATGCTAGTTGTTCATAACTTTCCCAGGCATCGGAACATTTTTAATAATATGCTTTAGGGAATTTTTCAGGGCAAATATCAGTATTTTTTAATAGAAGAATAAATCTAGCTTAAACGCGCGAAATTTCGCCTTATTTAAGAAGTAATTTTCTATAAGAAAATACTGGTACCGAAAAATTTCCTGGCTATAAAATTTCAGGACACGCACGACCCCTGCATTTATGGACATTTCATCACCAATTTACTTTGTTAAGGAGACTTTAAGCAAAGATAGCGATATTTTTTATACATGCTGTGCTGTGATTGTGATCTGACCAGAGTAGTTTGTCATGTCAGTGTTTTTCAAGATTATATTTATGGTGTTAAATGATTATTTAACAGCGGATTACTACATTATTTGTGTAATTTGAAGCTTATACAACACTAGTGAGTGAGTTTTAGATTCTTTTTATAAATTTTAGTATTTTAATGAGCCTCTGAAAAGTACATGGTTTACCATTGGCGGCCATTTAATAATGCATCTCTGTGGAGATTATTGTAATGTTAACCTTTTTTAATTAATCTCTAACCTCTAACGTACATAATAAATGCTATAAACAGCTCCATACTGTGCTTTTTATTAACGTAAGTGTATATACTTTGCTCTGTTGCCAGTTTCAATTCAAAATATCAATTTTAAGTGTACTAAATGATGTTTTGAAAATAGTTAAAAATTGTGTTCTATGCTAACTTTTAGCTTCAAACTCCCATAGGAATAACATTGGGAGTGTGTAACTTTTATAAAATCATCAAAAATACCTATAAGAGACAGCAGACAGAAGAGGAGCAGCAATGACATTTAAAAAGTGACCGATGTACTGGAACACATATCGCCATTTCATTCTGATTCTACTCTACGCAAAATTGTTACAGGCGCAACAGCTAAAAGAGAAGTTAATGTTGATAAGTTGCACTTATTTGGTATGATCATCATCTCCAAAATGATAGGGAAGGATATATTTAGGTATTCGGCTAAAAGGTCAAAGAAAGTGAAAACTCTAGGATCTGCTGCCGCCATTTGTAGTTATAAAGATGACTTAGATATACAAATAGATCCAGCGCTCCTCTTCCAAAGAATGATGATTACTGGCACTTGTGGTGAAATGAATCTCGGAGATGTCATGCGTTATGAACCGTGTGCGTACCCTGCAGCATTATTTGAATCACCAAGTATGATGAGGAATTCAGACAAATCTCAGTTAGCTCAAGCACTAATCAAACACATTAAAAATTTACACAATGAAAAATATGACAACGTGGAAAGTACAGAAAGGTACATATTGGATGGAGGATCTTTCTTGCGTCGCATTTCCTGGTGTAAAAAATGATACATATGAAAACATTGCAATGTCTTACGCTGATTTTATTGTTAAACAATATGGAAAACCTATCATGGTTTTTGATAATTACATTGGGTATCCAACAATCAATGATGTGGCTCACAGATGACGCTACAAAAAAAACAGTAGAGATATTAATTTCAGCCCATACGTGAAATTTATTGGAAAAAAGGAAGAGTTTCTGGACAATGAAAAAACAAGCAAGCAATGACTTCCCTCATAGGCGAATTGCTTAAGAAACAAGGCTGTACTGTTCCCAACACAGATGGGGATGCCAATATAGACATTGTTCGTGCTCCAGTCTCATCTTCAGAACATGCACATGCACATACCACTGCAATAGGTGAAGATACCGACTTGCTGATTCTCCTTCTTTAACAGGCAAAGGACAATGGCTTCAAGCTATACTATCGCAGTGACATAAGACGAGGATCATGTTACGAACCAGTCTATCATATCCTCAACATGCAATCTCTGTTAGGTCGTGAAAATTGCAACTTCCTTCTGTTTCTGCATGCTTTCACGGACTGCGATACAACATCCAGAATTTTTTTGATTGGGAAATCCTCATCATTTCTCAAACAGATGAACAAGACAGAGCTCCGTTCTATTGCAAAAATATTTTGTTCAAATTCAAGCCTACATTCAGATATGGCTGAGGCTGGAAGAAAAGCAATGCTTCTGTTTTATGACTGCAAGGCACTGGATTCTATAGACAAACTACGTCACCAAATGTTGGTAAGGAAAGTAACTACAGTAAAATCATTTATTACACCTGAACGTTTGCCTCCGACCGATTCTTCTACAAAATATCATAGCTATCACACTTACTTACAAATAAATATCGGAAGACAGAACCAAGCCAGCAGAATGGGGCTGGTATGTAAAAAAATACTCGTGCTACCCAATACTCTGCGAGTGACTACCAGGTACAGATTATTTACTTAATATGATTCCATGTTCTTGAAAGACAAACTGTGCTACTTTACGATGCTGATGCAAGCGTAATTGATTGCCCTGTTCTACAGCTTCTGGGGTGTGCCAAGTCAATGGATGTAACAAGAACTACCTAACTTCTAACTATAAATATGATGAAAACTATTGATACTTTTATTTCTTCACTGTAACATTTCTGTAAAAATGAACTTAAGCAGTAATTTGTCAGAAATAGTAGACTTTTGTGTACTGTTTATCGTTTTTGACTATACTTCAAAGTTAAATTGTGAAAATAAAGCGATATATTCTCTGCCTTAGTTCCAAAAAATACCCTCCGCCATTTTGAAATCCGTATATAGGGGTGTTCCCGTGCTCAGATTTTGTCTGATTTTTAGTATGCTATTACGCAGTAGTTCCTGATTAAAAAATTCTGTAAAAAGCTTCTATTGCAATTTTGCCCATGTTCAATCACAAAATGCCTGGACTATATATTATTTACTCCTCCGGGCTCAAACTTGTGAATTTTAAGCAATTTTTCTAACCTCCGCCCTTTTTACCCGTGGACCAATTTTCCAACTTTTGCCGACACCCCTTTGACCATTCTTTCATATTATGCACCATAGCCTTACATATTTTAGTTCCACTTTTTACCTCCAGGGGCGCCTACTTATCTCTTGTGCTATAGGCCCAATTCCCCTCCACTAATATATCTACGGATAGTATATAAAACGGAGTTTCGTTCGGATAGAGGTTTGTTTAGAATAGGGTGCGCCCCTGGTTCAGAATTGTGGAATTAACAGATTTTTCAAAAGGATAAAGTGTTTTGAAAGGAATATTAAACGAAACCCTCTGTGTGATCTGTGATCACACTTACCTACTTGTTCACTATATTTGTGCATACTATAAAGTGCGTATAAATGCTATAGTTCATATGCAGAGCTACAGCAATGAATTCGTAAAGGTTACTGAGTATGAGCATAAATTGCTTAAAGGTGGGTTTTAAAGGAGTTATGCATTTTTACGCTGAACTGAATTTAGTGTACTAAGAAATATTTGCTAAATATAGATAAAATGATATACAGGGCCACGCAAAGATTTGGATACATGGCCGTCTATGGGTGATAATTTCTGGAAATGTAATTTCATTAGTTTTAAGCGTGTTTTAGCTTGAATTAAGTTTTAGCTAAATAGTGGCATGTAATAAAGGTACTAGGTAAACTACAGGGCTGTACAAAGGTATTCAAGTATGTTTTCATCTATTAGTATAAATTGCTGAAAGATGAATTTCAACCTGTTATGCATTTTCTTGCTAAACTAAATTTTCTCATTATATAGTATATATATTAGCATACAGATCGAATACAGGGCTGTTCAAAAGAATTGGAATACATATTTGGCTATGAGCGGTAACTACTGAAATCAGATTTTTAAATGATTACTTAGTTATCTTATTTACCTTATTTCCCTAAGTAACGAAGTTTCGTTAAAGCTTTCAGGGAGTGTTGGAAAGTGTTTCATAATCTATGCTGCACGCATGAATTTTCTTACTTGTTTATAGTATTGTATTTGTGTAGTATTTATCTAAAAGCAATATTTAATCAATCTAATAGTAACATTTTCTATTATGAATCAAAATTTAATTGAAATAACAAATAAATCCATATATTACTTACTGACACTTCTATCCTAGAATTTTCCATAAAGAACAATTACGACAAGCTGACTCCTCTTCTGAACTTCTTCCTGATAGCAATCAAAATTTCACATATGGTTCAGGACAAAATTCTTTTAAGAGAGGTCCTACACCGCTTATGAATATACCGGGTGTCCCAAAAATGACTCATGGATTTTAAAATTCAATAACGTGCAAATGGTGTGAGATATTTAAAAAATTCTTGCAGGAGTGTTACGTAAGATGACAGGAGTTTTTATGCTACGATTCTCTGTTTTAGTTACAAATAGCATCGATAGATGGCGCTGAAAGCAATAACCGCTAAATCCAGGCTCGATTTTTCGGCCTCTCTCTTCTTCCATGCGAAAAAAGGAGATTAAAATGTATTGAATGGATCTCGAAGTACCGAAAATCGGGTCTGGACTGAGCACCTACTGCTCTCAGCGCCATCTATTGTTTGAAATTCGAACTAAAATCAAGAAACACAGTAAAGAAACTCCTGATATCATACATAACGCTCCTGTTAGAATTTTTTAAATATCTGTCACCGTTTGCAAGCTATTGAATTTTAAAATTCATCAGTCATTTTTGGAACACCCGGTAAGTGAATCGGCTCTTTCTATAAGGAGAGAATCTTCCGCATCGGTCTTGATGTTATTCATACAGTTGAACGCATTCAAACGCTGAAATGGGTATAGTTTTCATAGTCTGGAGAACAGGATTTAGCTCTCTAGGCTCATTTCCAGGCTAGGTTCATTTCGCTTGGGAAGAAAGAAAAAAGGTTTGTGCTCGTACGCGATATACATATATATAATTTTTTTTTTTTTTACAGTAACAAATCAAATATTTCAGGGAACGGCATTCCCACCCAACTACAGCACTGACCCTACCCGAACCCGACAAAAGTCGTTAACCCGAAACCCAACTGTAGTCCGACAAACTGCAAATTAAATCCGAAATATTCATACCCGAACTCAAAGTGAATGAATCTATATTTTATTATATTTATGGAAAAGTAGTCTACAATTTTATCGCTTATATAGAAAAATGAACACATATGCACCCATTAATACTCAGATATATAGTTTTTTCATTTGAAAAATATTCAGGACTTCCTTTTGAAAAATCGGTTCATCCAAAGGGAGACAAAGCATAACCAAAAAATGTTTAAATTTAACCTTACACCCAACGAAAAAAAATAGCATAAACCTTATCTGATTCGCCGCTCGAGTTCCGGTAAAATCCGGTTACTCAGCCCAATGCAAGACTGTAATCTCTAATCATCCCGAAAACCACCAAAAAAATTTCATTTAACCGCAACTAGGGGCGCCATTTCAGAAATTTCTTGAGGGGGGCGGAGTTTTGTTTAAGGGCCATGGCATAGCCAAGGGTCAAGTTCGGGGGGGAGGGGGGGCGACTGTATCCTCTCCCATCCTCCTCGCATCCGCATTTTTAATAACATCGGAATCGATTAAAAATGCCGTTTTAAGCAGATTTTCATCTTAGCAGGTATAATTTCAAGACAATGACTAAGAAAATTTTTCCGTTTAAGACAGGATTTCATTATAGACAGCTTCCCTTTTTAGAAGTATCCTCTACGTTTGTTAAAACATCTTTTCTAGTACACATCAGAGGAGCATACGTATATTACATTTATTGTGAAACTTTTTTAATCTTTTCCGGCGCGGAGTAATTCTGTTTATAAATTGATGAAAAAATGGACTTACACCAGAATTTATAAACAAAGTTATTAGAAAATACAAATTGCTTATTTTCAAGTACATTATAACAGGAAAATTTTAGTTAAATATTCTTGGTGCTGTTTGTCAGTTTTGGAATTAAAATTAAGTGTCCTTTTTTAAGGACACCGCCCTCGAAAGGGTTAAATGAAACCTGTCAAAAAAAGAATTATTTCGCAAAAGGAAAAAAAAATCAAGTTTGTATGAAAAAAAAAAAAAAAAAAAAAAAAAACCACCAAATAATTGTACAGTAGGACCTCTTTTATCCGAAACTCTCTGTTAACCGAAATCCATTCTAAAAGCATTTTTTTTCTTTTTTTTTTTCTTTTTTTTTTAAACTAACATATTACTTGTGTGAGAGCGGTCCTTTCCGAACTACAAGTACATATAAATCTTTTCGAGCCCCTTTCTTAGAGTTCCTTTGAATTTAACTTGAGCTCCTTTAAGTTGCAAAGTGGAACAAAGAAAACGAACAAATTAGCAATTCTGAAGCTTTTAAGAGTTTTGCCAAAAGTTTGGCTTAGCTGGAGTTGTAGAAAGACTGGGATACTGGTGAACTAATAATATTTAAAAACTCCATGATAGAGGTTCATGTGATACTGGTGAACTAATAATATTAAAAATCTCCGTGATATAGCTTCAAAGCAAAGACAATCGAAACTGCGACAAACAAAACATTTTTTCAAACCCTTGTGATATACATAAAGCGTACTTAATTTCAAAATTTAAATTCAGGTAATTTATTCTTGTTTCTATTAGGATAGTGCTTTATTTTTATTAAGCATTTGTTACCATAATAAGAACTATTGCATGTATTTCTCCTTAATCTTAAAATTGAAGCATTCTCGATTATCCGAAAATTTCGATTTTTCGAAAGATGGTCAGTCCCAATTACTTCGTATAATCGAGGTTCTGCTGTATTTGCTAAGAAGAAGACCTGTCTAAAACTGAGCTTTTTTCGCGACATTTTGACTTCTTCTTTGCAGGTTTTACTGCAGGGGTGGGTAGCCAATTCAAGAGGTTCTTGGAGGGGGAGGGAGTTTTCTTTGAGGGGAAGGGTTTGAAATAGCGTGAGGCATTTTTCGTGGAAGATTGTAGTACTTTTTTTTTCTTTTTTTTTTTGCGGAACTATGCAAAATCAATTCGCAAATCAACTGCAGGAAAAAAATCGCAATTTTTTCCAATTGGACTAAAATAATTAATTTGGCGAATTAGTTGTGGAAAAAATATCATTTCCTTTTAATAAAGGGTCGTGGGAAAATGTTGCAAAGATCGTGAAAGCAAACAGCGATTACTGGTTGGAGGGAAAAAAAAACTGTAGATTTCAGCTTTCGGTCGCCGAAAAAAAATCAAATTTGCCCATCAGTCAATTTCGAATATCTATCGCGAGAAAAAAAAAAAAAAAAAAAAAAAAAAAACGAGAATTGCGTCAAAGGTTTTGGACAAAAATTACAAATTTAGTCAAAGATTTTTCAAATAAATTCTGAATATTTTCAGATGAAAAAAAAAAACTACACTTGGACATATATGAATATATATAAATATATATATTTGTTCATACCTCTACAAAAAATAAAATTAATATTAGGGGTATAATTGCAGACTACTTTTCCATAATTGTATTAAAATACTACCATGCTTCGCCCACTATGCTGGTCAGTTTCTCCAAACGAATTTTGAATCGAATATCAGGGATATCAAAATATATCGGTGAATTTGACCGTGTGTTTTAAAGCAATTTGGGCCTTTACCAGTAATGTCCTTTCGCATTTAAACTTTCTTAAAAGGCTCATCATTCATAATTGGGCTTATATGATTATAGAACTTTCCACCATAATTCTATAACTAAGCAACATAGAACGATATATTACATACTAAAACTTTGCCTAAAAAATTATCTAACTAACAGTCCAAGTTCCATCAAAATCTATTCAGTATAACTCCATTTATAAGCTACCAGAACGAAATTCTCATTTGAATTTTATTTATATAGTAGAAGGATTAATTTTCTTTCATTTCGGGTTTGGTTGCGGGAGAATGAAAATTTTTTTGGCAGTTTTCAGGATGATTGGAAATTACAGTCGTACATCGGGTTGGGTAACCTGATTTTACTTGAACTCGAGCGGCGGATCAGGTCAGGTTTATGCTATTTTTTTCGCTGTGTGTAAGGTTAACTTTAAGTGTTTCGGATTATGCTTTGTGTCTCTCTTTGGTCGGGTTCGGGATGAACAGATTTTTCAAAAGGAAGTCCTGAATTTTTTTCAAATGAAAAAGCTATACATCTGAGTATTAATGGGTGCATGTGTGTTTATTTTTATACATAAGCGATAAAATTGTAGACTACTTTTCCATAAATGCAATAAATTATAGATTAATTTTCTTTCACTTTGGGTTCAGGTATGAATATTTCGGATTTGGGTTGCAGTTTGCCGAGCTAGAGTTAGATTTCGGTTAACTCCTTCGTCAGGTTCGGTTAACATACAACCCGATCCGCGAAGAACTCTAGTATCAGGCTGAGGATATTATTAAGAACATTATATAATACTAGCCACCTCTGGCGACCAGTTTGGTCTCCTTTAAATGTATGCTAAGCATTGTATCATGTTACTTTTATACTTAATTTAATTTACTTGTTCAATCGTTCGCCAAATCTGAAGATTATGTACTGTAAATTACAAAAACATTTTATTTCAGTACCAAAGCATTGTTTCTAATTTCCAGGCGAAAAAAATAACAACAACTATTGGCGAGCATTGTGATATTTTAAGTGTTTAAACTAAGATTTGTTCATAAATTATCTAAATTAAACTAATTTACTTTAAATATGCTGTTACTTCAATGTTATTTTTTAGTATCAAGAAAAAAAAAAATTTAATTTTTCAAATCATGTATTTATGAATTTTTTCATTATTTAATAATTAAATAATGAAAAAATATGCTTTTGTTTTCATTAATTTGATTTCTGAGTTCATTAAGGTGACAATAAAGTAACGTAACTAAGGAAAATGGCAAAATAAAACCTTTGTGAATGTAAACCGTAAACAAACGAAGCGCCACCATTTTGCCTATTATGACGTCATAAGAATATTGTTCATCGATTGTTGGAGAACATTTGCTTTGTGAATGGTTACCTCAATGGTTTAATATTTTTTGCCATTCACGATGAATGAATCTCTTGCGGTTGTTTAGGTTTATGGAATGAGATATTAAGCTGTCAATACCAGTCAGCTAATCGCTTGTACGTAAGAGTTTGTGGGTTCGATTCCCGCTGGTTCCATTGCACACACACTTTGTGTGGAACTCCCAGGGTGTATTTCTCTTGTGTTGTAATATTTCCTTGTGCTATCTTGTCTCCGACTTATAAGCGGGCTCTCATGTCAAGCACACAAGTCGTATGTTTGTTATTCAATAAATAAATAAGCTGTCAATCTACTTTCAACTGAAGTTATCCTAGGATATATATTTTTTTAATCTAAATTGAAAACAATGCTTTGATCTGGAAATAAAATGTTTTGGTTTATTTTATTGGTTATTTCTGTTAATTATTTATTTAGATACTTTTCCATTATAGGGCATTTTTTTTTTTTTTTAAAGTTTGGCGCAATTCAGATTTCAGAAAGGGAGATATGTTGCCAAAATACATAAACAGCTTTGAAAACAAACCTGATAAATTTTTATTTTTGTTTGTATATGTATTTAAAATTAATAATTATTTATTTAGGTATTTTTTCACTATAAAGCCTTTTGCATTTTTTAAAAAAGCTTGGCGCAATTCAGACTTCAGGAAGTGAGATATGTTGCCAAAATATATAGTAAACAGCTATGAAAACAAACCTGGTGAGCTTTTATTTTTGTTTATATATGTATTTATTTACATACAAAATTTATTTCTAAATATATATATATTTATATACAAATTACTTCTGTTACTATATAAAAATGGATAAATAGCTTCTTTTTATTAAATAAATTGTATACATATGGAAAAAATCGCTTTTGAGTATGAATCAGTAAATAGGTTGTCAGAAAATACATTGCCAAACTTCTTTCTCGCCAAGAAACTTTTCTCTATTTCGCCAATATCTGAAAATTAAAATAAAATGATTGACTTTAACGAAATATTATCAGGATCCGGATGGAGGACGCTCGGGAAATGTTATACACTTAGTGCTATTGGTACTACTTAGTTATCCCGTCGACCAAAAATCTATCGCCAAACTATAAGATTAAATGCCAATAATGGTTGATCATAAATGTCACATTCACTTGACTTTAAGCACGTTATACGTGTTTATGTCATCAAGTGATTTTGATTTCGACGTTTTATTTGTATTTTTTATTAATGTTATACTAAAGGTATATATAAATATTATATAGACATACATACAATAAATACAATGTGTATGTCTGTATAATATTTATATATACCTTTAACTGTTAAATGCAGGAGTTATTTATGTGTGCATGTGTGTTTTAATATATATTGTAGTATGTGTGTTTTATTATAATGTTATACTAATTTATTTCTTCTTTCGTTATTTAAAATAAAAATTATGTCTATTTGTATAATTTGGCGAGTGGTTTGGTGATTTATATAATTTGGCGAAATTAGTCGACGGGATAACTAAGTAGTACCGCACTATTATACATGTATTGTACCCAGGGTTCATGGTTGTACCTGATACATATGTATTTTAAATTAAATTAGTGATAGTTTTATAATTTAAATGAAATGATGGTGATGGAACCCTATTTGGCGATTTTATCACCTGCACCCAGCTAACATAAAGTAGCGATATGGTTGCCTGGCATATAAAACGTGAAGCGGTTATCCCGGAACTGTTGATGGCAGTCACGTGACTTAGGCTTTTATTATATAGATGATTTGATAGCGTTGTAATGATTGCAATAAGTATGATGTGACACTAATAATGCAAAATAAAAAATTCAAATAATTCAGAACTTGTATTAATCCCCTTCTTTAAAAAAAGAAAAAGACCCTCTGAACTTTGGGCTAAAGGGGGAAATTCACCTCGAAAATTCTAGCCCTAAGAGGGGTGAGTTTTCATTTGATCATTTTGCACACGGCTGAGAAGCAATTAATAGAATTTTTTCGCACATATCTTTTTAAAACTAACCAAAATACTAATTAATGATAAATTTCTCACCTTGAGAATGTTGGAATAGCAAAGTCTTTAGAAAATATTTTTGATAATTATTAGTTTCTGTGCTAAAGTGTTTATCTATTGAGTGTGTTTTTATTGTAATAAAATCCGAAAAGTTATTTTAGCTTTTGAGCAATTTTTTTAAAGTTTTTTTTTTTGGAGTCATCTGTAATAACAGATAAATTTTTTGAAATATCAAATTCCTTGGGGGAGGTATGCCACCCCCCCCCCCCAGCCTGCAACCTAACCCGAAATGAAAGAAAATTAATCCATCTATTATATACGTGGATTATATTAAATGCAAATGACAATTTTGTTCCGGTAGCTTATAATTTAGGATGTGCTGAGTAGATTTTGATGGAACTTGGACTGTTAGTTAGATAATTTTTCAGGGAAGGATTTAGTATATAATATAATTTATCGTTCTACGTTGCTCAGTTATAGAATTATGGTGGAAAGTTCTATTATCAGATAAACCCATTTATGAATGATTAGCCTTTTAAGGAAGTTTCTGCTGAATAGATTTTAATTGAACTTGCACTGTTAGTTACACAATTTTTCAGAGAAGGCTTTAATATGCAAGATAACTTTCTATATTGCTCAGTTATAGAATTAAGGGGGAAAGTTCTACAATGAGGTGAACCTGATTGTGAAAGATTCGCCATTCTCAAAAGGTCTACTGCACAGATATGGATGTGACTTGCATTGTTAGTTAGACATTTTTCAGTAAACGTTTAGTATATAACATATTGTTCTGCGTTGCTTAGTTATATAATGATAGCGGAAAGTTCAGGTGAGCCCAATTAATATAAAAGATTAACCTTTTAAAAAAGTCAGCTTAGCGGATTTTGATGAGACTTGCATTGTTACGTACTTTTTCAGGGATAGTTTTAATATATAGCATATCATTCTATTTTCTTTGTCAAATACTACTATAAATGATCAACTAAAAGATTTGAGACTTAACAGCCGAAATTTTGTATGACAGTCTCGGAAATATAATAGCGCAGCGACATTATTATCTTTTCATGAATGCGGAACGACATTACAGGTGGTAAATGTCCAGATTGCTTTAAAACACATGGTCAAATTCACCGATTTATTTCGATATCATCGATATTCGATTCAAAATTCCTTTGTAGAAACTGACTAGCATAGCGGGAGAAGCATGCTAGTATTTAAATACAATTACGGAAAATTAGTCTGCAATTATATCTCAGATATTACTTTTTTAGCTTTTTTCATCTGAAAATATTCAAAATTTCTTTGAAAAATCGGGTAAATACGAATCTGACTCAATGTAGTGACAACCCAACCCGAGCATGAAACAAGTAACTCTTTGATTACAGGACAGGATTGGCGACTACTTTTATATTCAACCGTACCACAATTTCCAAAAAAAATTGTTTGAGGTAGATTTCTCTTGAAAATATCTTAATATAAGTGTATGGCAAAGATTAGTTTTCAAAAAGTTTGCAGAATAAAAAATAGTCCGCAGGGATGTATATGCAGGGCCCGACTTATATGGCCGGAATGTATATATAGGGGCATGTGGGGCAGCTGGCCCGGGCCGCCCTTTTAGGAGCCCCCTCCCCCCATAAGAGTAATTAGGATTTTCATTAAAAAGTGCCAAATGATTAAAAATAGTCAAAAGTGACCAAAATTCATATATTTTCAAACACTTAGGATGGGAGTGTGGCCCCAGTTCCCCTCTCTGCTTCCAGTACCCCTCCACCCATGCAAAAAAACAAACTATATCATTAGAAAACTAATGATTAAAATTTTGTTATAACTTAGAATTCTATTTTCAAAAGAAATTCTTCATTAACGTTGTCTAGTAACATGGCAAGTTTAAACCATTAATTATGACCAATTTGGGTCATTCTCTTTTAGACATCTTATAACGTGCGCAGATAAGCAAAGTAAAGGTTTGTAAAGAAATACTCGTGTCAATCAAGCTATCATTTTTTTCTACTTTTACCCTAATAGTATTTTTTCTTAAAGTTGTGACCCTCTTTTTGTGATACCCTGTATACAGATGTGAGCAGTACGGGAATCAAAATGTATGCATTCATAAAATATGTATGAAGTTTAGTACTAGCCACTTCCATGTTATTCGCAAAAAAATTCTATAGATAGAAGGGGGCCCTCCCAGAATGATGCTTGCCTCGGGGTCCCCCCAAAGTCTAAGTCGGGCCCTGTGTATATGTCCCGACCGTAATCAAATTGTAAAAGTCAACCTGACCCGAAACGAAAAAAAAGAACGTCAACCTGTCTCGATATGTGTCGCGGTTCGAGTCGTGTCGATTTTGGGAAAAATCAGGTTGCGCGACACAATGCAGATTTTACCTGAGACCAAGTGTTTTGCAAATTCTGAATTGTGTAGAATTTAGATGATAGTCTGAAGAGAAAGGCAGAAAATGATTAAGGAAATTTTTTATTGACAGAAAATCATTGGTGAAAATTTTTTACCCCTATGAATCATAAAATTTGTAAACTTCTTGACGTGTTGGACATGTTTGTGTGCTGATTATCTCGATTCTGATTGAATTTCACGATTTTTTCCCCCTACCATTTGATGAAATTCGCGATATTTTTCCGTGCTCGTTTCACAGAAATCACATTTTTTTCAATGACCATTTGTCGAAATTCACGATATTTTTGCGACCGATTAACGAAATGCGATTCTTTTCTACGATCGTTAGTAGAAATTCGCTTTTTTCCCCGCAGCCCACTGACAAAATTTGCGATTGTTTTGCGCGATCGTTTGACGGAATTCTTAAATGTTTTGCACGATTCTTTGACTGAATTCATGATTTTTATTCGAAACCTTTGACAAAATTCTTGTTTTTTTTTTTTTTTTTTTTTTTTTTTTTTTCGGTAGATATTCAAAGTTCATTTTTAGCACGACTGATGGGCAAGTTTTTTTTTTCTTCGACCGAATGTTGAAACGTGCGATTTTTTCCCTTCAACTTATTGACAAAAATCGCTGCCTCTTTCCACGAGCTTTGCAATATTTTTGCATGGTCCTTTTAAGAAATTATATTTTTTCCGCGACTAATTTGCCGAAGTGCCCATTTTTCCAAGTCCAATTGGTAAAATTTGCATTTTTTTTTTCTGAGCGGTTGATTTTAAGCATCTCCGTAAAAAAAAAAAATAATAATAATAATAATAATAATAATAACTAACAACTATTTCAATATACAAAAAAAAAGCAATTTAACAAATTACAACGACCATTTGGAAAATGATTTTTTCAAAGACAAAAATTTAAGACATAAAAAATCGCACGGAGTTGATCATACATTACGTACGCCATGGATTAAACATTAACATTCCTGGAACCATCATGAACAAATTTTAAAAGAAATTTCAGTTTTACAATTTTCGGTACCGTAAATTTTTAAACTTCTACGGAGCTGGTCATACATTACGTACGCCATGGATTAAACATTAATATTCCTGGACCAATTTTAAATGCAATTTCAGTTTTAAACTTCTAAACATCGCACAATATTACTTTTTATATCGTCGTATAGAGAAAAAAATGAATTTTTAATTAGAATTTGTTTGAAAGCTGTATCTCAATTTGTTTCTGAGTTATTGTTTTTTTTTTTTTTTTTTTTTTTTTTTGTAGCTTTTATTATTTTTTTGTCATAGTGGCAACAGAAGTATCCATCTCTGTTGAAAGTAAAGGGAAAATACAGATTACTGTATAGACCAATCAGAAAACTAATAAAATGCGGAATTCAACTAATAAAACGCTTCAGATATGTTTTTGATTTTTTTTACCCTGACCGAGGACAATAACCATTTTTCCAAATGGTTAAAAAAAAAAAAACTGCGGCTTTTACGAAAATTAAAAAATATTCCTGGAAGAATCCAATGGTTGTGAAAGACGTTAAAAGGGCGAAATCCCGCGCACTGTTTCAAGCCCTCCCCGTCAAAGAAAACTTTGTTCCCCCACTCCAAGAACCTCTTGAAATAGCTCCCCACTCCTGCAGTAAAACCTGCAAAGAAGAAATCGAAAGGTCGGGAAAAAAGCTCCATTTTAGACAGGTCTCCGTCTTAGCAAGTACAATTAATATATAGTGGTTTTTCATCGAAAAGTGATTATTTTCTGTTCACGAAAGAATTCTTCTTTTGACAGGTTTTATTTTCGAAAGTTTTACAGTAAATGTAATGTACCTCTGCTCTTCAGAAGGTTTACTATAGAAAGTATGTTTTAACACTGCTGTACTTAAAGATACTTGTAAACAGTGGCGTAGCTAAGGGGGGGCAAGGGGGCGGTCAGGCAAAGGGGTGCCAAATTGAAAGAGGTTTAAACGGAAATTATCTCACATATTTTGACAATAAATCAAAATTTAAAAAAAAATTTCTTTTTGTGTGTGTTTGTGTGTCATACTTGTCAACCTCCCGCTTTTATTTAAACGAAGAAACGTACTTTCAACCAGAAAACCTATTAAATTAACTGTTCCTTACTTCGATGTGATAGTTATTCGAAACCTACACTCTTTCGTTTATTAAATAAAATTTCTGGTTTAAGGTATGTTTTGTTGATTTTTAAAAAGCGGGAGGTTGGCAAGTATGGTGTGTGAATGTTTTCTCTAGTAAGATATTTTGTTATATCCAAATAACGAAGAAAGAAACAGCTTCTATAAATGTTTCTAGGAATGTCACGATACATTTGGTACCTAAGATAATTATGTACCTGAATTGAGGTGCAAAATGATTAAATAGTGGGCGCCGAATTGAGAGGAGCTTTAAACCAAAATTACTTCACATACTTGGACAATAAATAAGAACAGTTGACCTTCCGTTTTTTTTTTTTTTTTTTTTTTTTTTTTTTTTGTGTGTGTGTGTGTGTGTGAATGTTTTGAAGAAATTCGGTGAAGTTTGGGGAATGGAGAGATCCATAACTGTCAATCGCTGATGGAGGTTTCTAACTGTCTAGCCTTCAGTTTATAAATAAAAAACCTGTTGACAACTTGGAATTTCTGGTTTCAAAAGAACATTTTTCATTTCCATACTAGCTGACTTGACCGTCGATTTGTCCAAACGAACCGCTAATGATTTTAAAAAAATCGAATCTCTCAAAATGAAGTTCTGTGATGGATCACCACTGTGCTACGCACGTATGTCTAAGAGCTAGAAACAAATTTATCTCTTTCAAAATGAATTTCTGGCATGAGTCCCGCTTTCTATATCCCCGTATAGCAGGTGTTCTGCGCACGCGCCGGAAAATCTGAAGAGAATCGTAAGATGAGTTGAAAAAAAAATTTTCCGCAGAAATCGAGCCCATGAAACCTCGGATAATAATGCACCCTGCCAGTGGAAAGTAGAACTACAAATTGTAAGACAATCGAAAACCTAGTTGAATGAGCAAAATCCAGTTGAAATTGGGTCCATAGAACCTGTGATAAGAATGCGCCCCCTGCACTGGAATGTGGAGCTAAAATTTTCAACAAAATCGTAAGCTAAGTTGAAGGAATCAATTTCCTTTGAAATCTGGCTCATAGAATCCGACTCAAGAATGCGCCGTTAATGTTCGATAACAGTGCTAAAA
The DNA here is from genome assembly GCA_963932465.1 of Maratus speciosus. Classification (NCBI taxonomy): domain Eukaryota; kingdom Metazoa; phylum Arthropoda; class Arachnida; order Araneae; family Salticidae; genus Maratus; species Maratus speciosus. The sequence goes on along the minus strand of OZ010797.1, from coordinate 137,939,382 downwards.
GAAGTTTATATTTTGGAAAACATAGTTTTAAATGTAAATAAAGGGGAGAAACCTTTGTGGATGAACTTTTAACTCATATCACGGGACTCTTGCCACAGAACACACTAATGATCTTCGATTAAATTTGATAAAATGCTTTTAAAATATGTTTTTAGCATTACACCATATTTAATAATTGAGTCGATTGTCTACAAGCCATATAATCTCTCATCCATCGATTTTCGGAACTTAAATGGAGGGGTCGGCAATAAAAAGTTTTCTTTTTAGTTCGTTTTTTAATGAATGTTCATCCCTGTATGCTTCTTTCTCCGAACTTTTATACTGCCATCAGTTTTTTGAAAAAATTAAGAACAATTACCGACCGATTTTCAGACACTTTATACACAGGTATAAAATATCTTTCTACATGTTCTCTGAAATTTTCAAATCCATATATTAATTAGTTTTCTTAATTTTCGTCAGTTAGTGAAAATTCTTAATTTCTTTCATTTCGGCTGTGGAATCATTGGAGATGTACGAGCAGTTTTGCCATTTTGTGGAGAAAAAATCGCGTTTCTGATGAGTTTTTAATTAATATTCTCGGCTAATTATAAAAGAAAATTAGAAATCTGAGCCTCTTGTGCGTCAAAGTCCAGTCTTGGATTACCCTCACACAAATTTTCAGATTTGTACGTGATATTTCTAGCCTTCTCCGACACACACACACATAGATTGGTTTTCCCGCTGATTTTTGTGTTCTTAGCATTCCATACGAATAATTTCATAGTATAATAAGGGCTTCTCTTCTGTCAACCAATACCAAAATGGATTTAGCTGAAAGAACAACAAATAAATACATTATTTCTTCTATATTGGAAATTCCATTTCCCCGTCGAAATGGCATTCAGAAAAGCCAAGTAAAAAAAAATATGTAGCGACCTACCCCTAAATTTTCCCTTCTTAAATCGTAAAAAAAAAGTTAGGACTTTTCAGTCTTCCTTCTATTCGTCGTTTTAAAGGTTAAACATATTTTATATAAATTTAAATTCAGCTCATATGCATTAGAGAAAACTATATCTATATCGATCTATTTAAGGAATAACTGGGAGATTAATGTGAGAAAAGAATTTGACTTCTGAGCCTCTTTGCGGACCGAACTCGTTTATTTCGTCGCCTCATCTTACAATCATCTACACGAGTTCGATCGGATGTCCTATAAGCCATTTACGTCAGTTTCGTGATCTACATGGTCGTAGTCGTAGGTTGTGCATACATCTGATTTGGGCAAAATCTAATCTTTTTCCTGCGCGTTCTCGCTAATATGTTGGGTCTTTAATATTTTCCAGCATGGCCGAAAGTATAAATTTGGGAGGAACATTTAGTTTAATTGGTTAATTAGCTCTTGATTGACATGTGGTCAAGACCCGCACAAACCCTGGGTTTCCTGTGACATACAAGTCTACAAGAACCACAAACTAGGGAGGATTTCCAAAACGTCAACATTTTCTAACTTAAGTTACTCTCTGATTTTAACGGTGAATGTAATAAATGTTATGCGGGAAACAAAGTTACAAGGGGTAAAACGGATTTTAAAATACAAGATTTAAAGTTACGAAAAAGAACTTAAAGATTTTAATTAAAATTTTTGAAATTTAATTTAAATTTTGAATTTTAAAAGGATTTTAATTTTTATCCTTTTCATTTATATATACGAGTTGCAACCCGTCGAAATTCGACGTACTAAAATGTTTGAAAGGAACTGTCAGATCGAAATTATAATAAACCTACAAAAATAATTACAACAAAAAAATCATCTTACATTGGTTGTCTAACTCTTAAAACAAATAATATTTTAAACCCAAAATTACCAAAATATTATTTCTACAAACTTCAACTGCTTAAATTATTGAAAAATTAAACTGTATTAGATTAATTTTAGACTTAGACAACGTAATCAAGATGAGTAATTATGATGAAGTTATCGATGGAGCTCTTATGTTTGTTTTTACGGGATGAAAAATCAGTAAAAAGGATTTCGCTTTGTCACATCATAAAATTCCCCCCCCCCCCCCCCCCATAAAATCTAAACTGTACGTTATTTTCACATTCTCGAAATTTACATACGCATCACTCAGATTCACAATTTGAAAGTATTTTAACTCGCAAAAGAATAGATTATTAATGAATGCATTTCCAAAGTTAAAGTCACGTTTGTCCGATACAACTTTTCATGTGAACATTGGCACAAACCTTAAGTTCTAATCTTAGTGCCCGTGAAAAAAAAAATTCAGAAATTTGACTTTAGTTGCCATAGTATTCGCCATTTATAGTATTGGTCAAATATTTAGTTTTATCAAAAAAAAAAAAAAAAAAAAAAATGATCGTTTTGTTTTAAATGTATCATTTTTACTCAATGAATCATTTTGCCGAGCGCCTCAAACTCATTTATCAGCGTAATGTAAAAATATTAAAATGTAGCTGATTTATGATGATGAATGCGTGTTTTATTTAATGTCTGACATCATTTTCTGTTTAAAAATTATAAAAAAGTTACTTGTATTTGTAATGTGAAAATGGCATCAATAAGGATACAATGAATAAAAATAATAAACCATGGATATTTTCCCTTTACTTTCAATATAAATGGAGTACTTCAGTTGCCACAATTACAAAATTTCTATTAAAAGCTACAAAAAAAATTAATATCTCAAAAACAAATTGAGACACAGCTTTGAAACAAATAGTATTTAAAAGAGAATTTTTTTCCTTATACGACGGTGTAAAAAGTTAAAACGTGTGATGCATAGAAGTTTAAAAATTTGCAGTAGAGAAAATGCAAAACCAAAATTTTATTTCAAATTTCAAAGTATTGCCATTCGCAAAATGACGTATGCGTTACGCACAGATATGTTTGTCCTTTATAATATAGATAGTATATGTATCTCGCTCTATAGATATCTGATCACTGTCATGCAACGGCGCTCGTATTTATAAACCGATTTGGATGTGATTGAGCATATGTTAAGAGTTTAATAAGGGTGTTCTCAAATCAAAAAGGGAAACTTTCTGACATAAATTTTAATTTATTTTTGTTCGAAAATGCATGAAACTAGCTGGTGTTGTTGTTCAGAAACTATGTCATAGGCTGTTTTTTTTTTTTTTTTTTTTTTTTTTTGCAAACGCAATAGATCTTTCAGAAAATAGTGTCAAAGTGGACTTTTGAACCGAGTTTCATCGCGAACGGAGAATAAGCACTCAAGAGCGGAAGGAAAACGTATTTTCCACGTGATTGAAAACGCTTATAACTCAATAGGTAATTGATTGATCAGAAAATGGAAAACACAGTTCAATTCCAAATCGCTTCCATAGCCAGGCTTTCCAATTTTATATCTTTCCGTTAAAAAATGAATTCGTAAATGTGTCAAAACGATTTCCGCTTGTTGAGCAGAGCAGTTAAGAACAGCCTTAAGATCTCGACCGAATTCGTTGGACATCGTGATCCGCCACCCTGTTTGAAAATGGCGGACTCTTCATGATTTCAAACTAAAGAAAATATAGAAAAAATTATAAATGTAAATTTATTTCTTCCATAATCGTTAGGTCTTGATACAAAGATTCAAAAACATTTTTTGGTTTCTCTTCTGTTTAAAAAAATGGTTGAGTATAGCAATTTGAAATTCTAGAGTGGCTGGCGTTTTGAAAGAGGAGATTTTTTTCCCATAATCAGGAGTAATTTGGGAGTTTTAGCAAATGCGGTTTCTTGAAAATTTATTTTCATTGTTGCTACTCCCATACGCTTAAAACAACAGTCATATCCGTGAACGTTCCGCTAAGTTTTTGAAATTCTCATTCAAATTTAGTATTGACGGAAACTATAAATCTTCTATAATTGGGTTCTACATATTTTAGTTTCATGTGTTTGAATAAAATTAGGGGAATCCTTAAAAACAAGTAAGAATGAAACTGTCTTTTCTTCCCGGTACAAGCGAAAAAGACTTTTCATCTTTTTTCGTCTTGAGGAAAAATAACATGGTTACTTTCTTTTTTTTTTATTATTATTATTATTTTGGGGGGGGGGGATGGGGGGAGTCCGCAAAATTTATTCTTGCCCCGGACGCCAAAAAACGTAGCTACGCCACTGCTTGTAAAAGGATAAACTGTCTATAATGGAATACTGTCTTAAACGGAAAATCTTAGTCAATATTTCGTAATTATACCTGCTAAGATGAAAACCTGCTTAAAACGAAATTTTTAATCGGTTCTTGTTTTAGAGGGGAGGGGATACAACTCCCCCCCCCCACCTCCGAAACTCCTCCTTGGCTATGCTACTGTCCTCAAATGAAATGACGCCCCTGCTTAAAATTCCTGTTTTACCTTAAACCTTACTTTAAACCTTACTTAAGTAAAACCTACAGCGCCTAGAAGATACAGTGTGGAAAACGGCTACAAAATAGTGATAAAAAATTGAATCCCATAAATGTACAACGATGCTGAATAACAAGATGTCGATCTTAGCGCCATCGTAGTGATTTAAAAACGATAGTCATTCTAAAAGAGACTCTTTAACCCATTTCACGTCATTCCTTAACTAAATTAGCTTATAACAGACTAAAGTATCTTATATTTATAGTTTCCGATATTTAACATTCTATAATTTTTGAAAACACAGGGTTTATATTGAAAAGAGTTACGAGATGGCGCTCGTATCAGCATATTGCCGCTGAGCATTGTTGGAGATTTATGGGATACAAGTTTTTAGCACTTTTTAAAGCATTATAGGAATAGCCGTTTTCCACACTGTATCTTCTAGGCGCTGTAGTAAAATTTTACCTTTCAATACAGTACAGTCAAAACGGTTTGCAATATGAAGGCCGTTATCGCTCAAATCACTCAGCCTAAACATTAAAGCACATGGAATAAGAGCAGGGCTATACAGCGTCTAGAATACATAGTGTGGAAATTATAGTGCCTAGAATATATAGTGTGGAAATTGGCTATCCCTGTAATACTTTAAAAAGTGCTAAAATATTGTATCCCTTAAATGTGCACCGATGCTGCTGAAATATACAGATCGCAGCGACATCTGCAGGATATTTTCTACAACTGCAAGATATTGCTAGTCTATACAATGTAATACGAAAATCCCACAGATGTCGCTGCGATCGACACTTCGGATTTTAGCAGTATCGTCGCACATTTAAGGGATACAAATTTTTAGCGTTGTTTGGATAGCATATTTCCGCACTAGGTATTCTAGACGGCGTAACGCTGTAACCAAATCGTCTTGTAGTTTTAAAAAATATCCTGTAGATGTCGCTGTGATCGACTCATTGGATTTCAGCATATTTTGACATTTAAGGGATCCAATATTTTAGCACTTTTTTAAGTATTACTGGGATAGCCGATTTCCACACTATGTATTCTAAACGCTGTAGTTATGTAATAGAAAATGCCTACACTGTTAAAAATATCGTGAAAATTTACCTCTGTTTTTAAAGACTATCTATTTTCTGACCAATGAGAACGCTTCAAGGGAGTTTATGTAACATTCTAGACGCTCGGTATTCTAGACGCTGTAGTGGAAATATGCTATTCAAACAATACTAAAAATTTGTATCCCCTAAATGTGCGGCAATACTGCTGAAATCCAAAGAGTCGATCGCAGCGACATCTGGGGGATTTTCGTATTACATTGAATAGACTAGCAATATTCTTTCAGTTTTGAAAATATACTAGCAGCATCGTTGCACATTTAAGAGATGCAACATTTTTGCACTTTTTAAGTATTACAGGGATAGCCGATTTTCACACTATATATTCTAGTCGCTATAGCTACAGCACCTAGAATAAATAGTGCAGAAATCTTCTATCCGAACAGTGCTAAAAAATTGTGTATCCTTTAAATGTGCAACGATGCTGAAATCCAGAGAGTAGATCACAGCTACATCAGCAGTACATTTTCAAATTTCAATGTAAACATCGTATTATTACAGTATAGCGTCTAGAATATAGTGTTTGAAAATCGGCTATCCAAGTAATACTTAAAAAGTGCTAAAATTGGATCCCTTAAATGTCAAATGATGCTGAAATCCAAAGAGTCGAGCGCAGCGACATCTGTAGGATATTTTCTAAAACTCCAAGACGATTTGGTCTAGACCAGTGGTTCCCAGCGTGGGGCGTACGCCCTACCGGGGGGCAATATAACATTTTAGGGGGGCAATTTCAAATTTGTAACTCACCCATTCTCTGTGAGGTTCTTTGGAAAAGTAATCTTTTGGAATAAAAATAAAAGTAATACATGCAAAATTTTAAAAATAATAAAAATAAGTTTTTTTTCTTGAATTTTAAAAAAGTTTCGAATCAAAAGCTTGTAGTATTTCTCTAATAATTAAATTTCTCTAATACATTTATTGTCATGCGCGTGCATCTTACAATCTCATCGCTCCATGGATGAAGGAAACGATATTTTTAAAAGTTGAGAATTTATACCAGTTGCATGGCAACAAACGATATCGGATGCTGATATTTATTATTCTTCATGTTCTATTTGTTCGTCTTGTGAGTGTTTTATTAAATGTTGTGGTGTGACTCAAAATGGCTTATTTATTTAATATAAATACGCAGACAAGCGCCAAATTGGTGACCCGGACGTGAGCACGTTAAAAGAACTCTGTAATAAGTGAGTAATATTTCATTTTATTTTGGAAAATGACAGAAATTAGCGCTGTTCGTATTCCACCATATAACTTTAATGATGTCGGTCTTTGGTTCGCAATGTGTGAACATTCATTTGAATTAGCTCATCCAAAGGCCATAACAGAAAGTCGAACTAAATTTAATTATATTTCGGCTAACTTACCTCCAAATGCCGCATCTGTTGTACGGGATTTAATTATCAAACCGTCCGATAATACACCATACGAGGATTTAAAAATGGAATTAATAAAACGGACAAGCGACTCGTCAAAATCTGAAATAAGGAAATTGTTAGCTGGTGAACAGCTCGGTGATAGTAAACCCAGTGATCTTTTAAGAGTAATGCAAAGAAGAGCTGAGTCCCACAATGTATCCGATGAATTGATGTTGGAATTATTTATTTCGCATTTACCGTCATATGTACAGAGCATTTTAGCATCTATCTCACCGTTGTCACTTGATAAAGCAGCCGAAGTTGCTGACCGAATTTTGGAATATAATCCCACCGCAATAAATGCTGTTTCAGTACCATCAAATGCTAATTCAGAAATTTTATGTGAAATAAAAAAACTGAATGATCGAATTAAACAACTGGAATTACGTAGGCCACGAAGCCCTTTTCGTCGACGTTCCTTTGGGAGGAATCGTAGCATTTCAAAAGATTCCAGACAGCAATGTTGGTATCACGAAAAATTTGGCGAAAAGGCCAAGAAATGCTCCGAACCTTGTTCATTTTCAAAAAAACACAGACGGCGAGGTGTAGCGGCGACAGCCACCTTGCATAAAATATCTCGTCGCCTCTTTTTAAAGGATCGAAAGACCAATATAAATTATTTATGCGACACAGGCTCCGACATCAGTATTATTCCAGCGTCATTTTCCCACAAGAAAAATACCCCTTTTATGACCCTAACTGCTGCGAATACCTCAAGAATCAATGTTTATGGAGAAAAACTTTTGACACTTGATTTCAATCTCAGAAAAACTTTTCGCTTTCCCTTTTTAATAGGTGATGTAAGCACTCCAATTATCGGCGCAGATTTCCTATATCATTTTAATCTAATTCCAGATCTTCGTAATAAAAAGTTAGTGGATAATGTTACAAATTTAGCTACTCCCGGCCATATACATACAGCATCTGTTCATTCTATCAAAACTGTTTCGGGAAATAGTATTTATCATAAATTACTACTTAAATTTCCAGATATAACTAAACCTCCTCGTGCTGATCAACAAATAAAGCATTCAATATTTCACCATATAGAAACTACCGGATCTCCTGTCCACGCCAAATCAAGAAGATTAGCTCCAGATAGATTAAAAACAGCCAAAGCCGAATTTCAGCAAATGCTTGATCTTGGTCACATTCGGCCATCCAAAAGCAATTACGCTTCACCACTTCATATGGTTCCTAAAAAACATTCTACAGATTGGAGACCTGTCGGAGATTACCGAGCACTTAATGCACAAACAGTAAAAGATAATTATAGCATTCCAAATATTTTGGACTTTACTTCGAACCTTCATGGTACAAAAATATACTCCCACCTTGATCTTATAAAAGCTTACCACCAAATACCAATTCATCCAGATGATGTACATAAAAGTGCCATTATTACACCGTTTGGCTTATTTGAGAGTACAAGAATGCAATTCGGCCTTTGCAACGCATCTGCTACATTTCAACGGTTCATGGATCAAATTACACGAGATCTTCCATTTTTGTATGTTTTCATTGATGACATCTTGGTAGCATCTCGCACACCAGAAGAACATCTCGAGCATCTGAAAATCATATTTCAGCGCTTGCAAGAATACGGATTAAGCTTAAAACCATCAAAATGCATTTTCGGCGTATCATCCATAGATTTTCTAGGTTATAAGGTATCTGAATTTGGCATTGAGCCCCTACCAGATCGTGTTGATTGCATTTTAAAATTCCCTCAACCTACTACTCTTACACAGTTAAGACGATTTCTTGGGTTATTTAATTATTACCGTCGATGTATATCACAAGCTGCTCACATATTGGCTCCATTAAATAAATTCTTGGAAGGAATAAAGAATTCAAAAAAGTCTAGAAGACGCTCTGAAAAAAATTCACACGACTCAATTCAATGGACTGTGGAGGCTGAGCAGGCTTTTAATGACGCCAAACAAGCTTTAGCCAATGCAACTCTCCTACGACATCCCATTCCCGGCGCAAAGTTAAGCCTTTGGATTGACGCAAGCGACAAAGCCGTTGGCGGTTCTCTTATGCAGCTTAATAAAAAGTATTGGGAACCCATTGCTTTTTTATCAATCAAGCTTTCAAAAAGTCAGCAGAAATGGTCTACATACGACAGAGAACTCTTGGCAATGTATACATCAGTAAAGCGTTTTAGACACATGCTCGAAGGAAGAAACTTTATCATATATACAGACCAAAAGCCTCTCATATATGCCTTCAAACAAAATCCAGACAAATGCAGCCCGCGCCAATGGCGGCATCTAGATTACATATCTCAGTTTAGTACAGATGTACGTCACGTAAGCGGTGCCAACAACACAGTTGCTGATGCTTTATCTCGAATTGAAGTAGATCAAATCTCCAGCTCATTTTTAGACTTTGAGGAGTTTGCAAAAGCTCAAGAAGATGATGTAGATCTACGCAATTTGCAAAATGATAACAAATCTTCTCTTGTGTTTAAAAGCATGCCATCTCCAATGTCTGCCACAGAACTGATTTCTGATGTATCAACAGGTTCTCCGAGACCATTCGTACCAGCGAATTTTCGTAGAACAGTATTTGAACATTTCCATAATTTAGCTCATCCTGGTGTTGCAGCATCCTTAAATCTTATTGCATCACGATATGTATGGCCCAATATGCAGAAAAATGTGAAAGAATGGGTCAATAGTTGTAGTGCTTGCCAACGTTCTAAAGTACACAGACACACGAAAACAAGCCTAGGTACTTTCGCATTACCCGATGCAAGATTTTCACACATTCACATAGATTTGATAGGTCCATTACCTCCATCAGACGGAAATGTATACTGTTTAACAATAATAGATCGATTTACAAGATGGCCAGAGGTGATACCTTTAAAAGATATAACTGCAGAATCAGTTTGCCGTGCCATTTTTGACGGATGGATATCTAGATTCGGTTGCCCCATCATAATAACAACCGACCAAGGTAGGCAATTTGAATCAAATCTGTTCAAAGAACTGACAAAATTTCTGGGCACAAACCGCATACGAACGACAGCATTTCATCCTCAAGCAAATGGTTTAGTTGAACGCTTCCACAGAGTCTTAAAGAGCGCATTAAAGGCTCATGAGCATAGTAAGTGGACCGAGAGTTTGCCTGCAGTTCTACTTGGTATACGAGCTGCTGTGAAACCTGATATAAAAGCTTCAAGTGCTGAGTTAGTTTATGGCATTTCACTCACACTACCAGCTGAAATGTGTTCAGAAATCCCATCTTTGGTATCTTGCGACAATAATTTCGTCCAACAATTGAAAGAGAGAATGAATAGTTTAAAACCTTCATATACATCTGCTCACGGACACTCAAAAATTTTTGTTCACCCTAAATTGAAGGATTGCACGCATGTGTTTCTCCGATTAGATAAAGTCCTTCCATCCTTATCTCAACCTTATTCTGGCCCACATGAAGTTCTATCGAGAAATGACAAGCACATAACCATAATCATAAATGGAAAGAAAAGTTGTGTTTCACTTGATAGAGTTAAACCTGCATTTGTATTCAGTGATTTACCAAGTAATACAGATAATCCTGAAACTAAAAGTTTTCCAGTAGATAGCCAGCCAGTAAAATCAGAAGAACCAACTACCAAATCAGGTAGACGAGTAAGATTTCCTAAAAGACTGATAACTGAAATAAACTATACTTCATACAGTTGATTTTTTTAATAAATATATTGTGTTATTTACATGCATCTTGTATTTTCACATTGTTTCTTTTGTTGTATCGTTCCTTCGTCACTGGGGGGATACTCATGTAGTATTTCTCTAATAATTAAATTTCTCTAATACATTTATTGTCATGCGCGTGCATCTTACAATCTCATCGCTCCATGGATGAAGGAAACGATATTTTTAAAAGTTGAGAATTTATACCAGTTGCATGGCAACAAACGATATCGGATGCTGATATTTATTATTCTTCATGTTCTATTTGTTCGTCTTGTGAGTGTTTTATTAAATGTTGTGGTGTGACTCAAAATGGCTTATTTATTTAATATAAATACGCAGACAAGCGCCAAAAGCTAAAAATAAAATCAACACCAGAATAATTACATGAACAACCTTTAAAAAATTTTTAAAAACCCTTTTTAACATTTAAATTATTTTATAATTTTTTTGGTTAATTATCTATTTTTCAATTTTTCTCAACTTTTTCGATTATTATTTATTAAATGAGCTTTGTTTAACTATTTTCTCTGTTGTAAGTAACATGATGAAACTTCCATATGTGAAACTACTTAACGGCTTGAACCTATATATTGGAATATCTAAACGTGGCACTATCAAATTTATAAAACTTAAATAGCATTATAAAAATTAATGTGTAAATACTGAATATTTATGGCTGTAGTGCAGGCATGCCTACTCAGTAAATGAATATAAAACATATACAACTTAAATTTTAAAATCCGATAATATATGACAGTTAACTGACGGTAATCGACAAGGGAAAAAAAGATTAATATGTTTTCATGGGGAATAATCTGAACTTAAATTGATAAAGGTCAGAATCTTGAAATGATTCTTGTGTATTTTGTTATTCATGGAAAGAAAATTGCATGTTCTTTCTTATCCATTTCAATGCTAAATGTGTGTCTATTCAAGCATTTTGTGAAGAAAAAAATGGGGACCATATAACACTTTTGTTAAATATTTAGGTAGGTTGGAAAGGATCAACAAAACTGTTTTTGGCATAAAAGTGAAGAGGTATCGCCTTATTTATAGAACTATGTTAAAAACACACTTGTGGCAGAAAATTCCTCTCTTTGATAAGTTATAAAATGCGAAATGAATAATTATTGTTAAGGTTCTGTTAGGCTTCCCTCAGGTTAATAGACTTCATTTTAAAATGATAAGAGATATATGTTACAGAATATATGTGTTGGAAAATGGAGGGGGGCGATCGAGATTTTACATATGCTTCGGTGGCGTGGCCAATAAAAGGTTGGGAACCACTGGTCTAGACACTGTAATAAGGAAAGGGCAGCTGACGTCACTGTTGGTTGAATTACTGTTGGTTCAGCAAGAAAACCTGTCCGTTCTTTATGACTCCTACCTGTACGCATGAGCTACGGAAATTTGATTGGTCTACGTTTAACTCGTTTCTGATATGATTGGCCTACGTCGCCAAGACTTTTCCTGCAATGATGTTTATGGCAAAAATGTAGTTGGTAGATTGGTTGACGGAAGTGTTTGTTTGTAAACATGCCCTTTCCTTATAATACGATGTTTACATTGAAATTTTAAAATATACCTCAGATGTCGCTGCGATCGGTTCTTTGCTTTTAGCATCGTTGCACATTTAAGGGATACAACTTTTTAGCACTGTTTGAACAACTGATTTCCACAGCGTCTAGACCAAATCGTCTTGGAGTTATGGAAAATATCCTCCAGATGTCGCTGCGATCGACTCTTTGGATTTCAGCATCATTTGACATGTAGGGGATCCAATATTTTAACACTTTTTAAAGTATTACTGGGCTGTTTTGAACACTATATACTCTAAACGCTGTAACTGGGCTGAATCGCGCCCAACAACATAGGGCTGACTCACGAAGCCATTTAATAGATAATGTGCATGTTGGTAAACAAATGAGCTTGTGTCTAGACAACTCAACTTGTGGTTGGCAGAAACGAGGCATTTAAACGCGTGTTTATATGTGAAACTCCATAGCAATCTATCATATGTATTGAAAAACAAATGAATTTTTATCTGTATATGCACAGAACTTACGTTCTGTTGCGAAACAAGATTATTTAGAGATACTGGGGTTTATTAGGAATAATAATAGACAATATACTAGATGATCCATGTGTTATTTCCAACTGGAAAGCAGATATGGCTCTTTGGCCATAGGTTTCATTTTATTTAACGAATAACTATTTTTTTAAATTCCATGAGAAGAATACAAGAACTCAAGAAATGTTTCTGCTTGTTGTAGCGGGTAAGAAAAATGTTTTAGGTTTTATAATTATATCAGAAAGCCACCGTTTTATTTATATATCTTATTTTTTTCAACCTGTACGTCTAGTAAGATGCTTGAACTAATCTGAAAATGTTTACGAATTTCGTTATATTGAGATTAAAATGACATTTATGACTGCTTATTTCCTGATACACTTTTAAAATCATTCTAATGCATGAAATTGGCAAGTTTCCTTACAAATATATACTAATGAAACCTCAATTTTTAATAAAACAGGCGATTTTTCAGAAAGCATCTTCAAAGTTGGCGTTTTTTCTTTTTGCAAACTTGCACTTTGTTAAATAAATATTCGCCTAACTAAGTCCCTTTTTATTCTTTTAATAATTTATTTACTTCCTTATACAATTATGTTTCTTCATGTTTGTTGAATATAGATAAGATATTTAACTTTAATTTTTCTATAATTTTTAATCAATACATTACTTTACATTATTTATTTAATAACTCATATATTAGCATGTTTTTTTTTAACCCCCGGTACGATATGCTATTTCTTTCTCCCAGCTTATTTTGTGTGCAAAAAATAACGTTACCTTACAGAACCCAGCAATAAACAAAGCAGATGTATCATTGTACAATTAAATACTCTATAGCATTTTTTTTTAAATTTCTAAGCATCGCACATTTTCAATTTTTATACCGTCGTAGTGGAAAAAACAATACTTTTAATTGCAATTTGTTTGAAAAATATATCTTCATTGATTTTTGAAATATTAATTTTTTTTTTTGTAGTTTTTAGCACCATTTGTTTAATTTTGGCAACTCAAGTACTCCATTTATGTAGAAAATAAAGGGAAAATAGTTGAAAAATAGCAATTAGGTATCTTTTTGTTGCCATTTTCTCATAACAAGCGAAAGAAAATGTAATTAAAATACGTGCTATTTTGAAAAAATATAAACAAATAATTTCTATTAAAACATGGAGCTATTATAAACTAATATTTAATTTTAAGTTATCTATATTAATTTTACAAACAAATGAAGGCCTGTGAATCATTAGATAGCCGTTTTTTGTCAAGTTTCTTTAATCACGGCATCTTTTTGCTGCATTTGTGTATTATTTTGTGATAGTGACATCCTATACATACTTTACTGTAGATGTTTAAGAGTGGATCGTAAATGTGGAATTCTTAAGCGGATGCAAATGACGTCATTTTACATAAAATAAAAGTGTTGTGCTTTAAGTCTTAAAATTGAAATATGTTTTGTAACTATTTATATATACATATATTTTCTTTTCATCGGGGGCGACACTAAATTCTGAAAAAGCAGAATTCCTGTTTTCTAGTTTTTTTTTTTTTTTTTGGCTTCTCTCATTGGTTAACTTAAAGAATGTAGTACAGAGATTAAAAGTAAATATATTCTCAGAATAAATGACATATTTTCTTTGTAATTTGTTATTAATCTCACCCATTTTTAAATACTAAATGGTACTTTTCGATTAGCCGGGCACCAGTGTTATACAGTAGAAGATCTTTATAACGCAATTCTCCATATAACGCACAACTTCTCAGGTGTAAACAATGACTTTTGCAGTTAAAAAGCACCTGCATTTTCACATTGTAGAATATTGCTACTCTCTAGAGGACTAAATTTGATACATTAGTTCAACTTTATCTTCTAATTTAAGACCTTTTTACTGAAAAAAAATGCTATTATTACAATACACATTTTTGAAAATGTCTAATATAAGGGATTGTTGTGTCAGTTATATTTGGATCATGTTTATAAAGTAAATTTTTCAATGCCTGACCTATATTATGCAAAAATTTATAATTTGGATAACTCTTGGTAACAAGGAATGCAGTATAAAGATATTCTAATGTATTTTGATATGTTTCAGACATATTTGGCCATGTTTACAAGGTGAATTTAATGATGTGATCCATATAACGCAAAATTCTATATAACGCACAACCTTGCATTTTTAGGTTTGCGTTATAAAGATCTTCTACTGTATATACATATATATGTCTATATACATGTGCCATAAATTATGGTATATACAATTTTGTATCGAGCAACAATCTTCATTTGGCACTTTCTTCGCCTTTCATTCTGGCAGCCGGGTCCCTCTCCCAGTTATGGCACTGAAGATGAAGAATCTACCATGTATCCATTCATTAAAAATTGTGCTCTATAAGAGCTGTAATATCTTACTTATGTTTTTGGATTAACATTTTTTTTTTCTTTGGTTCCATTTTTTTTTTTTTTTTTTTGTGGACTATGGCTACTGGCGATACCACATTAAAAAAAACGCACCTGTGTGCCCTACCTCAAACATTTAAGACCAAGCCTTAATAAACATTATTGAATAGTTTTCTGGTCTTAATGTAAGGTGGTGTGGAAAAGGGCACTTAGATTTTCTTTATTAATTTCAGTTGTAGGCACCTATATACTACATATTTCTTGTTTTGATTTTGTTCTATAAATTTGCACTTTGATAATTTTTATTTCTTTCTCTTCTGTAATTGTATCTAACAAAAGAAAAACTTGGAATATTCAATTCAGAAAGTAGAGAATGTGTACGCCCCAGATAAGCTTTCATTACTACAGGGGAGTTGTCACTGGAGGAAGGCGTGACAGACAAATCTATTTCAGGACATAATAACTGAAGATGAAAGACAGTATGTGCTTAACACTATTTCTACCAGTATCAAATGACACCTTATAAAAGTTTTCGATTTACAATTTTCCATTTGTAATTTTTAGTTTGAAACAATTACAAATCATTTTCAATATTGAAGACTTTTTTATGCTTATTACAGTAAAAAACTGCAAGCAAAATAATCATGAATCCAAATTTTAAAAAGGTGTTACTTGACACTGGTAGAAATAGTGTTAAGCATCAATAAAGGCAATAACTCAGTGGGACAGTCTTGTGCACAGTGGCATTTCAGCCGTCCATTAGATTGTGCTTCTAAGAAAGTATTGCCTATGTAAGTAAAACTTTTTAAATAATCTGTCAAGTGTGAGTATTACTTGTGCACGGAAGGTTCTGTAAATATATTAATTGATCTTGTTCAAAGTTTAAACTTGGCACTGTGCTAAGTGCGCTTCAAAAGAAAGTTGCTATGCCGCCTTGGTCTGTGCTGCTTTTTTTCCAGATAGGTGTTTAATTAACCTTTAAAGACCCAGGTGGCATATTGAGAGTGGCACTCAATGCAAACTGGTCATGAATCCCAAAGTAATTATGCTATTAATTCTAATTAAATTAGGATACTTTTCGGTTAGCCGGGTGCCAGTGTTATATACACACATACATATATATATATATTTGTATAGATAACACTGGTGCCCGGCTAACCAAAAAGTACCTACATTAGTTTATTTTTAACAATTTGACGTTTATTACTCTTATATTGCTACTGGGCATTGCATTACACAAATATATCATTTTAAAATGTTATCTAGGTTTTAAAAGCTGATGTCGCATAGAGTACGCCATCCGTGTTTTTATAACCCAGGGTTCGTAAATATCGTGATATTTTCGAAAATATCAAAAATATCCGATATTTTGATGTATCCGATATTTTCAAAATTGTCAGCTTACTGCTGATTCTAAAGATTTTTAGATTTAATATAAATTTGAATCTAAAACATATTACATTTAGCATGAAAACATAATAAAACAATATTCTAACTATCTTTTTTTATTTTTTCTTGCAAAATTTATGATCAAATAATTGAAAACATAAACAATCTTCTGTAAAAGTTGCTTTTTCACTCATCAAAACACAGAATGCAGGATTCAGTTTAAAAAATAAATAAAAATACACAACAAATTCTGAAATACAAAATAAAGTTTCTTTTATTTTTTCTATTGAAGAATTTGAACATGAATGTAAGTTTGTCTGCTTTTTCATTCCCTAACCTACTGTACAATTTAGACTGAAGTAAATAAAAACTTTTCGATTAGGCGGGTGCCAGTGTTATATTTCCATATTTATAAAAATACATATATGTAAATATGCATATATATATATATATATATATACATATATTTTATATATATATATACACACATACATATATAACACTGGCACCCAGGTAACCGAAATGTACCCAAAAAGAATTAAGACAGGGTAGGGAGGTATTTTTCAAAGACAGTTGTGGTAATGAGAAAGCTGCAGGTACAGTCCAAAACTAGTTTTTGGAGTGCAGAGAATATTTTGTAAGCTATTCTTTTTAGTTATTATTTACGGATGGGCTAATTTTTAATAACAGTTGAATTCATTTGCACTTCTTTTGACTGAAAATAAATATCAGATGTATGAAAATATCAAGAAATACGACATTTAAAAAATAAATATTAAATGTATGAAAATAAAAATATCAAAAACCTTGATATTTTGAAAATAAATATGATACAGTAGACTCCCTCAAATCCGCACAGCTTGGGACCAGAGGTGCGGATTTTAGAATTTTGTGGATTTCTGGTCATTGATTTGTTTACATTTTTGAAACATTAATTTGATTGGTAGTTAAGCAAGGGAAATTATAATGAATGCTTTCAATAAAGTTAAACATTAAAGTAAGTAAAATATAAAAATAATTTATTAGTTTAAAAGTAAGTAATTATTAAAATAATTATGTAAAATAAAAATTTAGAAAATTATTAAATTATTACCGATGAAATCGATTCAATTCGATTCCAAAAGCCCTATGCTGCCATCTGGTGGTAAAGCGATCGTAAGATCGATACGTCATTATTTTTTCACATTTTAGTAACTTTTTTCATTGTTATTTAGAGCCTTGAATGCTTTTCTTATACTGTTTTGTATGTTTAGAAATAAATTTGTCTATAATTAAAAAAAAAAAAAATTCTGCGAACAATAATTTTAAAATGGTGTTCCGGTTCGTGGATTTTTCCATTTTGAACCCTGGAATTTTTGATATAGATATGCTTATTTATATCAAAATCAAAAGTAATGTAAATTTATTTAGTAATAAATCAGCTGTAATAGCCAAAAGAGAATGATTAGCAAAAAATTTAGTAAAAAAAACATTGCAGTAGTCACTGATTTTGGCCCCATCTTGAATTTAGTTCCTGCAATTTAACTGTAGATTTTATTGTTTACATCTGAAAAAATATGCAGATTTTACGGAGTCTACTGTATGTATCCATTGCCTATTTGCACGCTTTTTGTCTCAACATGTAACAGAAACGCCTTCACTAACAGGTGTTTCTGTTACATGTTGAGACAAAAAGCGTGCAAATAGACGTTCGTCTGATATTAGTCTTAAAGCTTAATATCTTGGCTAATTACTAACAATTTTTTTCGAAACTCATTATCAGCAATCCTTTTATACTTCTATGATGATATGTACCTCAAGTGCCCCTCAACTCCCTTGTTGAGCAAAGTGAAATTTGTGTGTAATGGTAAAATGAGATTTTCTCAAACTATGTGAGCTAAGGTAATTGCTACAGTTCTCCTGCTAGTTTAAATAAATTTTTACTACCACTAATTTTTTCGTAATTTTAGTTTCAGTAGATTCGGAAATAGAGGAAAAGGGGACATATTTTTGCATTACATTTTCAATCTATAACTATGACTAAAGGGTCAATAGCCATTATTACTTCAGCCAAATTCGAACTTTCCATGTTACATAGTTGACAAGACAAAGAGCTTTGAGAGACAGAAACACAAGTGAACACACTTAAAATATTCTTGTGTATTTCTTTTTTAGACTTTTGAAGAGTAAAATTTATATTTCTTGTCTAAAACCGCAATTCTAAAAAATTGCTAATGCATTTATTTAGACATTAGCATGAAATAAAAATTATACTTGGTGCAGGTTTATTTAAGTTCATTCAAATCTGTGTAATAAATTATCTATTATATATATATAATCCAAACGGAAATTTCGTTCCGAACGCCGAGATTTCGAGTTCTTCCGCATGGATTTTTACGGAACTTATACCGTTAGATAGGTATCGTTCCAGGGGAGGTTTTAAGCTATACCACATCATTCTAGCTAGATTAGTTATAGAATTATTACGGAAAATTATATTATTTTGGACTTTGTTACTTCATATTTCCTTAAATATCTGGGCTCCTATTGGTCGTAGAGCTTAGATCTCGCGCCAAAAGTAGCTCCGAAGCACCGAAGCAAACTTTTCCCCGCGATTATTTTGGCGTCTTCCGATTTCCTCTAACTCTATTAGGGGCCCGTGTAGAGCCCCTTTAATATATTTTTCGTAGTAATTTCAGCAATTATCTTAAATTATTGGTTAAGACCGCCACCCTCCCGATTCATATATCTACGGAAAGGTTGCATGAAGGAGTTTCGTTCATATACACTTTCGTTAAGAATAGAGTGCGCTCCCTGGTGGTGGAATGTGGAACTAACATAACGCGATATTGTTAAAATTAGGAAATCTAACAATGCGATCTGTTTTAAACTTTGAGATAGTTCATAACACATAATCTATTATCTATTCTATTATATATATATATAAAATCTATTATCTATTCTATTATCTATTATATATTTAAAATCCAAACGGAAATTTCGTTCCGAACGCCTAGATTTCGAGTTCTACTGCATGGATTTTTACGGAACCTATACCGTTAGATAGGTATTGTTTCAGGGAAGATTTTAAGCTATAACACATTATTCTACCTATATTAGTTTTAGAATTATGACGGAAAATTCTGTTATTTTGGGCGATAAGGTTACCATTTTATTTCTTGGCGAAATTCATCGTTGATAAAAAAAATTGAAACGGCTATTAAACCTCGAAAAATAAAAGAAAAACTGTTACTAATTTTATTTAAATGAAAAAAAAGAAGAAGAAAATCCGTTTTAATGAGTGATAATATTAAAAAACGGAAACATTTAATCAAAACCTGAAAGAAATATTTGTAATGCTTAAAAATTAATTTAATAAGAAATATTACACTCGATACGCAATATTTGGCTCTTTATCGCTTGCGTTAGATATGGAAACGAATCTGAAAATTTGATTAGATGAAATTTTAACGACATTTTCTTTCTGTTCTGTTCTTTTCCCTTTTTTTTATATCTAATTGTCCCATCACGTGACTTATAGAAGAAACAAGCAGATGTAATTGTGAGTCACATGTGTAATTACTATTTGTTTCTTTACAATTTTTTATTTTTCTTTTGTCGCCAAACAATGTGATTTTAAGCCAAAAATGCATAAGCGTGACATTAGTTTGAGGATGTTCTCACAAATGGTGTTTTTTTAGGTGAAAGAGATCATTTTTTGAGTACATTTTCATATTCAATTGTAACTTATATAGATATCAGTTAATATTTTAAAAATGGAATCGAATACTTAAATTTCAGTGTGAATTTCTGCCACACATACATATTGTAAAATAATTTCATACTTTTTAAAATGTTTTTCGCCGTAATTCCGAAAGCATGTGATATTTATAAACTCGAACTCAGATCAACGAATATTACCCATTATATTTAAGCAAATATTATCTATTTTCTCAAGTCATTTCGCCTATTTCATTTATAGGAAAATTCACAGATTCGAAATCTAGGAAATAAAGCTAATTTTTAAGGGAATTTATGTTTTAATACGTTATTACTATGGAAAAATTCAACATTTTGAAAAAAAAAATTAATAGTCTTTTGTAATTCGTCATTTCTTCTTCGTCTTTCTTCATACTTTCTCCTCTGTTATGTAATATTTCAAATGATATTGGACTAATTTTCGATCATCGATTCACCACAAAATCGCATATCTAATATAGTATATAAAATAAAGTTTTGATTAGGGGACTAATTAACGCAGAGCGCAAACTACTGAACCTAAAATCTTGAAAATCGTGGTAAAAATACTTCTTATGACATAATCTTCTGCTAAGAAAGGATTTTCTAAAGTGTCACCCCTAATGGTTTTTGCACGGGGAGGGGAAAAAAATCGAATATCAAAATTATGCGTCAAATGATAGCATATTTTAATGTAGTTTTGTATGCTGAATCGAATGCTACCAAATAAATTTTTATAAGTCCAACAGTTCATGACACATTTCATATTTTTCTAATTTGGCGGTGTCTTTGGCATCTAAACCTCAAAATATCTATCGTTATATCCGTTACTCTAGCAACGGAAAAAATTCAAATCAACCCTTTTGGCTAAAAAATAAAAACGGCTCTATGAGTTTGAAATAAAAATGCAAGCATTTTAATTTTTTTAAAAAAATAGTGATTTTATGTAAAATAAAAGGGAAAAAATTACTGAGAATTTAGCGTTATAAAACAAAAATGGAAAAGGTACTACTTAGATATTCCGTCGACCAAAAATCTATCGTCAAACTATAAGATTAAATGCCAATAATGGTTGATCGTAAATATCAAATTCACTTGAATTTAAACAAACTACACGTGTTTACGTCATCAAGTGGTTTTAATTTCGACGTTTTATTTGTATTTTTATTAATGGTATACTAATTTATTTGTTATTTCGTTATTTAAGATAAAGATTATGTCAATTTATATAATTTGGCGAATGGTTTGGCGATTTATATAATTTGGCGAAATTGGTCGACGGGATAACAAGTAGTACCAATGAAAATATTTAAGTATGAAAGCAATGTTTGTTGTAACGACTTAAAAATTATTTTCATATATATAAACTCGGTTTAGGGCGTCAGATGCCGTCATCCGAAGAATCTACAAGAGTCTTTTTCCATTTTTTCCGGTCATATGTTCCTCAATGAAAGAAATTGGAATTGGAATAATATTGTGCGATTTATAAATTGCTCCTCGATAAGAAGAAAAAATGGGTACATTTATAACAACCGTGCGCACATCTCGCTGATAGCATTTTCAAAATTCCCAGTAGCAGTAGTTACATTTTGCGTATGTAAATTAAAAATATTTTTTTGCTTTTAATTATGGCATTATTTCCTGTTATTGTTTATCTTTTCAGTTTTTTAAATGAAATTAGTATAAGGCATGCATTTTAAATGAAATGAGTGAAATGTTTGTGTTTTAAATGAAAATAATAAAATAAGAATATGCTATGAAAACAATCTTTATTGATTTACTACCTGCGCCCGGCTGACATAAAAGTATCACAAAAGCCACATATTCACTTTTCTTTGAGTAGTTGCTCATGAGAATTCAAGTTAACCTTCCGTAATTGGATACTTCACATATTGATGTATTAGCTTTAATGTTGAAAGCATCGTTTTTGTTTGAAGCGAAAACTTTACTATGAATTCTATTACACAAAATCGCATCATCATCATCTACTATATATTTACGACGGAAATTTGTATTTCATTCCGATTGTTTATAATACTTTCGTAGGATATACCACAATTAGTTAGGTAATAATTTTGGAAAGGTTTTAGCGTATACATATTGTTCAAGGGTACTTAGTTATAGAGCAACAGTAAAAGTTCAAAAATTAAGTGAACCTGATTACGAAAGTTTAGCCTTTTTAAAAAAATCTACAGAACATATTTTGTTACAAGTGGCCCTGTTGCATGACTTTTAGGAATGGTGTTAGTATATACGATTTCATTATATGTTGATTAGTTACATAGGTATTAATTCCTGTTGTCATAACGGTCTCATTACCCGACCATAAGTGCGCTGTTTATAATCAACTAAAACAATTACTTCTTAATTGCTAAATTTTGTCCAACGCTTAAGATAACATTATATCGCAATGGCGTTCGCATCGTTTTCAGTAATGTGCAAGGTCAAGCTGAAGATCCATATTGTTTAAAATACAAGTTCAAATTCACCATTTAGTTTAATCCAAGGTTCATTTGGAAATATTGACCAGCGCAGCGGGCATAGCCTGCTAGTACATATATATTTTTTCTATTTGCAAATTAAGTTAAACACATTGTTACTATCTAAATTATAAAGCATGTCTGTGAGTAATGCTGATACATATCAACAGTGGTAACAATTTAAGCAATTCATTTCTCCTTTTCTTTTAACAAATGGTACTTTTCGATTAGCCAGGTGCCAGTGTTATACATACATATGTGTGTAAATGTACAATATATGTATATATAACACTGGTGCCCGGCTAACCAAAAGTACCAAGATAATCATGACATATTTTCACTTTAACATCATCAAATAAGGTAAAAAATGAAATAAGTTATTTGAAAATTGTATTTCAATTTACTGATTTTTAAAGCACAATTCTTTTAAAAATCAATCTCCATCATATGCAGCTAGATTAACTCATTTGGACTTTTCCATACCAATAGAAGAAAATTTCAGTTATCAAGATTTTGTATATTACATCTAAAAAATCTTAAATTTGTGAATTAAACTTTCACAACTAATTCTGAAGCACAAACTACTGATGTTTTAAATAATTTTTTACAAATTATTAAACCCAAAATATTTATTTCATGGTTAGTAATTGCTTGATATCTCTATATTTAATAATGAGTTATTTTTTATATGCTAAACATTTTGTAAATACGGTAGAACCTCTTTTAAGCGAAATCCATTTTGAAAACTTTTTTTTTTACTAATCACATTCCTTGTGTGCAAAATCCATTTTGAAAACTTTTTTTTTTTAACTATCATATTCTTTGTGTGCAAGCGGTCCTTTCTGAACTACGAGCAGACTTAGATAAAATGTAAAACTGTCTGCGAACTCTAATAATTTCTTAAATGTTTTCTGCAAAAAAACGCCGTGCCCCTCCCGAGTTCTATATCGCCGCTAACAGCAAAAATGAACAGTTATATGAGAGTGGAGTGCCACTAAGTGACACCACTAAAAGAAAAATATTATCCCCGCTCCATTTACAAGCATTATTAAAATCCAGTCAAGAAATGTACTATTGAATGGTATGCTTAATACAGACAACTAATGAATGAAAGAAAAGCTAATGAAAATGAAAAATATATATATTTATTAAAATGTGAAATATTTTAATCATTAACTGATATAAAGATATCAATTTATGATTGCTCAACAAAACTTATTTTATTAATCTATAAAATAACTGAAATACGAATAAATGAATGTTAAAATAAAAAGGTTATTAGTCCATGAATGGAAGAGATGAACTCTTACTCATCAGTTTATCTACTGTTTTTGAGGCAAACCATTCCTTAATATTGTGACTCTTTTTTAAAAATTTTAAAAACTTTTTTTCCTCCAGTTGAAAAATAATCTGCAGATCTTCTCAAGAGTCTGCGACGTGCATCTTACCAATTCTCTGCCCACGGTCTTAATAATTTTTTTAGAAAGAAATTTATAAAATAAACAGACCTGCCAACCTTTGAAAATGAGAAATCGTAGCACATAAAATTAAAACTAATCTGGAGGTTGGTTGGTTGGTTTTTTGTGTTTCACAGCCATCTTTTGACATTCGTAAAATGAATAAGGTTTCAGTCTTTCAACTCAATATAGTAAATTTTTTCCTCTGAAAATTTTTATACAATATTTAAAGTTTCTTCTCGTTTTGCAGCATTTTTTTTTTTACATTTGTAAAAGGAGCCTGGTTCCAATTTTTTTTAGCCCAGTGCAGTAAATTTTGACGAAATTCTCGAATTTTTTTCCCGCGATCATTTCAGGATATTCACAATTCTTTTCCCACAATCGTAATTCACATTTTTCTATCTCGATTCTTTGTTGAAATCTGCACTTTTTGCCATGAGCTTTTGACGAAATTCGCATTTTTCACCGCATTCCTTTGACAAATTTGCGTTTTTTTACCACGCAAAAATGGAATGCTTAATAATAATTCGTAAAGTGAAATGTTTAATAATAAATTGTACAATGGAGGTACAATGTTTAAGGATGATAAATATTTAATAAATTAAAATACTTGCTCTCTTAGACTTATTTAAAAATAACAGGGCTGCCACAGTCAACTATTTTTTTCTAAATTTTGCTTAGGTTCTTTTAATCATTATTTCTAAACAATAATAATATACAATTATTTTTAAATAATAGTAGAAGGAAAAAAAAACAGTTGCCAATGGCAGCCCAGTATTAGCTGAAATAAAAATGGTCACATACACAATAAGAAAGCAACACAATTCAGTTGGTTTGCGGTTTGCCGCTCCATTTATTGAAAAGTACAAATTATGTACATTAAAAATATGCAAGACTATTATTTAATAAACATAATCACATTTTGCATACAAAGTTTTCCTCAGACAGTTTTGGGAGGCTGCTGAACACTGTCTGCTTTTTGGTTTAAAACATAATCACATTACACATCAAAACTACAATAAATAAAAGTTGTGTAAATTTATGGAACAAAATCAAAACAAGAAATAATATGCCTACTAAAATGAGTAAAGAAAATCTTCTAAGTGCCCTTTTCCACACCACCTTAAATTAAGACCAGAAAACTATTCATTGATGTTTATTAAAGGTCTTAAATGTTTGAGGTAGGGCACACAGGTGCGTTTTTTTTTACGTGGTATCGCCGGTAGCCATAATCCACAAATGAAAAAATAAATAAACTTCTGGAACCTTGAAAAAGAAAAAAAAGTTTACACAACAACATCAAAACTTGGTTTTAATATTAAAAGACATCTTTGAATTTAAAACTTTGTTTTCTGTCTTTCATTTTTGTTCATTGGCAATACCGAAAATTGCTTTGTCTGCTAAATTGCCACAGTATTTTTCTTTCACCTGCCTTAGGGTTTGATGATCTCTTCAAATATTTTTTAATAACTCTGATTCTTGGCCTCTCATTGAACTTTTTTTTTTTTTTTGACATAATTGAAAGATATTCCTCATTCTTCTTCATCAAATTTACTCTAGTTAGTTCGGTATTTCCAAGGTCATTGGATGTCTCCATTACTAATATATTGGAGCAGAGATGTTCACAGGCATTTTGCAACCATTCTATTCTTTATAGTTCCAATGATTACCAGTACAGATTTCATATATTACATTGGTTTGTTTCAAATAACAAATTTTTTCTGACGCCAATCTGGCAAAAACTTCGTTTCCAAATACCAGTTACATATATATTTTTTAATTCTTTTAAAAAGGAAATAACAATAAATAAATAAAAGTTTATTTAATAACTATAGAACAAAACAATTTATATAATTAAAGTAAATAAACAACGGTACTTCTTAGTTATCCCGTGGACCAAATTACTGTCGTCAAACTGTAAGATTAAATGCCAATAATGGCCAATAAAACCATTAATTCGACGTTTTATTTGTATTTTTATTAATGTTTTACTAATTTATTTGTTCTTTCGTTATTTAAAATAAAAATTATGTCAATGGGTATAATTTGGCAATATATATAATTTGGCGAAATGGGTCGACGGGATAACTAAGTACCTAAACAACAATAGCCGGGTTACCATATCATGCAAAATACATCAGGCAATTATGACGAGATTTAAGTACCCTAGTGAGTATAGGACATCCATGCCAGATTACCACACTATATAATTCATTATGGTTACATATGTAATGTATTCATTAAATTTCATATTGTTCATTACTTCTTTACAATATGAGAGGCAGGAGTTTGATTGGAAATTTTCAAGAAAATCTTACTAGCCTGATTTTTTTTTTTTTTTTGAATAAAAATCTGCAAAATGCAACATACAGTTAAAAATTGTTACAAAAAAACATGCAATTGGAAAAATAGTTAATTATTATGTCTGAAATGCATATTCTTATTTTTTTCTTTAAAATTAAGAATATAGTATATACAAAATAGGAAAATTTGGTTATAGGATAGAACTTAGTAGTACCATGTTTACATTTCAATAATCTGGAAAGTTGCAAAAATAGAAAACTGGCAAAAAAAAAAAAAATGAATAAATAAATAAGTTTCTGAATATTTTCTATAGTTTTTCAGATTGTCTAAAAATTCAACTTGTCCCGTCAGAAAAAACATTCTCTAGAGGCAAGTAAAATAATGAATCGCCCAACTCTAGAGTAGAAATTAAGGGTTTAACATAAAAACAATTAAAAATTTATATACACAGTCAAACATGTTGTATGACAAGGAAATTTGTGAAAATGTAGCTTGTGTTTTCCAGAAAATTACTTTAAAACTAAATAAACACTCCTTGAGTATTTTAAATTCTTTTAATATTCTAATAATGTGCATAGAAACAAGACGATCTAGTTAAATAAAATATTTGTAGATGTCATGTTTAAAATAAAAATCTCACAAGGAGAAAAGCATTTAATATCCTAAGGGGAATATATATATATATACGATCTGTTATATTACAGAATTCTTACCAGTTTGAAAACATTTATTATAAATTCTTGAGGCATGAATTGATATCCACCACCTTCACGCAGTTCATGATTTCGAAGCAATTTAAACTCTTTATTACCTCCTATTTCATGTCTATAAGTGCAACCATATGCGCTACAACTCATCATCATTTTGTAAAATAGTAGGATAAGCCAAAAAAATAATTATATAAATAATAAAGCCGAAAAATAATAATAAACAGATGCAAAATACATAGAAAACAATGGTGAAGCACGCAAATGTTTTGCCAACCGTAAGTTGAGTTGTACTTTTTTATGTCTTCGTGACGTCACATGCACATTATCTATTAGATAATGTGCATGTTGGTAAACAAATGAGCTTGTGTCTAGACAACTCAACTTGTGGTTGGCAGAAACGAGGCATTTAAACGCGTGTTTATATGTGAAACTCCATAGCAATCTATCATATGTATTGAAAAACAAATGAATTTTTATCTGTATATGCACAGAACTTACGTTCTGTTGCGAAACAAGATTATTTAGAGATACTGGGGTTTATTAGGAATAATAATAGACAATATACTAGATGATCCATGTGTTATTTCCAACTGGAAAGCAGATATGGCTCTTTGGCCATAGGTTTCATTTTATTTAACGAATAACTATTTTTTTAAATTCCATGAGAAGAATACAAGAACTCAAGAAATGTTTCTGCTTGTTGTAGCGGGTAAGAAAAATGTTTTAGGTTTTATAATTATATCAGAAAGCCACCGTTTTATTTATATATCTTATTTTTTTCAACCTGTACGTCTAGTAAGATGCTTGAACTAATCTGAAAATGTTTACGAATTTCGTTATATTGAGATTAAAATGACATTTATGACTGCTTATTTCCTGATACACTTTTAAAATCATTCTAATGCATGAAATTGGCAAGTTTCCTTACAAATATATACTAATGAAACCTCAATTTTTAATAAAACAGGCGATTTTTCAGAAAGCATCTTCAAAGTTGGCGTTTTTTCTTTTTGCAAACTTGCACTTTGTTAAATAAATATTCGCCTAACTAAGTCCCTTTTTATTCTTTTAATAATTTATTTACTTCCTTATACAATTATGTTTCTTCATGTTTGTTGAATATAGATAAGATATTTAACTTTAATTTTTCTATAATTTTTAATCAATACATTACTTTACATTATTTATTTAATAACTCATATATTAGCATGTTTTTTTTTAACCCCCGGTACGATATGCTATTTCTTTCTCCCAGCTTATTTTGTGTGCAAAAAATAACGTTACCTTACAGAACCCAGCAATAAACAAAGCAGATGTATCATTGTACAATTAAATACTCTATAGCATTTTTTTTTAAATTTCTAAGCATCGCACATTTTCAATTTTTATACCGTCGTAGTGGAAAAAACAATACTTTTAATTGCAATTTGTTTGAAAAATATATCTTCATTGATTTTTGAAATATTAATTTTTTTTTTTGTAGTTTTTAGCACCATTTGTTTAATTTTGGCAACTCAAGTACTCCATTTATGTAGAAAATAAAGGGAAAATAGTTGAAAAATAGCAATTAGGTATCTTTTTGTTGCCATTTTCTCATAACAAGCGAAAGAAAATGTAATTAAAATACGTGCTATTTTGAAAAAATATAAACAAATAATTTCTATTAAAACATGGAGCTATTATAAACTAATATTTAATTTTAAGTTATCTATATTAATTTTACAAACAAATGAAGGCCTGTGAATCATTAGATAGCCGTTTTTTGTCAAGTTTCTTTAATCACGGCATCTTTTTGCTGCATTTGTGTATTATTTTGTGATAGTGACATCCTATACATACTTTACTGTAGATGTTTAAGAGTGGATCGTAAATGTGGAATTCTTAAGCGGATGCAAATGACGTCATTTTACATAAAATAAAAGTGTTGTGCTTTAAGTCTTAAAATTGAAATATGTTTTGTAACTATTTATATATACATATATTTTCTTTTCATCGGGGGCGACACTAAATTCTGAAAAAGCAGAATTCCTGTTTTCTAGTTTTTTTTTTTTTTTTTTGGCTTCTCTCATTGGTTAACTTAAAGAATGTAGTACAGAGATTAAAAGTAAATATATTCTCAGAATAAATGACATATTTTCTTTGTAATTTGTTATTAATCTCACCCATTTTTAAATACTAAATGGTACTTTTCGATTAGCCGGGCACCAGTGTTATACAGTAGAAGATCTTTATAACGCAATTCTCCATATAACGCACAACTTCTCAGGTGTAAACAATGACTTTTGCAGTTAAAAAGCACCTGCATTTTCACATTGTAGAATATTGCTACTCTCTAGAGGACTAAATTTGATACATTAGTTCAACTTTATCTTCTAATTTAAGACCTTTTTACTGAAAAAAAATGCTATTATTACAATACACATTTTTGAAAATGTCTAATATAAGGGATTGTTGTGTCAGTTATATTTGGATCATGTTTATAAAGTAAATTTTTCAATGCCTGACCTATATTATGCAAAAATTTATAATTTGGATAACTCTTGGTAACAAGGAATGCAGTATAAAGATATTCTAATGTATTTTGATATGTTTCAGACATATTTGGCCATGTTTACAAGGTGAATTTAATGATGTGATCCATATAACGCAAAATTCTATATAACGCACAACCTTGCATTTTTAGGTTTGCGTTATAAAGATCTTCTACTGTATATACATATATATGTCTATATACATGTGCCATAAATTATGGTATATACAATTTTGTATCGAGCAACAATCTTCATTTGGCACTTTCTTCGCCTTTCATTCTGGCAGCCGGGTCCCTCTCCCAGTTATGGCACTGAAGATGAAGAATCTACCATGTATCCATTCATTAAAAATTGTGCTCTATAAGAGCTGTAATATCTTACTTATGTTTTTGGATTAACATTTTTTTTTTCTTTGGTTCCATTTTTTTTTTTTTTTTTTTGTGGACTATGGCTACTGGCGATACCACATTAAAAAAAACGCACCTGTGTGCCCTACCTCAAACATTTAAGACCAAGCCTTAATAAACATTATTGAATAGTTTTCTGGTCTTAATGTAAGGTGGTGTGGAAAAGGGCACTTAGATTTTCTTTATTAATTTCAGTTGTAGGCACCTATATACTACATATTTCTTGTTTTGATTTTGTTCTATAAATTTGCACTTTGATAATTTTTATTTCTTTCTCTTCTGTAATTGTATCTAACAAAAGAAAAACTTGGAATATTCAATTCAGAAAGTAGAGAATGTGTACGCCCCAGATAAGCTTTCATTACTACAGGGGAGTTGTCACTGGAGGAAGGCGTGACAGACAAATCTATTTCAGGACATAATAACTGAAGATGAAAGACAGTATGTGCTTAACACTATTTCTACCAGTATCAAATGACACCTTATAAAAGTTTTCGATTTACAATTTTCCATTTGTAATTTTTAGTTTGAAACAATTACAAATCATTTTCAATATTGAAGACTTTTTTATGCTTATTACAGTAAAAAACTGCAAGCAAAATAATCATGAATCCAAATTTTAAAAAGGTGTTACTTGACACTGGTAGAAATAGTGTTAAGCATCAATAAAGGCAATAACTCAGTGGGACAGTCTTGTGCACAGTGGCATTTCAGCCGTCCATTAGATTGTGCTTCTAAGAAAGTATTGCCTATGTAAGTAAAACTTTTTAAATAATCTGTCAAGTGTGAGTATTACTTGTGCACGGAAGGTTCTGTAAATATATTAATTGATCTTGTTCAAAGTTTAAACTTGGCACTGTGCTAAGTGCGCTTCAAAAGAAAGTTGCTATGCCGCCTTGGTCTGTGCTGCTTTTTTTCCAGATAGGTGTTTAATTAACCTTTAAAGACCCAGGTGGCATATTGAGAGTGGCACTCAATGCAAACTGGTCATGAATCCCAAAGTAATTATGCTATTAATTCTAATTAAATTAGGATACTTTTCGGTTAGCCGGGTGCCAGTGTTATATACACACATACATATATATATATATTTGTATAGATAACACTGGTGCCCGGCTAACCAAAAAGTACCTACATTAGTTTATTTTTAACAATTTGACGTTTATTACTCTTATATTGCTACTGGGCATTGCATTACACAAATATATCATTTTAAAATGTTATCTAGGTTTTAAAAGCTGATGTCGCATAGAGTACGCCATCCGTGTTTTTATAACCCAGGGTTCGTAAATATCGTGATATTTTCGAAAATATCAAAAATATCCGATATTTTGATGTATCCGATATTTTCAAAATTGTCAGCTTACTGCTGATTCTAAAGATTTTTAGATTTAATATAAATTTGAATCTAAAACATATTACATTTAGCATGAAAACATAATAAAACAATATTCTAACTATCTTTTTTTATTTTTTCTTGCAAAATTTATGATCAAATAATTGAAAACATAAACAATCTTCTGTAAAAGTTGCTTTTTCACTCATCAAAACACAGAATGCAGGATTCAGTTTAAAAAATAAATAAAAATACACAACAAATTCTGAAATACAAAATAAAGTTTCTTTTATTTTTTCTATTGAAGAATTTGAACATGAATGTAAGTTTGTCTGCTTTTTCATTCCCTAACCTACTGTACAATTTAGACTGAAGTAAATAAAAACTTTTCGATTAGGCGGGTGCCAGTGTTATATTTCCATATTTATAAAAATACATATATGTAAATA
Organism: Maratus speciosus; assembly: GCA_963932465.1. NCBI lineage: Eukaryota > Metazoa > Arthropoda > Arachnida > Araneae > Salticidae > Maratus > Maratus speciosus. The sequence goes on along the minus strand of OZ010797.1, from coordinate 137,907,537 downwards.
TGCATATATATATATATATATATACATATATTTTATATATATATATACACACATACATATATAACACTGGCACCCAGGTAACCGAAATGTACCCAAAAAGAATTAAGACAGGGTAGGGAGGTATTTTTCAAAGACAGTTGTGGTAATGAGAAAGCTGCAGGTACAGTCCAAAACTAGTTTTTGGAGTGCAGAGAATATTTTGTAAGCTATTCTTTTTAGTTATTATTTACGGATGGGCTAATTTTTAATAACAGTTGAATTCATTTGCACTTCTTTTGACTGAAAATAAATATCAGATGTATGAAAATATCAAGAAATACGACATTTAAAAAATAAATATTAAATGTATGAAAATAAAAATATCAAAAACCTTGATATTTTGAAAATAAATATGATACAGTAGACTCCCTCAAATCCGCACAGCTTGGGACCAGAGGTGCGGATTTTAGAATTTTGTGGATTTCTGGTCATTGATTTGTTTACATTTTTGAAACATTAATTTGATTGGTAGTTAAGCAAGGGAAATTATAATGAATGCTTTCAATAAAGTTAAACATTAAAGTAAGTAAAATATAAAAATAATTTATTAGTTTAAAAGTAAGTAATTATTAAAATAATTATGTAAAATAAAAATTTAGAAAATTATTAAATTATTACCGATGAAATCGATTCAATTCGATTCCAAAAGCCCTATGCTGCCATCTGGTGGTAAAGCGATCGTAAGATCGATACGTCATTATTTTTTCACATTTTAGTAACTTTTTTCATTGTTATTTAGAGCCTTGAATGCTTTTCTTATACTGTTTTGTATGTTTAGAAATAAATTTGTCTATAATTAAAAAAAAAAAAAATTCTGCGAACAATAATTTTAAAATGGTGTTCCGGTTCGTGGATTTTTCCATTTTGAACCCTGGAATTTTTGATATAGATATGCTTATTTATATCAAAATCAAAAGTAATGTAAATTTATTTAGTAATAAATCAGCTGTAATAGCCAAAAGAGAATGATTAGCAAAAAATTTAGTAAAAAAAACATTGCAGTAGTCACTGATTTTGGCCCCATCTTGAATTTAGTTCCTGCAATTTAACTGTAGATTTTATTGTTTACATCTGAAAAAATATGCAGATTTTACGGAGTCTACTGTATGTATCCATTGCCTATTTGCACGCTTTTTGTCTCAACATGTAACAGAAACGCCTTCACTAACAGGTGTTTCTGTTACATGTTGAGACAAAAAGCGTGCAAATAGACGTTCGTCTGATATTAGTCTTAAAGCTTAATATCTTGGCTAATTACTAACAATTTTTTTCGAAACTCATTATCAGCAATCCTTTTATACTTCTATGATGATATGTACCTCAAGTGCCCCTCAACTCCCTTGTTGAGCAAAGTGAAATTTGTGTGTAATGGTAAAATGAGATTTTCTCAAACTATGTGAGCTAAGGTAATTGCTACAGTTCTCCTGCTAGTTTAAATAAATTTTTACTACCACTAATTTTTTCGTAATTTTAGTTTCAGTAGATTCGGAAATAGAGGAAAAGGGGACATATTTTTGCATTACATTTTCAATCTATAACTATGACTAAAGGGTCAATAGCCATTATTACTTCAGCCAAATTCGAACTTTCCATGTTACATAGTTGACAAGACAAAGAGCTTTGAGAGACAGAAACACAAGTGAACACACTTAAAATATTCTTGTGTATTTCTTTTTTAGACTTTTGAAGAGTAAAATTTATATTTCTTGTCTAAAACCGCAATTCTAAAAAATTGCTAATGCATTTATTTAGACATTAGCATGAAATAAAAATTATACTTGGTGCAGGTTTATTTAAGTTCATTCAAATCTGTGTAATAAATTATCTATTATATATATATACTAGGGGGCTCTGCCCCCTACGAGCTACGCTCGTCAACCCCCGTTCAGACACCGCAGACTCTAACAGCACGCTAATTTGACCGCCTTTAAAAAGATTTCGGAAGATTGAATTATAATTTGAATCTGACAATTATAATCTGACGTAATTTTCACCAAACTTTTCTTTCTCTTTTTAATATTCACGTCAAAATACTTTTGTTAGAAATGAAATATTATGATCATCTTAAAATGTCAATTAAATGTCTCGCGCAATTTTTAAATTAAAACTGTTTTGCAATATTATTTTTTGTTCATTTTACGTAATAAGTGTAATATGACGTAAATTCTCCTATTTAGGACTTCTAACGCATGTTACTGAATTTATTATTTTACAATATTCTTTCTCATTTAAAATTCACGTGTAACTATAGTTTTTATGACGTAATTTTCAATGAGTTCCTGGTTTTTATATTTTTTGTTTATAATAGTCACGTGTAAAATAAATTTTTAATTTGAAGCAAACATTATTGGTTGCGCTTTTATACAGTTGGCAACAGTTTAAATTAATACAATTTTCTAAAATTTGTAAAAAATATCTCTCGAAATGCTGAAAATTTGAATTTAAAATAGAAATAAAACCTCGAAAAATTATTCAAATTAAAAAACTAACTGCAATCTGCACACCGGGAAATTCTGACGCATAAAATGATCTAAAAATGATTAAATTCCTGTGTACAGTTTTTGCTCCTATAAAACTTTTTTAATGGAACGATTTTGTCCAACTTTGGCATTAAATATCTCTTAAAATAATTCTTCGATTTGAAAACTGTCTGCATCAGCGTGTTTATCAAACATTTTTCTATAATACTACCGATTTTCATATTTTTGTATGCAACAGTTTTTTTAATATTAACGAAGAAAGACTTCCGGTCACAAAAAATTCAAAACCGGCGGCGGCGGCGGCGGCGGCGGTGACAGCGGTAGTTACTTCTTTTTAGAATAGAGAGAATCCAAACGGAAATTTCGTTCCGAACGCCGAGATTTCGAGTTCTTCCGCATGGATTTTTACGGAACTTATACCGTTAGATAGGTATCGTTCCAGGGGAGGTTTTAAGCTATACCACATCATTCTAGCTAGATTAGTTATAGAATTATTACGGAAAATTATATTATTTTGGACTTTGTTACTTCATATTTCCTTAAATATCTGGGCTCCTATTGGTCGTAGAGCTTAGATCTCGCGCCAAAAGTAGCTCCGAAGCACCGAAGCAAACTTTTCCCCGCGATTATTTTGGCGTCTTCCGATTTCCTCTAACTCTATTAGGGGCCCGTGTAGAGCCCCTTTAATATATTTTTCGTAGTAATTTCAGCAATTATCTTAAATTATTGGTTAAGACCGCCACCCTCCCGATTCATATATCTACGGAAAGGTTGCATGAAGGAGTTTCGTTCATATACACTTTCGTTAAGAATAGAGTGCGCTCCCTGGTGGTGGAATGTGGAACTAACATAACGCGATATTGTTAAAATTAGGAAATCTAACAATGCGATCTGTTTTAAACTTTGAGATAGTTCATAACACATAATCTATTATCTATTCTATTATATATATATATAAAATCTATTATCTATTCTATTATCTATTATATATTTAAAATCCAAACGGAAATTTCGTTCCGAACGCCTAGATTTCGAGTTCTACTGCATGGATTTTTACGGAACCTATACCGTTAGATAGGTATTGTTTCAGGGAAGATTTTAAGCTATAACACATTATTCTACCTATATTAGTTTTAGAATTATGACGGAAAATTCTGTTATTTTGGGCGATAAGGTTACCATTTTATTTCTTGGCGAAATTCATCGTTGATAAAAAAAATTGAAACGGCTATTAAACCTCGAAAAATAAAAGAAAAACTGTTACTAATTTTATTTAAATGAAAAAAAAGAAGAAGAAAATCCGTTTTAATGAGTGATAATATTAAAAAACGGAAACATTTAATCAAAACCTGAAAGAAATATTTGTAATGCTTAAAAATTAATTTAATAAGAAATATTACACTCGATACGCAATATTTGGCTCTTTATCGCTTGCGTTAGATATGGAAACGAATCTGAAAATTTGATTAGATGAAATTTTAACGACATTTTCTTTCTGTTCTGTTCTTTTCCCTTTTTTTTATATCTAATTGTCCCATCACGTGACTTATAGAAGAAACAAGCAGATGTAATTGTGAGTCACATGTGTAATTACTATTTGTTTCTTTACAATTTTTTATTTTTCTTTTGTCGCCAAACAATGTGATTTTAAGCCAAAAATGCATAAGCGTGACATTAGTTTGAGGATGTTCTCACAAATGGTGTTTTTTTAGGTGAAAGAGATCATTTTTTGAGTACATTTTCATATTCAATTGTAACTTATATAGATATCAGTTAATATTTTAAAAATGGAATCGAATACTTAAATTTCAGTGTGAATTTCTGCCACACATACATATTGTAAAATAATTTCATACTTTTTAAAATGTTTTTCGCCGTAATTCCGAAAGCATGTGATATTTATAAACTCGAACTCAGATCAACGAATATTACCCATTATATTTAAGCAAATATTATCTATTTTCTCAAGTCATTTCGCCTATTTCATTTATAGGAAAATTCACAGATTCGAAATCTAGGAAATAAAGCTAATTTTTAAGGGAATTTATGTTTTAATACGTTATTACTATGGAAAAATTCAACATTTTGAAAAAAAAAATTAATAGTCTTTTGTAATTCGTCATTTCTTCTTCGTCTTTCTTCATACTTTCTCCTCTGTTATGTAATATTTCAAATGATATTGGACTAATTTTCGATCATCGATTCACCACAAAATCGCATATCTAATATAGTATATAAAATAAAGTTTTGATTAGGGGACTAATTAACGCACAGCGCAAACTACTGAACCTAAAATCTTGAAAATCGTGGTAAAAATACTTCTTATGACATAATCTTCTGCTAAGAAAGGATTTTCTAAAGTGTCACCCCTAATGGTTTTTGCACGGGGAGGGGAAAAAAATCGAATATCAAAATTATGCGTCAAATGATAGCATATTTTAATGTAGTTTTGTATGCTGAATCGAATGCTACCAAATAAATTTTTATAAGTCCAACAGTTCATGACACATTTCATATTTTTCTAATTTGGCGGTGTCTTTGGCATCTAAACCTCAAAATATCTATCGTTATATCCGTTACTCTAGCAACGGAAAAAATTCAAATCAACCCTTTTGGCTAAAAAATAAAAACGGCTCTATGAGTTTGAAATAAAAATGCAAGCATTTTAATTTTTTTAAAAAAATAGTGATTTTATGTAAAATAAAAGGGAAAAAATTACTGAGAATTTAGCGTTATAAAACAAAAATGGAAAAGGTACTACTTAGATATTCCGTCGACCAAAAATCTATCGTCAAACTATAAGATTAAATGCCAATAATGGTTGATCGTAAATATCAAATTCACTTGAATTTAAACAAACTACACGTGTTTACGTCATCAAGTGGTTTTAATTTCGACGTTTTATTTGTATTTTTATTAATGGTATACTAATTTATTTGTTATTTCGTTATTTAAGATAAAGATTATGTCAATTTATATAATTTGGCGAATGGTTTGGCGATTTATATAATTTGGCGAAATTGGTCGACGGGATAACAAGTAGTACCAATGAAAATATTTAAGTATGAAAGCAATGTTTGTTGTAACGACTTAAAAATTATTTTCATATATATAAACTCGGTTTAGGGCGTCAGATGCCGTCATCCGAAGAATCTACAAGAGTCTTTTTCCATTTTTTCCGGTCATATGTTCCTCAATGAAAGAAATTGGAATTGGAATAATATTGTGCGATTTATAAATTGCTCCTCGATAAGAAGAAAAAATGGGTACATTTATAACAACCGTGCGCACATCTCGCTGATAGCATTTTCAAAATTCCCAGTAGCAGTAGTTACATTTTGCGTATGTAAATTAAAAATATTTTTTTGCTTTTAATTATGGCATTATTTCCTGTTATTGTTTATCTTTTCAGTTTTTTAAATGAAATTAGTATAAGGCATGCATTTTAAATGAAATGAGTGAAATGTTTGTGTTTTAAATGAAAATAATAAAATAAGAATATGCTATGAAAACAATCTTTATTGATTTACTACCTGCGCCCGGCTGACATAAAAGTATCACAAAAGCCACATATTCACTTTTCTTTGAGTAGTTGCTCATGAGAATTCAAGTTAACCTTCCGTAATTGGATACTTCACATATTGATGTATTAGCTTTAATGTTGAAAGCATCGTTTTTGTTTGAAGCGAAAACTTTACTATGAATTCTATTACACAAAATCGCATCATCATCATCTACTATATATTTACGACGGAAATTTGTATTTCATTCCGATTGTTTATAATACTTTCGTAGGATATACCACAATTAGTTAGGTAATAATTTTGGAAAGGTTTTAGCGTATACATATTGTTCAAGGGTACTTAGTTATAGAGCAACAGTAAAAGTTCAAAAATTAAGTGAACCTGATTACGAAAGTTTAGCCTTTTTAAAAAAATCTACAGAACATATTTTGTTACAAGTGGCCCTGTTGCATGACTTTTAGGAATGGTGTTAGTATATACGATTTCATTATATGTTGATTAGTTACATAGGTATTAATTCCTGTTGTCATAACGGTCTCATTACCCGACCATAAGTGCGCTGTTTATAATCAACTAAAACAATTACTTCTTAATTGCTAAATTTTGTCCAACGCTTAAGATAACATTATATCGCAATGGCGTTCGCATCGTTTTCAGTAATGTGCAAGGTCAAGCTGAAGATCCATATTGTTTAAAATACAAGTTCAAATTCACCATTTAGTTTAATCCAAGGTTCATTTGGAAATATTGACCAGCGCAGCGGGCATAGCCTGCTAGTACATATATATTTTTTCTATTTGCAAATTAAGTTAAACACATTGTTACTATCTAAATTATAAAGCATGTCTGTGAGTAATGCTGATACATATCAACAGTGGTAACAATTTAAGCAATTCATTTCTCCTTTTCTTTTAACAAATGGTACTTTTCGATTAGCCAGGTGCCAGTGTTATACATACATATGTGTGTAAATGTACAATATATGTATATATAACACTGGTGCCCGGCTAACCAAAAGTACCAAGATAATCATGACATATTTTCACTTTAACATCATCAAATAAGGTAAAAAATGAAATAAGTTATTTGAAAATTGTATTTCAATTTACTGATTTTTAAAGCACAATTCTTTTAAAAATCAATCTCCATCATATGCAGCTAGATTAACTCATTTGGACTTTTCCATACCAATAGAAGAAAATTTCAGTTATCAAGATTTTGTATATTACATCTAAAAAATCTTAAATTTGTGAATTAAACTTTCACAACTAATTCTGAAGCACAAACTACTGATGTTTTAAATAATTTTTTACAAATTATTAAACCCAAAATATTTATTTCATGGTTAGTAATTGCTTGATATCTCTATATTTAATAATGAGTTATTTTTTATATGCTAAACATTTTGTAAATACGGTAGAACCTCTTTTAAGCGAAATCCATTTTGAAAACTTTTTTTTTTACTAATCACATTCCTTGTGTGCAAAATCCATTTTGAAAACTTTTTTTTTTTAACTATCATATTCTTTGTGTGCAAGCGGTCCTTTCTGAACTACGAGCAGACTTAGATAAAATGTAAAACTGTCTGCGAACTCTAATAATTTCTTAAATGTTTTCTGCAAAAAAACGCCGTGCCCCTCCCGAGTTCTATATCGCCGCTAACAGCAAAAATGAACAGTTATATGAGAGTGGAGTGCCACTAAGTGACACCACTAAAAGAAAAATATTATCCCCGCTCCATTTACAAGCATTATTAAAATCCAGTCAAGAAATGTACTATTGAATGGTATGCTTAATACAGACAACTAATGAATGAAAGAAAAGCTAATGAAAATGAAAAATATATATATTTATTAAAATGTGAAATATTTTAATCATTAACTGATATAAAGATATCAATTTATGATTGCTCAACAAAACTTATTTTATTAATCTATAAAATAACTGAAATACGAATAAATGAATGTTAAAATAAAAAGGTTATTAGTCCATGAATGGAAGAGATGAACTCTTACTCATCAGTTTATCTACTGTTTTTGAGGCAAACCATTCCTTAATATTGTGACTCTTTTTTAAAAATTTTAAAAACTTTTTTTCCTCCAGTTGAAAAATAATCTGCAGATCTTCTCAAGAGTCTGCGACGTGCATCTTACCAATTCTCTGCCCACGGTCTTAATAATTTTTTTAGAAAGAAATTTATAAAATAAACAGACCTGCCAACCTTTGAAAATGAGAAATCGTAGCACATAAAATTAAAACTAATCTGGAGGTTGGTTGGTTGGTTTTTTGTGTTTCACAGCCATCTTTTGACATTCGTAAAATGAATAAGGTTTCAGTCTTTCAACTCAATATAGTAAATTTTTTCCTCTGAAAATTTTTATACAATATTTAAAGTTTCTTCTCGTTTTGCAGCATTTTTTTTTTTACATTTGTAAAAGGAGCCTGGTTCCAATTTTTTTTAGCCCAGTGCAGTAAATTTTGACGAAATTCTCGAATTTTTTTCCCGCGATCATTTCAGGATATTCACAATTCTTTTCCCACAATCGTAATTCACATTTTTCTATCTCGATTCTTTGTTGAAATCTGCACTTTTTGCCATGAGCTTTTGACGAAATTCGCATTTTTCACCGCATTCCTTTGACAAATTTGCGTTTTTTTACCACGCAAAAATGGAATGCTTAATAATAATTCGTAAAGTGAAATGTTTAATAATAAATTGTACAATGGAGGTACAATGTTTAAGGATGATAAATATTTAATAAATTAAAATACTTGCTCTCTTAGACTTATTTAAAAATAACAGGGCTGCCACAGTCAACTATTTTTTTCTAAATTTTGCTTAGGTTCTTTTAATCATTATTTCTAAACAATAATAATATACAATTATTTTTAAATAATAGTAGAAGGAAAAAAAAACAGTTGCCAATGGCAGCCCAGTATTAGCTGAAATAAAAATGGTCACATACACAATAAGAAAGCAACACAATTCAGTTGGTTTGCGGTTTGCCGCTCCATTTATTGAAAAGTACAAATTATGTACATTAAAAATATGCAAGACTATTATTTAATAAACATAATCACATTTTGCATACAAAGTTTTCCTCAGACAGTTTTGGGAGGCTGCTGAACACTGTCTGCTTTTTGGTTTAAAACATAATCACATTACACATCAAAACTACAATAAATAAAAGTTGTGTAAATTTATGGAACAAAATCAAAACAAGAAATAATATGCCTACTAAAATGAGTAAAGAAAATCTTCTAAGTGCCCTTTTCCACACCACCTTAAATTAAGACCAGAAAACTATTCATTGATGTTTATTAAAGGTCTTAAATGTTTGAGGTAGGGCACACAGGTGCGTTTTTTTTTACGTGGTATCGCCGGTAGCCATAATCCACAAATGAAAAAATAAATAAACTTCTGGAACCTTGAAAAAGAAAAAAAAGTTTACACAACAACATCAAAACTTGGTTTTAATATTAAAAGACATCTTTGAATTTAAAACTTTGTTTTCTGTCTTTCATTTTTGTTCATTGGCAATACCGAAAATTGCTTTGTCTGCTAAATTGCCACAGTATTTTTCTTTCACCTGCCTTAGGGTTTGATGATCTCTTCAAATATTTTTTAATAACTCTGATTCTTGGCCTCTCATTGAACTTTTTTTTTTTTTTTGACATAATTGAAAGATATTCCTCATTCTTCTTCATCAAATTTACTCTAGTTAGTTCGGTATTTCCAAGGTCATTGGATGTCTCCATTACTAATATATTGGAGCAGAGATGTTCACAGGCATTTTGCAACCATTCTATTCTTTATAGTTCCAATGATTACCAGTACAGATTTCATATATTACATTGGTTTGTTTCAAATAACAAATTTTTTCTGACGCCAATCTGGCAAAAACTTCGTTTCCAAATACCAGTTACATATATATTTTTTAATTCTTTTAAAAAGGAAATAACAATAAATAAATAAAAGTTTATTTAATAACTATAGAACAAAACAATTTATATAATTAAAGTAAATAAACAACGGTACTTCTTAGTTATCCCGTGGACCAAATTACTGTCGTCAAACTGTAAGATTAAATGCCAATAATGGCCAATAAAACCATTAATTCGACGTTTTATTTGTATTTTTATTAATGTTTTACTAATTTATTTGTTCTTTCGTTATTTAAAATAAAAATTATGTCAATGGGTATAATTTGGCAATATATATAATTTGGCGAAATGGGTCGACGGGATAACTAAGTACCTAAACAACAATAGCCGGGTTACCATATCATGCAAAATACATCAGGCAATTATGACGAGATTTAAGTACCCTAGTGAGTATAGGACATCCATGCCAGATTACCACACTATATAATTCATTATGGTTACATATGTAATGTATTCATTAAATTTCATATTGTTCATTACTTCTTTACAATATGAGAGGCAGGAGTTTGATTGGAAATTTTCAAGAAAATCTTACTAGCCTGATTTTTTTTTTTTTTTTGAATAAAAATCTGCAAAATGCAACATACAGTTAAAAATTGTTACAAAAAAACATGCAATTGGAAAAATAGTTAATTATTATGTCTGAAATGCATATTCTTATTTTTTTCTTTAAAATTAAGAATATAGTATATACAAAATAGGAAAATTTGGTTATAGGATAGAACTTAGTAGTACCATGTTTACATTTCAATAATCTGGAAAGTTGCAAAAATAGAAAACTGGCAAAAAAAAAAAAAATGAATAAATAAATAAGTTTCTGAATATTTTCTATAGTTTTTCAGATTGTCTAAAAATTCAACTTGTCCCGTCAGAAAAAACATTCTCTAGAGGCAAGTAAAATAATGAATCGCCCAACTCTAGAGTAGAAATTAAGGGTTTAACATAAAAACAATTAAAAATTTATATACACAGTCAAACATGTTGTATGACAAGGAAATTTGTGAAAATGTAGCTTGTGTTTTCCAGAAAATTACTTTAAAACTAAATAAACACTCCTTGAGTATTTTAAATTCTTTTAATATTCTAATAATGTGCATAGAAACAAGACGATCTAGTTAAATAAAATATTTGTAGATGTCATGTTTAAAATAAAAATCTCACAAGGAGAAAAGCATTTAATATCCTAAGGGGAATATATATATATATACGATCTGTTATATTACAGAATTCTTACCAGTTTGAAAACATTTATTATAAATTCTTGAGGCATGAATTGATATCCACCACCTTCACGCAGTTCATGATTTCGAAGCAATTTAAACTCTTTATTACCTCCTATTTCATGTCTATAAGTGCAACCATATGCGCTACAACTCATCATCATTTTGTAAAATAGTAGGATAAGCCAAAAAAATAATTATATAAATAATAAAGCCGAAAAATAATAATAAACAGATGCAAAATACATAGAAAACAATGGTGAAGCACGCAAATGTTTTGCCAACCGTAAGTTGAGTTGTACTTTTTTATGTCTTCGTGACGTCACATGCACATTATCTATTAGATAATGTGCATGTTGGTAAACAAATGAGCTTGTGTCTAGACAACTCAACTTGTGGTTGGCAGAAACGAGGCATTTAAACGCGTGTTTATATGTGAAACTCCATAGCAATCTATCATATGTATTGAAAAACAAATGAATTTTTATCTGTATATGCACAGAACTTACGTTCTGTTGCGAAACAAGATTATTTAGAGATACTGGGGTTTATTAGGAATAATAATAGACAATATACTAGATGATCCATGTGTTATTTCCAACTGGAAAGCAGATATGGCTCTTTGGCCATAGGTTTCATTTTATTTAACGAATAACTATTTTTTTAAATTCCATGAGAAGAATACAAGAACTCAAGAAATGTTTCTGCTTGTTGTAGCGGGTAAGAAAAATGTTTTAGGTTTTATAATTATATCAGAAAGCCACCGTTTTATTTATATATCTTATTTTTTTCAACCTGTACGTCTAGTAAGATGCTTGAACTAATCTGAAAATGTTTACGAATTTCGTTATATTGAGATTAAAATGACATTTATGACTGCTTATTTCCTGATACACTTTTAAAATCATTCTAATGCATGAAATTGGCAAGTTTCCTTACAAATATATACTAATGAAACCTCAATTTTTAATAAAACAGGCGATTTTTCAGAAAGCATCTTCAAAGTTGGCGTTTTTTCTTTTTGCAAACTTGCACTTTGTTAAATAAATATTCGCCTAACTAAGTCCCTTTTTATTCTTTTAATAATTTATTTACTTCCTTATACAATTATGTTTCTTCATGTTTGTTGAATATAGATAAGATATTTAACTTTAATTTTTCTATAATTTTTAATCAATACATTACTTTACATTATTTATTTAATAACTCATATATTAGCATGTTTTTTTTTAACCCCCGGTACGATATGCTATTTCTTTCTCCCAGCTTATTTTGTGTGCAAAAAATAACGTTACCTTACAGAACCCAGCAATAAACAAAGCAGATGTATCATTGTACAATTAAATACTCTATAGCATTTTTTTTTAAATTTCTAAGCATCGCACATTTTCAATTTTTATACCGTCGTAGTGGAAAAAACAATACTTTTAATTGCAATTTGTTTGAAAAATATATCTTCATTGATTTTTGAAATATTAATTTTTTTTTTTGTAGTTTTTAGCACCATTTGTTTAATTTTGGCAACTCAAGTACTCCATTTATGTAGAAAATAAAGGGAAAATAGTTGAAAAATAGCAATTAGGTATCTTTTTGTTGCCATTTTCTCATAACAAGCGAAAGAAAATGTAATTAAAATACGTGCTATTTTGAAAAAATATAAACAAATAATTTCTATTAAAACATGGAGCTATTATAAACTAATATTTAATTTTAAGTTATCTATATTAATTTTACAAACAAATGAAGGCCTGTGAATCATTAGATAGCCGTTTTTTGTCAAGTTTCTTTAATCACGGCATCTTTTTGCTGCATTTGTGTATTATTTTGTGATAGTGACATCCTATACATACTTTACTGTAGATGTTTAAGAGTGGATCGTAAATGTGGAATTCTTAAGCGGATGCAAATGACGTCATTTTACATAAAATAAAAGTGTTGTGCTTTAAGTCTTAAAATTGAAATATGTTTTGTAACTATTTATATATACATATATTTTCTTTTCATCGGGGGCGACACTAAATTCTGAAAAAGCAGAATTCCTGTTTTCTAGTTTTTTTTTTTTTTTTTTGGCTTCTCTCATTGGTTAACTTAAAGAATGTAGTACAGAGATTAAAAGTAAATATATTCTCAGAATAAATGACATATTTTCTTTGTAATTTGTTATTAATCTCACCCATTTTTAAATACTAAATGGTACTTTTCGATTAGCCGGGCACCAGTGTTATACAGTAGAAGATCTTTATAACGCAATTCTCCATATAACGCACAACTTCTCAGGTGTAAACAATGACTTTTGCAGTTAAAAAGCACCTGCATTTTCACATTGTAGAATATTGCTACTCTCTAGAGGACTAAATTTGATACATTAGTTCAACTTTATCTTCTAATTTAAGACCTTTTTACTGAAAAAAAATGCTATTATTACAATACACATTTTTGAAAATGTCTAATATAAGGGATTGTTGTGTCAGTTATATTTGGATCATGTTTATAAAGTAAATTTTTCAATGCCTGACCTATATTATGCAAAAATTTATAATTTGGATAACTCTTGGTAACAAGGAATGCAGTATAAAGATATTCTAATGTATTTTGATATGTTTCAGACATATTTGGCCATGTTTACAAGGTGAATTTAATGATGTGATCCATATAACGCAAAATTCTATATAACGCACAACCTTGCATTTTTAGGTTTGCGTTATAAAGATCTTCTACTGTATATACATATATATGTCTATATACATGTGCCATAAATTATGGTATATACAATTTTGTATCGAGCAACAATCTTCATTTGGCACTTTCTTCGCCTTTCATTCTGGCAGCCGGGTCCCTCTCCCAGTTATGGCACTGAAGATGAAGAATCTACCATGTATCCATTCATTAAAAATTGTGCTCTATAAGAGCTGTAATATCTTACTTATGTTTTTGGATTAACATTTTTTTTTTCTTTGGTTCCATTTTTTTTTTTTTTTTTTTGTGGACTATGGCTACTGGCGATACCACATTAAAAAAAACGCACCTGTGTGCCCTACCTCAAACATTTAAGACCAAGCCTTAATAAACATTATTGAATAGTTTTCTGGTCTTAATGTAAGGTGGTGTGGAAAAGGGCACTTAGATTTTCTTTATTAATTTCAGTTGTAGGCACCTATATACTACATATTTCTTGTTTTGATTTTGTTCTATAAATTTGCACTTTGATAATTTTTATTTCTTTCTCTTCTGTAATTGTATCTAACAAAAGAAAAACTTGGAATATTCAATTCAGAAAGTAGAGAATGTGTACGCCCCAGATAAGCTTTCATTACTACAGGGGAGTTGTCACTGGAGGAAGGCGTGACAGACAAATCTATTTCAGGACATAATAACTGAAGATGAAAGACAGTATGTGCTTAACACTATTTCTACCAGTATCAAATGACACCTTATAAAAGTTTTCGATTTACAATTTTCCATTTGTAATTTTTAGTTTGAAACAATTACAAATCATTTTCAATATTGAAGACTTTTTTATGCTTATTACAGTAAAAAACTGCAAGCAAAATAATCATGAATCCAAATTTTAAAAAGGTGTTACTTGACACTGGTAGAAATAGTGTTAAGCATCAATAAAGGCAATAACTCAGTGGGACAGTCTTGTGCACAGTGGCATTTCAGCCGTCCATTAGATTGTGCTTCTAAGAAAGTATTGCCTATGTAAGTAAAACTTTTTAAATAATCTGTCAAGTGTGAGTATTACTTGTGCACGGAAGGTTCTGTAAATATATTAATTGATCTTGTTCAAAGTTTAAACTTGGCACTGTGCTAAGTGCGCTTCAAAAGAAAGTTGCTATGCCGCCTTGGTCTGTGCTGCTTTTTTTCCAGATAGGTGTTTAATTAACCTTTAAAGACCCAGGTGGCATATTGAGAGTGGCACTCAATGCAAACTGGTCATGAATCCCAAAGTAATTATGCTATTAATTCTAATTAAATTAGGATACTTTTCGGTTAGCCGGGTGCCAGTGTTATATACACACATACATATATATATATATTTGTATAGATAACACTGGTGCCCGGCTAACCAAAAAGTACCTACATTAGTTTATTTTTAACAATTTGACGTTTATTACTCTTATATTGCTACTGGGCATTGCATTACACAAATATATCATTTTAAAATGTTATCTAGGTTTTAAAAGCTGATGTCGCATAGAGTACGCCATCCGTGTTTTTATAACCCAGGGTTCGTAAATATCGTGATATTTTCGAAAATATCAAAAATATCCGATATTTTGATGTATCCGATATTTTCAAAATTGTCAGCTTACTGCTGATTCTAAAGATTTTTAGATTTAATATAAATTTGAATCTAAAACATATTACATTTAGCATGAAAACATAATAAAACAATATTCTAACTATCTTTTTTTATTTTTTCTTGCAAAATTTATGATCAAATAATTGAAAACATAAACAATCTTCTGTAAAAGTTGCTTTTTCACTCATCAAAACACAGAATGCAGGATTCAGTTTAAAAAATAAATAAAAATACACAACAAATTCTGAAATACAAAATAAAGTTTCTTTTATTTTTTCTATTGAAGAATTTGAACATGAATGTAAGTTTGTCTGCTTTTTCATTCCCTAACCTACTGTACAATTTAGACTGAAGTAAATAAAAACTTTTCGATTAGGCGGGTGCCAGTGTTATATTTCCATATTTATAAAAATACATATATGTAAATATGCATATATATATATATATATATACATATATTTTATATATATATATACACACATACATATATAACACTGGCACCCAGGTAACCGAAATGTACCCAAAAAGAATTAAGACAGGGTAGGGAGGTATTTTTCAAAGACAGTTGTGGTAATGAGAAAGCTGCAGGTACAGTCCAAAACTAGTTTTTGGAGTGCAGAGAATATTTTGTAAGCTATTCTTTTTAGTTATTATTTACGGATGGGCTAATTTTTAATAACAGTTGAATTCATTTGCACTTCTTTTGACTGAAAATAAATATCAGATGTATGAAAATATCAAGAAATACGACATTTAAAAAATAAATATTAAATGTATGAAAATAAAAATATCAAAAACCTTGATATTTTGAAAATAAATATGATACAGTAGACTCCCTCAAATCCGCACAGCTTGGGACCAGAGGTGCGGATTTTAGAATTTTGTGGATTTCTGGTCATTGATTTGTTTACATTTTTGAAACATTAATTTGATTGGTAGTTAAGCAAGGGAAATTATAATGAATGCTTTCAATAAAGTTAAACATTAAAGTAAGTAAAATATAAAAATAATTTATTAGTTTAAAAGTAAGTAATTATTAAAATAATTATGTAAAATAAAAATTTAGAAAATTATTAAATTATTACCGATGAAATCGATTCAATTCGATTCCAAAAGCCCTATGCTGCCATCTGGTGGTAAAGCGATCGTAAGATCGATACGTCATTATTTTTTCACATTTTAGTAACTTTTTTCATTGTTATTTAGAGCCTTGAATGCTTTTCTTATACTGTTTTGTATGTTTAGAAATAAATTTGTCTATAATTAAAAAAAAAAAAAATTCTGCGAACAATAATTTTAAAATGGTGTTCCGGTTCGTGGATTTTTCCATTTTGAACCCTGGAATTTTTGATATAGATATGCTTATTTATATCAAAATCAAAAGTAATGTAAATTTATTTAGTAATAAATCAGCTGTAATAGCCAAAAGAGAATGATTAGCAAAAAATTTAGTAAAAAAAACATTGCAGTAGTCACTGATTTTGGCCCCATCTTGAATTTAGTTCCTGCAATTTAACTGTAGATTTTATTGTTTACATCTGAAAAAATATGCAGATTTTACGGAGTCTACTGTATGTATCCATTGCCTATTTGCACGCTTTTTGTCTCAACATGTAACAGAAACGCCTTCACTAACAGGTGTTTCTGTTACATGTTGAGACAAAAAGCGTGCAAATAGACGTTCGTCTGATATTAGTCTTAAAGCTTAATATCTTGGCTAATTACTAACAATTTTTTTCGAAACTCATTATCAGCAATCCTTTTATACTTCTATGATGATATGTACCTCAAGTGCCCCTCAACTCCCTTGTTGAGCAAAGTGAAATTTGTGTGTAATGGTAAAATGAGATTTTCTCAAACTATGTGAGCTAAGGTAATTGCTACAGTTCTCCTGCTAGTTTAAATAAATTTTTACTACCACTAATTTTTTCGTAATTTTAGTTTCAGTAGATTCGGAAATAGAGGAAAAGGGGACATATTTTTGCATTACATTTTCAATCTATAACTATGACTAAAGGGTCAATAGCCATTATTACTTCAGCCAAATTCGAACTTTCCATGTTACATAGTTGACAAGACAAAGAGCTTTGAGAGACAGAAACACAAGTGAACACACTTAAAATATTCTTGTGTATTTCTTTTTTAGACTTTTGAAGAGTAAAATTTATATTTCTTGTCTAAAACCGCAATTCTAAAAAATTGCTAATGCATTTATTTAGACATTAGCATGAAATAAAAATTATACTTGGTGCAGGTTTATTTAAGTTCATTCAAATCTGTGTAATAAATTATCTATTATATATATATAATCCAAACGGAAATTTCGTTCCGAACGCCGAGATTTCGAGTTCTTCCGCATGGATTTTTACGGAACTTATACCGTTAGATAGGTATCGTTCCAGGGGAGGTTTTAAGCTATACCACATCATTCTAGCTAGATTAGTTATAGAATTATTACGGAAAATTATATTATTTTGGACTTTGTTACTTCATATTTCCTTAAATATCTGGGCTCCTATTGGTCGTAGAGCTTAGATCTCGCGCCAAAAGTAGCTCCGAAGCACCGAAGCAAACTTTTCCCCGCGATTATTTTGGCGTCTTCCGATTTCCTCTAACTCTATTAGGGGCCCGTGTAGAGCCCCTTTAATATATTTTTCGTAGTAATTTCAGCAATTATCTTAAATTATTGGTTAAGACCGCCACCCTCCCGATTCATATATCTACGGAAAGGTTGCATGAAGGAGTTTCGTTCATATACACTTTCGTTAAGAATAGAGTGCGCTCCCTGGTGGTGGAATGTGGAACTAACATAACGCGATATTGTTAAAATTAGGAAATCTAACAATGCGATCTGTTTTAAACTTTGAGATAGTTCATAACACATAATCTATTATCTATTCTATTATATATATATATAAAATCTATTATCTATTCTATTATCTATTATATATTTAAAATCCAAACGGAAATTTCGTTCCGAACGCCTAGATTTCGAGTTCTACTGCATGGATTTTTACGGAACCTATACCGTTAGATAGGTATTGTTTCAGGGAAGATTTTAAGCTATAACACATTATTCTACCTATATTAGTTTTAGAATTATGACGGAAAATTCTGTTATTTTGGGCGATAAGGTTACCATTTTATTTCTTGGCGAAATTCATCGTTGATAAAAAAAATTGAAACGGCTATTAAACCTCGAAAAATAAAAGAAAAACTGTTACTAATTTTATTTAAATGAAAAAAAAGAAGAAGAAAATCCGTTTTAATGAGTGATAATATTAAAAAACGGAAACATTTAATCAAAACCTGAAAGAAATATTTGTAATGCTTAAAAATTAATTTAATAAGAAATATTACACTCGATACGCAATATTTGGCTCTTTATCGCTTGCGTTAGATATGGAAACGAATCTGAAAATTTGATTAGATGAAATTTTAACGACATTTTCTTTCTGTTCTGTTCTTTTCCCTTTTTTTTATATCTAATTGTCCCATCACGTGACTTATAGAAGAAACAAGCAGATGTAATTGTGAGTCACATGTGTAATTACTATTTGTTTCTTTACAATTTTTTATTTTTCTTTTGTCGCCAAACAATGTGATTTTAAGCCAAAAATGCATAAGCGTGACATTAGTTTGAGGATGTTCTCACAAATGGTGTTTTTTTAGGTGAAAGAGATCATTTTTTGAGTACATTTTCATATTCAATTGTAACTTATATAGATATCAGTTAATATTTTAAAAATGGAATCGAATACTTAAATTTCAGTGTGAATTTCTGCCACACATACATATTGTAAAATAATTTCATACTTTTTAAAATGTTTTTCGCCGTAATTCCGAAAGCATGTGATATTTATAAACTCGAACTCAGATCAACGAATATTACCCATTATATTTAAGCAAATATTATCTATTTTCTCAAGTCATTTCGCCTATTTCATTTATAGGAAAATTCACAGATTCGAAATCTAGGAAATAAAGCTAATTTTTAAGGGAATTTATGTTTTAATACGTTATTACTATGGAAAAATTCAACATTTTGAAAAAAAAAATTAATAGTCTTTTGTAATTCGTCATTTCTTCTTCGTCTTTCTTCATACTTTCTCCTCTGTTATGTAATATTTCAAATGATATTGGACTAATTTTCGATCATCGATTCACCACAAAATCGCATATCTAATATAGTATATAAAATAAAGTTTTGATTAGGGGACTAATTAACGCACAGCGCAAACTACTGAACCTAAAATCTTGAAAATCGTGGTAAAAATACTTCTTATGACATAATCTTCTGCTAAGAAAGGATTTTCTAAAGTGTCACCCCTAATGGTTTTTGCACGGGGAGGGGAAAAAAATCGAATATCAAAATTATGCGTCAAATGATAGCATATTTTAATGTAGTTTTGTATGCTGAATCGAATGCTACCAAATAAATTTTTATAAGTCCAACAGTTCATGACACATTTCATATTTTTCTAATTTGGCGGTGTCTTTGGCATCTAAACCTCAAAATATCTATCGTTATATCCGTTACTCTAGCAACGGAAAAAATTCAAATCAACCCTTTTGGCTAAAAAATAAAAACGGCTCTATGAGTTTGAAATAAAAATGCAAGCATTTTAATTTTTTTAAAAAAATAGTGATTTTATGTAAAATAAAAGGGAAAAAATTACTGAGAATTTAGCGTTATAAAACAAAAATGGAAAAGGTACTACTTAGATATTCCGTCGACCAAAAATCTATCGTCAAACTATAAGATTAAATGCCAATAATGGTTGATCGTAAATATCAAATTCACTTGAATTTAAACAAACTACACGTGTTTACGTCATCAAGTGGTTTTAATTTCGACGTTTTATTTGTATTTTTATTAATGGTATACTAATTTATTTGTTATTTCGTTATTTAAGATAAAGATTATGTCAATTTATATAATTTGGCGAATGGTTTGGCGATTTATATAATTTGGCGAAATTGGTCGACGGGATAACAAGTAGTACCAATGAAAATATTTAAGTATGAAAGCAATGTTTGTTGTAACGACTTAAAAATTATTTTCATATATATAAACTCGGTTTAGGGCGTCAGATGCCGTCATCCGAAGAATCTACAAGAGTCTTTTTCCATTTTTTCCGGTCATATGTTCCTCAATGAAAGAAATTGGAATTGGAATAATATTGTGCGATTTATAAATTGCTCCTCGATAAGAAGAAAAAATGGGTACATTTATAACAACCGTGCGCACATCTCGCTGATAGCATTTTCAAAATTCCCAGTAGCAGTAGTTACATTTTGCGTATGTAAATTAAAAATATTTTTTTGCTTTTAATTATGGCATTATTTCCTGTTATTGTTTATCTTTTCAGTTTTTTAAATGAAATTAGTATAAGGCATGCATTTTAAATGAAATGAGTGAAATGTTTGTGTTTTAAATGAAAATAATAAAATAAGAATATGCTATGAAAACAATCTTTATTGATTTACTACCTGCGCCCGGCTGACATAAAAGTATCACAAAAGCCACATATTCACTTTTCTTTGAGTAGTTGCTCATGAGAATTCAAGTTAACCTTCCGTAATTGGATACTTCACATATTGATGTATTAGCTTTAATGTTGAAAGCATCGTTTTTGTTTGAAGCGAAAACTTTACTATGAATTCTATTACACAAAATCGCATCATCATCATCTACTATATATTTACGACGGAAATTTGTATTTCATTCCGATTGTTTATAATACTTTCGTAGGATATACCACAATTAGTTAGGTAATAATTTTGGAAAGGTTTTAGCCAGGGCCGGATTAAGGGGGGGGCTACGGGGGCTGCAGACCCGGGCCCCAACTGGCGAGGGGCCCTCAGCAGTGGCTTAAGTTGTATCAAAGTTTCGTTTTAAAAATTACCTAATTTCTAAAAAAAAAAAAAAAAAAAAAAAAAAAAATCTGAAATGATAAAAGTATTCTGAAATAGCGAGAAAAAGTCGTGTTTCAAGTGTCAACATCCATTACCTTTTACTTTTGCTATTTTAAAGCTTCGCAAGTCCAATAGTAACTGTTTCTAAGGAATCCTTTTAGTGTTTCTACCCTCTTTCTTCGAGACAAAAGCAGGAAAAACATCTTTATTCTATTTCCCTCTTCTATCTCTGGGTAGGCGGGGGATTCTTAAAACAGGGCCCTAGGGTTCCAATAAAAATATGAGGGTGTTGGTCCAGGGAGAGCAGTCCAAGACTCAACTCTAAATTTTTGCATTGAGAATGCGAGAAAATTAAAGGGTGAAAAAAGCATACCGCACAAAAAGTTCAAGGGGCCCCGAATCGAGCCCTGCGGGACCCTAGGGTGTCGCGGGATTTTAAATGGAATCTAGAAACGGGAGAATAATTAAATGGAAAAAAGGTTCCAAAAATGAATATCGGATTAAGAAGGGGCAATTTATTAACAATTTAGGATGCAAAAACTTCAAGGTGCCAGGGACTTAATTGGCATGCAGTTGAGTATAAAGATACTTTTTAGTAGTTTTTCAAGTAATCAGAGGACGCTAGAGCTATGTTAAAGAAAATTGCAAGCAATTCTGGTCATTTTTAAAGAAGCTGCACCAAGGGCCCCGGGAAGGCGATTAATTTTCAAAGTTGGTGGTAGCTGAAGTCTGCGAATTTTTTTTTCTTTTGTCTTCTTGTGGTAGCTGAAGAAGCTAAGAAGTTGTTAGAAAATAAAGCTAGTGAATCGGACTATTTTTAATGGAACTATAATAGGGGCCCAAAAGGGGCCAATTGATGGTTGAGAGCAGTGCCCTAACATGAAAACATGTTAAAATGTTTTAGTACTTAGCGTTTTATATCTTCAATTAGTCAAAATTAAGCATAGGGTATGAAATAATCATTAGAATAATATTTTAAAGAAATGCGCAAAAAAGGGGAGGGGGGGTGCCCAAAACAGGGTCCGTAGGGTCCAGTAAAAAAGTTATGAGGGTGTTGTTCCGGGGAGAGGAGTCCAAGACCCAACTTAAAAATTATTCACTGAGAAGACGAGAAAATTAGGGGGTGAAAAATGCATGCCACACAAAAGGTTCAAAGGGCCTCGTATCGGGCCCTACAGGACCCTAGGTGGCCCCAGGATTTTAACTGGAATATAGGAACAGGAGAATAAAATAGAAACGTGTTCCAAAAATGAAGATCAGATTAAGAAAGGGTAATTTATTAACAATTTATGGTGCAAAAACTTCAAGAGGCCCCAAGTCGCCAGGGACTTAACTGGTATGTAGTTGGATATAAAGATACTTTATAGTGGTTTTGAAAGTAATCAGAGGACGCTAGAACTATGCTAAAGAAAATTGCAAGCAATTCGGATCATTTTTAAAGAAGGCGATTAATATTCAAAATTGGTGGTAGCTAAAGTCTGAGAATTTTTTTTTTTTTTCGTTTGTGTAGTAACTGGAGGACCTAAGGAGTTGACAGAAAGGAAAAAAAAAAACTAGTGAATCGGACCAATTTTAAGGGAGCTATAATATGGGGCCCAAAAGGGCCCAACAGATAGTTGAGAGAACAACCCTAACATGAAAACGTACTAAAATGTTTTAGTACTTAGCGTTTTATATTTTCAATTAGTCAAAATTAAGCATAAGATATGAAATAATCATTATAATAATATTTTTAAGAAATGCGCGGAGGGGGGGGGGGGTGATGCTTAAAACAGGGCTCTAGGGTCCCAGTAAAAATTATGAGGTTGTTGGTCCGGGTAGAAGAGTCCAAGATTCAACTTTAAAACATTGCCCTGAGAATGTGAGAGAATTAAGGGGGAGGGAATGCATGGCTCACAAGAAGTTCAAGGGGTCCCTACGGAACCATAGAAGGCCCCCAGGTCTTAACTGGAATGTAGAAACGTGAGAATAAGTAAATGAAAAAATGATCCCAAAAATGAAGATTGGATTAAAATGAAGCAATTTATTAACAATCACAAAAACCTCAAAGGGCCCTGTATTGGGATCTTAACTGGAAGGTAGAAATGGGGGGAATAACTAAATGGAGATATAGCCCCAAAAATGAAGATCGGATGAAATGGGGCAAGTTATTAGCAATTTAGGGCATAAAAACTTAAAGGGTCCCAGCGTTCCCGGCCCTTTAAAAATTAAAAATACGTGTCTCAGGTGCATCAGGACCTGTTTTGGATTATCCTCACCGAGATTTTCAGACTTATACATGGAACAGATTTTGCTAGCCATCGTGAACAGATAAACACACAGTGCGAAACTTTCTTTTATTAGTACAGATTTCATTATTTAAATAACTTTACACACATCCTTATGTTATTAAAATTTCCATATTCATGCATTTTTCATTTTGTACCATTTACCAAAACTCAATACGTATGTGTTAAATTGTTTAAAATGCTCACATTAATTTATTTAAGGTGGTTCTCAAATTCCCAGCTCAACAACACAAGAGAACTTACTGACGCATTTTCGGACAAATTTCAAAAACGGCCATAAAATTAACAGGTCTGACTGTTGAAGCGATTTGGAATCGAATAACGGTTTCCATTTTTTAAAAATAAATTACTTGTTAAGTAATAAGCGTTTCTTGTCACGTGACGACACATTTTACCCCTTTCTCATGCTGCCGCATCCGGAAACTTGGTTCAAAGCACTTACTTTGACAGTATTTTCTGAAAGACCTTTTGCCTTTATCAAAAAATGGGAACACCATTCGATTACATAGTTTCTGAATAAGAACACCTGCCAATTTTATGCGTTTCCGAACAAAAATGAATTCAGAAATGTGTCCAGAAAGTAGTTCCTTTGAATTTGAGAACAGCTTTAATAAGATTTATCATATTTTGAACGAAATTGACTTATTTCATTAAAAATGAAAATTATTAGCACACATAGTTAGAACTTGTAATTCATTGTCAAGATACGGATTGAACTAGAAAAGTAAGTTTTCTAAAAGTTAAGTGTTGAATTTCTTTTTAATCAGGAAAAATTGTTTTTTCGTAATAAAAATTTATCTCAGTTACATTTTCTAATAAAATTGGTCTGTCCTGCCCATTACGAGCTACGCTCGCCAAATTCATGCAGACTCCGCTAAAAGTATGCTAATTTGTTCTCATTTGAAAAGATTACCTGATTGCAGAAGTTTGACTATGAAGAATTTATATAATAAAATTTATCGTGTTTTTGTAGAAATATTGATTTATTTCAGTTAAACTGAAAACTTTTAGCACACACAATTAGAACTTTTAGTTCATTATCTTAGTTGAACTTAGAAAAGTAAATTTTCTGAAAAGGTTGAAGAGCCATATTTATTTTTATTATTTTTTTAAATGAGGAAAAAATAATTTCTTTATAAAAGTTTCTCACAGTTACATTTTCTAACGAAACTAGGGGATTCTGCCCCCATTCGAGCTACGTTCCCCAACCCCACGTGCAGTAGACCCCGCAATCTCTAAAAACATGCTAATTTTCTGTGTTTTAAAAAGATATTTGATTACGAAAGATTGGATGATATTATCACGACCAGT
Organism: Maratus speciosus; assembly: GCA_963932465.1. Lineage (NCBI taxonomy): Eukaryota > Metazoa > Arthropoda > Arachnida > Araneae > Salticidae > Maratus > Maratus speciosus. Next base: position 137,882,505 of record OZ010797.1, on the reverse strand, counting down.
AGCATTGCTACCTAGAATACAGGTGGCAATGGTAGCGATCTTCTATGACCGCCTTCCTTTTAAGTTCCCTTTGGCTAGGAAGTTTTTCGGTTTCCAAGACCGCATCCACCACTGTTGCAACAGCTGACGGTTGTTTTCATGTTCGATTAAGTAAGATCTATCAGAAATTTGGCCCCACCAATGGCTGAGAGGTTTTGCTCTCGAAGCTGGTAGACGGGAGGTGCTGGGTTCGAACCCAATCGCACCCGTCGGCCTAATCGTTCGAAGTTTTCGTGGTTTTCTTCGAACCTTGGATTTCCAAGCGTTAATACGGGTTAGGTTCCCTTAGAAAGACCCCCACGAAGGGCACTCCTCCCTGGTCCTATATCCCTCGTGCAGATAACTGGCCGTCATAAATGCAACCAACTATCAGAAAATTGAAAATCAGCTTGTTTAAAATTATTAGGTGAAAAATGTCGCTGCCTCCCGGCCTTTTGTAATGGCTAGAATATTTTTTCTTTTGGATTTTAAGGAAATCGTTTTAAATATATAAAAATGACATACTTTTTTCCCATTGAATGCTTTTCTCACGCAAAATTTAATTATTTTAAAGTTTTCTTTTCCTTTTAATAACCACGTATAAATATATTTTCGATTTTCCAATTGAAAGTGCTTGGAAATATTATTTGGGCTTTTTTAAATATTATGTAATTTTCTCCATAAAATGCTTTTTACTTGTAATAATTTAATTACTTTAAAGTTTCCTGTCTTTCTGAATATTCACGTGTAAATATATTTTTCAATTAAAAAATGTTTGGAAGTATTATTATGGGGAAGGGGAATGGAAATTTAAGGGTAGAATATTCGATGATTGTTTATTTATTGTTGCTACAAAATAGCAACACAGCTTAAAAAAAAAAAAAAAAGTTTTAAAGTTTATGTGCTAGGGGGAGGGGAGAAGCAGATTTTTTTTGGGTGAGGGGGGGGGGAGTAATTTAGATGCTCTTTTAATTATTAATACAGAAACATTACACAAGGAAAAAAAAAATATTTTAAACTATGTACTGGAGGGATGGGGGAAGGAAAAAAGGGATTTTTTCTTGGTGGGTGGGGGGGGGATATTTTAGATAGTTATTTAAATATTGTTGTAACAAAATGACAAATAAAAAGGAAAAAAATAAAGAATTTTAATGATTCTAAACTTCTCGAGATTGCAGGCATTTTGAAGTGCAATGGAAGAATTGTGATGGAAGTGCGTAGTATTTCGATTGGTAACAAACACCACATCTAATGTCAACCACAATCCAAAGTATTAAGTACTTAGTTCAAAGCTGATTGTATGCGGATGGGACTCGGGCTGCTTCTAATACTTCACGTGATATTATTATATTTCACGCAAAGAAGAATAAGTATGTTGAAAATTTCATTTGAAATATTTCAATTAGTTCAAATGAAAAACAAATTTCAAATTATTTTTGCTTAAAAGGCGCAAAGACCAACTTAGTGAAAAATATTCCATGCCGGGAATCGAACCCGGGTCATCAGTATAGCGCACTGACGTTCTACCGCTAAACCACATGGAACGATACCCAGCCTGGAACTTCTCACTATTACACTATTTTTCACTAAGTTGGTCTTTGCGCCTTTTAAGCAAAAATAATTTGAAATTTGTTTTTCATTTGAAATATTGTATTCAAGGCGAATGTTTCTCTCTGGAAAAATTTCCAAATATTAATTTCAATTAGTATTATGAACAAATCTGAACTTTGGATCAGATGTATAAGCACCTTGTATTCCTCACTAAAAACTGGATTACGACCCAGGTACATATATATAAGGGTTGTTAAACGTTCTATGTACTAATCAGCTAAATTAGTTTCTCCCCATACATTAACTGAAAATGTTACCACACATACATACATACATATACACTGAAGTTCAAAAATTAAGGGGCAGTGAATGGACGCTTTCGATTGTACACGGTCTGTTGAATATCTACTGAAAATCTTGATGAATTGTGTTTGAACTTTGAAGATGTGAAGAAATGTTTGACTCCATCTTTTTCAGTGAAGATTTAGTCGCGGGGCAATTAGGAGGACAACAATAAATTTAATAATAAAATAATGGTTGCAATCACCCATGTGACAGAAAATCCGCAAACTTGTCAGTTACTGTAGCAAATGACTATGTGGGTCCTGTTTAACGTTTGTGTATGCATTTGTGTAAGCATAGCACGCATATTTGTGAAGGTTTTATCGTTTCTGTTAAAAATGTAAATGCTTTTTGCTTATGGAACACAATTTTCAACCAAATTTAACACCACTTTCCAAAAACTTCATGGGCATTTGGCATTTGTGTGAAATATTTTTTTAATTGCGCATGCATGAAAGATTCCAAAAGTTTTTTTTCATAATTTGGTAGTCAGCTTTTTGGAACTTATATAAAAAGTCCTGTCAAATATTGTAAAAATTCAAATAGTTAAGGGCGATAGAGTGAGTTGCTTTCTAAAAGTAGCTTTATTATAAGAGATTTTCCACAATTTGTCAATCAGTTCACAGTATCTTTCTGAGTTTTCACAATATTTGACTGGACTTTTTGTATAAGTTGCCCTAAATAGCTGACAACCAAATTAGGAAATAAAAATTTTGGAGTCTTTCAAGAATGCACAGTTAAAAAATATTTCACACAAATGCTCATATCTCATGAAATATTCAATATATTCATGATTTAATTGCAGTATACATTTTCTACTGTTCTTTTTCATAGTTTCGTTATATACTGTTAGATTTATTTGAAACGCTGCATGCTATAAATAAAAAATATTTAAAATTTTCACAGAAACATTTAAACCTTCACGAATATGCGTCTTATGCTTCCAGAAATGCTCACAAACATTAGACAGGACCCACATAGTCATTTACTAGAGGCCTTTTTGAGAATTTTCAGTCTTATCAATGATCGCAAGCATTATTTTATTATTAAATTTATTGTTTTGCCCCTAATTGTCTCCGCGTCTAAATCTTCACTGAAAAATGTGAAGTCAAGCATATTATTTACACCCTTGAATTTGAATGACAATTCGTCAAGATTTTCACAGATATTCGACAAATTGTGTACAGTCGAAAGCGTCCGGTCACTACCCCTTAATTTTTGGACATCAGTGTATATATATATATACATACACAGTGTTTCTTCTAGGATACCCTGCCCTTTCTAAAATGTGCAAAATATACCCAACCCTTTTTAAAAATAGTGAAATGCACATTTAATTATCTCAGAGATCAAGAGATCTCTTAAAAATCTCCCCCCAATTACAGTATTTCTAATCTATGTGCTCGAAAGGTTGTAAAAATTATAGACCTTCCATGTTTCTTCACGAATTTTCAAAGTAGTTTAATTTTAAATAAAGAAAATCTAGAATAAAAATGCAGAAATATGTAGTTAAATTTATTTGTATAAATAAAATTTTGCATTAAAATAATTTTAAATGTAGTCAGTTCTGATACGCTGGAATAGTTCTATTATTTTCTTTTAATGTTTATAAAGTATCTTTGAATTGTACGTGTAATAAATGCGTTTAAATAAAATAATTAAGAGCACTATTAAAGATAACAAAAAAAAGTTTTTGTGTAACAATATACATATTCAACTTTTAAAATTGGTATTATAGGATTAAAAAAAAAAGTTGCGTGTGGGGGAGAGCGGATTTCCAATAGTAGAGGGAGGGGGTCCAAAATTTTCAGTAGCCCCGGGCCCCAGAAATGCTTAATCCGGCTCTGGTTTTAGCGTATACATATTGTTCAAGGGTACTTAGTTATAGAGCAACAGTAAAAGTTCAAAAATTAAGTGAACCTGATTACGAAAGTTTAGCCTTTTTAAAAAAATCTACAGAACATATTTTGTTACAAGTGGCCCTGTTGCATGACTTTTAGGAATGGTGTTAGTATATACGATTTCATTATATGTTGATTAGTTACATAGGTATTAATTCCTGTTGTCATAACGGTCTCATTACCCGACCATAAGTGCGCTGTTTATAATCAACTAAAACAATTACTTCTTAATTGCTAAATTTTGTCCAACGCTTAAGATAACATTATATCGCAATGGCGTTCGCATCGTTTTCAGTAATGTGCAAGGTCAAGCTGAAGATCCATATTGTTTAAAATACAAGTTCAAATTCACCATTTAGTTTAATCCAAGGTTCATTTGGAAATATTGACCAGCGCAGCGGGCATAGCCTGCTAGTACATATATATTTTTTCTATTTGCAAATTAAGTTAAACACATTGTTACTATCTAAATTATAAAGCATGTCTGTGAGTAATGCTGATACATATCAACAGTGGTAACAATTTAAGCAATTCATTTCTCCTTTTCTTTTAACAAATGGTACTTTTCGATTAGCCAGGTGCCAGTGTTATACATACATATGTGTGTAAATGTACAATATATGTATATATAACACTGGTGCCCGGCTAACCAAAAGTACCAAGATAATCATGACATATTTTCACTTTAACATCATCAAATAAGGTAAAAAATGAAATAAGTTATTTGAAAATTGTATTTCAATTTACTGATTTTTAAAGCACAATTCTTTTAAAAATCAATCTCCATCATATGCAGCTAGATTAACTCATTTGGACTTTTCCATACCAATAGAAGAAAATTTCAGTTATCAAGATTTTGTATATTACATCTAAAAAATCTTAAATTTGTGAATTAAACTTTCACAACTAATTCTGAAGCACAAACTACTGATGTTTTAAATAATTTTTTACAAATTATTAAACCCAAAATATTTATTTCATGGTTAGTAATTGCTTGATATCTCTATATTTAATAATGAGTTATTTTTTATATGCTAAACATTTTGTAAATACGGTAGAACCTCTTTTAAGCGAAATCCATTTTGAAAACTTTTTTTTTTACTAATCACATTCCTTGTGTGCAAAATCCATTTTGAAAACTTTTTTTTTTTAACTATCATATTCTTTGTGTGCAAGCGGTCCTTTCTGAACTACGAGCAGACTTAGATAAAATGTAAAACTGTCTGCGAACTCTAATAATTTCTTAAATGTTTTCTGCAAAAAAACGCCGTGCCCCTCCCGAGTTCTATATCGCCGCTAACAGCAAAAATGAACAGTTATATGAGAGTGGAGTGCCACTAAGTGACACCACTAAAAGAAAAATATTATCCCCGCTCCATTTACAAGCATTATTAAAATCCAGTCAAGAAATGTACTATTGAATGGTATGCTTAATACAGACAACTAATGAATGAAAGAAAAGCTAATGAAAATGAAAAATATATATATTTATTAAAATGTGAAATATTTTAATCATTAACTGATATAAAGATATCAATTTATGATTGCTCAACAAAACTTATTTTATTAATCTATAAAATAACTGAAATACGAATAAATGAATGTTAAAATAAAAAGGTTATTAGTCCATGAATGGAAGAGATGAACTCTTACTCATCAGTTTATCTACTGTTTTTGAGGCAAACCATTCCTTAATATTGTGACTCTTTTTTAAAAATTTTAAAAACTTTTTTTCCTCCAGTTGAAAAATAATCTGCAGATCTTCTCAAGAGTCTGCGACGTGCATCTTACCAATTCTCTGCCCACGGTCTTAATAATTTTTTTAGAAAGAAATTTATAAAATAAACAGACCTGCCAACCTTTGAAAATGAGAAATCGTAGCACATAAAATTAAAACTAATCTGGAGGTTGGTTGGTTGGTTTTTTGTGTTTCACAGCCATCTTTTGACATTCGAAAAATGAATAAGGTTTCAGTCTTTCAACTCAATATAGTAAATTTTTTCCTCTGAAAATTTTTATACAATATTTAAAGTTTCTTCTCGTTTTGCAGCATTTTTTTTTTTTACATTTGTAAAAGGAGCCTGGTTCCAATTTTTTTTAGCCCAGTGCAGTAAATTTTGACGAAATTCTCGAATTTTTTTCCCGCGATCATTTCAGGATATTCACAATTCTTTTCCCACAATCGTAATTCACATTTTTCTATCTCGATTCTTTGTTGAAATCTGCACTTTTTGCCATGAGCTTTTGACGAAATTCGCATTTTTCACCGCATTCCTTTGACAAATTTGCGTTTTTTTACCACGCAAAAATGGAATGCTTAATAATAATTCGTAAAGTGAAATGTTTAATAATAAATTGTACAATGGAGGTACAATGTTTAAGGATGATAAATATTTAATAAATTAAAATACTTGCTCTCTTAGACTTATTTAAAAATAACAGGGCTGCCACAGTCAACTATTTTTTTCTAAATTTTGCTTAGGTTCTTTTAATCATTATTTCTAAACAATAATAATATACAATTATTTTTAAATAATAGTAGAAGGAAAAAAAAACAGTTGCCAATGGCAGCCCAGTATTAGCTGAAATAAAAATGGTCACATACACAATAAGAAAGCAACACAATTCAGTTGGTTTGCGGTTTGCCGCTCCATTTATTGAAAAGTACAAATTATGTACATTAAAAATATGCAAGACTATTATTTAATAAACATAATCACATTTTGCATACAAAGTTTTCCTCAGACAGTTTTGGGGAGGCTGCTGAACACTGTCTGCTTTTTGGTTTAAAACATAATCACATTACACATCAAAACTACAATAAATAAAAGTTGTGTAAATTTATGGAACAAAATCAAAACAAGAAATAATATGCCTACTAAAATGAGTAAAGAAAATCTTCTAAGTGCCCTTTTCCACACCACCTTAAATTAAGACCAGAAAACTATTCATTGATGTTTATTAAAGGTCTTAAATGTTTGAGGTAGGGCACACAGGTGCGTTTTTTTTTACGTGGTATCGCCGGTAGCCATAATCCACAAATGAAAAAATAAATAAACTTCTGGAACCTTGAAAAAGAAAAAAAAGTTTACACAACAACATCAAAACTTGGTTTTAATATTAAAAGACATCTTTGAATTTAAAACTTTGTTTTCTGTCTTTCATTTTTGTTCATTGGCAATACCGAAAATTGCTTTGTCTGCTAAATTGCCACAGTATTTTTCTTTCACCTGCCTTAGGGTTTGATGATCTCTTCAAATATTTTTTAATAACTCTGATTCTTGGCCTCTCATTGAACTTTTTTTTTTTTTTGACATAATTGAAAGATATTCCTCATTCTTCTTCATCAAATTTACTCTAGTTAGTTCGGTATTTCCAAGGTCATTGGATGTCTCCATTACTAATATATTGGAGCAGAGATGTTCACAGGCATTTTGCAACCATTCTATTCTTTATAGTTCCAATGATTACCAGTACAGATTTCATATATTACATTGGTTTGTTTCAAATAACAAATTTTTTCTGACGCCAATCTGGCAAAAACTTCGTTTCCAAATACCAGTTACATATATATTTTTTAATTCTTTTAAAAAGGAAATAACAATAAATAAATAAAAGTTTATTTAATAACTATAGAACAAAACAATTTATATAATTAAAGTAAATAAACAACGGTACTTCTTAGTTATCCCGTGGACCAAATTACTGTCGTCAAACTGTAAGATTAAATGCCAATAATGGCCAATAAAACCATTAATTCGACGTTTTATTTGTATTTTTATTAATGTTTTACTAATTTATTTGTTCTTTCGTTATTTAAAATAAAAATTATGTCAATGGGTATAATTTGGCAATATATATAATTTGGCGAAATGGGTCGACGGGATAACTAAGTACCTAAACAACAATAGCCGGGTTACCATATCATGCAAAATACATCAGGCAATTATGACGAGATTTAAGTACCCTAGTGAGTATAGGACATCCATGCCAGATTACCACACTATATAATTCATTATGGTTACATATGTAATGTATTCATTAAATTTCATATTGTTCATTACTTCTTTACAATATGAGAGGCAGGAGTTTGATTGGAAATTTTCAAGAAAATCTTACTAGCCTGATTTTTTTTTTTTTTTTGAATAAAAATCTGCAAAATGCAACATACAGTTAAAAATTGTTACAAAAAAACATGCAATTGGAAAAATAGTTAATTATTATGTCTGAAATGCATATTCTTATTTTTTTCTTTAAAATTAAGAATATAGTATATACAAAATAGGAAAATTTGGTTATAGGATAGAACTTAGTAGTACCATGTTTACATTTCAATAATCTGGAAAGTTGCAAAAATAGAAAACTGGCAAAAAAAAAAAAAAATGAATAAATAAATAAGTTTCTGAATATTTTCTATAGTTTTTCAGATTGTCTAAAAATTCAACTTGTCCCGTCAGAAAAAACATTCTCTAGAGGCAAGTAAAATAATGAATCGCCCAACTCTAGAGTAGAAATTAAGGGTTTAACATAAAAACAATTAAAAATTTATATACACAGTCAAACATGTTGTATGACAAGGAAATTTGTGAAAATGTAGCTTGTGTTTTCCAGAAAATTACTTTAAAACTAAATAAACACTCCTTGAGTATTTTAAATTCTTTTAATATTCTAATAATGTGCATAGAAACAAGACGATCTAGTTAAATAAAATATTTGTAGATGTCATGTTTAAAATAAAAATCTCACAAGGAGAAAAGCATTTAATATCCTAAGGGGAATATATATATATATACGATCTGTTATATTACAGAATTCTTACCAGTTTGAAAACATTTATTATAAATTCTTGAGGCATGAATTGATATCCACCACCTTCACGCAGTTCATGATTTCGAAGCAATTTAAACTCTTTATTACCTCCTATTTCATGTCTATAAGTGCAACCATATGCGCTACAACTCATCATCATTTTGTAAAATAGTAGGATAAGCCAAAAAAATAATTATATAAATAATAAAGCCGAAAAATAATAATAAACAGATGCAAAATACATAGAAAACAATGGTGAAGCACGCAAATGTTTTGCCAACCGTAAGTTGAGTTGTACTTTTTTATGTCTTCGTGACGTCACATGCACATTATCTATTAGATAATGTGCATGTTGGTAAACAAATGAGCTTGTGTCTAGACAACTCAACTTGTGGTTGGCAGAAACGAGGCATTTAAACGCGTGTTTATATGTGAAACTCCATAGCAATCTATCATATGTATTGAAAAACAAATGAATTTTTATCTGTATATGCACAGAACTTACGTTCTGTTGCGAAACAAGATTATTTAGAGATACTGGGGTTTATTAGGAATAATAATAGACAATATACTAGATGATCCATGTGTTATTTCCAACTGGAAAGCAGATATGGCTCTTTGGCCATAGGTTTCATTTTATTTAACGAATAACTATTTTTTTAAATTCCATGAGAAGAATACAAGAACTCAAGAAATGTTTCTGCTTGTTGTAGCGGGTAAGAAAAATGTTTTAGGTTTTATAATTATATCAGAAAGCCACCGTTTTATTTATATATCTTATTTTTTTCAACCTGTACGTCTAGTAAGATGCTTGAACTAATCTGAAAATGTTTACGAATTTCGTTATATTGAGATTAAAATGACATTTATGACTGCTTATTTCCTGATACACTTTTAAAATCATTCTAATGCATGAAATTGGCAAGTTTCCTTACAAATATATACTAATGAAACCTCAATTTTTAATAAAACAGGCGATTTTTCAGAAAGCATCTTCAAAGTTGGCGTTTTTTCTTTTTGCAAACTTGCACTTTGTTAAATAAATATTCGCCTAACTAAGTCCCTTTTTATTCTTTTAATAATTTATTTACTTCCTTATACAATTATGTTTCTTCATGTTTGTTGAATATAGATAAGATATTTAACTTTAATTTTTCTATAATTTTTAATCAATACATTACTTTACATTATTTATTTAATAACTCATATATTAGCATGTTTTTTTTTAACCCCCGGTACGATATGCTATTTCTTTCTCCCAGCTTATTTTGTGTGCAAAAAATAACGTTACCTTACAGAACCCAGCAATAAACAAAGCAGATGTATCATTGTACAATTAAATACTCTATAGCATTTTTTTTTAAATTTCTAAGCATCGCACATTTTCAATTTTTATACCGTCGTAGTGGAAAAAACAATACTTTTAATTGCAATTTGTTTGAAAAATATATCTTCATTGATTTTTGAAATATTAATTTTTTTTTTTTGTAGTTTTTAGCACCATTTGTTTAATTTTGGCAACTCAAGTACTCCATTTATGTAGAAAATAAAGGGAAAATAGTTGAAAAATAGCAATTAGGTATCTTTTTGTTGCCATTTTCTCATAACAAGCGAAAGAAAATGTAATTAAAATACGTGCTATTTTGAAAAAATATAAACAAATAATTTCTATTAAAACATGGAGCTATTATAAACTAGGGTAGATGCACCAGTTTTGGCCACTGTACCAGTTTTGGCCACATTGGATCAATTTGTCCCATATTTAGCCTGCGAATTCATGCTAACAAATAATATGCATTCTTACACTTTAAGCAAACTCTCTTTTATCATTTACAATATCATTTGTTTATTTTTTGCTAAAATGTGACTTGCAAAAAAAATAAATGTGTGAAACTGTAGTGTGTGCTTACATTTATTAAGATTTTTGCTTAGCAGACAAGTTTTCTGAATCTTTCAACATTAGGCACTTATAGGGTTCTATTTGTTCTGAAACAAATTTCTATTAGGTTTTATGAGGTAAGCTTTCTCTCTACTGCAATTTTACATTTAAATTACTTATTTTAACAGTTTAATGGGGGGTGGCCAAAACTGGTGCATTAAATTTGCTATACGTACCAGTTATGGCCATGGGGGTGGCCAAAAAGGGTACAACATATGTTCCACTTTTGGCCACATGATTCATTATCATTATAGAGGGAATTTTAGCCATTTAATAAATTTAAGAACATCTGGATAAATCAAAATCAATTTAGTTTTGTTTTATATAGTAATGGCTTCAATAATAATAATAATAATAATAAAAGCAAGGCTAATGGCGGTTCTATAAAAGAGATTTTGTTATTCTCTGTCCAATAGATAATTCACTTTAGAAAGAAGGACATTGTGCTAGTCACTAAAGAAAATATAGTATTGTGTTTATTTTTGATAAAGCAAAAGGGGAGGTGATATGTAATTTGTAGATATGATAAATAAACTAAAACATAAATTTCGAAAGATTTTACAACTTATAAATTAAAACGTTCAATAAAATTATAGCATGATTTAATTGCTTGTATTTTTCCTAAAGAAATGAAGACGTTCCATAATTTTTGAAATATTTCAGGCACACGGATTTAGAAATACTAAATATTGTGAAAATCTTTACTAGAGACATCTAAATACAACTAAGAATGTATTTCACATTATTTAAAAAGAAGAGGATTCATTTTTTAACAAGTTTAAAAGAGATTCTGTGCTCTTAAAAAATGGCCTAGTGGGAACACTGCTCTAAGATAAGAAGTAAAATTAAGGCCATTCAAAATGTAATGCCAGCACTACAAGCTAGCAAAGTTTTGGAGTAACCCGTTCTTGCCTTACATCAGAAGTTTGTAGGATGGACACCACTTTCCTCTAATAATGTTAAATCTCAAGTAGTAGATCTATGTACTAGGAATTGAAGTTAAAAATCAATTAGAAAAGTGGATTTTAGATATTGTCAGAATACTATTTCCTATAAAAATGGAACAACTTTTAAGATTCTGTCCAGAAAATTGTAGCCGGTAAGATAGAAACTCCATTTCAAGATGGAAGACCAGGCATGAAATGGTATGATTCGCTTCTGAAATCACACCCTAAAATAACTTGCAAAGAAGCAGGGTACATAAATAAGGCATAAGCTAATATAAATCAAAAGATAATTTCAAGAAGTATAACATTTTTGATGAAAATCAACCCAAAATCAGAAAATGCTTTCAAGAAATATAACACTTTGATGAAGATTCAAGTGTTCTAAACAAGCCACAATCCATGAATAATTATAAAACTGATTAAATAGTTAGTCTTTATGTCCTATAGGCACTGTTGTCCCGTTTATTAATTAAATTTAAATATATTTTTTGTTTTTTAATTGAAACTTTCAGTTAGAATCAAAATAAGTATATTTTACTTGATATTTTTATCAATTCATAAAGAAATTTGCAAAATTCTCTTAATACAGCAAACAAATATATGTGTGGTAAAATAGATGTTGCATAAAAATGCTTTATTTTTACTTATTATCAATTAAAATGTTTGTTAAACTACATGATATTGGAGTGGCCAAAACTGGTGCATAGAGATGGCCAAAACTGGTGTAGGGGTGGCCAAAACTGGTACAAATTGGAATAAATTACTTGATGAGTTATTACTCACAATCTAAAATATTCTGTAGAAAATCATTATAGCTAACAGAAAGACAATTAAATTTACTAAAGAATGATGTTATTATGATTTAATATGCTTAAATCGGTCAAGAACTGTAAAATTTCTATTTCGAATTTTCTCTAAAAGTGGCCAAAACTGGTGCATCTACCCTATATTTAATTTTAAGTTATCTATATTAATTTTACAAACAAATGAAGGCCTGTGAATCATTAGATAGCCGTTTTTTGTCAAGTTTCTTTAATCACGGCATCTTTTTGCTGCATTTGTGTATTATTTTGTGATAGTGACATCCTATACATACTTTACTGTAGATGTTTAAGAGTGGATCGTAAATGTGGAATTCTTAAGCGGATGCAAATGACGTCATTTTATATAAAATAAAAGTGTTGTGCTTTAAGTCTTAAAATTGAAATATGTTTTGTAACTATTTATATATACATATATTTTCTTTTCATCGGGGGCGACACTAAATTCTGAAAAAGCAGAATTCCTGTTTTCTAGTTTTTTTTTTTTTTTTTTTGGCTTCTCTCATTGGTTAACTTAAAGAATGTAGTACAGAGATTAAAAGTAAATATATTCTCAGAATAAATGACATATTTTCTTTGTAATTTGTTATTAATCTCACCCATTTTTAAATACTAAATGGTACTTTTCGATTAGCCGGGCACCAGTGTTATACAGTAGAAGATCTTTATAACGCAATTCTCCATATAACGCACAACTTCTCAGGTGTAAACAATGACTTTTGCAGTTAAAAAGCACCTGCATTTTCACATTGTAGAATATTGCTACTCTCTAGAGGACTAAATTTGATACATTAGTTCAACTTTATCTTCTAATTTAAGACCTTTTTACTGAAAAAAAATGCTATTATTACAATACACATTTTTGAAAATGTCTAATATAAGGGATTGTTGTGTCAGTTATATTTGGATCATGTTTATAAAGTAAATTTTTCAATGCCTGACCTATATTATGCAAAAATTTATAATTTGGATAACTCTTGGTAACAAGGAATGCAGTATAAAGATATTCTAATGTATTTTGATATGTTTCAGACATATTTGGCCATGTTTACAAGGTGAATTTAATGATGTGATCCATATAACGCAAAATTCTATATAACGCACAACCTTGCATTTTTAGGTTTGCGTTATAAAGATCTTCTACTGTATATACATATATATGTCTATATACATGTGCCATAAATTATGGTATATACAATTTTGTATCGAGCAACAATCTTCATTTGGCACTTTCTTCGCCTTTCATTCTGGCAGCCGGGTCCCTCTCCCAGTTATGGCACTGAAGATGAAGAATCTACCATGTATCCATTCATTAAAAATTGTGCTCTATAAGAGCTGTAATATCTTACTTATGTTTTTGGATTAACATTTTTTTTTTCTTTGGTTCCATTTTTTTTTTTTTTTTTTTGTGGACTATGGCTACTGGCGATACCACATTAAAAAAAACGCACCTGTGTGCCCTACCTCAAACATTTAAGACCAAGCCTTAATAAACATTATTGAATAGTTTTCTGGTCTTAATGTAAGGTGGTGTGGAAAAGGGCACTTAGATTTTCTTTATTAATTTCAGTTGTAGGCACCTATATACTACATATTTCTTGTTTTGATTTTGTTCTATAAATTTGCACTTTGATAATTTTTATTTCTTTCTCTTCTGTAATTGTATCTAACAAAAGAAAAACTTGGAATATTCAATTCAGAAAGTAGAGAATGTGTACGCCCCAGATAAGCTTTCATTACTACAGGGGAGTTGTCACTGGAGGAAGGCGTGACAGACAAATCTATTTCAGGACATAATAACTGAAGATGAAAGACAGTATGTGCTTAACACTATTTCTACCAGTATCAAATGACACCTTATAAAAGTTTTCGATTTACAATTTTCCATTTGTAATTTTTAGTTTGAAACAATTACAAATCATTTTCAATATTGAAGACTTTTTTATGCTTATTACAGTAAAAAACTGCAAGCAAAATAATCATGAATCCAAATTTTAAAAAGGTGTTACTTGACACTGGTAGAAATAGTGTTAAGCATCAATAAAGGCAATAACTCAGTGGGACAGTCTTGTGCACAGTGGCATTTCAGCCGTCCATTAGATTGTGCTTCTAAGAAAGTATTGCCTATGTAAGTAAAACTTTTTAAATAATCTGTCAAGTGTGAGTATTACTTGTGCACGGAAGGTTCTGTAAATATATTAATTGATCTTGTTCAAAGTTTAAACTTGGCACTGTGCTAAGTGCGCTTCAAAAGAAAGTTGCTATGCCGCCTTGGTCTGTGCTGCTTTTTTTCCAGATAGGTGTTTAATTAACCTTTAAAGACCCAGGTGGCATATTGAGAGTGGCACTCAATGCAAACTGGTCATGAATCCCAAAGTAATTATGCTATTAATTCTAATTAAATTAGGATACTTTTCGGTTAGCCGGGTGCCAGTGTTATATACACACATACATATATATATATATTTGTATAGATAACACTGGTGCCCGGCTAACCAAAAAGTACCTACATTAGTTTATTTTTAACAATTTGACGTTTATTACTCTTATATTGCTACTGGGCATTGCATTACACAAATATATCATTTTAAAATGTTATCTAGGTTTTAAAAGCTGATGTCGCATAGAGTACGCCATCCGTGTTTTTATAACCCAGGGTTCGTAAATATCGTGATATTTTCGAAAATATCAAAAATATCCGATATTTTGATGTATCCGATATTTTCAAAATTGTCAGCTTACTGCTGATTCTAAAGATTTTTAGATTTAATATAAATTTGAATCTAAAACATATTACATTTAGCATGAAAACATAATAAAACAATATTCTAACTATCTTTTTTTATTTTTTCTTGCAAAATTTATGATCAAATAATTGAAAACATAAACAATCTTCTGTAAAAGTTGCTTTTTCACTCATCAAAACACAGAATGCAGGATTCAGTTTAAAAAATAAATAAAAATACACAACAAATTCTGAAATACAAAATAAAGTTTCTTTTATTTTTTCTATTGAAGAATTTGAACATGAATGTAAGTTTGTCTGCTTTTTCATTCCCTAACCTACTGTACAATTTAGACTGAAGTAAATAAAAACTTTTCGATTAGGCGGGTGCCAGTGTTATATTTCCATATTTATAAAAATACATATATGTAAATATGCATATATATATATATATATATACATATATTTTATATATATATATACACACATACATATATAACACTGGCACCCAGGTAACCGAAATGTACCCAAAAAGAATTAAGACAGGGTAGGGAGGTATTTTTCAAAGACAGTTGTGGTAATGAGAAAGCTGCAGGTACAGTCCAAAACTAGTTTTTGGAGTGCAGAGAATATTTTGTAAGCTATTCTTTTTAGTTATTATTTACGGATGGGCTAATTTTTAATAACAGTTGAATTCATTTGCACTTCTTTTGACTGAAAATAAATATCAGATGTATGAAAATATCAAGAAATACGACATTTAAAAAATAAATATTAAATGTATGAAAATAAAAATATCAAAAACCTTGATATTTTGAAAATAAATATGATACAGTAGACTCCCTCAAATCCGCACAGCTTGGGACCAGAGGTGCGGATTTTAGAATTTTGTGGATTTCTGGTCATTGATTTGTTTACATTTTTGAAACATTAATTTGATTGGTAGTTAAGCAAGGGAAATTATAATGAATGCTTTCAATAAAGTTAAACATTAAAGTAAGTAAAATATAAAAATAATTTATTAGTTTAAAAGTAAGTAATTATTAAAATAATTATGTAAAATAAAAATTTAGAAAATTATTAAATTATTACCGATGAAATCGATTCAATTCGATTCCAAAAGCCCTATGCTGCCATCTGGTGGTAAAGCGATCGTAAGATCGATACGTCATTATTTTTTCACATTTTAGTAACTTTTTTCATTGTTATTTAGAGCCTTGAATGCTTTTCTTATACTGTTTTGTATGTTTAGAAATAAATTTGTCTATAATTAAAAAAAAAAAAAATTCTGCGAACAATAATTTTAAAATGGTGTTCCGGTTCGTGGATTTTTCCATTTTGAACCCTGGAATTTTTGATATAGATATGCTTATTTATATCAAAATCAAAAGTAATGTAAATTTATTTAGTAATAAATCAGCTGTAATAGCCAAAAGAGAATGATTAGCAAAAAATTTAGTAAAAAAAACATTGCAGTAGTCACTGATTTTGGCCCCATCTTGAATTTAGTTCCTGCAATTTAACTGTAGATTTTATTGTTTACATCTGAAAAAATATGCAGATTTTACGGAGTCTACTGTATGTATCCATTGCCTATTTGCACGCTTTTTGTCTCAACATGTAACAGAAACGCCTTCACTAACAGGTGTTTCTGTTACATGTTGAGACAAAAAGCGTGCAAATAGACGTTCGTCTGATATTAGTCTTAAAGCTTAATATCTTGGCTAATTACTAACAATTTTTTTCGAAACTCATTATCAGCAATCCTTTTATACTTCTATGATGATATGTACCTCAAGTGCCCCTCAACTCCCTTGTTGAGCAAAGTGAAATTTGTGTGTAATGGTAAAATGAGATTTTCTCAAACTATGTGAGCTAAGGTAATTGCTACAGTTCTCCTGCTAGTTTAAATAAATTTTTACTACCACTAATTTTTTCGTAATTTTAGTTTCAGTAGATTCGGAAATAGAGGAAAAGGGGACATATTTTTGCATTACATTTTCAATCTATAACTATGACTAAAGGGTCAATAGCCATTATTACTTCAGCCAAATTCGAACTTTCCATGTTACATAGTTGACAAGACAAAGAGCTTTGAGAGACAGAAACACAAGTGAACACACTTAAAATATTCTTGTGTATTTCTTTTTTAGACTTTTGAAGAGTAAAATTTATATTTCTTGTCTAAAACCGCAATTCTAAAAAATTGCTAATGCATTTATTTAGACATTAGCATGAAATAAAAATTATACTTGGTGCAGGTTTATTTAAGTTCATTCAAATCTGTGTAATAAATTATCTATTATATATATATAATCCAAACGGAAATTTCGTTCCGAACGCCGAGATTTCGAGTTCTTCCGCATGGATTTTTACGGAACTTATACCGTTAGATAGGTATCGTTCCAGGGGAGGTTTTAAGCTATACCACATCATTCTAGCTAGATTAGTTATAGAATTATTACGGAAAATTATATTATTTTGGACTTTGTTACTTCATATTTCCTTAAATATCTGGGCTCCTATTGGTCGTAGAGCTTAGATCTCGCGCCAAAAGTAGCTCCGAAGCACCGAAGCAAACTTTTCCCCGCGATTATTTTGGCGTCTTCCGATTTCCTCTAACTCTATTAGGGGCCCGTGTAGAGCCCCTTTAATATATTTTTCGTAGTAATTTCAGCAATTATCTTAAATTATTGGTTAAGACCGCCACCCTCCCGATTCATATATCTACGGAAAGGTTGCATGAAGGAGTTTCGTTCATATACACTTTCGTTAAGAATAGAGTGCGCTCCCTGGTGGTGGAATGTGGAACTAACATAACGCGATATTGTTAAAATTAGGAAATCTAACAATGCGATCTGTTTTAAACTTTGAGATAGTTCATAACACATAATCTATTATCTATTCTATTATATATATATATAAAATCTATTATCTATTCTATTATCTATTATATATTTAAAATCCAAACGGAAATTTCGTTCCGAACGCCTAGATTTCGAGTTCTACTGCATGGATTTTTACGGAACCTATACCGTTAGATAGGTATTGTTTCAGGGAAGATTTTAAGCTATAACACATTATTCTACCTATATTAGTTTTAGAATTATGACGGAAAATTCTGTTATTTTGGGCGATAAGGTTACCATTTTATTTCTTGGCGAAATTCATCGTTGATAAAAAAAATTGAAACGGCTATTAAACCTCGAAAAATAAAAGAAAAACTGTTACTAATTTTATTTAAATGAAAAAAAAGAAGAAGAAAATCCGTTTTAATGAGTGATAATATTAAAAAACGGAAACATTTAATCAAAACCTGAAAGAAATATTTGTAATGCTTAAAAATTAATTTAATAAGAAATATTACACTCGATACGCAATATTTGGCTCTTTATCGCTTGCGTTAGATATGGAAACGAATCTGAAAATTTGATTAGATGAAATTTTAACGACATTTTCTTTCTGTTCTGTTCTTTTCCCTTTTTTTTATATCTAATTGTCCCATCACGTGACTTATAGAAGAAACAAGCAGATGTAATTGTGAGTCACATGTGTAATTACTATTTGTTTCTTTACAATTTTTTATTTTTCTTTTGTCGCCAAACAATGTGATTTTAAGCCAAAAATGCATAAGCGTGACATTAGTTTGAGGATGTTCTCACAAATGGTGTTTTTTTTAGGTGAAAGAGATCATTTTTTGAGTACATTTTCATATTCAATTGTAACTTATATAGATATCAGTTAATATTTTAAAAATGGAATCGAATACTTAAATTTCAGTGTGAATTTCTGCCACACATACATATTGTAAAATAATTTCATACTTTTTAAAATGTTTTTCGCCGTAATTCCGAAAGCATGTGATATTTATAAACTCGAACTCAGATCAACGAATATTACCCATTATATTTAAGCAAATATTATCTATTTTCTCAAGTCATTTCGCCTATTTCATTTATAGGAAAATTCACAGATTCGAAATCTAGGAAATAAAGCTAATTTTTAAGGGAATTTATGTTTTAATACGTTATTACTATGGAAAAATTCAACATTTTGAAAAAAAAAATTAATAGTCTTTTGTAATTCGTCATTTCTTCTTCGTCTTTCTTCATACTTTCTCCTCTGTTATGTAATATTTCAAATGATATTGGACTAATTTTCGATCATCGATTCACCACAAAATCGCATATCTAATATAGTATATAAAATAAAGTTTTGATTAGGGGACTAATTAACGCACAGCGCAAACTACTGAACCTAAAATCTTGAAAATCGTGGTAAAAATACTTCTTATGACATAATCTTCTGCTAAGAAAGGATTTTCTAAAGTGTCACCCCTAATGGTTTTTGCACGGGGAGGGGAAAAAAATCGAATATCAAAATTATGCGTCAAATGATAGCATATTTTAATGTAGTTTTGTATGCTGAATCGAATGCTACCAAATAAATTTTTATAAGTCCAACAGTTCATGACACATTTCATATTTTTCTAATTTGGCGGTGTCTTTGGCATCTAAACCTCAAAATATCTATCGTTATATCCGTTACTCTAGCAACGGAAAAAATTCAAATCAACCCTTTTGGCTAAAAAATAAAAACGGCTCTATGAGTTTGAAATAAAAATGCAAGCATTTTAATTTTTTTAAAAAAATAGTGATTTTATGTAAAATAAAAGGGAAAAAATTACTGAGAATTTAGCGTTATAAAACAAAAATGGAAAAGGTACTACTTAGATATTCCGTCGACCAAAAATCTATCGTCAAACTATAAGATTAAATGCCAATAATGGTTGATCGTAAATATCAAATTCACTTGAATTTAAACAAACTACACGTGTTTACGTCATCAAGTGGTTTTAATTTCGACGTTTTATTTGTATTTTTATTAATGGTATACTAATTTATTTGTTATTTCGTTATTTAAGATAAAGATTATGTCAATTTATATAATTTGGCGAATGGTTTGGCGATTTATATAATTTGGCGAAATTGGTCGACGGGATAACAAGTAGTACCAATGAAAATATTTAAGTATGAAAGCAATGTTTGTTGTAACGACTTAAAAATTATTTTCATATATATAAACTCGGTTTAGGGCGTCAGATGCCGTCATCCGAAGAATCTACAAGAGTCTTTTTCCATTTTTTCCGGTCATATGTTCCTCAATGAAAGAAATTGGAATTGGAATAATATTGTGCGATTTATAAATTGCTCCTCGATAAGAAGAAAAAATGGGTACATTTATAACAACCGTGCGCACATCTCGCTGATAGCATTTTCAAAATTCCCAGTAGCAGTAGTTACATTTTGCGTATGTAAATTAAAAATATTTTTTTGCTTTTAATTATGGCATTATTTCCTGTTATTGTTTATCTTTTCAGTTTTTTAAATGAAATTAGTATAAGGCATGCATTTTAAATGAAATGAGTGAAATGTTTGTGTTTTAAATGAAAATAATAAAATAAGAATATGCTATGAAAACAATCTTTATTGATTTACTACCTGCGCCCGGCTGACATAAAAGTATCACAAAAGCCACATATTCACTTTTCTTTGAGTAGTTGCTCATGAGAATTCAAGTTAACCTTCCGTAATTGGATACTTCACATATTGATGTATTAGCTTTAATGTTGAAAGCATCGTTTTTGTTTGAAGCGAAAACTTTACTATGAATTCTATTACACAAAATCGCATCATCATCATCTACTATATATTTACGACGGAAATTTGTATTTCATTCCGATTGTTTATAATACTTTCGTAGGATATACCACAATTAGTTAGGTAATAATTTTGGAAAGGTTTTAGCGTATACATATTGTTCAAGGGTACTTAGTTATAGAGCAACAGTAAAAGTTCAAAAATTAAGTGAACCTGATTACGAAAGTTTAGCCTTTTTAAAAAAATCTACAGAACATATTTTGTTACAAGTGGCCCTGTTGCATGACTTTTAGGAATGGTGTTAGTATATACGATTTCATTATATGTTGATTAGTTACATAGGTATTAATTCCTGTTGTCATAACGGTCTCATTACCCGACCATAAGTGCGCTGTTTATAATCAACTAAAACAATTACTTCTTAATTGCTAAATTTTGTCCAACGCTTAAGATAACATTATATCGCAATGGCGTTCGCATCGTTTTCAGTAATGTGCAAGGTCAAGCTGAAGATCCATATTGTTTAAAATACAAGTTCAAATTCACCATTTAGTTTAATCCAAGGTTCATTTGGAAATATTGACCAGCGCAGCGGGCATAGCCTGCTAGTACATATATATTTTTTCTATTTGCAAATTAAGTTAAACACATTGTTACTATCTAAATTATAAAGCATGTCTGTGAGTAATGCTGATACATATCAACAGTGGTAACAATTTAAGCAATTCATTTCTCCTTTTCTTTTAACAAATGGTACTTTTCGATTAGCCAGGTGCCAGTGTTATACATACATATGTGTGTAAATGTACAATATATGTATATATAACACTGGTGCCCGGCTAACCAAAAGTACCAAGATAATCATGACATATTTTCACTTTAACATCATCAAATAAGGTAAAAAATGAAATAAGTTATTTGAAAATTGTATTTCAATTTACTGATTTTTAAAGCACAATTCTTTTAAAAATCAATCTCCATCATATGCAGCTAGATTAACTCATTTGGACTTTTCCATACCAATAGAAGAAAATTTCAGTTATCAAGATTTTGTATATTACATCTAAAAAATCTTAAATTTGTGAATTAAACTTTCACAACTAATTCTGAAGCACAAACTACTGATGTTTTAAATAATTTTTTACAAATTATTAAACCCAAAATATTTATTTCATGGTTAGTAATTGCTTGATATCTCTATATTTAATAATGAGTTATTTTTTATATGCTAAACATTTTGTAAATACGGTAGAACCTCTTTTAAGCGAAATCCATTTTGAAAACTTTTTTTTTTACTAATCACATTCCTTGTGTGCAAAATCCATTTTGAAAACTTTTTTTTTTTAACTATCATATTCTTTGTGTGCAAGCGGTCCTTTCTGAACTACGAGCAGACTTAGATAAAATGTAAAACTGTCTGCGAACTCTAATAATTTCTTAAATGTTTTCTGCAAAAAAACGCCGTGCCCCTCCCGAGTTCTATATCGCCGCTAACAGCAAAAATGAACAGTTATATGAGAGTGGAGTGCCACTAAGTGACACCACTAAAAGAAAAATATTATCCCCGCTCCATTTACAAGCATTATTAAAATCCAGTCAAGAAATGTACTATTGAATGGTATGCTTAATACAGACAACTAATGAATGAAAGAAAAGCTAATGAAAATGAAAAATATATATATTTATTAAAATGTGAAATATTTTAATCATTAACTGATATAAAGATATCAATTTATGATTGCTCAACAAAACTTATTTTATTAATCTATAAAATAACTGAAATACGAATAAATGAATGTTAAAATAAAAAGGTTATTAGTCCATGAATGGAAGAGATGAACTCTTACTCATCAGTTTATCTACTGTTTTTGAGGCAAACCATTCCTTAATATTGTGACTCTTTTTTAAAAATTTTAAAAACTTTTTTTCCTCCAGTTGAAAAATAATCTGCAGATCTTCTCAAGAGTCTGCGACGTGCATCTTACCAATTCTCTGCCCACGGTCTTAATAATTTTTTTAGAAAGAAATTTATAAAATAAACAGACCTGCCAACCTTTGAAAATGAGAAATCGTAGCACATAAAATTAAAACTAATCTGGAGGTTGGTTGGTTGGTTTTTTGTGTTTCACAGCCATCTTTTGACATTCGTAAAATGAATAAGGTTTCAGTCTTTCAACTCAATATAGTAAATTTTTTCCTCTGAAAATTTTTATACAATATTTAAAGTTTCTTCTCGTTTTGCAGCATTTTTTTTTTTACATTTGTAAAAGGAGCCTGGTTCCAATTTTTTTTAGCCCAGTGCAGTAAATTTTGACGAAATTCTCGAATTTTTTTCCCGCGATCATTTCAGGATATTCACAATTCTTTTCCCACAATCGTAATTCACATTTTTCTATCTCGATTCTTTGTTGAAATCTGCACTTTTTGCCATGAGCTTTTGACGAAATTCGCATTTTTCACCGCATTCCTTTGACAAATTTGCGTTTTTTTACCACGCAAAAATGGAATGCTTAATAATAATTCGTAAAGTGAAATGTTTAATAATAAATTGTACAATGGAGGTACAATGTTTAAGGATGATAAATATTTAATAAATTAAAATACTTGCTCTCTTAGACTTATTTAAAAATAACAGGGCTGCCACAGTCAACTATTTTTTTCTAAATTTTGCTTAGGTTCTTTTAATCATTATTTCTAAACAATAATAATATACAATTATTTTTAAATAATAGTAGAAGGAAAAAAAAACAGTTGCCAATGGCAGCCCAGTATTAGCTGAAATAAAAATGGTCACATACACAATAAGAAAGCAACACAATTCAGTTGGTTTGCGGTTTGCCGCTCCATTTATTGAAAAGTACAAATTATGTACATTAAAAATATGCAAGACTATTATTTAATAAACATAATCACATTTTGCATACAAAGTTTTCCTCAGACAGTTTTGGGAGGCTGCTGAACACTGTCTGCTTTTTGGTTTAAAACATAATCACATTACACATCAAAACTACAATAAATAAAAGTTGTGTAAATTTATGGAACAAAATCAAAACAAGAAATAATATGCCTACTAAAATGAGTAAAGAAAATCTTCTAAGTGCCCTTTTCCACACCACCTTAAATTAAGACCAGAAAACTATTCATTGATGTTTATTAAAGGTCTTAAATGTTTGAGGTAGGGCACACAGGTGCGTTTTTTTTTACGTGGTATCGCCGGTAGCCATAATCCACAAATGAAAAAATAAATAAACTTCTGGAACCTTGAAAAAGAAAAAAAAGTTTACACAACAACATCAAAACTTGGTTTTAATATTAAAAGACATCTTTGAATTTAAAACTTTGTTTTCTGTCTTTCATTTTTATTCATTGGCAATACCGAAAATTGCTTTGTCTGCTAAATTGCCACAGTATTTTTCTTTCACCTGCCTTAGGGTTTGATGATCTCTTCAAATATTTTTTAATAACTCTGATTCTTGGCCTCTCATTGAACTTTTTTTTTTTTTTGACATAATTGAAAGATATTCCTCATTCTTCTTCATCAAATTTACTCTAGTTAGTTCGGTATTTCCAAGGTCATTGGATGTCTCCATTACTAATATATTGGAGCAGAGATGTTCACAGGCATTTTGCAACCATTCTATTCTTTATAGTTCCAATGATTACCAGTACAGATTTCATATATTACATTGGTTTGTTTCAAATAACAAATTTTTTCTGACGCCAATCTGGCAAAAACTTCGTTTCCAAATACCAGTTACATATATATTTTTTAATTCTTTTAAAAAGGAAATAACAATAAATAAATAAAAGTTTATTTAATAACTATAGAACAAAACAATTTATATAATTAAAGTAAATAAACAACGGTACTTCTTAGTTATCCCGTGGACCAAATTACTGTCGTCAAACTGTAAGATTAAATGCCAATAATGGCCAATAAAACCATTAATTCGACGTTTTATTTGTATTTTTATTAATGTTTTACTAATTTATTTGTTCTTTCGTTATTTAAAATAAAAATTATGTCAATGGGTATAATTTGGCAATATATATAATTTGGCGAAATGGGTCGACGGGATAACTAAGTACCTAAACAACAATAGCCGGGTTACCATATCATGCAAAATACATCAGGCAATTATGACGAGATTTAAGTACCCTAGTGAGTATAGGACATCCATGCCAGATTACCACACTATATAATTCATTATGGTTACATATGTAATGTATTCATTAAATTTCATATTGTTCATTACTTCTTTACAATATGAGAGGCAGGAGTTTGATTGGAAATTTTCAAGAAAATCTTACTAGCCTGATTTTTTTTTTTTTTTGAATAAAAATCTGCAAAATGCAACATACAGTTAAAAATTGTTACAAAAAAACATGCAATTGGAAAAATAGTTAATTATTATGTCTGAAATGCATATTCTTATTTTTTTCTTTAAAATTAAGAATATAGTATATACAAAATAGGAAAATTTGGTTATAGGATAGAACTTAGTAGTACCATGTTTACATTTCAATAATCTGAAAAGTTGCAAAAATAGAAAACTGGCAAAAAAAAAAAAATGAATAAATAAATAAGTTTCTGAATATTTTCTATAGTTTTTCAGATTGTCTAAAAATTCAACTTGTCCCGTCAGAAAAAACATTCTCTAGAGGCAAGTAAAATAATGAATCGCCCAACTCTAGAGTAGAAATTAAGGGTTTAACATAAAAACAATTAAAAATTTATATACACAGTCAAACATGTTGTATGACAAGGAAATTTGTGAAAATGTAGCTTGTGTTTTCCAGAAAATTACTTTAAAACTAAATAAACACTCCTTGAGTATTTTAAATTCTTTTAATATTCTAATAATGTGCATAGAAACAAGACGATCTAGTTAAATAAAATATTTGTAGATGTCATGTTTAAAATAAAAATCTCACAAGGAGAAAAGCATTTAATATCCTAAGGGGAATATATATATATATACGATCTGTTATATTACAGAATTCTTACCAGTTTGAAAACATTTATTATAAATTCTTGAGGCATGAATTGATATCCACCACCTTCACGCAGTTCATGATTTCGAAGCAATTTAAACTCTTTATTACCTCCTATTTCATGTCTATAAGTGCAACCATATGCGCTACAACTCATCATCATTTTGTAAAATAGTAGGATAAGCCAAAAAAATAATTATATAAATAATAAAGCCGAAAAATAATAATAAACAGATGCAAAATACATAGAAAACAATGGTGAAGCACGCAAATGTTTTGCCAACCGTAAGTTGAGTTGTACTTTTTTATGTCTTCGTGACGTCACATGCACATTATCTATTTCCGAAACGGACGTCTGACTTGGCGTCTTATCGCGTAAGGTGGCGAGTGAATTTAGTTATGCTGCTCTAATAGTATAATAGTTTACCCACACAGCACACTTACATCTCTGAAACGTCGCAGGTGCGTCGCACTGCGACATTGCGATGTCGCACTGATCGTCTCACAGATGTTCTGGCAACCGCAAAATGTCCGTGACCAGCGACGTCGCGTTGTAACGTCTATAGTACATCGCACTGCAACATCTATGCGACGTCGCACTGTAGCATCTACGAGATAGCTCATTGTGACATCTATGTGACGTTGCGTTGCAACGTCTTCAGTGCATCGCACAACACATCTATGAGATATCATATCACATTGTGACAACTATGCGATCTTTCTCTGCTAGTACTGTTCTGTAATGAGTGGATTATAGTAAGAAAACCTAGATGCCAATTGTCTCCACTACATCTGAATAGCAATATTCACCTAATTTGATAAATTTCTGTCATTAAATAAGGCAAATATTACTATTCGGAAACACTGGTGATAATTGGCCTGCTGACATGCAGGTTCACCCTATGACATTTCTGTTACTATTATTTTGCTTTAATTAAAACAAATTATCGTTCACGTCCCCACTTACAAGTGGGGGCCTAATCTGTGGCTGCCCCAGTGTGCCCTTCAAATGCATCACAGAATAACTCAATTTCATATTTCTATTATTTTTCATTCAGGATATTTTGAATTAGAAAATAATAGAAATATAGTACTAGTGACATTTATGTAGTACATCAAAAATTTTCTTTTCGAATCTTAAATCTTCTTGTATCCTCTAATAAAATAGAAATGCAAATTTAGTATACATGATTTTTTAGCATGCATAATACACGTATAGAACTCTTAAAAAAATGCTTGTGGGACTACTTCAGTCGCGCGAAAAGACCCACTTGCTAATTCTAATCCTATGGAAGAAATTTTTAAAGATATCTTGTTTGCATTTCAATATTTTTAAATGTTTTTTTTTTTTTTTTTTTTTTTTTTTTTTGCATTGGATAGTTGAGGTCGGTTTGTACAAAGGCCGTTTTTTACTTTTTCGATTTTGTTCAAAAATTTCTTTTATGAATATGCTTGTCCTTTCGAAACCGGTTTCGAAAGTGAAAGTGTCCCGATTAAAAATACCTGAAAATAAAATAAAAAAAGTAAGACAAGGCAGATGTAGAGATCAATCTTAGCTTTCCAATGCAAAAAAAAAAAAAAAAATCTGAAATTCAGACGAGATATCTTACAAAATTTCTTTCATCGGATTAACATTAGCGAACGGGTGTTTTCACCGGACGGAGTAGCTTCTTAATGGCGTACTGTATTTTTCCTCTACTTTATCGCAAATATTTTATCCTACTCTAAATTTCTAAAAATCAGTTTTTATGGACTTGTACCACTTTATATTCCAGGTATTCAAATTATGGGAATTGTGTTTGAATACTAAAATTTTTAATAGTCACTTTAAAAAAAATATTGTATAAGTAGATTACATCGCTACTAAATAATTCATGAAGAAATTTATTACGTATAATTATATAAAAGTATCAGACAAAGAGTATGGGTTATGGTATTCAGGCAGATCATCCATATGTGTGAGCCCAGGATAACAATTCAATTGAATTAGAGGCCTTCTAAATGTGGTGACACACGATATTGGCAAACTCAAACACCAATTGTCACCACTGCTTCCGAATAACAATCTTTATCTTTTTAAAAACAGAATTTATGACAAAGATTATTGTACAGAAATAGTGGTAACAATCGAGCTACTGGCATCAAGACTCACAACCCTTGCCCTATGACACTTTAGTTGCTGTACTTTACGTAAAAAATATACTTGGTTTTAACCATTCAGGACCTCATTTAACTCAAGCTAGCTCAAGTAAATGTCAATTTTTTTTTCTCCAATTCCTAAATTTTCTTGCATTTACAGAAATACAATATTTTTTATGGTATTGGAAGTTTGTGCAATTTCTATAAAATCTGAGGCATCCAGAAAAATGTGATCTAAGGCTGAATATTTGCTGAAAAAGTACTTAATGCAGTACCATATTCTTTCTAAATATAATCCACAGTCAAAGTGGCTTTACTATCGTATTTAATTGCAAGACTCTACCATCCTAAATCTTTGTCTATTCTGAAAATCAGTTTTCATGGGCTTTTATCATCAGTATTCTGAGTAGTACTTAAATTATTAGAATAGTGTTCAAAAAGTAAAATTTATAATTGATATGATCAGTTCCAGGGTTCGTAAATATCATGGTATTTTCGAAAATATCAAAAATATCCGATATTTTCAAAATAGTTAACTAGTTTGCTGATAAATTATTTAATAGTTAAATGACAAATTATTTAATAGTTAGCTGACAATAAATATTTTCAAGCATAATATAAATTAGAAACTAAAACATATTGCACTTAACATGAAAATTTACTTAAACAATATTCTAAAAATGCATTGCTTTTCTTTTCCTTCTTTCTTTTTTCTACTTAGAACAAAATTGAAGATTACCTAACTGAAAACAGATATAATTTTATTTATGCAGTTATTAATATATATATATATATATATTATAGTATTCAGTGTCAAATATCAAGAAATCAGAAATTTTGAAAACAAAATAGTTTTTAAATTAAAGAATTTTAATATAAATGTAAGCTTGTCTTATTATTTATTTCCTAACATGTATTACCTATAGTTTATACTAAACTGAACCAATATAGGAAAAGATTATTTTCTAATGAAGCTATATAATTGATTATCTAAATTAGACAGTATATCTTTCAATGGCTGTTTTGAATTAATTATCTCGCCTAATTATTAGTTCTACATTTAAAAATAAAAGCTTCAAACATAAAACTTGGGGAAAATATTTGTTTCCTTTGGATAAAAAAGCCACTGCCAGAGCCAGAAACAAAGTTTTTTATCTGCAGAATGATACAGTTAATAACAATTGAAAATTTCATTTACACTTCTTTTAATTGAAAATGTCAAAATTATCTTGCTCAGTGATATTTTGAAAATAAATATCAAATATACAAAACATCAAATATCTTGATATTTTGAAAATAAACATCAAGTTTACGAAAATACCAAAAATCTTGATATTTTAAAAATAAATATACATCAAAATACATCAAGATATATATCCATTGATATATATCAACAAACCCTGATCAGTTTTTAAAAAATACTGTATAGGTAATATGCTACTAAATGTTTCCCGAATCTTTTCTAATACATACAGTTTGAGTCTACTCCTCCCTTACTCTCAGACAATGATGGTACACAATATTGACAAACTCACATGCTAATTACTGCCACTATTCCTGAATAGCAATCTGGATGTGATACTGCCTTTCTTTCTCCTAACATACCTTATTTAATAACAGAATTTCTTTCATTAAACAAGGAGGAGATCACTAAACAGAAATAGTGGTGAAAATTGGTCTACTGACATGCAGGCTCACCCCCCCCCCCCCTCCATCACCCTTTTGTTGCTGTATTTTGCTCTACAGTTGTTGTTTTTTTTCCTTTAGGGCTGCACTTAACTGAAGCTAGCCCAAGTAAATGTTAAATATTTTTTAGCTGATTTTTAAATTTTCTTGTATTTAATAAAATTTTGCAACGAAATCCACTTATTCTTGCACAGAAATTCAATTATTTTATTGTATTATGATTGTGATAACTTTCTTAAGAAACCTCTATGATGAGCTATACTTTTGTATAATATATTATATTAATAATATGATATATATTCATACAGTAGTATGAAACGAATTGGTGTTTATTCTATGTTTGTTTACAAAAAATATAAATTCCCTTGTAATAAATGTCTGGAGACACTTATAATTCTGCTATCTCCTCCACACAGAAATAAGTTTCAGTATGATGTCTCTCAGATTATGCAGAATTTCATCGAGCTTTTTTTTGTAGTATGAGTTTTCCTTATTATACATAGAATGACACAAAATGTATAACGCTTCCGGGGTTGAACTCATCCGTTTCCTGATAATCCAAACGCGGCCACGTTAGGCTTAAGTATTCCGATGCCGTATTTGCCGACTGCCTTATTTAATCTGTCTATCTATTTGTTGTGTAACATATTCTTCTTCAATTTTTTCTCAAACCTTCAAAAAGTATACAATTATAACGCTTTAAGATCTAATTTAAAAATAACCAGATACCAACAACAGGGTTCCGATGTATACAAGCGATTACCGTTGCCATTCATAAGCACAAATTACAAATCCAAAAACAAATGAATGACTCTTTCAGCTATTCATTAAATGCTCTTAAAATATTTTGCAAAAGCATATTAATATTTTGAAATACGTTTTTCACTTTTGTTTACATTTATTTACAGTTTGAATTCAGTATACACGGTTAAAAATATCGCGAAAAATTACCTCTGTTTTTCAAAGCTATCTATTTTCTGACCAATGAGAACACTTTGTGGTGTTCAGTGAATATAGCTATATTCGGTGATTCATTCCCGTGAATTATTTTGTACCGGATTAACGTTTCCTTTCTAAAAACAAACGTATTTCAAATTATTTAAAAGCTTTATTATGGTTTTACAAATATTTTAAGAGCAAAATCGGATGTCGACCGTATTTTTTAATGATTCGCTCAAAGAGTCATTCAACTGCTTCTGGATTTGGAATTTGTGTTGTACATGTGGCATCACGACACACGAGTGAATGTTGATTTGATTTTCAATCTTAAAACGTTGAGTAAAACATGCTTTCTTTTCCACTATTCGCAAAAGTTACATTTTTAGACAGATTATTCAGAATAAATTAATATTTATAAGAGATTACATTCAATTATCTAATATTCAGCTGCGATAACTTGAGTTAAAATTAGATTGGTAGCTTTATCTATCCCTATATGAAAGTAAACAAACAATTAATTCATTCGTCTTGAACTTTTAAAATATTAAAACAAACGTTTATATGCTCTGTTGCGCCATCTGTCGGTAGTTAAAAAAAAGAAATTTTCTTTTTAAAATGTTTTTTGAATTCTGAAGACATTGGGGGGAAAAATGAATATTTCTTATAAAATGAAATTAGAATATCAGAAATATGTAATGCCGTGTATTACATATATATATATATGTATATATATCAATGCATTATTATAATAAATAAAATTTTGTATTTTGTAGGGAAAATAAATTTGTAATTTAATAACAGAATTTGGGAAAATAAATTGTTAATGTAATTAACAGTTGCGATTTACTTATGTGATAAAAGATGATTTTTAATTATCAAAATTTATTACAGGTTTCTTTTATGCATGTTTAAAAAAAATCGGGATTTTCTCTGTTCAACTTTTTAAAATTTAAGTTATATAATTATTATTTTGGCAATTAATAAAAACAAATAAACCTTCTGTTGGAATTGTCTTTTATTTTACCACATACCATCAGATAAAATAGTTAATTGACAATATGTTTTAAAATAACATTATTAGTACTAATTTGAATGTTTTTGTGAAATATTTCTTCAAATTTTGTGAGTGAAGTTCATTTGCATACTTTATATCAGTATTTTACCAATTCATTTAATAATTTTCTTGCCAATTAAATTTCAATGAAAAGTGGGCTGTTTTTATTTTACCCCACCTGACCCTATTAATCAGACAAGACAAAATTTATTACTTCACAATTCTTTTTATAATGCAATGCTATATAATTTTTTTGAAAATGCAAACACGTCATTCTGACGGGCTATATTCTAGTTCTCTATAGGTGCAGATTTACAAAATATAAACAGGTAAAAATTTAAATATATAAAAAAATATACAATATAAACTTTACAAAGTTCACTGTTTTACTTAAATGGCTAACAAAAATAATAATAATATGCATGTTACAAGTTAAAAAATGTATAATTTATTTTAAATTTGTAAAATCTGTACATTTGTAATTTGTTAAATTGTAACATCTATATTGTTATTATTATTATTATTTATTTATTCTTTATTTTATTTTATTTTTTTTGCTGCCTTTTAAGTAAAACAGTGAGCATTTTAAAGTTCATATTGTTATTTTGTGACTGAATCAAGGTGAAATATTGCATTTCGTCTTATGATTTTATTTAAATATAATCTTTAGGTAAAAAAATTGAAATTTTTTTTAAAGCAGCAAATGATAAACTTTAATAACTATTGTTGAATAAATATTTCTATTATATCAATTCAACCAAACAGAAAAAAAGAAAAGAAAACTTATATAATACATGATTTATGATGAGCAATACTATTAAATAATAGCATCAAATGAAGAGGTGTTTTGTGTTTATTCTATGTTTGTTTACAATTCTGCTCATCAATTTTAAACAGAAATTTTTTTCTATCAAATGCTCCCGAGCTGCTTGTTTTACATCATACATATTTCACTATTTCAATCTATGAATTGCATTGATTCAAACTTAATTATTTAAAAGAATAATATTTATGAATGCAAGCATTTTATATCTGATGGAGATACATTATTAAACATCATTAAAAGTAGATCGCCATAAAATACTAATTTTTATATGTTACAATATTTGCAAGCTTATTTTTATAATTCAAATTTACACATTAATTTCTTAAGTATTATTAAGGAAACTTATTAAGCAATATATTGGCCCAGATACAGGGGAAAAAATGTAAACTTTATTGCAAAAATATAAATGTCTGGAGACACTTATAATTCTATTATCCCATCCACACATAAACAACAATACTAAACTAAATAAGTTTCAATATGATGTACTCTCAAATTATGTAGTAATTTCAGTCAGCTTTTTTGCATTGTGTGTTTTCTTTAATCTGTATAGGGGTAGATTTTCAAAAAATAAACAAATAAAAATTTAAATACAGTAGAAGATCTTTATAACGCAAACCTAAAAACGCAAGGTTGTGCGTTACATAGAATTTTGCATTATATGGATCACATCATTAAATTCACCTTGTAAACATGGCCAGATATGTCTGAAACATATCAAAACACATCAGAATATCTTTATACTGCATTCCTTGTTACCAAGATTTATCCAAATTATAAATTTTTGCATAATATAGGTCAGACATTGTTAAATTTACTTTATAAACATGATCCAACACAACCATCCCTTATATTAGATCTTTTCAAAAATGTTTACTGTAATAATAGCATTTTTTCAATATACAGGTCTTAAATTAGAAGATAAAGTTGAAGTAATGTATCAAATTTAGTCCTCTAGAGAGTAGCAATATTTTGCAATGTGAAAATCCAGGTACTTTTTAACTGCAAAAATCATTGTTTACATCTCAGAAGTTGTGCGTTATATGGAGAATTGCATTATATAGAATTGCGTTATAAAAATCTTCTACTGTATATCCTTTAGCTTAAAAAAAAAAAAAAAAAAAAAAAAAAAAAAAAAAAAAAAAATCAAATATATACTTTTAAAGCAGCAAATGATAAACTTTAATAACTATTGTTTAATAAATATTTCTGTTATATCAATTCAACCAAATAACAGCAAAAAGAAAACTCATACAATACTATTTATATAATAGTATGAGACGAAGAGATGTATTAGTGTTTATTCTAAGCTTGTTTACATTTTTTTCTCAACCATTTTAAACAAACTGTAAAACAACTTTTTTTTTTCAATCAATTGCTCTTGAGTTGCTTGTATATATATATTTCATTATTTCACTCTATGAATTGTATTGATTCAAACTTAATTAAAAAACTCATCTTTATGAATGCAAGCATTTTATACTTGATGAAGATCAATTGTTAATCATTTAAAAGTAGATCTCCATAAAATGCTAATTTTTATAGATTACAATATTTGCAAGCTTATTTTTGCAATCGAAATGTACACATTATAATTTCTTTAGTATTTTTTAGAGAACTTATTAAGCTATATATACTCCCCCCCCCCCCCTCTAAAAATTTATCCTTTAGTCAAAAAAAAAAAAAAAAAAATCAAATATATACTTTTAAAGCAGTAAATGATAAACTTTAATAAGTATTGTTGGATAAATATTTCTATTATATCAATTCAATCAAATAACAGAAAAAAAATTACAATACATGTTTTATCAGCAATACTATTTATATAATAGTATGAGACGAAATGATGTATTAGTTTTTATTCTAAGTGTATTCTTATAATTGCCCTTCATTAAAAAAAAAAAAAAAAAAAAAAAAAAAATCAGTATTTATGACACAGATAGATAATATATTCATAAGCTTTATTGTAAAAATATAAATGTCAGGAGGCTCTTATAATTTTATTATCTACACACACACACAAACACAAACAAACAACAAAACACTATACTTTTTCCAGATAGTTAATTAAAAATTTCCAAACTGAAGAAGCACCACTTTGGAGAGACAGGATGTTGTCTAAAATGATCCAAGCACCACTTTAGAAATAGTAAAAACAATACACAATATCAAATCTAAACACGGAGCAATCACATGGCACGCGCACATCCTTCTCTACAAATTATCTTTGACGCCATTAAGTTCACGCATGCGCCAGTAACTTGGAGGTATTTGCGCATGGGCGAAAACGGCAGCTTGTGTCTCATTTATGTCGCAAAGGACGATCTCAGCGACAGTCTTTCTTGTCATCTCGGAGACGCTCTAGTTACATCGCACTGAGACGTGACAATAAAGGGACGTTGCGATGTCTCCGAGACATTGCTGTAACCAAGTGTGCTGTGTGGGTAGTTTCATGCAAAAATATAAGAATAAATAATTAAGATATTTAATTATGTGGTATATAAAAAAATAGTTACATGTAGATATACCGGGTGTCCCAAAAAGGACTGACTGATTTTAAAATTCAATAACTTCCAAACGGTGACAGATATTAAAAAAATTCTTGCAGGAGGGTTATGCATAAAGTCAAAAGTTTTTTTACAGGGATTTTAGATTTTAGTTCGAATTACAAATTATAGATGGCGCTGCGATCAATAGAGGCTAAATTCAGGCTCGATTTTTGGTACTTCGTGGCCCGGATAATACATTTCCATCTCCTTTTTCTGCATGGAACAACAGAAAGGACCAAAAATCGAGCCTGTATTTAGCGACTATTGCTTACAGCGCCATCTATTGTTTGTAATTCGAACTAAAATCGAAAATCACTGTAATAAAACTTTTGACCTTATGCATAACCCTCCTGCAAGAATTTTTTAAATATCTGTCACCGTTTGGAAGTTATTGAATTTTAAAATCAGTCAGTCCTTTTTGGGACACCCGGTACTTTTGCATAATGCTATATTACAATTAAAAATTTATTTTCATCAATTAATGTTTATTGATATGTTCTACATTTATATTTAAGAAACACAATATAAATTGAATTAATACTAAATTTGATTTAATGTGAGTATATATTCACATGCATTGGACTATGTCTGTATTACTTGCACTATGAAATTATGCTATAATTTGTAATTAATAAAAAAACTTCAAATGCAATGAGTTTCGTAAGTTTAATATCCAGCTTTTACGATTTAATCGCACTTAAAATAACCCCTTTATTAAAAAATTTAAAGAGAAAGCAATTTAATAAGAAAGAATAAGATCCTCCTGCGTTTCCGCTTTTAATTTCATCTTAACATCCTCCTCCCCCTACAAATTAAAAGTTTCAACCAAAAGCTTAAGATTTGTAAAACATTTTTCTTTTTTCTTTACTGCTCATATATTACTTTATTGCCACAATAAATAATCTATTATTTAAATCTCCACCTTCCGAAATTACACATTTCGCCTCCCCTCCCCGAACTGATCATTAAAAATGAGAAATAGTAAAACAAAACTCTTTCATTTAAAAAAAAATTCTGCTCTATTTGTAATTTTATAGTAACAGTAAATAAATAATGGATTGTTAAATCAAACGTTCCCCTCCCCGCGCCAAAAAATAATAATATAAATAAAATTTGCCATCTCCTTCATTTTTTAGCTGACAAAATTAAAAATCTTCCAAACTTATAATTTTTTTTTTCTTTCGTTTTTGTTATTGTTTTCTTACAATAAATATATTAAGATCTAAATCCCATCGCTCAGAACTTTCGGCTGTTTTCTTATGAAACCCCTTCTCCCGAAAAAATGTCATGTTTTTAAATGTCGATTTGTTTAAACTGTTGTTTGTTGTCAACTGTTTAAATTAATCCCCCCCCCCCCCTCAAAATAAATAACGGAATGAATAATCCGAACTTTCTTAGAAATGGATGTGGGTGTGTGTGGGGGGGGGAGGGGATTTTTTTTTCTTCTTTTTTTAAATTAGGCTCTTCTCATCTGTCCGGTACAAAATATATCGGATTCGAAGAACCAGTTTGCTGCATGCAAGTGATCAGGTTGGCGCGGTATTTGGCGAAATTCTTCAATCCAGGTCTATTCTTCTAAGCATTTATACACAACTTATCCCACTTTTCTTCATTTATATCGAATATAAATACTCTAAAACCATTCCTGAACAGGCTAAAACAATTTTCTGCTAAACAGCCGTCCATTTTTAACGTTTTTGTAACTGTATAATTATTCGAACGTTTTTCGCCCCATAGGAATCAATGGGAAACAAGATGCTTGATGATTCAGCCTGAGGACTGGAGTTCATGACGTTAAAAACATCACACGAAGTGGATCATCTTTACACGGTGATTGATACAAAGTTTTAGTACCATCGTTTCGTTTCAATCGCCATGTTAAGATGATTCACTCCGCATAACGTTTTCGATAATTTTTACTTTGTCTTATAAGACAGATCTGAACAATTTAAAAATATACATGCAATGCAATGCCCTTGCATAGCAGTATCCTGAAGCTAGAAGTTATATCTTTTCTCCACCAGATGGCGAATCCGAGTGCTTGAACCTTGAATCGCCATTAAAAATATCGATATAAATTTATGAAACGATTTTTTTTTTTAATCTATATACTGAATCGAATTTAATCGAGTTTCTATTTATCGTATCGTTTTTTCCGGAGCTGTTTGTTTTTCTGTTGTGAAATGTGAAGTGTGTGCAGACGTCTCTGAACAAGTGTGTAATGATTATATATTTGAAATTTGATTAAGTTAAAGTTTAATTCTTGAACGTAGTATGTATCATATCCATTTTACAAACTTACGTATTAAATATATAATTGCGGTACTTGAAATTTGCTAAAAATATATAATAGATATTTGCTAAAAACTTGGCTCTTTTGTTCCAAGTTCCATATAAACGTATTTGCACACTCTGAATAATTTGTTTGGTATTAAATTTATGTTTGATACAATTAAAAGCCATTGTCTTAAAAAAAAAAAAAAAAAAAATTATACAGCAAATTATTTACAAAGCAAGTGGAAAGGTACTAACGTTCAATTGGAAATTGTCTTTTATGTAATTAAAGTCTGGTTATGATGCCATCTCCATATTGAAATTGGTACAAATTTTCAAAGTAGCAATCCAGTACCAGAATTAAACATAATTTTCATCTGTAGAAGGTTTGCGATGCAAATTTTCATGTCATTTGGGGAAGTTAAGTTCCAAAATTAAGGAAGGCAGAAATTTGAAATGACGGAAATTGACTGAAATTTGATCATGAATTATGATAGGAAGCCTATAAATAATTTAAACTACATGTTTGGATATGATTACATGGTAAATTTAATGATGTGCGAAATGTGATCCATATAATGCAAAATTCTATATAATGCACAATCTTGCGGTTTTAAGTTTTCATTATAAAGGTCTACTGTAGTATTAACAAACATTAATCCTTAAAACTTAAAATCCAAGCTTCGTCACATCTTCACCCCCGATGGTCCCAACATACAACAATTGAATAAAAATCTTTCCTTCCTTCTTGCGAGCTTAAAATTATCTCTGATTTCAACATTACCAACTTAGGCGGACAACGTTTTCAAAGTGAAAGTAACTTTTCATGATATTTAACTCGTTCATAGTAACTGCCATCTATTGACAAGTGATACATGTATTTCTTACACGTTCAAGTCAATACATGTCATGTTAGAGGGAACATAATATTGGAACCATTAACAGTACACATTGAAAAAAATAGGGCTAGTGTGGCTCACCTTGGGACACTTTTTTTTCTTTCTTTTTTCAATTTTTTTAAAATTGATCAATTGTCAAAATTTTACCTGCTATTCATTCTTTTAACTTTTGCCTATATTATTAAATAGCTTTTGATCTTATATCCATTATAGAAAAATTAAAAAATATATTTATGAAACTTGTGTTTTGTCCGACCTTGGGACAGTTAAAAAAGTAACTGCCATCTGTTGACAAATGATATATGTCTTTCTTACTCATTCAAGTCAATACATGTCATGTTAGAGGTAACATAATATTGGAACCATTAACAGTCCACATTGAATAAAATAGGGAAGAGTGGCTCACCTTGGGACACTCCTTTTTTCAATTCTTTTTAAATTGATCAATTGTCAAAATTTTACCTGGTATTCATTCTTTTAATCTTTGCCTACATTATTAAATAGCTTTTGATCTTATATCCATTATAGAAATTTTTTTAAAATATATTTATTAAACTTGTATTTTATCCCAAGACCTTGGGACAGTTAAGAAAGTAACTGCCATCTATTGACAAGTGATATATGTATTTCTTACTCATTCAAGTCAATACATGTCATGTTAGAGGGAACATAATATTGGAACCATTAACAGTCCACATTGAATAAAATAGGGAAGAGTGGCTCACCTTGGGACACTCCTTTTTTCAATTCTTTTTAAATTGATCAATTGTCAAAATTTTACCTGGTATTCATTCTTTTAACCTTTGCCTACATTATTAAATAGCTTTTGATCTTATATTCATTATAGAAAATTTTTAAAAATATATTTATTAAACTTGTATTTTATCCCAAGACCTTGGGACAGTTAAGAAAGTAACTGCCATCTATTGACAAGTGATATATGTATTTCTTACTCATTCAAGTCAATACATGTCATGTTAGAGGGAACATAATATTGGAACCATTAACAGTCCACATTGAATAAAATAGGGAAGAGTGGCTCACCTTGGGACACTCCTTTTTTCAATTCTTTTTAAATTGATCAATTGTCAAAATTTTACCTGGTATTCATTCTTTTAACCTTTGCCTACATTATTAAATAGCTTTTGATCTTATATCCATTATAGAAAATTTTTAAAAATATATTTATTAAACTTGTATTTTATCCCAAGACCTTGGGACAGTTAAGAAAGTAACTGCCATCTATTGACAAGTGATATATGTATTTCTTACTCATTCAAGTCAATACATGTCATGTTAGAAGGAACATAATATTGGAACCATTAACAGTCCACATTGAATAAAATAGGGAAGAGTGGCTCACCTTGGGACACTCCTTTTTTCAATTCTTTTTAAATTGATCAATTGTCAAAATTTTACCTGGTATTCATTCTTTTAACCTTTGCCTACATTATTAAATAGCTTTTGATCTTATATCCATTATAGAAAAATTTTAAAAATATATTTATTAAACTTGTATTTTATCCCAAGACCTTGGGGCAGTTAAGAAACTGCCATCTATTGACAAGTGATATATGTATTTCTTACTCATTCAACTCAATACATGTCATGTTAGAGTGAACATAATATTGGAACCATTAACAGTTCACATTGAATGAAATAGGGAGGAGTGGGTCACCTTGGGACACTTCTTTTTTCCATTTTTTTTTTAAATTGATCAATTGTCAAAATTTTACCTGGTATTCATTCTTTTAACCTTTGCCTACATTATTAAATAGCTTTTGATCTTATATACATTATAGAAAAATTAAAAAAAATATATTTATTAAACTTGTGTTTTGTCCCAAGACCTTGGGACAGTTAAAAATAGATGTGAAAAGTTCAATAATTGAATTACAATATACATGGAATTGTTTGTTTAGGAAAAGAAATTTATTTAAACTGATAAAGATAACTGTTGTAAATTCCCTAAATTTTAGGGATGCAACGAATATTCAGTACCCAGATTTGGTATTCTTTTCCAACTTATTTTTCATGCTCCCAATTTGAAGAAATTTTCTTTTTATTTGCTAAAGCACATTCACAAGCAAGGGTACGCACATCATTAATTATTAGTCCATAGTGATATTTCGAAGCTCGTAAAATGGGGTCAACCAACTTTTCTTCCTCATCATAGGTGAATACTTTTCGACTTTCTATCTTTGATATATATTTGAAGTTAAAATTTGGCTGCTCACTTTTTTAAAAAGTAGTACTAACATGACGATTCACAGTAGTCTTACTAACATTGTAGACTGCAGCAGCTTTCCTAAAAGACGTTTCACCTGATAAAACTTTTGCAGCAGCTTTCTGAATATTGTCAGAATGAATTGCTGAATTTCTTTTTGTATTCCAAATTTTTAATCCTTGCCATTGATAAGCCTGAAAGTTTTTTAATTTAATATAATATACACATGCACAGTAAAACACAGACTAATTACATCATATGGGCATGTTTCATTTAATCATAGAATTCCTTGAATTTGATTTTTAAGCTTAATACAAATCTTTAACTATGTTCATTGAGAATATATATTTGGACAAGATACATTTTTTAAAAATGTGTAAGCTAAGCAATCATGGTAGTGGTATTAGAAAAAACAATTTCTTATTTTGATTTTGTCACACAAAATTACATATAAGAAATTGTGAATGTGGGAAATTATTTTGCAGTATAAAAATCAAAACACACTTCAGATATTTGTTTTTCTATGTAATGCAATAGTTTGCTGTATTAAACAGATCATTCTGGAATGTTGGAATTAGGAAGGAGAATATATGTGGATTTGATTAAAAAAAATAGAAATCTGCCATTCGCAGAAAAGGGCATCCTTATGTAACGCATGGCGACTGAAACATTGAAGATTAGTTGCCAAAAAAAAAATTTAGTCGGCGACTGGCGACTGTTAATCTGCACCTATAGTCTTTACGAGGAAAGTGGATAAATCATTCCAACATTAACAGTGAATTTTTAATAATCAGTTACTGATTAACAAGCTTGAAAGCAATAACAGTGTTTTTACTTTCTTCTATCTTTACAAGAAGAAAGTATTGTTTCATGAAAATTTTCGAATTCCGGTTTTTGACAGATTTGCACGTTTTATGGGTCAGAGATTCGAAAAAACATGTTTTTTATAAATTGTCTGTCTGTATGTATGTATGTGACACAAAATTTGAGGGTGTTGTAACTCAAGAACTAATGCACGGAATTTAATAACAATTTATATTCATGTAGTCCCTGATATAAATTGGTGCTGATTAGTTTTTGGCGTAAATCACTCAACAGGTGGCGCTGCTATGCTACATTTTTTTTTATTGTTATAAATAATGTCCACCTCTATAGTCTGAAGATGCATCACAAAAACACTATGATTTCCTAGTAAAACTTATGATAATACAAACTTAAGGAGCAATGCCAGTTTGATTTTTTTTTCACTTAACCCTTTATGCCCTGACACTACTTTAAAGTACCATTAAAATAACTTGTTATAAAGTTAATTTAATACATCGATTAATAGTAATACTGTTTAGAATGAGTTATAGATACATTACTTTATCTTTTTCCAAAAGCATTATTGTTTAAAGAAAACAAAAATATTTTTAAAAGGATGATTTCTTTTCCATTTGCATCTTTTCACTTTTCTTGATGTTGAAAAATTGTGGGGGAAAAGTCTCAGTTAGGAAATATTTCTATAGGGGAGAGGGGGATACCTTTGAACACTGTAAATATTTTCCTTTAAATAAATTATATTTTTTAAATATATATGGAAGCACAGTGCTACTGCTTCAATGTAACAGGAATACAAAGCTTGACTATTTTGCATGCACATTACTGTCTAAGCAAGATATATATATTTTGTTTTCTTGAATCTAAACTTAACAAAATAAAGTTGTAAGCTTTTTGTTGATAATCTTGTATCCCTAAAATTATAATTTACTATTTAATACCTAAATAAAGATGTTAGCTTTAACTTATAAGGTTTGTTTTATTCAAATTCTCAAACCTAATTGAGTAAATACCGGGTGTCCCAAAAAGGAATGACTGATTTTAAAATTCAATAACTTCCAAACGGTGACAGATATTAAAACAATTGTTGCAGGACGGTTATGCATAAAGCCAAAAGTTTTATTACAGTGATTTTTGATTTTAGTTCGAATTACAAACAATAGATGGCGCTGCGATCAATAGAGGCTAAATTCAGGCTCGATTTTTGGTACTTCGTGGCCCGGATAATACATTTCCATCTCCTTTTTCCACATGGAACATCAGAAAGGACCAAAAATCGAGCCTGTATTTAGCGACTATTGCTTACAGCGCCATCTATTGTTTGTAATTCGAACTAAAATCGAAAATCACTGTAATAAAACTTTTGACTTTATGCATAACCCTCCTGCAAGAAGTTTTTTAATATCTGTCGCCGTTTGGAAGTTATTGAATTTTAAAATCAGTCTCCTTTTTGGGACACCCGGTAGTTGTAATGCTAAACTCCTTGTGATTGGGCCACCATTGAACGGAAAAGTTGGGGCACCATTGAACAATTAAAACTATGAAGTAAAGAGTTATAGATGTATCTAAATATTATTATTGTTGAAAGTTGTACTCATGCAGGTCTTCAACTACAGTCAAATTCAGGACACACAACAATAATTCATGATTTAGCAGATTTGTCTAACAAACCCTATACTGTTTCATTTTCAATGGTAAACATTATATCTGGATTTCATAAAACATGGTTTTATCCATTTTCTGTCACAATTTGAAAAGGATTTCATTTTAGGTCAATTTCATGCTAAAAGAACTCTATTACATTGGTCAAATTAAATTGCTTAATAATGTCAGGTTTCTTCGTAAAAAAGAACATACAATATACTTTCCAGAGGCATCAGTATCAATTTGATTGATTTTAAGGATATTATATGAAAAAGGTGCCACAATTAAACATAATTGGAGGGATACTCCGTTCTGTCTCAACAATGTGCTTTGATGGATAGAAATTTGGTTAAATAGAAAAAAAATTAGTAATTTCAGTTAAATGTAATTGTGTAATTTTATTTTTAATATTTTGTATTTTGGAATGATACGCAGTTTTTAATAAAAACTGTCAATATTTTCATATTTTGTTCAAAGGTGCCCCTAGCTTGTTCAAAGGTACCCTACATGAGGCAGGTTTGAACAGAAAACTTTCAGCTTTTTAAGGCCTCACAACATATTTAATTTATCTGAAAAACTGTGATTTTTCATTTCATATGATGCAGAATTCCATTCTTTCTCTCACAAAATATTTAAAATTCAATAAATATAATTCAAGTAAGAAATATGTGGATTTAAAAAAAAAAAAAAATGTTCAAAGGTGCCCCCCTCTCCCCTACTTCTATTGTGAGAGCATTTTTTTGTACATTTTTTAATTTTATAAAATACTAAGGAAAAATATTTTAAATAAAAAATTTGAGTGGAGTTATGAATATTGTACAAAATCCCTATAAATTCAAACTTAATTAATTTTAATTTGCAAAATCCTTCTAAAATTGATTAAATGATTGTATATATATCTTCTAATGTAGTTTCAAAAATTCACGAAAAATGCATTAGAAGATGAAATTTTCATGATTTCATAATTTGGAATATAAAGGGTTAAAGTAAACT
Organism: Maratus speciosus; assembly: GCA_963932465.1. NCBI lineage: Eukaryota > Metazoa > Arthropoda > Arachnida > Araneae > Salticidae > Maratus > Maratus speciosus. The sequence goes on along the minus strand of OZ010797.1, from coordinate 137,838,748 downwards.
TTATACACACGAAAATCATATTTTACTAGTTAGAAAAATTCATGGACTAAAAAAAGCCTTCTTATTCTAGCTTTTCGATTATAAAAAACTAATTTTTTCGTCTCATTGTTCTAAGAAGTCTATGATGAGTTATTTATTGTGTCCACTACTTGATCTTGTTTTTCAAAGCACTCCAGTCCATCACCTTTTAAACCATCACTTTTTAATATATCAATTAAACAAGATTTATTCATTTCTTATATGCATAACAAATTACTGTAAATGGATTTTTTATGAACACTTTGCATTTCTTAAAGTATTCACAAATAAGCCTTTAATGTTATGGCATCAAAGTGTTCTTATTGCTTAAATTTGTAATGTTAAAGAAATAATAGAAAAAAGAGCAAATAGTAATTCTAAGATTACATTATTATTTTTTCTTTTCAGATAATCTTATGCACCGAAATCACTTGAATAAGAAACTCATTTTAAAAAAACAATCTCTCCAGGCTGTGAAATGGCACCAGTAGGAAATGTAGGTAAAGTTTCAGAAGAATTTGAGTGGAGGATTCCACACTTTTTTTCACTTTCAAAGGAAGCCAATAAATGTCAAAATAGCCCTGTGTTTTCTTTTGCCGATGAATTATGGTATATGTCCATCTTTCCTAATGATTGCACAAAATGTAGCTCAGGTGGAAGTATTGGTGTATTTCTCTTGCGGTATTGTTCTGGTCCCTCCATTACCCTAGAGTGTACTTTCAGTCTGAGAACAGCAGAAGGCCAAAAATGTAAAGAGATGCATCGCATATCTAGTTTTACAGTAGCAGGACATGGAATTGGATTTCCTAACTACATATCAAGAACCGAGTTTTCAGAAAGAAAGTCAGAACTACAGCCTGTTGATATCCTTACTATACTTTGCACTATGAAGCAGCAAAAATCTATGGAAAATAAAGGTAAGTCATGCCTCAAATTGGCGAATGCCTTATATACTATAGTATAGTATTTATCCGAAATTCCAAAATCCGGAAAAAAAATTATTTGAAAATTTTCTAAATTTGTAAATTTTTTCTGAAATTTTTAGAAAATTTTACTGATTTCTATTTTTTTTCAGTCCATTGTCTTTAAATGTGTAACCCCTACAATATGTTACTTCAGTGGCAGGGGAACACAAAGCCCCCCTCCCCTCCATCGAAATTAGAAAAAAATAATTTTTCTCTCAAATTTTAGTATAAAATTAATTTGTTACAATTCGTTAAAAAAAATCATCTGATATTTCCCCAGAGGTAATTCTTTTCCGAAAATTAAAAAAAAATTGGTCTTCATTCCGAAAATTCGGACACACAAAAATAGCAAATTTCGACAAATGGTCGCAAAAAAAAAAAAAAAAAAAAAAAAAATGAATTACGGCAATAGTTCGCGGAAAAAATCTAATGTCACAAAAGATTGCGGAAAAAATGTGAATTTAGTCAAAGGATCACAAAAAAACACAGAATTGGCCTAAGGCTCGTGAAAAAAACGCGAATTTTGTCGAAGAATCGCAGAAAAAACGTTAATTTCATCAAAGAACCGTGAAAAAAAAAGACACTAATTTCGTCAAAGAATTGCAGAAAAAATGCGAATTTCGTCAAAGAGTCGCGAAAAAAAAAGCGAATTTCTTTCAAAAAATCGCGAATTTCGTCAGTGAATCCCGAAAAAAAAAGCTAATTTCTTTCAAATAATCACAAAAAAACTCAAATTTCGTCAAATGATCATAGAAAAAATACGCAAATTTTGTCAAAGAAATGCGGGAAAACGCAAATTTCTTCGAAGGATCACGAAAAAATGCAAATTTTGTCAAAGAATTGCAGAAAAAATGCTAATTTTTGTCAAAGGATCATGAAAAAACACCCACCAATTTCATCAAAGGATTACGGAATAAACGCGATCTTCGGGAGGACCCGAAATCCGGAAAACCTTCAGTCCCGAGGATTCCGGATAATAGGTGCTGTACTGTATATGGCCATTAATCACCGGACACTTTCAGTTTTAGACATTTTGTTGAATATTTAAAAATATACTTGTTGGATTCTTCCGGAACTTCAGGATTATAAAGAATATGGTTGACCTCATATTTATCAACGTTAATTAGGACAACTAGACTGTCAACAAAAAGTAAAAAAAAAAATATTTGATATCCCCCCTGTGAAATAAAATACACGAAATGATCTATCGCTGCAGCATACAAATATATGGATATTGTACAATATGTGTATTCATTTCCGTAAGAATAGCACTTATGTTCATGGAGATATAGTTATTTTTTTTTAAGTTCAAAAAATTCTTGCTTGTTTTTTGCTTATATCATGTAGGGTTTTCAACCAAATTTAATGCCGGTTTCAGAAAATTTGGCAAAATGTAGTAGAAACAATATATGTAATTGGAATATAAATATACTGAATATTTGAAATATGAGCAGTTGTATTAGGAATTAGCTCTAGGCTATTGAGGGAAAATATTCTACTTCCACTATTAAGATAATGGCACATTTGACTATAACACATTCACAAATAAAATTTTTGACTACGGCAAGCTATAACCTATTTCAACTGTTATTTATTTATCAATGCAAAAACCCTTGACGGGTTAAAAGTTTCTGACGCAGCACTTTATCTTATGCTCTAAGAATTTTAAATATGGAACTTAAAAATACTGATATCAAATTTTGAGTGACGTTATGCTATTTCTTAAAAAATATATTTGTATTTATTTCATCATTTTATTTTCGTTTTATTTATAATCGCATGTGCAAAAGTTATATTCAACATGAAAAGCTGCATAAAAATTTATTCGCTGTTGCTTTATCATTTACATCTCTCATAAATTCAAAATATGAGTTTTAAAAGATATGATATAAAATTTAAGTGACGCCTTGATGTGACTTTAAAAGGTTTGTTTTAAAATTCAATTTAAATTATTTTTGACTTGGTTAAAATATTTTTTTACATCTACACAATACTTTTAATTTTCCAATTCACTGTTAAATATATCACTTTCATTGAATCTATAGTATGCATTGAAATGTATTTATTTCAATAAATTGATTTATCTTTTGTGTCACGCTATTCAAAATTGTGAGTAAGATTTATGTAAATGGTTTATTTGCGTCAAACTATCCTTTTTCATACATTTCATGTAGTTTGGACACAATGACGCAAAGAAACCATTTACATAAATCTTACTCAAAATTTTGAATAGCGTGACACAAAAGATAAATCAATTTATTGAAATAAATGCATTTCAATGCATAGTATAGATTCAATGAAAGTGATATATTTAACAGTGAATTGGAAAATTAAAAGTATTGTGTAGATGTAAAAAAATATTTTAACCAAGTCAAAAATAATTTAAATTGAATTTTAAAACAAACCTTTTAAAGTCACATCAAGGCGTCACTTAAATTTTATATCATATCTTTTAAAACTCATATTTTGAATTTATGAGAGATGTAAATGATAAAGCAACAGCGAATAAAATTTTATGCAGCTTTTCATGTTGAACATAACTTTTGCATATGCGATTATAAATAAAACAAAAATAAAATGATGAAATAAATACAAATATATTTTTTAAGAAATAGCATAACGTCACTCAAAATTTGATATCAGTATTTTTAAGTTCCATATTTAAAATTCTTAGAGCATAAGATAAAGTGCTGCGTCAGAAACTTTTAACCCGTCAAGGGTTTTTGCATTGATATCATTACTTTTTTGAGGTTAGTGATAAAATGATTAAAAAAAAGATACTTATGGGATTTAATGCAGATTTAATTTTTACTATTTTATTACAATTTTCCTTATAGCAGTTTGTATATAAAAACAAGTGGGTAAGTATAATCGCAGATCGCACAGCGGGTTTCATTTGATATTCCTTTAAAAACACTTTATCCTTAAATTAATAAATCCAAAATGTTAATTTATAATTATTAAATCCTTACATAGATGGTGCACCAATAGTTCCAATTTTCATGGGGCAGGGAACGCACTCTTTTAAACAAACCACCTTCCAATTGAAGTCATCAAAAACCAAGTTGAATAAGCCAGACCCCGTTGTGTTGTTTGACAAACAGCAGTCTCATGTCCCCTCCTTCCCCCCTTTTTCAAAATTTTTCAGACCAGTACCTAAGAATGGAACCGAAATAATTTTTTCTCTTCAGAAATTACGATAAAAAATAGTATGCAGTACTCATAAATTTACTTTAATGCTATATAGGGTGATTATTAAGTTAATTATAACGTTTGGAATCTGTTGCATTGATGTCCGAAAGGTAGTTTCTGAGTTATGGAAGCTGGACCCATAAGGCGCCATAGAGGGGCGAAGCCCGCTAGTGTCTATCATAATTATATCTGCCATGTGGACTAATTGCGATATTTAATCAAAATAGTCCCCCCCCCCCCTCCTCATCCCCGGAAATATAACAAATACAAAATGTGTCTTTATAAACCTATCGTCAAATAGGTTTTTATTTCTTTTTCCCTAAAAAAAAAAAACATGATTTTTATATCCGTAACGTAAATAGCGGACGAAGCCCGATAGGTCCTATCATAATATATATTTTTAATAATTTTATATAGTCTATAATAAAAATCAGGCTTAAAATAGTCTAGTTCCATGAGTACTTGTAGTGTCAGTTACATGCTACGATTTTTGGATACCAGTATTTTAGAACGGGAAAATGTGACTTATTTTATCGGAGATATCTCAATAATTGAATAAGGTGAAGCAAACTTTTTGAAAAAAAGGTGGCCAACAAGCATGGCAGTTATCAGCTATGTGACTTTGTGCTAAAGTCCACTAATTTGATCTGCTTTAAAAAGATTACGGAAGATTGAATTATAGTAGAACCTGGATTAACCGAGCTTCGATTAATCGAGGTTTCTGTTAACCGAGCCGATAACAAAGTCTGATTTTTTTCCCTTTTGAATGAGCCTTAAAAATAACCACACTCTTTAGCTCACTGTCCGTGCTATACAGGCCCTTCTGCCCCCAAAAGCACTCAACTCCAAAGAAACATTAGACCCTGAGAAGTCAATAGCGAACAATGCTTTGTTTCCAGTGGCTGTGTGAACTTTCGTAAATTTTTCAATTTGCATTTTAAAATTTACTACTGGTAGTTGATTTTCTTTTTAAATTTGTTAAGCTGTGAAACAGAACTTTACATATATTTATTTTTATTATTTAAAAAACGTTCTATATATTTTTTAAAGAGAGATGTTAAATTCGCAAGCACGGCGAGTTTTTACACACAGTTTCTATTAACCGAGATTTCCGATTCCGATTTACTAACAGTCCCAATTAGCTCGGATAATCGAGGCTGCTCTGTATAATTAAAAAATCAATGGCGATCTTACTGTAAACGGGTTTCCCTTTTACTGAGGGATTTCAAGACCGAATCAGCTGATGTTAGTTGCTGTTTCCGTGCTTGATTAAATAAGATTAGTTAAACATTTGAAAATTACCAAATATAAAAGGAACTAAGTCAACAGAGTCTTTGCTTTATGGTATTTTTTAACAACGCTATAAGAAAATGATTTTAAATAAGAGATTTTAAATGTAACGTTTTAAATCTGACATAATTTTCATCAAACTTTCCTTTCTCTTTGTAACATTCAACTGAAAACATTTTTATTATTAGAAAGATAATATTATTATTTGCGCTACCTTAAAATTGGTAGCTATGTATAGTTAAAAATATCATCTCGAAATTTGAAATAAATCTCTCATATAAATATATTTTTTAATTTAAACTGTTTTGCAGTATTATTATTTGGCCACTTTGGCCAATATGACGTAATTTCCTCCATTTACGACTTTTAACACATATCAATGAATTTATTATTTAAAAATTTTCTTTTTCTTTTAATATTCACGTGTAAATATAATTTTTATAACGTAATTTTCAATGTTTTCCTGCTTTTAATGCGTAATCATTTAATTCTAATTTGAAAATAATTGATTATTTTATAATTTTCTTTCATTTTAAGTAACCATGTGTTAAAACAATTTTTATGACGTAATGTTTAATATTTTCCTGCTTTTAACACGTTATCATTTAATTCTAATTTAAAAGGATTTTTTTCTGTTTATAATAGTCACGTGTGAATAAATTTTTAATTTAAAGGATATATTATTCTTTGCGCTGTTTTAACAATTGGCAACAATTTAAAATAACCTTTTCTAAAATATGTAAAAAATATCTCTGGAAATTCTGAAAATTTTAATTTAAAATTGAAATAAACCGTCAAAAAATTAGGCAAGTTAAAAATAATAAATGCACTCTGCAAACTTCGAGTTTCTATTGAATGATTAAATTGAATGAAAATGATTAAATTCCCATGTATATTTTTTTTCCCTATGAGACTTTTTTAATGAGACAATTTTATCCAGATTTAACATTAAATATCTCTTAAAATAATTCTTCGATTTAAAAACTGTCTACTTCAACGTTTTTATCAAACATTTCTCTATAATACTACCCATTTTAATATTTTTGTATGCAGTAATTTTCTTAATATTTGCGAAATAGACCTCTAGTCACAAGAGATTCTTTCAAAGCGGCGAAGAGCGTTAGTTTTTTTTTTCCGAATAAGAGACAAAATGTAGTACGCAATTGCGTCAAAAGATGGCGACACCAGAATTCTGATATGCTTATTATGTAAACTGTAAATATTGCAAAGTTAAATAAAAACAATTGTCTCGGGGTTATCAAACTTCATTGTTATTTATAAATAAAACATTTCAACTAAATTATTTATTATAAAAGAATTATTACATCACATTAGTTTTTATGCAAGGAAAATAATAATTATAATAATAATAATATTATGGATGTCAGTGATTATATATTGATTGACTGTCATAATAATAAAAAATGATATTATAAAAAGAAGAGCTGAAATGAATTATTTTTTTACGTTTCTGATCGTGTGATTTATATTCAAATAATAATTATTAGAGTATATTTTTTGTAAAGTGATTGAAATTAAATATATTTATAAAATTTATGGTAATATTTTTATTGTTGAAAAATTGCCAAGAAATAATCATCATCAAATTGGCGTCATTATAATTGTAATTTTATTTAACTTAATAGCAATTAAAAAATTACAAAGGAACTGAGAATAATGGTCAACTAACAAACTTTAAAAGAAAAAAAAACAAAAACACATTCACATGTGAAAACACGTATCAGCGAATATCGAACTGCCTATCTTAAGATCAGTAGACGATAGCCCTTAACCCCTCAGCCAGTGGGAAGACAAAATTTTTCTCCCCGAAAGTGGTTAAAAAGAAAGCATGTGTAGTAATTTCATAGAATGGTGAAGAAATATAGTCCGATTTTTCTTGCGCATTATAAAACGAACAAGAGTCTTGCTGGAAACAAGTAAATTGTTATTTGGTTCATCTGAAACATATTTATTTGATTTTTAAAAAATCGCCCGTGTCATTTTCGAGAGAAAAAAAAAATCGAATTATTTAACGAACGAGAGTTTTCCCAGAAAAAAGAAAAGTGTTATTCACCTCGCCTTAATCACATTTATATTATGTATCAATTTAAAGATAATCGTTAGAACCGTTTTCGAGATTTTCAAATTAGGAACTTCCTCGATATCATACCAACGTTTTCACTTTAAAAATGGCTATTTAGATCTCAAAATATACTGCACGTAGAAATGTAAAAATTTCAGTATACGATTAGACTGCAGATATAAGACTGTTCTAGAAAATTCAGAACAATAAGACCTATATCTGCTGAATTATTAAAAGGCGGCTTTTCGCGTTTTCCTTGATGTCGAGTTAGCTGTATATATGAGTTCCGCCATCTACGAATTCTATGATACGATACGATACGATTTTAGGCTTAAGGCTGCGTCACTCGGAATACTACCGTCTTCCATGATAACCCATTCACACACTGTACTGTGATTGACCACAAGTATGAAGGTGATAATAGCATTAGCACTAGCACCTGTCTTTTTCTGCCAATAATCTTAAAGAACCACTTTTAAAACAGGTTTGCAAAGGAATAGAAGAATGCAGTTGGCAGTTTGGGTAAGTAGATGCACCTGCCAATGCATGTGGTACAAGAATGGAAAAAATAAAAGAAAAAACTGCTGGGTGTTAGTGTTGTATTATAGAATGAATGGAGACTTAGAGAAAATATTTGATTTCTAATTGAAAGAAATATAAATTTCTATTAGCAAGGTTTATGGGAATAACTAGTTACACATTTAATTAAGGTAAAAAACTACTTATATTTATATAAGATGATTTCTAAAGAATAAAAAAAAATATAATTTTTTTATTCATTGGATGGAATAAAAATAATTATTTGTTGCATTTTATCATTTTATTTTACTTACTTTTTTCTTTCTAATTCTGTTTTTTAAAAATTCACACAATTTAAATATTTTTACATTAAATAGGAGATAGCATCCTAGCAAAAAATCCTGTACAGACCTCTGAACATAATTTAAAATAATTTTCATATCTAAAAATAACAAATATTAAATTTTGTGCAGCAATTAATAAAAAGTCCAGAATCTCCAAAAAACCTCTAGTTTTCTCTGAATTTAATTTCATCATATAAAAGTGCACCCTGCTAAAAATGGAAAATGCTGAAAGTCCAAAAGAGGAAATTTTTCAAGAGAGCGACAAAAAGAAAAACTCCTTTCTCTGGTACTCACAGCGTTTTCCACTTCATTCTTTTGGGGCTCTTAACTCAACACTTTAATGTAGGTACCTAGCTTCCTTTCATTTAGTGCTTAAATACCTAATATTATCATTTATAAACATTTCTTTTATTCATTTGTTTAATATTTTTCACCTTGCTTACAAATATCCCATTGATGCAGGCATGCAGGGGTGCAAGTGCTGCGCAGAAATGGCGTTTTGCCTTAAATTTGCGCCAAAACGTACTTAGTACGATTTTGTCGATCCGAGAAACAAAGAAAAATTCCATTTTTAACTTTTTTCAGACGCTAATTTCGTCAAAAAATGAAAAAACCGCGATCAAATTATGGAGAATTTCGTCGAAAAATCGCAAAAAACACGAGAATTTTTTCAAAAAATCATGAAAAACGTGCGAATTTTATCAAAAGATCAAGAAATTCACGCCATGTTCGTCAAAGGATCACGAAAAAAATGGGAATTTTGGCACAATATCGTTAATTTCATCAAACTAGTTGGATGCGCCAATCCCAAAACTTTCTTCTATCTTATCCATCTAAATGTTTCAAAAACTAGTTACACATGTTAATACTTCAATATTATTAGTTCAATACTGTACCAACTGTGATTTTCATCTTAAATTTCTGCTTCAGTCAATTAAACGAACTAAAAACGAGTTAATCTATATCATGGTATTTGTTAAAATTAATAGTTTTTTCTTATTCTGTTGTTATCAGATGTTTGCGAATATCCGGCTTAGCAGGAAGCGAGTTCCCGCCTTTGCACAAACCGCCGATGGAGAATAGAACTACGAAAACTCAAGAAAAGTATACAAAAATCGCTATCACAGAGCCCTTTTACCGCGCAATATTTCCAAATTCAAGGAGGATCTGTTGGCCAAAGCCAAAAACATGCACAAAAAATTTGGTTCAATTGTATGCATAATTTTATACATTTTTCGATTGCACAATAAAGAAAATGGCACAAACATCGCTATTACAGTGCTCCCCTTCCTACAGATTTTTTTCAAATTCATGGAGGACTTTTGTTTGCCATAGCCAGAAACGTACATAAAAAATTTGGTTCAATTCTATGCATAAATTCATACACTTGTCGATGGTACAATAATGAAAATGGCACAGACATCCAATTATAGCGCCCCCTTCTGGCAGAATTTTTTCAAGTTCAGGGAAGACTTGCTTGCCATAGCCAGAAACATACACAAAAAATTTGGTTCAATTCGATGCATAAATTCATACACTTTTCGATGGTACGTACAATAATGAAAATGGTACAGACATCGCAATTATAGCGCCCCCTTCCGGCGAAATTTTTCCAAATTCAGGGAGGACTTTCGTGCCATGACCAAAAACAAACACAAAAAATTTGGCTCAATTCTATGCATAACTTCATACACTTTTCGATGGTACAATTTTCAAAATCGCTATTACAGCGCTCTCTAGCGGCGAATTTTTTTCTAAATTAAGGGAGGACCTGTTTGCCATAGCCAAAAACTTAAAATAAAAATTTGGTTCAATTCTATGCATAACTTCATACACTTTTGGATGGCACAATATTCAAAATAGCACAAAAATCGCTATTATAGCGCCCCCTACTGGTGATTTTTTTTTCCAAATTCAGGGAGGATCTGCTTGCCATAGCCAAAAACTTAAAATAAAATTTTAGTTCAATTCTATGCGTAACTTCATACACTTTTGGATGGTACAATATTCAAAATCGCTGTTACAGCGCCCACTACAGGCGAATTTTTCAAAATTCAGGGAGGATCTGCTTGCCATAGCCAAAAACTTAAAATAAAAATTTAGTTCGACTCTATGCATAACTTCATACACTTTTGGATGGTACAATATTCAAAATCGCTGTTATAGCGCCCTCTACCGGCGAATTTTTTTCAAATTCAGGGAGGACCTACTTGCCGTATCCAAAAACTTAAAATTAAAATTTGGTTCAATTCTATGCATAACTTTATACACTTTTGGATGGTGCAATATTCAAAATCGCTATTACAGTGCCCCCTACCGGCGAATTTTTTCCAAATTCAGGGAGGATCTGCTTGCCATAGCCAAAAACTTAAAATAAAAATTTGGTTGAATTCTATGCATAACTTCATACACTTTTTGATGGTACAATCAGGGGCGTCGCCAAGGGGGGGTTTGGGGGGAGCCTCCCCCCCCCCCCCCAATATATGTGAAGTTGGGAAATTTGAGCGTAGAGTTGGGAAATTCTAGATTTTTGAGACATTTTCTTTTTTAAAACTAATAGTAAAAGAACTACGAAATTTTTATTGTTTTGGTGATTATTTTGAGTACTGCAACAGTAAACAAGTTAAATTATCAAAATAAATACAAAAAGTAATCAGCCACACTCAATATATCATTGTATTTTTCAGTTCTACAAAAATATTGTACATCTCCCAGACCTAAATTTCTAACTCCTGTCAATCAATAACTGATTAACCAGTTACTTTATTTCCTCCAAAACTTTTTTCCTTTCTCAGAAATTTCACCCTACCTCCCCTTCTCCTCCCAAAAGAGAATCCAGCTATTTTAATCCAAAGGGATTGCAGCTTCTTTTGAAAATTGGAGATCACTTGTAGCACAACAGAAAGGAATGTAGTAAACTACTTGAAACACAGCTATGGGCAAGAAGCTTTGATGAGTTTTCACAACTTTTTTGACTAATTTTGCGATTTTTGGACAATATTTTACTCATTATCGTGATTTTTTTGCCGCAAAAATTAGTTAACCCTTCGCTGTCGAGTAAAAAGCGTTATATGAGCAAATGCGGACATAAGAAGTCGTTAGTTTAGATAAATTTGTCACATTTTACTTTTATTTGTGTGCGGAAATATATATCAAACCTATTCGTTTATATTCATATGTGTTTATAAAATTTTAAACCAAAAGTCCAGTGTTCTGTGTTTAAAGCTGTTCTAAAAAGTTACTATAAATCTCAGCACGAAGAAACCCTTCATAATAGGAAAAGAGTTTTCGTGAAAGATTTTAGAGCATCTAAAAAGCCATTCGAGGATGAAAAAGGTAAAAAATGGACGATTTTAATTTGGAACAGAAATATGACCATGAAAGCAGTCCATCAACTGAAGAAAAAATCGACATGCACTGTAACACTGACACGTTGACGTTGCACTTGAATAAAATTTTGAAGAAATAAAGATTTCCTTACAGACAAGCTCACAAACAATTATGAATATTAGGATGTGACTGGAGAAGCTGAGTTCCGAAAGCACCGTAGGAAAACGGTTTCACCTAAGGCAATAGATAAAAATAATAGTGCAGCAATGGACATTGATGCACATAAGTTTAACAGTAAAGATTTATAAGAAATACAAGAAAATTTCGGGAATTTAGTAATGGGCTTAAATGACAATGTTCCCTATATCAAGAGAATATTGCAGCAATGCATTCCATATTTAAATTACAATTATGCAAGGGAAAAGTTAATAATGTTCCCACTTGGATATGAGAAACCGGATGTACATGAGTTGCAGAGTCAAATAGAAATAAACCAAATCCCAACTCACTTAACAAACCTTTTACTCATGCCATGAAATTCAAAAACTATTTGGGTCACGCCGTCAAACTATATACTCGTGCCTTAACATTCACAGCAGCTTATCTTTATGGCGTTGCATCTAATGAAAGAATCTTTAGTCAAATAAAAATTTTAAAAATATATATTGCAAGCTACAATGAGGGATGACAAACTTGACAGCCTAATGCTTTTAAAATATGACAGTGAAATAGGGAATTTTATTAAACTAAGCGATATTATTAACAGGTGGGCTTCTTTGAAGACCACAAGAATTAATATTAAGTGAAAACTAGTCGGATGTGCCAATCCCAAAATTTTCTTCTACTCCATACATGTTAATGCCTCAAAATTTGCAGTCACAGTGCAAAAATTAAATGACAATTCTTTGCCTATAATAACAAACTCTAAAGGTGTAGATTTGTTGAATTGTGTGCATTTAAAAAGGAGCTATAAGCAAAGCATTTTTCAAACAAATCATTGAATTTTGGCACCCAGCTTTTTTAGATGTATGCAACCAAAATTCCTTACTCAAAGTGCACAAAAACGATAGCTTTGGACAGTATAGACCCAAACCTAATAAGGATCTATTTACACTTATGTGGAATATGAAGTTTGACTAAATTCCGTGCATTAGTTTTTGAGATACAGCTTTCGCAAAATCGTGAAAAATGCTGCATAGCAGCGCCACCTGCTAGATCATAAAAAACTAATCTGCATCAAATTATGTCAAGGTTTAACAGAATATGACGTTTGATCAAATTCCGTGCAATAGTTTTTGAGATATAATTATCACTAAAATCATGTAAATCGTGAAAAATATCGCATAGCAGTGCCACCTGTTGGACGATTTACACCAAAAACAAATCAGCACCAATTTTTATAAAGGCACAGTCAAACCTCGTTAACACGAACTGTTTCCGATTGCCTCGTCCAGTTGTATGTAATGTAGTTAAGTACCGATAACACGAACTGCTTTTAATACGAACAAAAAAAAGTTTCCCCTTGAGTGTTCACGTTAACGAGGTTCGACTGTATAAGTGAATCTCTAAAGTTTTATTAAATTTCGTGCATTAGTTCTTGTGTTAGAGCGCCCACAAAATTTGTATCACATATAGACAGACAGATATTTTCTAAAAACAGTCGAATCGTGTTCAGGACTTACTAAAGCGTATAAATCAGTCTAAAACCGGAAGTCGAATTTTTTCACGAATCCAATACTTTCTTCTTGTAAAGATAGAAGAAAGTAAAAAGCGTATTTATTTTTTTAGTAAACAAACTATTAATTAGAATTTTTATGTTTTCAGTTTCAGAATTTTTCTTTGGAAAGGAATTTTTTATGCAAAAGTATCATTATAATTATTACACATGTTGTGCATATCATTTTAGTCGAAAATTGGAGCAATTTGTTTCAAGTTGGAAAATTTTCGAATTCTCCCCCCCCCCCCCCCCGAAAAAATATCTGTGGCTACGTCCCTGGGTACAATGGCGACGGACACACGGACAGACAGACATTTTCTATAAACATGTTTTTTTGGGATCTCTGAACCCTAAAACGTGTAAATCTTTTGAAAACCGGAAGTCGAAAAAAATTTCGATTACAATACTTTCTTCTATTGCAGATAGAAGAAAGTAAAAACAATCGAAACGCGGTCAAAAGATCGCGAATTTCGTCAAAAGATTACGAAACAAACAGCAAATTTCATAGAAATACCGCTAAAAACACGCAAATTTCTTCGAAAGATCGAAAAAAATACACGAATTCTGCCAAAAGATCGCGAAAAAAAACGTGCATTTTGTCAAAGGATCGCTAGTTTATTGAAAAAGCGAACAGTTAAAAAAAAACTGTAAATTTCTTCAAATGATCGCAAAAAAGCGCAAGTTTTCTCAGCAAATCGCGAAAAACGGAAATTTCGCCAATAGATCCCGTAAAAATAGGCGAATTTAATAAAAAAATTGCAAAAAAACCCACAAATTTTGTCAAAAAATACGCGAATTTTGTCAAAAAATCGCGAAAAACATGCGAATTTTATAAAAAGATCACAAAAACAAGCCATGTTCGACAAAGGATCGCGAAAAAATGGGAATTTTGTCACAAAATCGTTAATTTCGTCAAAAAACAAACAAAACGCGGTCAAAAGATCGCGAATATCGTCGAAACATTGCGAGAAAACACGAATATCGTCGAAACATTGCGAGAAAACGCGATTTTCGTCGAAACATTGCGAGAAAACGCGAATTTCGTCGAAACATTGTGAAAAAACGCGAGTTTCGTCGAAACATAGCGAAAAAAACGTGAATTTCGTCAAAAGATCGCGAAAAAACAGCAAGTTTCGTGAATATACCGCTAAAAACACGCAAATTTTGTCAAAATACCACTAAAAACACGCGAATTTCGTCAAAAGATCGCGAAGAAACAGCAAATTTCGTCAAAATACTGCTAAAAACACGCAAATTTTGTCAAAATAACGCTATAAACACGCAAATTTCGTCGAAAGATCGCGAAAAATATGTGGATTTCGTCAAAGAATCGCTAGTTTCTTGAAAAAACGAACAAAACGCGATTAAAAAACCCGTAAATTTCTTCAAAAAAGCGCAAATTTTGTTAGAAAATCGCGAAAAAACGCAAATTTCACCAAAAAATACGCGAATTTCGTTAAAAGATCGCAAAAAATATGTGAATTTCGTCAAAAGATCCCAAAAATATGTGAACTTAGTCAAAAAATCGCGAAAAATAAGCAAATTTCTTCAAAAGATCGCGAAAAGCACTCGAATTTCAATAAAAGATAGCAAAAAACCCTCAACTTTTAGTAAGAGATCTTAAAATACACTCAAATTTTCAAGGATCGCAAAAACACGCTAATGGAAATGGTTGCGGAGATTTTGTGTTTATTTTATTTTGTGATTTATTGAAATAGGTCCCTAAAGATTCCTTTTTAAACAAAATACATGGTCTTTTCTGGTCCCCCCCTTTTTTTAATGGCCCCCTATTACCATTTTTTACTACAAAAGTTGAGTGGGAGTCCTGTATGTTGTATTCATATGCTTTTTTTTTATTAGTTAAAATTACTGCTCTAAAATAACATTTTTTAAAGCCAAATAAACAGATTTTTTTTTCTTTCTGCTGCTAATTTTTCATTATTGCAATCTGTACCCAGTCCAGAGTTAGCAAAATGTGTGGAGAAATTTTATCTAGGTAATTATTCTTTCAAATGTCAAAATACTTTCAAGATAGGAGTTTTTAGGAGTTTATTAGCATTTATAATTTCAATCTGTTCCAAAAACAGCTACAAAATTAGATTTTTGCTGCTACAAAATCAGATTTTTTCTCCTCCAAAAATGGATTTTACTTCTCCAAAATCAGATTTTTGCTGCTCCAAAATGGTTTTTGTGCACTTTCATCCCTGCATTGATACAAACAGTAACAACCTGATCAAGTTGTGTATTGGCCATCAGTCACCACGAATCTTATCACTGGCACTTTCAGCAGTCTCCACTTTGTGTGGCATATTCAGCAATCTCCATTTCACTTTGCGTTGCACATTCAACCAGCGACATTTTTCTACTGTTTTGAACTGTCTCTACTAGGGTTGGCACATCAAGGGTTTTTCTGTTTGTTAAGCTTGACATTTGAGACATTTTTTCTTTAAAAAAAAAGATTTTCGATTTTTTTATACTTTCAGTGTTTTTCATTTTTGGTCTTTAATTATTATAATTATTAAGCTGTTACAAGAAAAAAAATTACTTAAAAAAGATCCTGACACCCTTAAGCATTTTTTAAATTTTTTAAAAGTACATATATTAAGACAGACTTGAATACAATTATCCAACAGGAGTGAAAAATTAGCCGGGGACAGTACTCGAACCTGGGACTACTGTGTACCGTGCTGTTGCGTTAATCACTAAGCTACCCTGGCCGACGTCCTAGCCCGGCAATTTCTCACTAATAAACCATATTTGGGATCTTCACCAGCCAGCAATCAGACAGCACAGGATGATGAGAAATACAATATAAGGCTCATATCATGTGAAATCACCCAATGACCACCTTTATGTCACAGATTTTTGTGAAATTTTTTCAATAAAAAGTATGTTATGAAAAATAGTTAAAATAATTTTATCAGAATTTTTAACTCAAAACTGAGGTTAGGGGGTCACCTTGAAATTTGACCCAAAGAAACAAAATGGCGTCGACGGACAAAGTGACTTATGACTTTGACTACTTTAACTTTTGTTTTTATTGACCAATACTAATTATGGTATCATTGGAAAGATAAAAGTATCAGCTATTAAATAAAACTATTAAAATGCAAAACATATACATACAACTATTACAAATTTGCAATAAAAGCAGTTTTAAAGAATTTTTTTTTTTTTGAAAATTTCAATAATTTTTTGCGTTTAAACTACAAGTTTCATCATCCTAATTTTTTTTCACATAATGCTAAATACCATCTTTTTCAACATAAAAAAAAAAAAATCAAAAGAGTGTTTGTTGTCTTTTGTGTTTAAAAAAATAAACAAGAAAAATGAAGAAAACATAATTGATTTTATAATATGCTTATAAAAAAAAGTAAAATTTCGTAATATTTGCATTTGTTTCTCAGACGATAATATTTTTTATAAATAACCGCATAATTAATATAATTTATGATGCTTGAGAACACATTGTTGAAAATCAAAACAAGTATATTTTGATGATTGAATTATTGAAGCTGAGAAGTAATTGTGAAAATATTGATTTTATTTGTTCTTATCATCAAAGTCTCTATTTAGAAACATTTGAAAATAGACAAAGAATTTGTTGTGACCCTTTTAAGAAGCATGGTAAACAAAGTATTAGTCTCTGAAACCTGTTTTTTTAATAATGTCAAAGAAATATAAAGCTCTTAAACTTATTCCAGGTACTAAGCTTTGTATAACATGCCGTAAGGCCATTTTAACTCCTATGTTACATAACTTTCCAGATGAGTGTATGTCTGAGAATGAGTTTGAAGATCCAGAATATGTACCAGGTCCATCTAGAACTCTGGAAAAACTTAATGAAAGTTGTGAACTACTTGATTTCTCACCATTTAAGGTTACTAAAAGAAAACTAGACCGACGTCCAGAATATATTCGAACAAAGTCTCATAAATTAGCTCATATAAAATTTAAAATTCCAAGAAACTGCATCCGAAGTGCTGCATGTGTCTATGGAAAATGTTTCTGAACCAAGTGGCAGTAATGAATGCATTGATTGTAACATTTTAATGCAAAAACTCAAAGAGAAATTTAGTACAAGTTGTATTAAAGAAAAACTGCAAATACTTACTTTAGTGCCCGCATCTTGGAGCATAGAAAAGACTCGAACATTTTTTTAACACTACTGAATACATGGTAAAAAAATCTAGGAAATTATTGAAAGAAGATGGTATTTTGTCAAAAGGAAGCAACAAAGTAGGGAACAGTATAAGCAAAGAAGTAGAAGCACGTGTCCAAGCCTTTTAATATGATGATATTAGTCGAGTTTCTGCTAATAAGAAAGATTGTTTATCTATCCCATCAGAAGGCAAAAGAGCGTACAAATCCAAAAGACTTATTTTGCACAATCTGAAGGATGTGTACTTAGCATTCAAAGAAAAACATCCTTCTGAGAAAATTGGCTTAACGAAGTTTTGTGAACTTCGCCCAAAAGAATGTGTTACTGTAAACAACCACGGAATGCATAACGTATGTGTATGTATCTATCATCAAAATGTGAAACTGATGATGCATGCTGTAAATTTAAAAAAATCATATATTGATCTCTTACAGAAGCTTGTTTGCAATATAGAAAATGAAGAGTGCATGCTACATCGTTGTTCCCAGTGTCCCCAAGAAAATGAATTACGAAATTATTTACTAGAACTGGAATACTTACAAGATGCAGAAAACGTTATTTTTAAGCAATGGGTCCAAACTGACCGGTCTTCCTTGGAACACATTAATCAAGAGTGTTGATGAATTTGTTGAATCCTTGGTCCAAAAGCTCCAGAATTTGACACACCATCATATATATCCAAATCCCAGAGTTGTTGTTTAAAGTTCAAGTTACTCTTCACCCATTTGTTGTGTATTATAAAACAGAAGATTGCATTAATACTATATCAATGTGTTGTATAAGTGATTGTTTGAAACATGCAGACCTGCCAACCTTTGAAAATGAGAAATCGTAGCACACAAAATTAAAGTTAATCTGGAGGTTGGTTGGTTGGTTTTTTGTGTTTCACAGCCATCTTTTGATATTTGTAAAAGGAATAAGGTTTCACTCTTTCAACTCAATATAATTTTTTTCCTCAGAAAATTTTTATACGATTTTTAGAATTTTTTTTCGTTTCACAGCGTTTTTTTGACATTTGTGAAAGGAGCCTCGTTCCATCCCAGTGCAGTAAATTTTGATGAAATTCGCGATTTTTCTCCGCGATCGTTTCAGGATATTCCCAATTTTTTTCCAATTGGGGAAATTCCTCTATTCTGCAAGAAAAAAAAAAATATTCGCGAACTTCGAAGAAATTTCAAAATATACTTGCAGAAGAATCATAGATCTGTGGAAGAATTTACAGGGGGAAATACCAGGGCTTAATTTGCGCCGGAGCCCGGCTCCGGTACTTCTCTGTTTTTAGTAAATATTCAAATATTGGTCGGAATTCACCGGAGCTCATAAATACAGGGCTCCGGAGCCCAGTGCAATTGCGCTTCCGAAAAACCGAAGTCTAAATTACTTTTTTCTTTCCTTCCCATCTCCGAGCTTTTGCATTGTTTTTTACCAAAACATTTATATGTGACGCAATGTGTCGCACACGTAGAAGATGGAGATAAAACGGACTCAAAATTTTTATATCCGATTTATTACAATTAAAATTTTTATTCATGTATAGAAAAAAAACCTTATCCTCCTTTAAAATTACTTATTATATTCTATTTCATATCATTTTAATGCTATTTTGATCAAAATGAAGGGGAAACAGAAATCGTATTTTTCTATTTCAAATTATTTCAGCGACAACGTGCTGTTAATACGACGCCACTCAAGAAACTGAACAATGAATTTGCTTTCAGTTCGATTTTCTTTTGTGACAGTGGGATAATTTTTTATTGGTTGGTTTTTTTTTTAAATTTTTATTTAGATATCTAACCTGAAAAGAATATTTTCTGTTTTAGCCAACGAGCATCAGCTTGAGGTTTTGTTTGTTTGATGTTTTTTGTCTTCTATTGCGTACGAGTATAAAAATCACGTTAGTGATTTTTCTATTTTTTTTTTTTTTTTTTTTTTTTAAATCATGAACGCTACCCATGCTAAGGCTTTGCTCTGTACATTTACAAAATCGCTTTCATTTGTAAGTAGATATAATTGTCATGTTATTGTTATTCTGATAGAAAGCAATCGAGCAGTATTTCTCCTTTTTCTATAAAAGTATCGGTTTTTTCCGATAACGGTGTCAAACTTTTAATTTAATCTGATTTTCAGGGACTCACCACAAAAGATTGTTATGCGGAAGAATCGATAATAATTTAAGATATGCACCTTTTATAGGAAATTGTAAAACATTGTTCCATTCTTCAGCATATAAATGTTAATTTCTGTAAATTTCATTCATTTTTTCTTAAAAATGCATAGCTGCGAATAATCCTTTTTCTTTATGTTAACACTATTTCCTAATCAATAATCGTTACCATATTTAATCGCAGAATTCTGCAATTAATTAACTTTAAAATCAGGTAAAGATTACTATTCAGAAGGAGTGATAACTAAAAAGTGGAATAGTTGACAGTTAAATATATGCTGATAAATATATTTAAAATTTTTATTTTGCTAAAGAAAAAAAAATGCTTTAAATTTTGCAAATAATGTACGAAATAAAAATATGAAGATTGAATGACAGGGGGGAGGGGGAACGGTACGTTTGTTGTACCGGTTCCGCAGAATATTAGGCCTCCGGTCCTTTTTTTGTTAGAAATTAAGCCCTGGGAAATACTGTACAACATTTTTCATTATGCAGGACTTTTCTTTTTCGTGCGCAAATCGTGCGATTTTGCACACAATTTCAAAGCTTGCCCCTCAAAGAACACCCCCCCCCCCCTCCTTCCAGAAATTCTTAAAATGGCGCCCCTGTTTGTAAGGAAGGGAATTCCTGTACTATAAATATATACAGAAATACGATTCACTCGTGGATAATATACATAAAGAGAGTTTTATGTTAAAAAGTTTGTTTTGTAGCACAATTTTTTTTTTCCTATGAACATTTTTTAGTGTCCGAATTTTAGTGCTAATGGCCAATTTTTTTAAAGTTTCAGAAATGAATACTTTGAAATTTTGGAAATTTCGGACCAGAATCACTCCTGAAAAATATGCTGCGTGGGATACAAATCGCAACTAGAAACAAAAAAATGCATTTTTGTTTTTTGCAAAAAATCGTAGTTTAAGACCGATTTTCGTAGCATCGTAGTTTCTAGGTCCAAATCGTAGCAACTACGATTTTTTCGTAGCAGTTGGCAGGTCTGAACATGACACAAACACATTCTATGTTTTTTAAAAAACCGCTCTCACCTATGTGCAGGGAAAACTACCACATATACAACATGTTATATATTTCAGTGATGGCAGCTCAGCACAGTATAAAAACTTCAAAAATTTTGTAAATTTGTGTTACCATAAGCAAGATTATGGACTAACTGCAGAATGGAATTTTTCCGCCACTAGTCATGGGGAAAATGTATGTGATGGAATTGGTGGTACTATAAAACGTTTAGCCACAAGGGCAAGTCTGCAATGTTCATATGATAATCACATCTTGAGTGCAAAAGATTTGTTTACATTTGCAAAAGTTCATGTAGCAAAAAAAAATATACACTTAATATTATTACGGCGGAAGAAGTTATAAAATTTACAGAAATGTTAGAAAAGAGATATGAAAATATTTCAACAATTCCTGGGACAAGGATTAATCATTTTTTCCAACCATTGGATGAAAGCAGATTGTTGATAAAACGTGTTTCATCATCTAATAAATCCTTTCAAATTTCCTTAGGACTTCAAAAGAAAGAAATCACTATTAAAGAAGAAAAATTTGTTGCAGTTATTTATGACAATCAGTGGTGACTTGGAAAAAATATTAGAAGTTAGTGAAGTACACCGAGATGCAAAAATCAAATTCATGAGACCAAGTGGACCTTCCTC
This sequence comes from Maratus speciosus, assembly GCA_963932465.1. NCBI lineage: Eukaryota > Metazoa > Arthropoda > Arachnida > Araneae > Salticidae > Maratus > Maratus speciosus. The sequence continues at coordinate 137,817,291 of OZ010797.1, read as the reverse complement.
ATCTTATTCATGGCCTAACCATACTGATATTTGCTGGATTCCTTGTGAAAATATTTTAATGAATGTGCCTGCCCCATGCACAAGCACCAGCACTGGACGTTTATACACGTTTGACTCTGATATCATTTTATCTAATCAGAAAATGTTTAAAAATAATTAATAATTGCTAATAATGTTAGAGATGAAAGTTGGTTTTGTAAAGAATTATAACTATTCATTGTATGTTAGTTAAAAGCCATAAAACTAAGCTTTATTAAATAAATGTGGTTTTTCCTTTCATTTTACTTACAAAATAATAATAATAATAATAATAAAAGACAATAAACACCCTTTTGATTTTTTTTTATAATGAAAAGAATGGTATTTAGCATTATATATAAAAAATTACAATGATGAAACTTGTAGTAGTTTAAATGTAAAAAATTATTGAAATTTGCAAAGCAAAATTCTTTAAAAATACTTTCATTGCAAATTTTTAACCAGTTAGTTTGTTATTTTTAGCATTTTAATAGTTTTATTTCATAGCTGATACTTTTATCTTTTCAATGGCACCAAAATTAACAATATTGGTTCCTAAAAACAAAAGTTATAGTATTTACAAACTTATAAGTCACTTTGTCCGTCGACGCCATTTTGTTTCTTTGGGTCAAATTTCAAGATGACCCCCTAACCTGAGTTTCGTCCTAAAAATTCTGAAAAAATTATTTCAGCTATTTTTTATAATATACTTTTACACAAAAAAAATTTCAAAAAAATCTGACATAAGGGCAACAAGTTTTTTTTTATTTTGGGTGATTTCACTTTCACATGAAATGGCCCTAAATGAATTAATATTCCATCGATCCACAATATATATTAAAGCACACATAAATAAAGGTCTGAATTCATTTTTAACTCTCTTGCTGTGCATCCCACAATTTCTACGGGCAACGTAAAAGTAGCAAAATTTGCGCAATCCACAGTTTCAATGATTTTTTTTTTTTTATCTAATTCTAAATCTAAAAAAAATCGTTTTTACAAAAAAAAAATTGCATATTTTAACTTTAAATTATATGTAGATTTGAAATGTGTAGTAAATTAAATGTGCAATTTTTGAACCTATTGTGATTTAAAAAAAGATTACACAGTGATGGGTTAATAAAGGTACATACCGGGTGTCCCAAAAATGACTGATGGATTTTAAAATTCAATAACTTACAAACGGTGACAGAAACTTAAAAAATTCTTGCAGGAGTGTTATGTAAAATGTCAGGAGTTTTTATGCTGCGATACTCAGTTTTAATTACAAATAGCATTGATAGATGGCGCTGCAAGCAATAACAGCTGAATCCAGGCTCGATTTTTTGGCATCTCTCTTCTTCCATGCGAAAAAAAGAGATTAAAATTTATTGAATAGATCTGGAAGTACCAAAAATCGAGTCTGGACTGAGCGCCTATTGTTCTCAGCGCCATCTATTGTTTGAAATTCAAACTAAAATCAAGAATCATAGTACAAAAACTCCTGACATCATACATAACCCTCCTGCAAGAATTTTTTTAATATCTGCCACCATTTGGAAGTTATTGAATTTTAAAATCCATCAGTCATTTGTGGGACAACCGGTATATTGACATACTTGAACACAATTAATACAATAACCCAACAGGAGTGAAAAATTAGCCGGGACCCAGGTTCAAGTCCTGGCACCAGCTAATTTTTCATTCCTGTTGGGTTATTGCATTAATTGTGTTCAACTATGTCTTAATATATGTACCTTTAATAGAAATGAATTCAGATGTTAATTTGTGTGTGCTTTAATTCTACCATATTATTAACCACAATCATACCTAAACTCTATCTAAAAAGATCAAATGTCTAGTATAAATATTTGTTTGATAAAATGTTAAGTGTGTTTTCTAGTTTTTTCTTACAATTGAACATCGTTTTGACACTTTTGTTTACTATTTGTAATTTCAATAATATAATGTTTGCCGTAGAGGGAGTTCAAAGTGCACTATGCCTCTACTGTAAAGAAACTTTGAATTCTGAAAACGTTTCATCTCATGAGAAGAAATGCATAAATAGGCCTATCAAATGTCCAGATTGCTCAGAGGTGGTTACCTTAAAGAACTGGTATGGACATCAATGTGAGATGACAAAAACAATAGGTATGAAAGCCTATTTATAATATTTAATAATAATATAATCTGACTGTTTTTTACCATAGTAAAACTCCAATTGTTTGAATTCTAGTCATTCCATGTCCAGGTTAATATCATGAAATAAAACATCACATTTAAGAAACGAAACATGTTCTTGAAATTCCTATTTAAACCAACTTTGAAATTTATATTTCATTGAAATTTTCTAAACTTATAATTGAATGATAGTGAGTAGAGGTCTGCACGGGCCGAAATTTCCGGGCCCGGCCCGACTCATAGAAAAAAAATTTGGCCCGGCCCGACCCGATACAAAAATTAAAAGTTCGGCCCGAGCACGGCCCTTAGGGGAAAAAATATTGGCCCAGCCTGGTCCGGTAAAAAACTTAAAAGTTCGGCCCGGCCCGAGTGAATTTCTACAAAACATTGATTTTTATGTCAATTTGGTTAAAAATTTGTCTCGTACGAGGAGTTCTGACCAAAAATATTTATCTTAACTTTTTTTTTTTTTTTCAAATCTTCATTATTATAGAAGTGCCGCTGTCTGCAATGTTTAATTTTTAATGAATCTCTATTTCTTGTATAAATGTTTCAGTTATCATTAATATTGTTAATTCCATATTCCATGTATCAAGGTGTTAAAAATCTAAAAAATGCTATACAGTAAAATCTTCTTGGACAGAATTGCATAGAAAAGAAAAAAAAAATGCGTTAGACAAGTTCCCTTATTAGCAAGTGTAAATATAATATATGTATTCTTTTCTTACGTATTAGTTTATTAATTTTGCATCAATCAACACGTTTTCCAGTTTAAAACAGGCTTCTGTCATAGGCAGGTTTTTTTTTCACACATTTTACTATATTTTAATTTAGCTATATTTTAATAAGCGTTGAAATATTTTATTCTTAAAAAATAATAAATTTTAATGTTTAAATGAAGAATATTGGCAATTTAAAAATGTATGCATTTTTTGCAAAAAATTTTGGGCCACGCCTAATTTTACTGACCCTTGATTGGACAAGGTCACGCTGAGACAATGATTTTCATGCGGGCTGGGTCAAAACTAGGACTGAAAATTTTGACCCGTGAAAACTAGGAATGAAAACAGTCCCGCAGTACAGAAAAAAAAGTTAGGCCCGGCCCGAGTGTCGTGAATGAAAATCAGGCTCGGGCTGGCCCGTGCAGATCTCTAATAGTGAGTATTAATTGTTTCCAATAAAACAATTAACTGTGTTCGACTAACTCATCTAAATGCATGTAAAAACATTAACTTTTTACACGCTTTTATTTAACTTGGCTTATGTGCGTAAAGGTAATTGCAATTGATTTTTCATTTCCTTCCTGACGTAATTTAGAGTTCTATAAATTATGTACACTTGTGTGTTCCTGATAACAGTGCAATAATTTATTACTTTTTTTTAAAACTTAGATTAATTGTATTTAAATTTTGATTATACGTTGAGAAAACAATTTATGAAACTCAAATAGTTTAAATAATTTTTATGAATGAATTTAAGTATTATTTTAATTGTTTGCAGTAGAGGTAATCTTATTAAAAGTTAGACCTGATTTAACTTGAATATAAACCTACCTTTTTATTAAGGGGACCTTCTACATTAGGAGACAAAAAACAAGCACTTTTTATGATTTTTTTTTTTTTTTTTTTTTTTTTTTGTAAGAAAACTGCATGATAGATCTTTTTGAAATTTTAACAGTTTGTTGTACATATCTTAAGGTATACACAGGAATTTTTTTATTTGATTTTGTTGCTTCTACTCTAAGTTATAAACAAATATGTTCAACCACATTTTTTGAAACGGTGGGCTAGAGGTCTGCACGGGCCGGAATTTCCAGGCCCGGCCCGGCCCGAAGGAAAGCTATTTTGGCCCGGCCTGGCCCGTACAAAAATTAGTGAAAACAGCCCCGACTCAATTTCTACAAAAAATTCCGTTTTTTCTCGACATACAATTAAGATTCTTTTAATGAATACTACATGCATATTTATGAGAACATTTTACATTATATTTTAAATTACTATGTGTTCGCAAAATAGAAAACACACAATAGTAAACATTAACGATTACTTACAGTGTTTTAGTCAACGTCTCTACAGACGTTTCAAAATTTAAATAAGGGTTCATTACAAGATCAGTGTAGTTTAGAATAAAGGGTTAAAAAACATAACTTTTGAAGCTTATAATAAAAAGTAGATTTGTGAAAATATTTCTGTCATTTTTAAGGCTTTTCTCAAATCCAAAGGAGCTACATTTTGACACATTTATGAATTCATTTCTTTTCGGAAACGCATGAGATTGGCAGGTATTCTTATTCAGAAACCATGTAAATGCCGTTTTTTTCTTATATAAAAGTAATATATCTTTCAGAAAATACTGCCAAAGTTAGCGTTTTGAATCGAATTTCCAGAAGCGATAGCACAGGAAAGTAGAAAACGTACAGTCACGTGACAAGAGTCTCTGTTATCTCTGTACGTAATTTATCAAAAGGAAACACTATTCGATTCCAAATGCCTTCAATACTCAGGCCTGTCAATTTTATGTCTTTATAGTTAAAAATGAGTCAGAAAATGTGTCTGAAAGTTTCGCATTGTTGAGCAATAAATATGAGAACCACCTTAAGGTACATTTCCAAAGATACTGTTAACAGAAGTTCATTATCGCTATTAATACTTTTACAAAACATAATGCCTGTCTTACACATCCTGAGAATGATTAAGACCAGTTCCGCCCCGGCACAAATCTGCCAAAAAAATTAAACCCGGGTTCAGGCATCATGTAACTGTACGATGCCAATCTCTACGATGTCTTCCATGTTACATTTCTGTATTGATGTTGTTAAACTCGCATCGGCTCGTAACGCACATTTATACTTCTCGAAAAAGTCATATTCATTGAAAATGGCCTCGTATTTTATCTGCTTTTCTCAAACTCTTATATCGGGTCGATAGACCTGATTAATTTTTTTATCGGCCCGGCCCGGCCCGGCCCGGCCCTGCAGGCCCGTTCAGTTTTGTTGCCGGCCCGGCCCGTTGAAAAAATTGTCCTAATTCTGCCGGCCCGTTTGAAAATTCTCCTCCATTCCGCCGGGTACGGGCCTCGGGCCAAGCCCGGGCCCGTGCAGACCTCTACGATGGGCAAGATTTAAAAAAAACTACTCAATGGATCGTCTTGATTTTTTTTTATAAATTAAAGCTTATTTAATTGCCTTCGATATGAATTAAAGCTTTTACTAAAATTATTTTAAAACAAAGTTTTTAACAAAAAAAAGTTTTTTTTAATCAGTTATTACATAACTTTTTAAAAATAAATTTATGGGTTCCTTTAATTTAACTAAGAGCTATACTCGCGAAGTTTACGAAAAATATTTATTTTTGTGTTTCAGATAATTCTACAAGGCGCTATCATGCCCACCTTCCAGACGAAATTTTCCAAAGCAGTTGAACATATTTGTTTATAACTTAGATTAGAAGCAACAAAATCTAATAAAAAAATTATTGTGTATACCTTAAGATATTTACAATAAACTGTTAAAATTTCAAAAAGATCCATCATGCAGTTTTCTTATTAAAAAAATCATAAAGTGTTTTTTTTTCTCCTAATGTAGAAGGTCCCCATAAACACAAGCAATTTTAGAGAATTTTCTTATTCCCTAGATATTATTTTGTTTATTTCCTAATTAGAGTTTCATTGTATTCGTAAGTTAAAAGAACTATCTTCATTTGATGCTTGCATTAGGTGGAAATGCGACTACACAGTGTTCGTATTGTAAAGAAACTTTGGATGCTGAAAGTATTTTATCGCATGAGAAAAAGTGCCTGAATAAACCAATGAAGTGTCCTGAATGCTGCGATGTGATTGCTTTGAAGAACTGGTTTGAACATGAGTGCCAGGCATCAAAGTCGAAAGGTATTCTACTATTTTTATTAAAAATAGTACAGTAGTAGACTCCCTCAAATCTGCACTGCTTGGGACCAGAGGTTGTGCGGATTTTAGAATTTTATGGATTTCTGGTCATTGCTTTGTATATATATTTTTTAAGTAATTTGAATGTAATAATGCTATCGAAATTATAATGAATGCTTCCAATACAGTAAAATAATAAAGTGATAAACTAAAATAATAAAAAGTAAGATAATTTTAAAAATGATTAAATTATTAAAAGTAAAGGTCAAGTAAATAATAATGCATAATTAAATATGCACAATAAAGATGAGGTACATTTTTCTTGAATTATTCAATGAAACTTTCTTCTTAAAAATACCCTATTAAATCGCATCAAAATCATAAAGTAAGGAAGTTTTATTTCAGGTTTAGCCAATCTTAACCAAAAAAAGCTGGATTAATAAATAACTAAATTTGGTAAAAAGATTGTGATTACCAGTGATATCAGCAATACCTTGATTTTTTTCTGAAAATAAATTTATACTTCTTTCATGAAAAACCACGAGTTTAGTCATATTATTGTGAATAACATATTAAAATACATACAGAATGATATAAAACTAAAAAATTCTGTAATTTTGTCAGTACATCTAAACTGAAAGTTTCATTGTTTACATCTGTAATGATGTGCTGATTTCAGCGATTTGCGGATTTTAGGGAGTCTACTGTATAATATTTTGATTTAGCAGATAAAAAAATCATTTTTGTAAGAAATTGAGAGATCTTAAATTGACTACATTTCATTGTTACGTGGATTTAATTAAAAGAGCTTTCATATTTTTTTGACATTTTAAAGGTTATTTGTTTTAGCTAAAATCAAAATCATGTAATTAAATATGCTTTTCGTATGTGCAGATGTATGCTGTTACAATTGTCTGAAAAAGCAGTTCTTGAATATTTTTAATTTGATTAAAGGAATAGCTTCCAATTGTCATAGTTTTAAAATGAAATTTAATGGTGCTGCCATCTGTGTTCATATTGAAAAAGAAAAGATTTAATAATTATAAATTAACAATTTGGATTTATTAATTAACCCTTCTTTGCATGATTTTTTCTTTATTGATGAAATAAATCAAGGTGACATAATTCATGTTCAAAATTAAAGGAAAAATGGTTAAAAAAATCTTAGTATATATTTATAGTATAAATTTAGCAAAAAACAATATGATTTACTACAAGAAATTGTAGAATACCCTTTACATTTAGGATACTTGCACTATAGCACAAAATTAGCACTTGCCAGGTGTCGAGTAACACTTAAAACGCGGCGATTAACTTTATTGTCCTTACTCGCCAAACTCAATGGGCACCACTCGCCAAACGCGATGGTTGAAAGATCGATGTCAGGGAGGAAATTCGTTCGGAATTTACGGCGTCCAAATCGGCGATTCTCCCGAACGGCAGGGGTGATTCTGTCTCGGATTTTCCGAAAATTTAAGGCATTCGGTTCCCGGCAAAAAAAAAAAAAAAAAAAAACGGTTATCAGTCCGAAAATTGGACATAAAAATATCGCTAATTTCGATATGGTCGCCGAAAAAAACCAATTTCGTCGATCGTTCGTAAAAAAAAATCACCAATTTCGCCAAAGAATCGCGAAAAAAGTGAATTTCGCCCAAGGACGACGTAGAAAACGCAAATTACGTCAAAACATCGCGGAAAAAACACAAACTTCGTGAAAAGATCGCTGAAAAAACGCAAATTTCGACAAAGAATCGCGTAAAAGAATCACAAAATTCTTCAAAGTATCGCGGAAAAACGCAAATTTCGTGAAAAGATCGCGAAAAAAAAAACGAAAATTTCGAGAAAAAATCGCAGAAAAAACGAAAATTTCGAGAAAAGATCGTGGGAAAAACGCAAAATTCGTAAAAAGATCGCGCATAAAACGCAAAATTCGTGAAAAAACGTAAATTTCGTGAAAAGATCGCGGAAAAAGCGCAAAATTCGTGAAAAGATCGCGGAAAAAACGAAAATTTCGAGAAAAGATCGCAGAAAAAACGCAAAATTCGTGAAAAAATCGTGGAAAAAACGAAAATTAGTGAAAAGATCGCGGAAAAAACGCAAATTTTGAGAAAAAAGCGCGGAAAAAACGCAAAATTCGTGAAAAAATCGCGCATAAAACGCAAAAATAAGTTTTTATGCATTTGAAAACTTACCTCTTAAGATTTTCTTTTACTGGCATGAAAGAGTTCCTCCTAAAGGAGGAATTCCACCTTTTTTAATACAATTTTGGTCATTCTCTGGATCAATGCTAAAATGCAAAGAAAATATTGGAAGCATAGGTTGGGGGGGGGGGGGGGGGGGTCAAAAATTTAATAATCAGATATTTCGTCTTCTCAAATCCTTGGAGTTTGTTTCTGAATTACTGTGCAAAAGAGCTATCAAATCAAAGGAGAGATTATATTATAAGCATATGAAAGTCATGCAAATGAAGTTTTTTAATGATTTTTTTTTTTTTTTTTTTTTTTTTTTTTTTTTGTTAGACTTGAGAAAGAAAGTTTTCAATTTTTGAATAGAATATTTTGTCCTATAGAACACTTTGATTTAAAAGATTTTTTTTAATGCTTTCTAAGTTATGAAAAGAAAATAACAACCATACTTTTTATTCTATAAATAAAAGTTAAAATGTGTCTAAAAGTTTGGCATCCTTCTGTAGGTGAAAAACCTTTTCCACCTTTTTTCTTATTTTCTGCTTTCATGCCTGTTTTATCTTTTTAGATGATGCATGTTTAACTCAAGATTACAAAAAAGTGCTCTTGGAGGGCAACAATCACGATTTAATCTTGAAGATTGGAGAAAAAGATCTTCGAGTTCACAAAGATATTCTTAGGGCCAGATCACCTGTATTTAAGTCCATGTTGGACCACGATATGAAGGAGAAAAGCAGTGGTGTCATTGACATTCTTGACTGCGATCCGAAGGCCATGGAACTGTTTCTTTCATACCTGTACTGTGGAAGAGTTGAGGCACTTGACCAAAGTAACATGCTCAGTTTGTACTACATTGCTGACAAATATGACATGCAAGGCTTGAAAAATGATTGTTCTGTGTTCATAAAAAAGTCACTGTCGAAAAGTAATTTTTGCAAAGTCATTCAGCTAGCACTAAATCACAGTAATTCTGCTCTGCTAGAATATGTCACAAAATATTTCATGAACAATTCGCTAGATATTCTGCGCACAGTTGAGTGGCAGTCATTTCTGAAGGATAATCCGACTGTAGGAAACGAACTTCTCATCAAGTCTTTCGAAAATTTAAAAACGTGAACATTTGAATGTTAAGTTAAGCATTTTTACTTTCTTTCAAAATAGATTTATGTGATGATTCTCAAGTTTTGGAATAAACTTTATTTTTTGAAATGTTGTCATAACACTTTTAATGTCAGTGTGAATGTATTATTCAGAAAAAATAAAACAACTATAGGAATAATGTTTCATATATATTTTCTTGATAGCAGACATTAACCGACTACTGGTGGGCAGATACATATCTAGTGGAATCGAAAATCAAAATTTTTCTACAACGTTAAAATGCATATAATTGTAGATCTTCTATTTTCTCCAGATGGTGAGTAAAAAAACACATGACACAATAGCTTTGAAATCAATTAATTAGCAGTAACATTGAGAGCTCCTAATTAATTACTATCAAAACTATTGTCATGAGTTTTTATTCACCATCCAGAGAGAAAAAATATGTAGATCTATATATTTTCTGAATATTTTAAGATTTGACTGAGCACAAGTTAAATCTTGATAGATTATTTTTTAAGGTACTGTTTCTGATTTTTCTGTATTCTTCTTCCCTAATCAAGGATAGTTTGCTGTGGTGCATCCCTGTATTTACAAAGTGTTGATATCGGTGAAATTTGATAAACTTATTTAGAAAAATAATGATTCCAACTAAAAGTAAAAACCTAATGCCTTTTACACTAATGAAATTCATAATATCTGAACAATTTGATCAGAAATTTATTTCTCTTTAATAAAGTTAAAATATTATCAATAGAAGAAATTGTTCATACTTTAAAGAACTGTATATATGTTACCGTTAAAGTGTAAAATTCAGTTATTTCATAAAATACCTAGTTATTTCATGAAATAACTAGCCAAGTCCGTTAAAGTGTATAAAATTATTGGATTCTATGGTTTAACTAGTTATTTTATAGAATAACGATTGCCTAACCATTAAAGTTTAAAATAATCATTTTGACATTGAAATAAATCTGTTGTTTTGTAAATTAACTAATGATAAATAGTTAGTCACTCGAAAACTACATTCAAATTATTAATAGATGAATTGATAAGTAATATATAAAAACAGAATATATAATATATTTTTTTTATATCAGTAAAGCAGCAATACAACATAACAGAATGCAATGTGGCAATAGTTTTATTTAATTTTTTATAAATTTTAATTCAATAATTATTAGATATTTTGCCTTATTGGCAAAAACATTTACACTTTTTAAAACATATTACAAAGATTTTATCCAAAACGCAAAATATAAATAATGCTTACAAAAGAAACAACAACAACAATAATAATTTTAAATATTATTAAAAAATGACATGCTGGCAGGAATAACTGTTATTTAATAACAACAGAGCATTTAATAGCAACTGTTATTTAATGCAAGAGCATTTTAATTTAAAATTTATGGAATACCGTCATTTTATTTTGCATTATTAATAAGAACAAGGATCGCTGTGATGACACTTAGAATTGCATTGCAGATTACTTTTGATACAGGCACACGTTTTATTATCACACAGTGCTTATTTCTGCAATCGAATTTAATGTTTTTTTCACGAATAAGTATAGCACTGTTTTTCTTTGTTTCACGATTTTTTAACAATAATTCCAACCGCTCTTGGATTAAGTTTTTCTTAGTTGCCAATTGATCTTTCATACCTGTAGAACTCATTGTTTTAAAAAAAGATTGCAAAAATCTTTGAGAATAATCCCAAATGAAAAACGCTAACATAAATACACCGCTTAAAAATTTATGCAAGTTCAATACACATATCGACAAAACATGCACTCCGAAAGACATTTAGCAACGAGGAAGAGGTCTAAGAAATTCAGCATAAACTCTGACTGTGAAATAGCCATAACAGATTCAAAACTGACTAAAAACAGCTATAATCAGTTCAAACGGCTTTCGTGTGCCGTCTTTAGTACTTTAACGGTTAGGCAATCGTTATTCTATAAAATAACTAGCTAAATCGTAAAAATCAGGTATTTTATACACTTTAACGGACCTGGTTAGTTATTTCATAAAATAACTAGATATTTTATGAAATAACGGAATATACGCTTTAACGGTAACATATACATCAATCTGAAAACTGGGCTTGTTTTGCAGTGCTATAAATGATTGAATTTCGGAATTAACTATGTCAGTCATACACACAGGTTTTTTTTCAAAGTTTGATGATTCCATTGACACATTGTTTCTTTTTAGTGTTTTCTTTTTCTTGCTTCGCATTGGTGTTTCTTGTCATCAGTAGGGCAAACCGGGGTGATTCTTAGTCACTCGCAATATGGGGTGATTATTGGTCAATTAAATTTTCATTCATACTAATGATAGAATCAACAGGAAAAAAATACTGGACTATAGACACATTCATGATTATTCAGTAACACAAACAATTTTTGGGGGGTTCAAAACAAAATTTGATGAGAAGCAGGAACCGCGCTAAGAAACGAAGGCTATTAGCCAACACATTAGCCAAATTTATCTATTATTAGCCAAAAGTATATTATGCATATATATATGATATATATAATTATTATCATTAGCCCTTTCAACCCTGAAGTAGGTTTATTAAATATATTATGAATAAGTAGTTTTTGTATTTTTTTTTTTTTTTTGCGATCTTTTGACAAAATTTGTGGTGTTTTTCGAGGTTTTTGACGAAATTTGCGTTTTTTTTTTCGTGATTTTTTTGACGAAACTTACGTTTTTTCGCGATCTTTTCACGATGTTTGCGTTTTTTCGTGATTTTTTGACGAAACTTGCGATGGTTTTCGCGATCTTTTGACGAATTTGCGGAGGTTTTCGCGATCTTTTGACGAAATTTGCGGGGGTTTTCGCGATCTTTTGACAAAATTTGCGGGGGTTTACGCAATCTTTTGACGAAATTTGCGGAGTTTTTTGCTCTTTTGACGACATTTGTGTTTTTTCGCGATCTATTGACAAAATTAGTTTTTTTTCGCGATCTTTTGACAAAATTTGTGTTTTTTTCGCGATCTTTTCACGAAATTTGCGGATGTTTTCGTGATCTTTTAGACGAAATTTGTGGTTTTTTCGCAATCCTTTGAAAAATTTCGTGTTTTTTTCCGCGATTCTTTGACGAAATTTGTATTTTTCTCGCGATTCTTTGACGAAATTTGCATTTTTCTCGCGATTCTTTGACGAAATTTGCATTTTTCTCGCGCTCCTTTATTGAAATTCGCGATTTTTCTGCAAACGATTGACAATTTTTTTTTTCGGCGACCACTTGTCGAAATTCGCGATATTTTTTAAGTCCGAATTTTCGGATTGATGACCGATTTTTTAAAATTTTCGAAAATGAATGCCTTAAATTTTCGAAAAATTCGGAACAGAATCACCCCTAATTTTAAAAAGAGAGAAACAACGCTTAAAGAACACAAATGTAAGTAATTTCTAAAAGCATATAGCTATTTTGAAGCCTCTAAGGTCCCATCATCAGTGCTTATAAATTAAAGATAAAAATTAAAACTATGGAATAAAAGAGGGGGGGAGGCAGAGCCAGAAGGCGCACCTCACATCCCGACCGTCAACAGTCAAATGAAAATCACTGTTGATAAACAGCCACGGAGTCGGTCTCACACGCACCCAGGGAGACCAATCAAAAACCGCCCAGATGCTCCGGGAGAGTTCAAATAAAGCGAAGAAAAAGGTGGGGTGGAGGGAAGAGGATGAGAGTTAAAGAAAATTAAACCATAACTTTGAAAAATTAGGCGTGCTGGACGAATCGTTTACTAAGCTGTTTGAATTTTTCCATATGTGGTAGGCTTCCCAAAAGTCAAGATCGTAAATTGATGAACATTTTTGTATAATTGAGGCTTCAGAAAATTTAAAATTATGATTGTTGGACCAGCAGTGATTAGCAATAGCAGAACGCTAGACGTCACAATTTTTGACACAAGTTTTATGCTTTCCTAAACGGACCTTAAAGGGTCTTTTCGTTTGACTAATGTACATTTTATTGCATTCGCAAGATATCTTGTAAATACCCCAATGTGAAAAACTGTCAATTGGATGTTTCAGATTTGTAAACTGAATTTTGTTAAAAGGAGTATAAACTACCTTAAAATCAAATCTTGACAAGATTTTAGAAATTTGATGGCTAATTTTTGGAAAATATGGAAGTATAATTAAATTTCCATTGCCGACAGTGTTAACTTTGGAGTGAGACGTTTATTTAATTTATTAAACGTAAAGAAAAAAGCTCTGTGGAATATGACAAAAAGTTAGAGAAAGCCAGCCTATACATGAAAGAAAATAATGCAAGTATTCGGGCAACTGCATGTCATACGGGAGTTTCATTTTCTACTTTAAAACTTTACTTAAGGCTGTTCTCAAGTTTCCTGCTCAACAATGCGAAACTTTCTGGGATATTTTTAAAGGTAAATGAATAAAATTGACAGGGATGACTATTGAAAGTGATTTGGAATCAAAATGAATCTTCAATGTTTTGTTAAATAAATTACTTATCGAGTTATAAGTGACTTTTAGTTATGTGGCAACGGGTTTTTCTCCTTTCTCGCATTCGAAAATTCGGTTCAAAATGCCAAATTTAACAGTATATTCTGAACGATCTTTTGCATTTACAAAACTAGTTGGATATACCAATCCCAAAACTTTCTTCTATCTCATACATGTTAATTCTTCAAAATTCGCTTTGACACAGTAAAAATTAAATGGCAATATATGCGCCTCATGAGGATTCTAAAGATAGGAAATTCCGTGGATTAGTTCTTGAGATACGACTATCGCTGAAATCGTGTAAATACAGTCTAGCAGCGCCACCTATTGGGTGATTTAAACCAAAACCTAATCAGCAACGACTTATGTCAACGTCTGACTGAATCTGAAGTTTGGGTAAAAAATTCCACATAGCAGCGCCACCTATTGAGCGATTTACACCAGAAACTAATTAGGACCAATTTATACTAGGGATTAACTGAATCTGAAGCTTGGTGAAAATTCATGCATTAGTTCTTGAGCTGCAGCTATTGCGGAAATCTTGTAAAATACAGCACAGCAGCGCCACCTGTTGGGCGATTTACACCAAAACCTAAACAGCACTAATTTATATCAGGGACTAACTGAATCTGAAGTTTGATGAAAATCCGTGCATTAGTTCTTGAGATAGAGCTATTGCAATAAGCATGAATAATGCAGCATAGCAACGCCATCTGTTGGGCGATTTTCACCAAAGAGTAATCAACAACAAATTATATCAAGGGCTAACTGAATCTGAAGTTTTATGAAAATTCGTGCTTTAGTCTTGGACATGTATCCGGGGTAACTGAACCATGCTGGATCCAGTTACCCCAATGGTTATAAATAATTTTTTTGAGTTTCTCTTACTACGGGAAGTAAATTTCTCCATTGTTTTTGCTCATAATAAAGAAAATTATAGAATATCATATTAAAATGACGTAATAAAAATTTTAAAAAGCATATTGGGTGGTATCAAATCAAATTTCTTGACCCCTTGAGAGGCGGTGATGCCGTTATGACATCACATAATTTTAATTCCTAATTGCCTCATTGGCATCGGAATTTTATAATGAAAGTTTCACCTTTATTAAATACGTGAAAATATACTTTTACTTGGTTTCAAATAGATTCTCTTGTAAATACTGGTGTCATTAAATTATTTCAATATTTTACGAATGCAAGTACCTTGCCCCTGACAACAATATCGTTCCATTCATATCCCATCAAGTTCGATCGCTGTGGCCAACGCCAACACTTGAACTTCTTTTCTATGCAGTCAACAACATAACCCTCCTTTGATTTCAAAGTAATCCTTCTGGGATAGATATTGCCATTAAACAGCACAAGTACAAAATTTCCAATGTTACAGTCATCTTTTTCAAATAGCTTTCTTGTTTGGTCTGTTGGAACCTATCGACTAGATGAATTTTCAGTAAAATTATTGTTTGTATAAGCACAAATGTCTATTTTCATAAGTATATGAAAAATAAACAAAAACATTACCTGAAAAACATCAATGTTTAAATCCAACAAATAAGAAAAAGCTTTGCTTCAAATATAACATTTTTTATGCATTGACGAGAAGTATATACAAAAATTTAAATAATTGGCTGGGTCAATGTTACCCCAACTTAAAAAAAACGCTTTTCTTTTTTTATCTAAGGAAAGACAACGCATAATCCTACATTAGGCCTTGATCTACACTAATGAGGTTATAATAACACGTACTTACCAAGGTCCAAATGAATTAATTTACAACTTGGCAGACAAAAACTGTAAGAGCTAAATTCTCACCATCTTCACACATTTTAGTTTGACTGGTGCTGTCATGGTAGAAACTTGCCGATTTACTTACAATGAGCTGCCAGCCTCAAGCTAATACTACCACCTATATTTTGAGACCAAAACTTTATCAATAACTCTATGTAGAAAACATAGCAAATTTACTCTTTTTCTCTCTTGGTTCAAAGTTCCTTAATGGGCCAAAGTTACCCCTGTTGACGGTACTTTAAATAAATTTTCTGGTTCAAAAAATGTTTAACCTCTTGCCACATTGTTATTAATTAAGTGCATTTTAAGGAACAATTGATGGTAGTTGGCATGGAAGAAGTAGTGATACAGTATATCCAGGACTGATTTAAAACATTTTTTCGGGAGAGGGGTGTCTATAAGAAGCCCCTCTCAGCTCCAAAACTAATACCAACTTGCAGTATAACAATTTGAGACTGCATATAGAAAACATATAATGGTCATAAAGCTTTGCTGTACAAATCAAATGAAAGAAGTTTGTTTAATGAATGCAAAAACACAAATGAAAACAGCAGAAAAAACATACATAAACTATATGCACACGTTTATTTATTATTCATATATTCCAGTGCACAACTTGTACTTTTGATACAAGGAAATAGGTCAAAATTTACAGATGCATGTTATATACTGGACATGAAAATGAAATATAAAAATTTTTTAAAAGATGAGCATAAAAATAGAGATTTGTATGTAGATGTATACATTACAAGTATCGTATGTTCACATTTTGTAATTGCTCTTTTTTTTCTTTTTGTTCATATTTACTATTATACTTTTCTATGTTCTTTATTGTATTTTAATAAAACATGTCTCACAATACCCTTCTGAAAAGAAGGAGGAATGTGTAATACAGTGAATATACCTGAAAATAGCAAAATATAGCCTCAAATGTTAGTTGTGCGAAATACACCAGATCATGACATATACCTGAATATGCCATAATTATTTAGGATATTGAAGTATAAAACTTTAAAATACATCGGAATTATCTTAAAATGTATCTGCAATAAATGCATAATGAAAATATTGAGAAGACTGGGGATGTTTAAACTACTGTTCATTAAAATTCTTGTAATATGAGTTTGACATTACATTATCACACAATACATATATATATTTCCTGTAAACTGAATCGAATCTTCCAGCCTCAGAGAACTTTACCTGGCTGCTAAATAACAATCATTCCCACATGAAATTTTAATTAATTACTAATACCAACTACCAAATGTAATTCTTTTCTGTTTGCTATTTATTTAATTCTTTTTTATTAAGTAAAAATTTTAAATTTATAATACTTCAGATCATTTATTATAGATATTTTTACATTCACTCAAATAAAAATATTATATTATGGTGAAATAAAAAATATATATATATTCATATAAATTATGTTATTAACTATTGAAATGTGTTACATACTATATGTTAATTATTTTTTGATAAAGTTAAATTCAATTATTGAAACTGTTCAATTACACTCGATAAAAAATTGGACATTTGATCAGGTTCAAACATCCTTTAACCTTTTGAATACATCGACTAAAACAGTGAATGGCTTCCCGCTACCATGCTTTGCAGGAAAGCAAAAACAGTTTAGAGTGATGCGCAGAAGATATACAAAGTGGAAAGAATAAATTGATGATCGTTCTTCATATTATTATATCATATCCCACTACCATGCTTCATTTTTAATAGTGTTTATGTCAAAGTATTCATAATCACTCAAGTCATATTCGTCTTCATGTGTAATAAATTCTGACCCACAACTGTCATTCTCATCCATACTTTATTCAAGATTTTCAATAAAATACCCAATGGAAACATGCATGAGGTCTAAACAGTAACATAGCAGCTAAAAATAATCCTCTCACAAAAACACACATGTGGTCTAAACAGTAATATAGCAGCTAAAAATAATTCCCTCAAAAGATCAGTTTCATAAACCCTCCTGTTTGGATTGAATGATTCCGGTATGCTATTGGTTCACAAGGACATAAGATGAGGAAAGCAACATACATCTCCTACAAGACATAAGAAAACTTGGTTGCCCTTACAACGCTATGATTCTATTTAGTGTGTAGTGAAACACAGAAACCATGTATGCAGCTTACGTTGCTGTCGTAACACACGTACTTTCAACCATGTACGCATCGTATGTGGTCGATGTATTTTAAAGTTTTAAACTTTAATATCCAAAATAATACAATGTATTCAAGGCATAATCAAGGGGTTAAATGCAATGGATCAAACATCCTGCCATTTTGAAGAATAAAAAGTACAAAAATACATGTATAAAAAATATGTAGATAATGCTAATAGAAATTAAAAAAGCAAAAAGGGCATGTATTTTCACGACCAACTCTCTTTTCAATAGGAAAATGGCATCTAGGGCACTCTCTGATGTAGGTTTCATTTACCGACGGCACCTACATATATATAACAAAGAAACATATTATTTAACAGACATATATAGAAATAAACACAATCTAAACACATTATAATATTGCATATGAGCATTATATATTTACAAAATATAATCATATATTAAATATACAGTACAAAATTGAAAATTGTTTAGAAATTTAAAATAGAATGCAATTTCTTGCTCTGGCAGAAGTGGGCAATGAATAATCATGACACAGTTATTTGAATGAAGTCCATTTCCAACTAAGAGGAAAGAATCATAGTATGTAGTTACAGAATATGAGCAACTGAGAATTCATTCCGATTGTAACCACTGTCATTTCGTTCTGCAACAATCACTGTGTGGTGGATATTTACTGTAACTTTTTTTGTTAACACTTTTTTTTTGCAGAAAGGTTCTACAGGCATTGATAATGATTATCATCATTGCAAAGTAACTCTAAAAATTTTATTGGTGATCGCAGTTGGTGAAAAATATACCTCATCAGTCATGGTTGCTTCATCCGTATTTTTACCAGCTATTTAATAGAATCTGCAGTCAACATACAACAAAGATCAAATGTTTGTACTTACATTTGAAAAAATTACAAAATTTGAGGATTGTTAAAGTATTTAATTTTAGTTCTTCAAAATGTTTAGAAATTACCATATATGTAACATTAATCATGTGCATGGGGCATTCTCACAATCTTTTGACTTTCGGGAATAAAAGTCTGGTGAAATTAAACTTGCTAAAATAACATTTTAATCTGACAGACGAATGCCTTAATGATTCAAAATAAAGAAAAAAATGGGCAGCAGCAAAATTTTTTTTATTTAACTGAGATTTAAGTTAAACTAGCAAGTTTAATTTTTTTTACCATTTTACCACTATAACTTTCTATTTTCTTCTAAATTTTTACTTATAATGAATTTGCACAGTACCACCCACAGGACATTCAAATAAGAAATAATAACAATGTAATATTTTTAGTACAAAATTTTGGTAAAACATTGTCTTAAAGGGGTCTTAAAGGGACGGAACGAAAAACAAGGGGGATGTATAGGAAAAAAGGGACATTAATAGAAAAAAATGTATGGTAAAGATGGGACAGTAAGGAAAATTACCACTATTTTTAGGCAAATCATCTTAAGACTAAGTGATTGCCACAATGTTCATGGATTTTTAGAAATAGTTATTTACATTGTATTAAATAAAAAAGTAAAATAAATTAATTTACCCCGAAAAGTGTGGTGCGCCTTAGACTTGCTCCGCACGTGAGAAAGCAGAAATTCCCCCCTGTTGTAAAGATCCCTTATAAAAAATAGCTTAATATCAATGTGCTTGGACTTATAATTCTCAACAGGAGATTTAACGAAGTCGATTGCAGCCTGATTATCCGCTTTCATTTCAGCTTTCCTCCCTAGTACATGAATGATCACTTCCTGCGCACACTCGCAACGTATCCGGTCAAACCAGACCAGGTTCTTGACGGCCTCAGTCATTGCGACGAATTCAGACTCCATAGTCGATAACGAGACGCACTTTTCCTTGAAAAAGCGCCAATCGACAGGAGCTTCGTCAAGCATGACTATTTGGCCACCGACCGAGGTCCGGTCATCGCGGTTAGCCGCAAAGTTGGCGTCAGTGAAGATCATTAGATCATTAGATTTGCACGAGAGTTTAAGCCTAAAATGTTTAGTGGATCTCAGGTACCCTAGCAACCACAATAAACCATCCCAGTGCACAATCGCTGGGTTTGACTGGAATTGACTTAAAACATTCACGGCGTAAGACAAGTCAGGGCGAGTAAGATTGGCAATAAAAGAGAGACAATCTAAAAGGCTGCGATATGGAATATGTGACATTTACTCTATATCTTGATCAGAAACAGGACAATGCGACCTCGAGAAGACTATACCTTTACTAATTGGTAAAGACGAAAAAGGTATTTTGAATTTTTGAAAACGATCACATACATCTTCGATGTAGTTCTTTTGGTGAATTATGACTCCTGTTGGAGTATCTTCAAATTGTACACCCAAAAGCTTTCTCGTCTTCCCAAGTATCTTAATATCAAATTTAGATTTCAATTTACTTAAGGTCTTGTCGATGAACTTCTGAGTCTTCCCGAAAATCACGATATCATCGACATAGAGTAACAGTAAAATATCAGAGTTAAAAATATAAACACAGTTGCAACTTGAAAATTTTTTTAAACCAAGTTCTAGTAAAACTTTATGTACTTCCAAAAACCATTCTCTCCTGCTTTGATGCAAACCGTACAGGGCGCGATCCAGTTTGCAATATAGATGCTCTTTGCCTGGCTCTACAAAACCGGGAGGTTGACTCATGTACACGTCTTCACTCAGTGGTGCATACAAGTAGGCGCAGGTTACGTCACACTGAGTGTGCGACCACCCGCTATACGACACAAGAAGAGAGAAAAAGAACCGGATGATGCCAAAATTAACAACTGGGCTAAAAGTCTCTTCGTAAGACTGGCCCTTGATTTGTTTAAAACCTTGGGCAACAGGGCGAGCCTTGTGCCTGGCGATCCGTCCATTTTCATCTCTTTTTGTCGTATAAACCCACCGGCAACTGACTGGAGAGACATGCACTGGCAATTCCGCCAAGTGCCAAACCCCACGGTTATGCATGACCTGCATCTCGAGCTTCATTGCTTCCCACCAGATCGCACTCTGCTCGGATTTGCATGCTTGTTTAAAAGTGCGGGGAGTATAATTTTCACCAACTAGTCATGCTGTAGGATTTACA
Source organism: Maratus speciosus (assembly GCA_963932465.1). Classification (NCBI taxonomy): domain Eukaryota; kingdom Metazoa; phylum Arthropoda; class Arachnida; order Araneae; family Salticidae; genus Maratus; species Maratus speciosus. Next base: position 137,796,439 of record OZ010797.1, on the reverse strand, counting down.
TAACTGGATTCACTGGAACAGTCATCTTCACTATTTGAATCACTATCTGAATTTGAATAATTTGGTTTTGGGATTTGACCTGAATAGTGATTTGAACCCAGTAAATCAAAAATCTCTGGTTTAAACAATATATTGTTTTCCTTGCAGTATTTCTGTACCTCATTCAATGATCGTAATCTGTCGGGTTTTCCCATTTCAAAATAATATATATCATAACGGTTATCTTTTTTGCGCTTGACTGCTTTCCTCAACCAACTAACTTCTCTGAGTGAGGGAATAACTGGTTGATTGATTTGACTGGGCCCCGAATACATGTCCTCCTCCCTCCCAATCGGGGAATCTTGAGAAGTGTTGGAAGGACCTGGGATGTCCTCAGGTTCATCTTTGACAACATTATCTCGATTCCTCTCTATCTTGGGGGAGAAGAGGGCATATTCATCAGAGCCCAGCCTTGCTCCATTGCACTTCAAACCTTCAGAGTTTTCATTGAAAGAGACATTCGAGGATTCCACTATTTCATCAGTATCTGGCAACCATATATGGTATCCTTTTGTACGAAAAGCGTACCCAACCAGGAATCTTTTCTTAGCTCTGGCATCCAATTTTCCACTTCTTTGTTTGGGAATTTTCACATAGGCTGTTGTGCCAAATGGTTTTAAGTGCCTAACTGAGGACTTCCTGCCACCGTATAATTCAAACGGTGTTCTTCCTAAAAGTTTAGGGCAGACTGTGTTCCAGGAATAGACAAAGAATTTTAAAGCTTCAGGCCAAAAGGTTAAATCCAGATTACTGTCAATCAATAATGTTCGCATCCCATCGGCTGCTGTGGACATAAAACGCTCAGCAAAACCATTTTGTTGCGGCGTGTAGCAGTTGGTAAATTCGTGGCGGATCCCCTTTTCCTCAAAAAATTTTTTAAAAGAAGCGTTGTCGAATTCTCCACCGTTGTCAGTTCTAAAACTCTTTACTTTACGATTCAGGTAAGTTTCAGCTCTGGTGATATGCCTTTTTACCATGTCAAAGGTATCTTACTTTAATCACAAAGGATAAACTGACACACGGCGAGAAAAGTCATCAGTGATTGAAAGAAAATATCTTTCACCATTTCTGCCTTCAACTCTACAGGGTCCCCACAAATCAGCATACAGTAATTCCAAGAGATGATTGGAACGAATATTTTTACTATATTTATGGGAGATATTTTTTAATTTCCCCAATTTACATGATTCACAGAAAAAGTTGGATTCCTTCAAACCTGGTAAACCCTGAACACCATTTTTCCGACTAGTATGAGCAATTAATGAAGGACTAATATGTCCATACTTCCTGTGCCAATTAAGCATTTTTTCATTATTTGCAGAAGAAGTCTCAAATTTAACAGATCTAGACTTGGAAACTGGAATTTTGGGGTAAAAATGATAGATGCAGTCTTTAAGATAAGCACTAAACAAATACTCCCCCCCAGATAGGTCAGAAGATGAATCAGTGCAGCGTCTTTTTGAAGAGCAATACCGGTGACGATGGCGAGAACCTGATCTTTCTGTTGAATTGCGACTTCTATAAGAAGGCACAGAAGAAGCATCTCTGGAATGCTGAGGGCTACCTGGGACTCTAGCATAGCAATTTACTTGTAGATGCCCTGGTTTGCCGCACCTCCAGCATCTTCTACGTTGAATTTTACGAAAACTGGAATTACGTTTCACGGAAGATTGCTTTTTAGCCGTTTTATAGGTGTTGGAAATGTTCACATATGTTGCACCATCTTTGTCACGTAATTTTTGGCGGGTCTCTTCAGCTACTAATTCGTCGACGATGAGGTCAAACTTGAAACTATCGTCCGGCTTAGCTAAAACTTGCTGCACCAACGTGTCATATTTTGATGGAAGAAAACGCAGGAACTGATAGCTGAGATAATTCTCGGAAAAATTTTTATCAATTTGTTTAATTTCCAAGAAAATTTTCTTTAGCCTTGTTGCGAACAGATTCATCGTTTCCCCATGTCGAATTCTTTCCTCCATCAGACTATTGAAAACTGTCATATGATGGGTACGGGTGTCCGGGTGAAAGTTTTTATGAAGGCATCTCCATGCATCAACTGGTTCAGAACAATCAGCTATTAACCTTTTGAACTCTGGTTCAATATTAAGGTAAACCAGCGATAACACTTTATTTGCACGGGTTTTAAACTTCTCAACGTCTTCAGCAGTAACTATGGTACTCACCTCAAGTGATCTTTGCTTTTTCTCTATTATTTCCCAAAGGCCCTTTTCAAGTAGTAGATACTTCATATCACAGCTCCATGTTGAGTAATTTCTGGTGCTCAACTTATCTATAGTATTAGTAGCCATTTTGGAAAAAGAGAAAATTTAAAAAAAAAACAATTTAAAAGTAACCACTGTATGACTGCCCCCCCCCCCCCCCCCCACTTAATGATCAGCTCTTCTACCTCTGTCAAGCTCTTGTTCTTGGAAAAATGACTAATTCAAACATAAAAATTTCATAATGTCAAATCATAAAAATAATAGTCTATTGTCAAAATGAACTGTAGTAAAAACAAAAAAAAGTTCGGAAATCGGCAAAACTGTTCGTTAAATAATTCAAAGTTCAGCAATCAAAATCAAAGTTCAGCATTGAAAGGTAAAAGGTCAGCAAAATTAAATCAAAATTTCAGTAAACTAAAATAAATCTTCTTGGTATCTTCTATAATAACTGCAAATTAAAGTTATTTCAAAACAAACTGGTTCAATGGTCGGCAAAATCAAAAAGTTAAAGTTCGTAAATCAGGAAAATAAAAGTTCATGAAAATAACCCAATAGTTTGTAAAACTAAATCAAAACTTCATAAAACTGCATAATTATTCTTGACTATTGCAAATAATAACTGAAAACTAAACCAAACCAACATATTTCGTAATTGAAGTGTAAATTAAAAATCTAAACAAAAACGTAAAGATCGCTCACTTGACTGAAAACTTCTACTTTTTCAAACTTCTTCAGGTTATCCTTTTATCACCATAACCCTTAATGTACGTTGATATAATCTAAAATGATTATACACGTTAAAATATAATCAAATGGAGCAGATAACGCGTGTGAAAACATATGCTGGGAAGGATTATCCTGGAATTAAAGATGTAGAGATGTAGAAGTGTAGTTTGATCTTTATGAGTGCAGAGTAAAACATATGCAGGTTGAATTAAATAAAGACAGTTTATTTTACTTCCAAAGACACATGCTTGACATCAGTAATAAATAGTATCATTCATTTGAACAGACATATTGGAGAACATGATGACGATGTTTCACATATCGGAACGGACATTTTGTTTGAAGGTATCACAGCTTTAGGCTTCAGGATAAAACATAAAAATACAGGTAAAACTTAAACAAACATTCCAGAATGTGGACCAGCCATCGTTCAGTTACTTGACATACTTCTTCCATTAAAGGAAGATAAAAGTGCGTCTAATTAAAATTGTAATTGCATATTTATATAAAAGGGAACTGATTGAAAACGTCGTTTCAAACGAATGAACCCATCAGAGAACAGCATCGAATCGATGCATAGCAAGATTCGATGAAAAAGATTCGATTTGAAAACGATATTCTAAGTCGCCATCTGGCGGGAGAAATATCGTTACGTGAGTTGGAACGTAGTCGAAGGAAAATTTTTGCCGGTGAAGCACGGTAATGAAATGAAATTGGAAACGGCAAAATGGTATAGATTACTATGGATGTTAAAGAAGTCAGAAAACTTTTATTACAGCTGGATATTGTCTAGAATTAATAGAGAGAGTAAGTAAAAGTTTAAGAAATATTTATTACTGTCATTATTTAAGAAATAAATAAAAGTAAATAAAGTAAATGAATGACTATGAACTTAAAAATAAAATGAAGTATGTGAAATGAGGTTTTATGACAGGAGATGATAAGAGGCAATGAGAAATACAGTGTTTGTATCTCTATCAAATTAGATCCTATAACTATCGTGAAAAATTAATGCACTTGTTTTGGTCTAGATGGAATGGGGAATATTTATTAAATTTGAGGTCAACTCATTTAAGCTCGAACAAAACTAATTTTCCTCAATTTAAATTAAATGACATTGTACTAATCAAAGATGATAAATTACCCAGAAATTTCTGGAGTCTAGGAAAAATTATTGAATTATTTCCTGGAAGAGACGGCAAGGTGAGGGCCTGTAAAGTCAAAACTGAGAAATGTATTCTCAAAAGACCCATCCAATTGATTTATCATCTTGAACTTGGAATTGATTGTGACTCTAAAAATTAATTCATATAATAACCTTATTTTTTCTTCTTATTTTAGTTTGAATTTGATTGTAACGTGTTTAAATACCTTGAAGTATGTATATCATTTTATATTTGTATTTGTATTAATTTCATATATTTTAATTATTTGTGATGAACACTCCTATGTTCATGGGTGGGCAGTGTTACGAAAGCATCTACCCATTGGGGAAAAATTTAAAAATAGCCCAGCTGTCACATGACTCGGTAGGTGTGTTTGCGTAAGAGCGCAGAATAAACTATCAGATTAATACTAGAATTCTGTTTGATAAGTAACAACCTTGAAATGCTCGACCGGGAGAAATAAAAATGTTTCCTCCGAATAAATGTATTATAATTATATATTAATACGTGAGATGTAATGTAGTGAAGTAATGCCAGAATATATTTTCTAGAAGATCCTGAATATATCTATGATTGGCTGAGATACGTATTTATCGTATTCTCGGAATTTATATGTTTTTTTTAAATGTTAGATATTGAATGTTAAATGTGCTTATGTGTCGTTGTGGTGCTGTCAAATAAAATATAAAAGGACTTTCAAGTTTATTTACTTTCAAGAATTAGATTAAGCAAAATGTTTTTTTTCTCAAAATAATTTTATTGCTAAGAAAGATGTTTTTCGATAGTTTTGAAATGAATAATTTTCACCTCTTAAGCATTATGAATAATATGAAGGCTCAAGTATCAATATCAATCTTAAAATGTCCTTTATTTTTCTTATGTTCTTCTTTAACAGTTTTCAAACCTCATGATATTAGAAGGCATGTACCGTAATTTCGGGTAGATAAGCCGCGGCTTATACGTGTTTAAAAGTTAAATTTTACCTTTTGCGGCTTATCTGCCGGTGCGGCGTATACGAAGTAATAACGATTTTTTCCAGAAAAAAAAAAAAAAAAAAAAAATCAGATCATGTAATATTATAGAGTGAAAATCTGAAAAACAATATTAAAAATGTTTCACCAATTAGAAATAACAATCATTTAAAAAAATATCAGGAAGTTCTTTTTTATTTCATTAAAAAAGAAAAAAAAATCTATGCATGGTTTCTTTCTGCATAACGAAACGTATTACTTAAAGATAATGATCTCATTCTGATAACGTTCAACTTCGCACTCCACCACAGAGTTGAATAAACAACTGCAGATGGCTCTTTTCTTTTTCATAAACTAGGGATTTTGGGGAATGCTGTAATTTTCTAATAACTTTTTATATTTTAATAAAATTTTGTTACACAGCCTAATTTACTGTTATTGCAACTTGCTGAAAATTTGAACCAAATCGGACAATTAATAATGGAGATTTTTTTTTTTTAATAACTAAGAAAAGACGGGTTTTGCTTTTCGTTTTTTTTTTCTTTTAAATTATTTTTTCTGTTTGCTTGCAGCTCAATAATTTCTTTTTACTGCATTTACGCAAAGTAAAGTCGCTGACACATTTAAGGAATCCTTTTTCGCGGCGTTTTAATAGAAAAGAAAGTAGATTCTCTTGTTTTCTGTGCGCATTTGCGAATGTTGTATTTTTTATTTTCAATAATGAACGCATGTATTTAATTTTTGTTTATTTTAAAACTTTCTTAGAACATTTTATTTTAAATATTTACAGAATATATCAAATCGAGTACCAATTAATTTCTGTTAATAGACATTAGTGTTTACAGTTAGTAGTGAAGAGATTTAAAAAAAAAATTCTCTTTATACGTCTCTCCCAACTTTTGCCAATAGTTCATGTTGTCAAAATGATTATTTATCATTACTTATTTTCGGAATTTCACGTTGTGTTATTTAATTGATGGATTCAAATAAAAAATAGTGTTATTTGTAATACTAGCGTTCTGTTTTATATTAAGAATTCCATAAAATATATTTCTACTTGCCGATCCAAGGCTGAAATGTGCGATGCAATTGGATAAATTCACAAACCAAAAGTTATTTATTTTCATTATTTGAATTAAATTTAAAATTCTAATTTTTAAAATGGTTTTAAAAAATACGCGAAAATCTTCAATATGGCGTCTATAGTAGTACATACACCACTTTCAATAAGTGCGGCTTATGCGCCGGTGCGGCGTATACGATGGAATTTCAGGGTTTTTTTACCATTTTCGGACGTAGCGGCGTATACGCCAGGGTGGCTTATCTACCCGAAATTACGGTATAGTGACTGAATGGATGTTGCCAGACGTTAGAAATAGCACACATTAAATGTAACATACGTTGTATCTAATCTGTAAGAAGGAGTGGCTAGTTTCCAATTCTATATATCACGATGTTAGAAGAAAGGTCTTAGTTTGATTTCATTATGACTTCACAAAGCACGCAAACAGCTTGCCAAAACAAATTGCCCTCAATTTTCCAGAGTAGCCAATCATTTTGCCAGATTTTCCCAGGTTTGGGGAATATTTTGCAATATCCCATTTTCCCATGAATCCCATAATCCCCTGATGAGTATGAACTCTGATTGAATCTTGAGTTTTAAAAGATTGTGTGTCAGATGATGACCTTTCCTAGTATCAAAAATTGGCTTATAACACCTATTTGGCACGTTTTTCTTAAATATCCTTTGTCGTTATAGAAAACAGAAAACGCTATTCGCTGTTGTGGGGTCAGAATAAAAATAATTACAATTTTCTGGCATTTAAAAATGTCTTTGTGATTATGTTAGAGGGTAGACAGTTCGAATGGAGACCATTATAGTGAATTACAGTCACCTCTCACTTACACACGTTTGAAGGGATTGATTTAAAATAAAGCATAACTGAGAGCCGCGCATAATTGAGAGGATAGTGTATGTAGTAATTCTTTATACAAATTATGGGAAAAAACATTTTTAAATATAAGAATTATGATTAATAACATTTTATAAAATAAAAGAGGCATAATATTAGTACAGTGTACTTAAAATCCTTACACTTTCCCTATACAATTTATTTTAAAAAATACAATAAATGTAAAATTTCATTTTACATAGAAGAAGATATGCCAATTAGTCCTCTTTTAAGAAGTCATTGACGCTAGTTTGTTTTTGCTTATCCCGCGTGCGTACAACGACCTTTTCTAATGCATTAAAGTGCGTCATTGTACTTGATGCTACATCAGCATACTGAAGGTAACCTATCAAAGCATCCAGGGCTCCTAAAGCAGTATAGCATAAGATGAACATAGTTACAATATTAGTTTCATCATTATCATCATCATCTTCTCCTTCTGTTTTAGCTGTCATGTCACCAAAAACAGTTTCAATATTCTCTTACTGCCGTTAATATCAACATTGACGAAATCTTGAAAAGAAAGAGAATCTTGACTTATGCTGTTCCATTCTTCTTAGTCTATTTTAAAAACATTGCTGCTGTTTTCATTTTTCTGTAATGGAATAGCTTTAGCATCCTTTAAATGAACAAAATTGGCTTTTCTAAAGCAGTTAAAAGTTGTTGTGGCTGTTACTTATTCCAAGAGAAAACGAACATATGTAAATGCATAGCATCCAAGTATCTAAATTTTCTTGAATTCCTTTTTCTGCTCTGGGATATAAACATTCTTGGTACCAAATCTTTGCTATACTGCGCTTTAACTGACCTTATTATAAATAGATCTAATGGCTGGAGTCTGCTAGTACAATTTACAGGGGAAAATATAACTGGTGTATGTGTCAGCAATGGTAGATATGAAAGATGTGCGAGACACTGATCCATAAATAGCAGAACTTTTCTTTTTCTTTAGCTATCTTCATATCAAATTCCTTCAAAAGGTCTAAAAATAATCTGTTATTTCTGCATATAACTGAGAGAGACAATTCAAAGTGATGCTTATAAGTGAGAAATCTATAACATCATTTTCCTATTACCTCGTGACAAGACCTTACAAAAATCACGTATAACTGAGATACATGTATAAATGAGAGGTGCATAAGTGAGAGGTGACTGTATGTTGACATATTTTCATGATGGTTTTGCATTTGTGTGATACTTGATGTAATGATATTAACCTAAATAATCCTCAAATTTGTATGAGTTTTTATCCTTAATCCGATATTTTTAAAATGTATACTTTTAAATGAAAATATTTCCAAACTAACCTCGTATTGGAAGCCCCACAATATTTATACCGAATATGACATTTTAAAGTAAAATGTGCACTCTTTAAAGGGTGTTATGTATTTTTTTTTTTATTTAAACAAAAAATAGTGGATTCATAGTTTTAAAGTTTGCAGATTTTTTTTTCTCATCGGTCATTTAATATTTTTAAAAAATAGCTCTTACATTCCAAACCCTTTGAAATTTGTATGAGTCATAAATATAATGGTTGCCTGTATAAAAAATTCGTGAAAAAGTATTGATATTTAGTAGTAAGACGCTTGTAAGAAAACTTTTTTCTCTATTGTCCAAACTGTTCAAAATTATTATCATCAGTTAATTTATGGTTTTGAAACATGTGTAAAAAATTCGTGAAAATATATTGATATTTAGTTGTGAGAGAGTTGCTTACTAGGACCTTCTTTACATCAAATTATAAATCATCTAAAATTTCATAAATACTGTAAAACCTGTGTAAATGGAACCTGTCTATAAAGAAATCATGTCTTACATGAGAGCATTTCATGGTCCCGTTTAAAGGAATACCATACAATAAGTGATGAATTCAGGGAGTAACACCTGAACAAAGAAATGCCACTCACGGAAGTTTTGTAAGTTAGTGTTTATTAATGTTGTAGAAGTGCAATTCCCTACCTAAAAGCTCCATATTGTCTACCACTCCAAGAGGATCAGTAATTTCTTCTAGAGAAAAGTGCCTAAATTCAACACTGCAATTATACCGGCTAAGACAAACTTTTCTAAAACAGATTTTTTTTTTTTACCCCTTACAATTCTTTTTTTACAGGTTTTACTGCAAATGAATTTCTTGGAATCTTTTATTATTTTAGGGGAAATGCGATATTTTAACATTATAAGTATGTAATAACAGTATTTTTGTACTAGTCAGGCACATATGGTACGCTGCCAAACAATATTATCATTCCAATTAATTCAAAACTTGTTCCATGTGCTTTGTCTTTTTTGAGCATTTAAGGATAAGGAGATAGGATAATTTGATCATAAGGGCATTTAAATTTGAGCAATAACTTGTTACATATTACAAACTGTTTTGACGGCTTACTGCAACTGTATTAATTAGAATTCTGAGTTCCCACATCATTGAACCTAACCAGAATAAAGGAATATTCTCCTTCTCTCTTTTTTTTTGGATGTTCTCGAGAATAAGAGATAAGAAACAGGGGGGATTAAAAGCAAAAAAAAAAAAAAATTCTGAAGATTCTTCAGATTTTATAAAAGTTTTTTTTTTTTTTTTTTTTCCCCCACGCTTTTTTGTCAAAATTTGAATTTTTTTTTTCTTTTTCTTTTTTTTTTTTTTTTTTTTTTTTTTTTTTTTTTTTTTTTGCATTTCTTTGATGAAAATTGCATTTTTTCTGTGACCCTTTGAAGAAGTTCACTTTTTTTTTTTTTCTTTTCTGATCCTTAGACGAAATTGTCGTCCCCCCCCCCCCCCTCAACACCTTCCACCTCAACATCTGCCTTGGCACAAAGTGTGAGATGACAAACAGAAAAGTAAAAAAGTATCAAGGAAAGTTCTTATAATATAAAGATTAATTTTAAAAGTATGGGTAACAGCATAAATAATCAATACCTCAACTGATTTTTCGGACATGGAAGGTGCAACATATTGAGTTCTGCTCTTAGTTCTTTCTTTTTGGCTTGTCTCAATAACACCGTCATCCTGATATTTATATTTTGATCTTGCAGCCTAAAATAATATTGAAGTGTCAATAATTAAATACAGACAGCATTTATACAACAACATAAAATTATTTCTGGAGTGAAAAAATAAAAGGTTAATGTTATGAAATGTCATCGGAATAAAAGTAGATAAATTATTTGAAAAGATGGCTTACTGATTACATGGTTCTCGAATGTTCTTAAAAAAAATAAATAAAATTCCTAAAAATATTCTAATGCATTTTAAAAATTGCAAAAAATGCCCTGATAATTTTTCCTATGTTTGAATATTTGAATTACCATATTTTCTGGGAATAATGCCACAGTTACTTTTTTCAAAAGAACTGGACAACTAGTTTAACGCCGCACATCACATTCATTATAAAAAAATACAATACCAGTTTCTGAGCAATTAATTAAAATTATTAACTGGTGGATATAAAACTAAATATTTTGAACTTATATAAATAATTTGCCTTTTTATTAATTGCTCAATTAATTCCACTATCAACATTACTTATTTTAACAAATGGAAAATAATAATAATACAGCACTAAATAATTAATTTTATACATCAGAAAATCCATCAAAATCTTCTTCATATTCGGTATCACTGCGGAATAATTTTTGAATTTTAGGTGACAAACTTTGTTAAGTGTCTATGAAATCATTCGCATGATTATGGGAAAAAAAAATGATCCGGCAGATCGAGTATCAGATGTAAACGCTCAAGCTCGAGTTTTACAGAATGGAGACATATGCCAGGACAACAAGTCAGTGGACCTACGCCATCGATCATGTGACATCATTGGTAACTAACTCGGCGATATTTTCGTCTTAGCTTAGCCAGCACGTTATTTGGCGTATGGCATTGTGCTGACACTGAATGCTAATCACTGGTGTATATTCATGTGTTTTATAATGCAGATTAAAGATTTTTGATTGATTATTTAATACTAATCATATTCTCTTTAGTTTCAGGCAAGAATGATTCTTAACATAATTATTTCATTGTTTTTCTTGTATTAATAGTATATATATATATTCTTTAATCCAGACTGCATATGCTATTGTAATATTACTTCTTAACCCTCTTAGGGGTAAGGCATTTCTGCTCCAAAAATGTTCAAATAATTAATTCACACCACAATTTACGAACAAATTTATTTGAAAATAATCAAAAGCTTTTCTTCACGTATATTATGAGATCGAAATTGTACTAAAAAGTTGTTCATGCCGGCACTTTGGGTATTAAAATTAAGCGTTTGCAGACTGCAAACAGCGCTCGTGAAAGGGTTATCATACCTTTTTATGTAATTTATTGTTTAGTATATTTTTTATTATCTCGCCAAAATAATGATACATCACAATGACTATCAACCTCACTATCAACTGTATCTCTTTGCCTGCTTCAAGTTGCCATAATCTAACGGGGTAACTAACCTAGAAATGTCATGGCGTATGTCTCCAGTGTACCAGACTCGGCTGTGTTTATCATTAATCGAGCTGTTACCAAATGTGAGTATACATATTTTTTTTAATGCGGAAAAAAATTACGAAAATAGACTAAAATATTTAACAACGCCAAGGAAGAATGAAGGAGGGAGAAAATGGGAAGAGTTATTCCTTATATGGCATGCAAGATGCTCTGAGGGGAACTTGAAAAGAGCCATTGTGATTGAATGTGATACCCGGTAAAAGTGCAATTTTTTGCTACATTTCACTGCTACTTTACCACAGTTTCTACTACATTTTGCCAATTTTTCTGAAACTTGCGTTAAATTTGGTCGAAAATCCAGTCAGATATAATCTAAAAACATGCATGAATTTTTAATTTAAAAAAAATTTCTATATCTCCAAGAATATAAGTGCTATTCTTACAAAAATCAGTAAACATGTACTGTATCCACAAATTTGTATTCTGCAGTGATCAATCATTTTAATTTACAGGGCCATCCCAAGTATTATTTTTTCTTTGATTATCTGTTGTCCCCCTAATTGTCCCCCTTATCAAATCGATGTTGATAAATATGAGGTCAAACCCGTTCCTTTTAATCCTGAAATTTCAGAAGAATCTGACAAGCATATTTCTAAATAATCGACAAAATGTCTAAAATTGAAAGTGTTCGGTCATTAATGGCCATACAGTCAATATGGTTACACAGGTAACATTTTTCATTAATTAGTTTTGAGGATATTTTCGGTATGATTTCCAGAGATATAGATATTTTAAACATGATTTTTATTAAGTATTATTTGCATATATCGAATTTGAAGTTATTTGTTTATTTTGAAGCACATATTTTTTTTTTTGTGACATTATTTTATCATGAAGAATTTTAGTAAAGCTGTATTTTATTTTTAATTTATCGGGTGATCATTTTAGTCTCTGTTACACTTACTGCAAACAATTTTACAATCACTATTTTTCTGCTTTTTAGGATATCTCTATATTTTATCAGATGTTCCTTACTGCTAAAGTTAACTCTGCTTGGTAGAATGTATTAATGCAGTAAGCATATTGGAATAAATTTAAGCACTGGTTATGCGAGTAGAGACTGTAGAGTAGTCCAGAGATGATGGGATATTAGTACAACATAGCAGGATATTCCTAATATTTTGGCCCTCAATGTATGCATACACACAAAAACGTCTGAGTTGTTTAGAACTATATTTTTGCTGGAAAGAAGAGGGGGGGTCTTTTTTACCCCACTTTTACATCACCTTGTGTATAAGATCCCACTTAAGAGTTGATAAATTATAAAAAACATAGAAAGGCCCAAAACATGAAAAAATAACATGAAACAAAAATTACAAAAAAGATGTTCTAAAAGAATATAAAACACCCTTTATTCTGAAAATAAATAAAATCATTAAAATGTGAGTTACAATACATAATTATTCCAGAAATCTGTACCTCTATTGCTTTTACAGGTGGATAAGAGATATTCTTTGTTCTATTTTTATCTCTTTTGTCCTGAGTAGTCTCAGCAGTATTGTCATCCTGATACTCATATTTTAATTGAAGTATCTAAAGCAATATTAATACAATAACAATTAAACAAAACAAATATGATGCTAAATATTTGTAACAAACTATTCCTAGATGAAAACAAAATATGCAACATTTACAAAAAAAATTACAGGGCAAACAACAAAGCAATTTAGATAGTATGGATGAGTTATATGTTGGTGGTCTAGAGTCCGAAAAGTTTAGCCATGAAAATTCAATTTTGAAATGATCTGAGAATGAACAATTTGAATGTTTATTTGGCCAGTTATTTTTAAAAGTAATATTTTAGGGGTTGTTATTTATATTTAATTAAAAAAAATTGCTATAAATTAGAATGAGTTTTAATGCTAGCAGTTATAATTTTGACAAATACAATAATGACAAAATAAAGTTATTTCTAAATTATAGCTGGAATAAATTAAATAAAAAAAATAAAATAATTTAGTAGAAATTAAGTAATATTTGTCCTATTAAAATTCGTCTAAATTTCAGAAGGCTGCATCCTTCTACTATTTTCTTATATGTTATTTATAACACAACACCTTATTTAATTACATGACAATATCAAAAAGAGGGGTCAAAAGAAGAAATTATACTCATACTTCAAAATGAGCAAGGTTACAGTTACATCCTTCTGACACTAAAATTAAAACACCACTATAAGTATTATTAATAAATCTTTCAATAATTCTCGGTTAGGTACCGAAATCCTCTCCCCCCCTCCCCCCTCCTCAGCGTGAACCTTGAAAACTTTCATTGAATTTTCAGGTACGAGCAAATAAACATTTAGAAATCCTTGTTTTGAATCTTTTATTTCCTTCCTTAAAGTTTGAACCAGATTGCTAACTAATATTTTTAAAGAATAAATTAAAACTTCCATACCAAAATTAAGATTATGTGTTCAATAGAAATTTGAGCAATAACTGGTTTCATATTACAAACTGTTTTGACGGCTTACTGCAACTGTATTACAGTAAACTTCCTCTAACCTGGCATCCTACGGTCCGGCACGCTGGGTAATTCGGCACGACTATCGGAAAGAAAAATAATATTCCTTTTTTAATCACTCCTGATGTCTATAATAATTTGCTGAAAGTTAAGAATGAGGAATTATGTAACAACTCATTAAAATCGGTTGAAAATCGCGAATCTATAAATAGCTCAATCTCCCGTCGACAAAAGGGGGGGGGGTGACATTTTTAGGTGTAATTTGCGAAATCAAACTGTTGAAAGGAAACGTAAATTTTTATTATCTGAATTAAATACTTTTCCATTTCAGAAAAGAATCCTCAAGTTGAAATAGAAATTGATATTTGCCATTATATAATAAATAATGAATGTAGACTTTTAGATTCAATTTTTTGTTTTATTTCTGCGAAGGATAAACAAAATAATTTAGATGAATTTTCGAGGTACATAAAAATTTATATTGATTACAAAACATCGGAAGGCGCTAGGGATAGACGCACATAGTGTATTGGCATATACATGTAAGGGCACCACTTGTTCACGGTCGCCACTATGTCTACGTTTACATTTCACATTCAGTTTTTGCTGTTTACTCTTGCTCTGCATCTTTGTTTGCGTTTCATTGTTCAGTGATGCTCAGACTGATAGTCAACGTTGAATTAATGTGTTTTGTTTTAGTATTTTGTAGAGCTTGTGAGTGCTTTTATAGTGATTGGCAATTGACATGGACATGGGTCCTAAAGTTAATGTCGTATATTCAAAAAGAAAAAATATGACTCTCAGTTTGTCTCAAAAGCTGGAAATCGTAAAGAAGCTTAAAAATGGCGTAAGTAGGCACATTATTATGAAAGACTATGACATAGGGTCGTCTGCTATTTACGACATTAAAAAAAAAACAAAGACAAATTTCAACAGTTTATGAACGAATCGGAAACTTTGAAAAATTTCAGTGAAAGGCAAACTTTAAAAAAACCCAAGTTAGACCAACTAAATTCGGTCTTGTACAATTGGTTTTCAGCAAAAAGATCAGAGGGTAAACCCATAACTGGCCCTATGGTTGTTGAAAAAGCTAAACAGTTTCAACAAGATTTGAACATTGATGTCGATTGCAAATTTTCAGAGGGCTGGCTGAGGAGCTTTAAGACTCGTCATGGTATTAGAAAATTAGATATTTCTGGCGAACTGAAATCTGCCGATGTTGTAGGTGGTGAAGAGTTCAAAGTTAAATTCAAGTCTATTGTGTCTGAAAATGAACTGACAGCTTGTCAAATCTATAATGCAGATGAGATTGGCCTTTTGTGGCGTTGCCTACCAAACTCTACACTTGCTGGTGGGGATGAGACATGTGTAAAAGGTTTTTAAAAAAATAAAGATCAATTAACAATACTGCTGTGCTCCAATTCATTAGGTGATCACAAAATAAGACCTTTTGTGATAGGAAAGTTAAAGAAGCCTAGGGCCTTAAAAGGAATGAGAAGCTTACCTGTGATTTATGAAGCATAATCAAGTGCATGGATGAATCAAGAGTTGTTTAAAAGCTGGTTCTTTAAAGACTTTGTGCCAGCTGTTAAAACAATTTTGAAAAATTGAAAATGTCTGAACATAGTAAGGCTATTTTGTTTTTAGACAATTGTGAAGCTCATCCACACAAAGAAGAATTAGTGTCTGGTAACATTTCGGTAGTCTATCTTCCTCCCAATGTCATATCCTTACTTCAACCTATGGATCAAGGGGTAATCCAGAACTTCAAGTCCCACTACAGACGGTACTTTGTGCAGAATTTAATGGCATCGGATTGCAAAGTAAAAGAATTTCAAGGACAGTTTTCTATTAAAGATGCTATCTTTGCTATTGCTTTGGCTTGGGGTGAGGTAAAACAGGAAACTTTGAAAAAGTCATGGCATAAACTCTGGCTAGAAGTAATGGACGAAAAAGTTGAAGATACTGAATGCGATTTAGTTGAAGATGAACTAGAAGATTTTTTAGGTTGTTTGCCTTTGGAGAACCCCATGTCACAACTGAATCGAGAAGATATAAAAGAGTGGATTAAAACAAAACAGATTTAGATGAGCCGACAGAGGAAATTTTAACTGATGAGGCCATCATTCAGAATGTTATCAACCCAAAAAACCCCAAAGACGTTGACTCTGATGAAGATGATGTGGTCGAATCAAATAATGTCAATTGGAATCAAGCAGCTGATGCTTTGAATACGTTTATCAAGTTTTCTCAGAGCAGCAGTTCGTTCAATGATGCCGAAATTATGAAACTCCACATCATACGAAATGACTTCCTAGAAAAAAGAAGAGAGAAGACTTCCACAAAACAAACTGATATTCGAGATTTATTTAAGATGGCTTCTACGAGTAAGCCTACTGTGTAGGCCTACAGTGCACTTTTTTCATTTTATAGTCATGTACATATATTGTACTTTACATTATTGAGCTTTTTTTTTATTACATTCAAGCTTTTTTAAGAATTAAAAACATGCTTTAGTGTCATTTTTTGTCTAATTCTAACTTCTAAATGTTTTTTCTGACATTCATCTTGTAATCCTGAAAATTTCGTAATCCGATATGCTTCAGGTCCCGAACGTGCCGGATTAGAGGATGTTTAATGTAATTAGAATTCTGAGTTCCCACATCATTGAACCTAACCAGAATCTATATATATTACGCTATCATACGTGGCACAGAAATCGCGATTATTTGTTAATTGTTTAATGGCAACGGCCAAATAAAACGCTTCTCATTGATTATTGTGTGAAAGTTCTTTGGCAGGATTTAGGCGGAGGCAAATCCTGTTTATTTATGCTCCCCGAGACATTCCCCAAATGCCCGTAAAAGATCTCGGCAAATGCTTGAAAGTGAAGAAGAAGCCGCATTTAAGAAGATAAAATCGAAATATATTTGATCGAGGGCGACGTCAATCACAGAGCATAAGCGATCACCAAAAAAGGCTTAATAACCGTCGCATGGGCGAACGTGCTGCTTCTGAAATCCAAATTACTGATTTAAACATTCCGGAGCATAACTGTGGGGAGTATAAAAATCTATTTTGTTATGCTAATGAAACCGACGCGGAAAAAAAAAAAAGGAAAGAAAAGATTTACGCTCTGATACGAGAACATTCATTTACTAAGTTGTTCATAGCATTTGTGGCGTAGACGTTTAACGCCTTAGTTTTCTGTACGAACGTACCCTGGTTCGAAACTCGATAGGCTAAGTTGAAATTTTGAGTTAGTATATTTTTGCTATTTTAAGGATTTCATTCTTCTTTTAAGGATATCTAAAGTGAAAAAAGTGGCAATAAGTAAATAAATACATACAGTAAATATTGTTAATTTTAAAACAATTGAATTATTAAAAGAAAAAAAAAACTGCAAATAAATGAATCGAATTATAAAAAAAAAATAACTACATTTTATAAATATCATGCTTCAACGTATTTAATTAAAAGAAATTTTGTATTTTTTTTTTTTTTTTTTTTTTTTTTTTTTTTTTACAATTTTAAGGGTTTCTAATTAATTTTAATTGTAAATCAATTGAATTATTTGAGAAAAAAATGGCACATAAATTAATCAAATAATAATAATAATAATAAAACTACATGTTACATTGCCCAATCGATTTAATTAAAATAAACTGTTATACATATATTTTTTGCAAAGTTTTTTTTTTTATCTATACCAATAAAAACATTTCTTTCACTTATAAAAACCCTTGCTAAATGGCGTAAAAAAAAAACTGTCTAAAGATATATACAAACTTGACCGTACAAAGGGTTTTCCGTTCCGGTAATAATTCCAATACAGGCCCCGCAGCAGAAGTAAGATACAATAAAACCTGCTTAGACGGAAACACAACGAAAAGTGATAAATTCCGTTTTATGCAGGCTCTTTAAATTGAACAAAGCATCGTTGCAATTTTTTTTTTTTGGGGGGGGGGGGGGGGGGATGGGGTGGGAGAGAGCTGAAACATGTTTTTTTTTTCTTTAGTTTATTGCACGACTCCGTTATAAACAAGCTTTACTCTAGTAGAAAATAAATTTGCTGGATAGTATCTTTTTTTAAAATCTAATTATAATCTATTTATAATTTTGCTTGCAAATTTATAAATTCTTTTTCAGTATTACAGTTTATGATACATTTGTAATTACTTTTTCATCTACAGATTTTGAAAAAAAATTTAAAACATTGAAATCATAATTAAATTTTAATTGAATTCACCAAATAATTTTGAATAAGAGTTTAAAGTGTGAAACAAATAAAAATTCAAAACGTTAACCACTGACTTTACACAACTTTCCAACTCAGCAAGAGCCGGGCCCTGGTAATTTACACCGTCTCTACCCCCCACCCCTCTGTACCAACCTGCGATACAAATTTCAGGCTTATTTAAGAATATTATTACGGGCCCGGGCAACGCCGGGCGGGACAGCTAGTAAATGAATATTTTCCTTCTATCTTTTTTTTGGATGTTCTCGAGAATAAGAGATAGGAAACAGGGAGGATTAAGAGAAAAAAAAAAAAAAAAAAAATTCTGAAGTTCACTGTAGATTTTCTGAAAGTTTTTTTTTTTTTTTCCATGATTCTTTGTCAAAATTTGAATTTTTTTTTTCTGCAATTCTTTGATGAAAATTGCATTTTTTCTGTGACCCTTTGAAGAAGTTCACTTTTTTTTTTTTTTTTCTGATCCTTAGATGAAATTGTCGTTTCCCCCCCACCCCCACCCCCCCTCCCCGAGATCTTTTGACAAAATTCACGATCCTTTGAAGAAATTAGTTTTTTTTTCCCGTGATACTTAGACGAAATTTGATTTTTCCTTTTCACAATTCTTTATTAAATTTGTGATCCTTACATGAAATGAGTTTTTTTTTCACGATTCTTTGTTGAAATTGGTGTTTAAATGTTATTTACTTAAGTAATCAATACCTTTTTTGTTGTTTCAGACATAGGAGGAGAGAAATCCTGAGTTTTGCTTTCAAATTCCTTTTGAATTGCCTGGATGTCATCAATACACTCTTGCCGATATTTTTGTTTTAACATCTAAAAACAATAATATGACAATTAGTAAACATAACTAATGCAATTGCACGTTTTTTTCTGAGTAAAAAACAAGAAAGGTACTTGATCAATATCTCTTTTGATGTTTCAGACATGGGAGGAGAGAAATCCTGAGTTTTGCTTTGAAATTCCCCCTTTTTTTTTTACTTGCCAGGATGTCATCAACACACTTGTGCCAATATTTTTGTCGTACCATCATTAATATGATAATTAGTGCACAAAACTAATATAATTGCACATTTTTTTCTAAGTAAATAACAAGAAAGGTACTTTTCTCATTAGCTGGCCAACAGTCATAATTTTTTGCATCAAAATGCGAAATGTAGAAGTAACCTGATTATTAAACTTCATTTATAAATATTTTTTCTTTTTCGATAAATTTAAAAAATAAGAAGGATAGGCAGCTATGCATTTGGCATTTAATGATATTATTAAATAATACATATATTATGAGGATATGAGTCCTAATTCTAGTTAGTTTTCATATGTACTTTTTTAATATTTGTTCTTGGCCTTTTAGTTTCCACCTCCACATTTGCCATGACAAACAGAAAAGTAAAAAAGTATCAAGGAAAGCTCTTGTAATATAAAGATTAATTTTAAAAGTATGGGTAACAGCATAAATAATCAATACCTCAACTGATATTTCAGACATGGAAGGTGCAACATATTGATTTCTGCTCTTAGTTCTTTCTTTTTGGCTTGTCTCAATAACACTGTCATCCTGATATTTATATTTTGATCTTGCAGCCTAAAATAATATTGAAGTGTCAATAATTAAATACAGACAGCATTTATACAACAACATAAAATTATTTCTGGAGTGAAAAAATAAAAGGTTAATGTTATGAAATGTCATCGGAATAAAAGTAGATAAATTATTTGAAAAGATGGCTTACTGATTACATGGTTCTCGAATGTTCTTAAAAAAATAAATAAAATTCCTAAAAATATTCTAATGCATTTTAAAAATTGCAAAAAATGCCCTGATAATTTTTCCTATGTTTGAATATTTGAGTTACCATATTTTCTGGGAATAACGCTGCAGTTACTTTTTATAAAATAACTGGAAAACTAGTTTAACGCCGCACATTGCATTCGTTATAAAAAAATACAATACCAGTTTTAGAGCAATTAATTAAAATTATTAACTGGTGGATATAAAACTAAACATTTTGAACTTAAATAAATATCTTGCCTTTTTATTAATTTCTCAAGTAATTCCACTATCAACATTATTTATTTTAACAAATGGAAAATAATAATAATACAGCACTAAATAATTAATTTTATACATCAGAAAATCCATCAAAATCTTCTTCGTATTCGGTATCACTGCGGAGTAATTTTTTAATTTTATGTGACAAACTTTGTTAAGTGTCTATGAAATCATTCGCATGATTATGAAAAAAAAAGAAAAAAAAACGATCCGGCAGATCGAGTATCAGATGTAAACGTTCAAACTCGAGTTTTACAGAATGGAGACATACGCCAGGACGACAAGTTAGTGGACCTACATCATCGATCACATGACATCATCGGCAACTAACTTGACGATATTTTCGTCTTAGCTTAGCCAGCACGTTATTTGGCATATGGCATTGTGCTGATGCTAATCACTGGTGTATATTCATGTGTTTTATAATGCAGATTAAAGATTTTTGATTAATTACTTAACTAATATTGATCATTTAATACTAATCATATTCTCTTTAGTTTCAGGCAAGAATGACTCTTAACATAATTATTTCATTGTTTTTCCTGTATTTATAATATATATATATATATATATATATATTAATCCAGCCTGCACATGCTATTGTAATATTACTTCTTAACCCTTTCAGGTGCAAGGCATTTCTGCTCCAAAAATGTTCAAATAATTAATTCAGACCACAATTTACGAACAAATTTATTTGAAAATAATCAAAAGCTTTTCACGCACATTATGAGATCGAAATTGTACTAAAAAGTTGCTCATGCCGGCACTTTTGGCATTAAAATTACGCGTTTGCAGACTGCAAACAGCGCTCGTGAAAGGGTTATCATACCTTTTTATGTAATTTATTGTTTTAGTATATTTTTTATTATCTCACCAAAATAATGATACATCACAATGACTATCAACCTCACTATCAACTGTATCCCTTTGCCTGCTTAAAGTTGCCATAATCTAACGGGGTAACTAACCTAGAAAAGTCATGGCGTATGTCTCCAGTGTACCAGACTTGGCTGTGTTTATCTTTAGTCGAGCTGTTACCAAATGTGAGTATACATATTTTTTTTAATGCTGAAAAAAGTTACGAAAATAGATTAAAATATTTAACAAAGCCAGCAAAGAATGAAGGAGGGAGAAAACGGGAGGAGTTATTCCTTATATGGCATGCAAGATGCTCTGAGGGGAACTTGAGGAGAGCCATTGTGATTGAATGCAATACCTGGTAAAAGTGCAATTCTTTGCTACATTTCACTACTACTTTACTACAGTTTCTACTACATTTTGCCAATTTTTCTGAAACTTGCATTAAATTTGGTCGAAAACCCTGTGAGATATAATCTAAAAACATGCATGAATTTTTAATTAAAAAAAAAAAAATTGCTTTATCTCCAAGAATATAAGTGCTATTCTTACAAAAATCAGTAAATGTATTATTTTTTCTTTGATTGTTTGTTGTCCCCCTAATTATCCCCCTTATCAAATCAATGTTGATAAATATGAGGTCAAACCCGTTCCTTTTAATCCTGAAATTCCAGAAGAATCTGACAAGCATATTTCTAAATACAGTAAACTCTGTCTAAAGCGGAATCTATTGGGACCGAGAAAATTTTCCGTAGTAGACAATATTCCACCTTAGACAAATTTAACTCTATGTCTATCGATTCGCAGGGACTTGAAAATCTTTCCAAGTTAGACAGATTTCTGTCTTACACAGAGTCCGCCTTACAGAGAGTTTACTGTATTCGACAAAATGTCTAAAAATGAAAGTGTCCGGTCATTAATGGCCATACAGTCAATATGGTTACACAGGTAACATTTTTCATTAATAAGTATTGAGGATATTTTCGGTATGATCTCCAGAGATATAGATATTTTAAACATGATTTTTATTAAGTATTATTTGCATATATTGAATTTGAAGTTAATAGTTATTTGTTTATTTTGAAGCACATATTTTTTTTTGTGACATTATTTTATCATGAAGAATTTTAGTAAAGCTGTATTTCAGTTTTAATTTATCGGGTGATCATTTTAGTCTCTGTTACACTTACTGCAAACAATTTTACAATCACTATTTTTCTGCTTTTTAGGATATCTCTATATTTTATCAGATGTTCCTTACTGCTAAAGTTAACTCTGCTTGGTAGAATGTATTAATGCAGTACTCTAGAAGAATATTGGAATAAATTTAAGCACTAGTTATGCGAGTAGAGACTGTAGAGTAGTTCAGAGATGATGGGATATTAGTACAACATAGCAGGATATTCCTAATATTTTGGCCCTCAATGTATGCTTACATACAAAAACGTTTGAATTGTTTAGAACTATATTTTTGCTGGAAAGAAGGGTGGGGGGGGGGGTGTTTTTTACCCCACTTTTACATCACCTTGTGTATAAGATCCCACTTAAGAGTTGATAAATTATAAAAAACATAGGAAGGCCCAAAACATTAAAAAATAACACGAAACAAAAATTACAAAAAAGAAGATGTTCTAAAAGAATAAAAAACACCCTTTATTCTGAAAATAAATAAAATCATTAAAATCTGAGTTACAATGCATAATTATTCCAGAAATCTGTACCTCTATTGCTTTTACAGGTAGATAAGAGATATTCTTTGTTCTATTTTTATCTCTTTTGTCCTGGGTAGTCTCAGCAGTATTGTCATCCTGATACTCATATTTTAATTGTTTTTAATAGTGAGAAATAGTGTTTTTATTAATATGACTATGTATAATTTTAAATGTTTACTAGAAATAAAATAAGACTTGTATATTAATAGCTCTTAAAATTAAGTATTAAAACATGTAACTAAGCAACCATTGTCCTCTAATTTTTGTAAAAATGAAAAAATTGGCAGTTGGTATGGCCCTTTTAAAATTTAGCTGACATATTTGCAATTCTGACTACAAATCGCTAGCAAAACCATCTAAGTTTTATTCCAGTATTAATGTCCTCATTATTGAGAAATTGGGTTACCTATTAAACTCTTAACCAATTAAATGTCACTAAAACTAATTAAAAACACTTTAAAATGTGTAGTTTATAATTACAATGCTTCATTGTATAAAAGCCAATTTTGGCCAAAAAAGGCCAATTTTTGCCAAAAAAAGCCGGTTAAAACCAATAAAAGCCACCAGCCTGGCTTTTTTTAATTTTAGCCGGCTTTTTTGCAACTCTGATAATACTGCATAATGTTTAGTCCATGCCTAACACTGTCCCTGTAAGAAGAAAAAAATGAAGCCAGGACACGGACTGACCAGGAAAGAACGAAGTATAAACAGGCTCGGACTGGCCCGCCGGACCGAGGGCCGGTGCACCCTCATCCACGGAAAACTTCACGCCCCTAATTGCCTTAAGCCGCTCTAATATTTTTTCCCAAGTTGTGCACATACATTCGGACTAGTGTACTAAATTTCGAAGATTCGTTTAGAAATAATCATCAGAATAATCATTAGGGATAATAGGCAAACAACACAAAGAGAGGTATTTTTTATCAAAGAAATTAAAAATATATCGAAGATTTCAGGATTGGAAACCAATGGTGGCATCTTTGCATACTATTGAGAGGTAAAACACGCACGCAGGGAAAGCTTAGTAGCCACAACGCCCTGGCGAGATTTATTTCATCACTTCTTTGAATGATAAGTTTTAGATTTTAACCAAATATTTTGCGTATTTTTAGGCCTTTAGCTTTCAGTACCTTGTCCCTGCACTTTTAATGACGGCCATGAATGCACCTACAATTGAAACCGTGCTTTTTGAAAACAACTTGAGAAAAGAAAGTGATAAATATCAGAAGACAAAAAAACTATTTGTGCGGATTTCGTTTTTGGTTGAAAAACATGACCTTTCTTTTCACGGAATACAAACTTGATAACACTTCTGGATTACAATCCCGCAAACTGTGGAATCCCACGGCTAGCGTTTTTTCATTCACAAAATCTACACCATAATTTTCAGTTAGTAATCTTTGTTTTATTTAATGACAGATTTTCCATGGCTAAATAAATATTAGGAAATTCCAGTATGTTTTTATTTAAAATATATTTTAAATAAAAAGCTGTTTTAATTTAATCACGGAAAAATTATCATTAAATAAAGCGATGACTACTATTCAGAAATTATGATAGATTTTCGAATAAAAAAATGCTGCCACGGGATCCTGCAGCTTTTATGAATACAATTCCTGGGGCATTTCTCTCAATTGTGTAAACTTAAATATTTCCCTTGATCTCTAATTAGGATAAGAACTTTGCAAATCATAGGAAGAGGGTGCTGAAAACAGTAAATTTACTCAATTATTTTAGTGATTTTTAGGCTAACAAAGTAGCATTTTTGGTGTACTTCCAGTGTATAATTTTTTTAGTAGTGCAACATTAATGCAGCATTTTACAGATACATAAAGTCATTTTTTTAAGGACACAAACGCAAAGTGCCTCTTCCCACAAAATACATAACTCGCCTTATATAAATGTTGCAAGTGTAATAAGCATTATTTTCACAAGCAAGTGTTATTTTCAAATTCCTTAATGGGATGTTGATTTGAATGTTTAAATATCCTTATGTTTCAACATTTAAATATCTTATAATATGTGGTACGTTTTATAAAAGAACAAAATAAGTACAAGCTTTAGTTTTCAAAATTTCTACTTTTATATGAAAAGTATTATATATTTTTGCTTTAGATACAAAGAAATTTTAAGCGAAGTTTGCATACTGAATTTTTTTGTGTATCATGAGGGAGACACCGATAGATACCATATTTAAAAATTCTACTTAAAAAAAAACTGTAGTAAATGAAAGGTAATTGTTGTCGGATTGTAACAGAAATTGAATTTATCTCATTTTAAACTGACTGATAACTAATTCATTTTATAAAGAAGTATACTTAAAAAAAAAGGGATGAAATCCTTAGCAGCACCGCAGTAACTCTGGTTGGTGCCTGATGCGAAAAATCTTGTTAGTTTTTGTACAGATTTTCAGTGCGTCAATGGGGATAAATGGAATAAAAGTGGTTACCCTTTCTAATTCAGCTGAAAATCTTCGTAAAAAAGTCTATAGATACAACTGGCAGTAAATAATGTCTACTAATTATTGTTATATATAAATTATGTTTCCGAACTCATCTACATATTAAAAATTGCACCAACTCTGAATTTACAAACAATAACGCCCACTTTTGAGACCTTATTTTGGTTACTTTAATTTATTAATTTTTGCATACAACAAAGAACAATCATTAAAAACATCAATGTGTAAGTTTGTAGCTAATTTGAATAATTAGTGTTCGAGATACGGAAAAATTATGCCTTTCCATAATTTAAGGGGACTGTCTTCTTTTATCAAAAGAGCCACTGAAAACAATCGTAGAATTTTAACAGAAATACTTTGTAAGATTTTCTTTAATATAAAGTTTATAGTAAATTTAAAATTCCTGTATCATTTGACTGGTGAGTAATTGAGTGTTTTCGGTTGTAAGATATTTCATTTTATTTTCCGAAACTTATGGATAAACCCCTAACACTTTTTGTTTTATAACTGTATTCAGATATAAGAAAATTGTATAAACTCTATCTCTTTATTTGCTGGCAAAGAATTCAAATAGGGTATCAAAAGTGGTTGTTACCATTTGAAAAATCAACATTCACCATTTGAAAAATTAACGTTTGTGCATTTTTTAATACCTAGACAATCTCCAAATTGGTACCTATGTCATTTTTATACACTCATTTGCAAGAGAATTGGTAGGGGTGATCACTTTTTTTTCCCCGTGAATCTTATAAGGTACCTATTAACAAAATA
Organism: Maratus speciosus; assembly: GCA_963932465.1. Classification (NCBI taxonomy): domain Eukaryota; kingdom Metazoa; phylum Arthropoda; class Arachnida; order Araneae; family Salticidae; genus Maratus; species Maratus speciosus. Next base: position 137,770,289 of record OZ010797.1, on the reverse strand, counting down.
ATAAGGCCCTAGCCTTGATATTGGTCATCTACTACAAAGTAATCTGTGTTCAACTCGGAACTTTTAGATATTACTAGATTTGTTTTAAAAAATTGCGTAGCATTGTGTAGATTTGATAGAACTTTAAAATTTCACGGGTGATATATCGAAGTCTTCTGTCTAGACTCAGAGATGTAATATTAAGCCACTTTCATTCTTGGTGCTGTGTGAATGTGTTAAATCTTCTCAAGCCAGGAACAACACAAACAAGAAAAATTTACATGAGTACGCTAAAATTTTTGCGCCCTCCGAAAATCCAAGGTCTGCACCCTTTTCCCTGGCCTCATCCGACCGTGAGTATAAATCCATCCAAATCAGAGTTTGCAGAAAAATTTAAGCCTTAATTCAGCTAGACACAGACCTGCAAAGATCTTTAAGATAAACTAGTGAAGCATCAGATATGGTGCTGCAATACTGCTGGGAATGATACTACCAATAATGAAACTATTACTAATGATTATGTTTTTGTGATTCATTTGTAATTTCGAAGTTATACACTACGTAAAAAAAGTAGAAGGACACTTGATTTTCCTAATTTATTTAATTGTGATTTACATTTATGATCTGATATTTTTAAGGGTATCATTTTATACACATTCTTTTGTTATGATATAAAAAATTGATTGCTACAGCAATTAATTTATGGAAAATTGAACATAGTTAACTATTACACTGTAAAAAAAGTAGAAGGACAGATCTGAAAAATTGAATTTATTGGACGCTTCTGCTATAGATAACGCAAATAATCATTACTATTTTTCGTTTTTGTCAAAAAAATATATAGTTCTTCATTTTTATTTTCATTTTGTTTTTTGAATGCCTAAAGGAATACCTTTAAATAATTTTCAAAAAGGCCAAGCCATTGAGAAAAAATTGTAAAAAGCATCAGAGAGATTGCTAAATTGCTTAATGTTAGTAAAACTGCAATATCAAACTATCTTAGAAATCCAGAGGATCACGGTACTAAAAATAAAGACACGAAGACCTAAAACACTGACGCCTCGTGATGAAAGAGACATTATCCAAGATTAGCAAAAGAAAAATTCGACAATTTCAAAGGTCTGAATACAAGCAGGACTAACACATGTGTCACGTCAAACTGTGTATAACTAAATAAAAATATCCAAAGTCTTCATTTTTAAGAAGGGACAACACCATCCTGGACAAAAATGCATGCAGCTAACCGCTTACCTTGGGCAAGAGACTACGTGTCTGTCAGCACGGAATGGACTTCTGTCATTTACTCAGATGAGAAAAAGTTCAATTTATATCGTCCTGATGGATACCAGTTCTGTTGGCTTTGTATCAAGAATGAGGAAGAATTTTATTCCACTCGACATATGAGAGGGGGAAGTTTAGTGGTCTGGCTTGCAATCGGATATCATGGAAGAACGATTCTGGTCTTTTTAAATGGTAGACAGAACCATAAAAATTACATCTGATTGTTGGAATTAAACTTCTTCCTTATGGTACAGATTTAGGTGAAGGAGATTGGATATTTCAACAAGATGAAACATCCATTCACACAGCTATTAGTGTTAAAAATTGTTTCCATACAAATAAGGTTCATGTTTTGCAATGGCCAGCTAAACACCCTAACCTGACCATATCTGGAAACGTATGGGTGACATTAGTTCGTCACATATACAATGAAAAAAAACAGTATGAATGTGTTGTTGAGCTTGGGTATGCACTTAACGAAGTTTGGAACAATTTTCGCCAAAGTGAAATAAAAGCACTCAATGATTCAATGCCAAACAGAGTATTTCAAGTGATAAAGGCAAATGGAAAGAAAACTTCTTACTAATACTTTAATTTTCATATAAAATACTTATGTGTCCTACTTTTTTTACAGAGATTCATGTAAGTAACAGAAACTATCTTATGAAAATCAAATTCTCTTCGTAATTTATTTTCGATTACTATGATTTTATATTCATTTAGCTGTAAAATGTAATGCAAATAATGAATTTTGTGCTAACTCAATTAGTTGTGCTTTTCTTAGAAAAAGTCTAGTGTCCTTGTACTTTTTTTACGCAGTGTAATACCAACTTTTTAACAACAGATACTGCTGATGGTTTTAGATAAACTTTCACCATTATTCCAATGAATATTTGTAATGAATGAGTGCATGGAGGGAAAAGGATTAACCAGCTTGGAAGGAAAGGTTGGTTGATTGGATTTTAATGACACAAAGGAAGAGGTGGGAGAAAAGGGCCTCGCAAAACCTTTTGTACGAGGCACCACTTTCACTAAGGATAGCTCTGTTCAAATCAAATATCTAGTAGTTCTAAACAGAGGTTTTTAAATTACAGAGTTTTTAAATCTTAGCTTTAATTATAAATCACACTGTATATATATATATATATATATATACTATATATTCATATTTCTAAGCTGTTTGATAAAGTATTTTAATACTCGAGATTTTTGTTGATTAAACTCTTGAGCTTGAATAAGTAGCTATCATGAATCTCTGAAGATTTAAAAAAAAAAAAGACAATGGATTTCACATTTCCGTAAAAGCTCACTACGAAACAATCTAAACAAATAAGCCATCTTAAGCAAGTTGTTCTCTGCCACACTTAGAAAGTTACGGGATTTATAGGAAAGAAAAAATGCACCATAATATAAAAATGTTTGTTAAAGAAACTTAAAAGAAAAAAAAATTGTCATCTACAACTTACAAATTTCTCCACCCATCTACACGCTAACTAGTATGTTTAGAGGGAAAAAGAAATCTGTTTGTTAGTAAGATCGTTGTTAGTTTGTAATGTGCCCCTGGTCAGGGTCTGGAAGTAGCATGAATAAGTAGCATAACTACAGTAGTCGTTACTTACACTAGTTTGTAGCGTAGCGAGTAGCACAATACAAAAAATCAGTAGTTTGTATACTTTTAATGCTACTTCAGGAAAAATAATGTACCATTCTTCAAATCATGTGGCCGTAATTTGCTTCTTTGGCATAAAATTTGTTTTGCTCAACAATTTGCGAATCTCAGTGGCAAATCTCTGTTGCAGCACATATTAATGTATCGCATGAAATCATAGAATTTTTCCGTTTACACTTGCTGCTAAAATCAAGTACTAACTCATCAAATGAAAGCTTTTTCTTGCTGGCAGTACCTGCCTATTTTCTCGTTGTTAGGTCTTCATGATTTAATGTTGGGTTTCTTATTAAAGTAAACATCCTCTAATCTGGCATGTTTGGGTCTTGAAGCATGCCCGATTACAGGATGAATGTCAAGAAAATCGTGTAGAAGCTGAATTAAACAAAAAATGGCAGTAAAACATGTTTATTATTCTTTAAACAACTCAAAATACTCAATACACAACATATGTACATGACTATAAAATGAAAACACACACTGTTCTCTAAAAGCAGACACCTAAAACATCTTCTAGTTCATTGTCAACTGCATTGCTTTCAGTAACTTCAACATTTTTGTCCATTACTTCAGACTAAAGTTTACGCCATGACTTTTCCAAAGTTTCCTGTTTTACCTCACCCCAAGACAAAGCAGTAGCAAAGATAGCCTCTTTAATAAAGAACTGGCCTTGAAAATCTTTCCAGCTGAAATCCGATGCTAGTAAATTCTGTACAAAGTAGCGTCTTCAGTGTGATTTGAATTCAAGGATCACCCCTTGATCCATGGGTTGAAGCAAGGATGTGACACTGGGAGGAAAATAGGCTACTGAAATGTTACCAGACACTAACATCAGTTCTTCCTTATCTAAATGTGCTTTACAGTTGTCTAAAAACAAAATAATCTTACTGTGTTCAGGCATTTTCAATTTTTGAAAATTGTGTATAACACCAGGCACAAAGTCTTTCAAGAACCACTTTTTAAACAACTCTTGATTCATCACTGCACTTAATTGTGCTCCATAAATAACAAGCAAGCTTTTCAGGCCTTTCTTTAAGTTTTCCATCACAAAAGGTTTTATTTTGTGATCATCAGATAATTGGAGCACAGCTGTACTGTTGACCGATCTTTCTTTTTTAAAAAACATTTCACTTTTCTCATCCCCACCAAGGGTAGAATTTAGTAGGCAACGCCAGGAGTGCAGTGGGGGTATACACAGGTATACATCGTATACCTTCTGGATTTTTTTAAGAAGCCCCATATACCCTGTTTCTCAAATTTAGCTATAGCGTATATTCTAGGCATGACGTTCATGGCTTCAGCGCATACCCTGTGCATATACCCTCTGTTTTTTTTTTATGACTACATCACAGGGCAACGCCACAAATGGCCGGTCTCATCTGCATTATAGATTTGGGAAGCTGCGAGTTCACTTTCAGACACAGTCGACTTTAATTCAACTTTGAACCAGGGTTGCTACTCACATAGGAGAATGAAATTCCCTGACTTTTCTAGGTGCATTTTATGAAAATTTGAGTCTAGCGGTGTAATGTGAACTGGACAAGTCGAGAGTAAAATATTGTACCACACAAAAATATAAAAATTTCCAACTATATATATTACATTAATTAAAATTTTCACATATGCACCACCCCTCAAAAAAAAAAAAAAAGCTCTTAGGACTGCAATAGAAATTGCTTTCCTGAATAATTTCTGAGTATTTCAACGTAAGTGTCCTGTAAAATGGAAATATATATATATATACAGTATAGTATATACATATACAATATTTTTGTGTTGAATGATAATTCACTTCACCACCTATCACAATCTCACTTAAGCTCAACTTTAGGCAAAGGGGGTTGAGAAGCAAACATTTCAGGGTGGAGGTTAAGCAGATTTGAAATGATTTATTAGTTACATTAAATGTCAATAAAAAAAATATAGCAGAAAAATTTCAAAAAAATACATTAAACAGTTAAAAATTTTAAAGTATGTGTGGAGATGACAGTTGGAAAAAAGAAAAGAGGAAATTTTAAGAGGCAATTAAATAAAACTTTAAAAAATTGGATTTTGCAAAAATGTGGAAGATTTTTCTCATTTGCCATGGGACAAAAGTTGTACTTATTTGGCGATCTCCATGAAATTTTATTAAATTCCCTGACATTTCCAGGACTTTGGATAAAATATAGAAATTCCCTGACTTTTTAGACAAATTCCTGAATTCCCTGACTTTTCCAGGTTCTCCAGGTATCATAGCAGCTCTGTTGAACACCACCTACAACATCAGAATATTTCAGCACACCAAGAATATCTATTTTTTGATACCATGAAGAGTCTTAAAGATCCTCAGAATTTGCCTTTAACCTTTAGAAACAGGCCTTTAGAAAAATTTCAATCAGCATCAATGTTCAAATCTTGTTGAAACTGTTTAGCTTTTTCAACAACCATAGGGCTAGTTATGGATTTATCCTCTGATCATTTTGCTGAAAACCAATTGCACAAGACCGAATCTAGTTGGTCTAACTTTGGTTTTTTTAAAGTTTGCCTTTCACTGAAATTTTTCAAAGTTTCCGATTCGTTCATAAACTGTTGAAATTTGTCTTTGTTTTTTTTAATGTCGTAAATAGCAGACGACCCTATGTCATAGTCTTTCATAATGATGTGCCTACTTATGCCATTTTCAAGCTTTCTTCGCGATTTCCAGCTTTTGATGCAAAATGAGAGTCAGATGTTTTCATTTTGAAGACACAAGATTAATTTTAAGACCCAAGTCACTTGCCAGTTGCTATAAAATCATTTACAAGCTCTACAAAACACTAAAATACAACATGCTAATTCGACATTGATGCAAGTGACTATCAGTCTGAGCGTCACTGAACAGCGAAACATAAACAAAGATACAGAACAAGTGCAGAATATGAGCGTGAAACGGAAACACAGATGTAGTGGCAGCCTTTGAACAGGTGGTGCCCCGTACCTGGTAGCAGAAAGTTCGAGACAGGAGACGGGCATTGGAGATTTTCTTTTCTCTTTTGCAGTTTCTTTTTCTTTGAACCTTTATTTTACTTTATATTATGTTTAGTTCCCTATTACTTAATACAAAAACTTAAGATTATTATTAATAAAAATTTAATAAATGCATAAAAACACTACAGGTAGGTGATTGTTTGATTAATTAACAATTTGCACATTTTTTTTTTTTATCCCTGAAATATCTGTCGCAGACACTTGCAGAATTTTCTGCTACTGGGCCATACACGCATGCCAACATACTATGTCCAGCACGACATCTATCCCTTGTGTCTTCCGATGTTTTGCGATTGATCTAAATTTTTATGTTCTCTGAAAATTCATCAAATTTATCTTCGTTATTATTCGCAGAAATAAATCAAACATTTTAATCTAATGATCTACATTCATCATTTATTATTTGATGACTTATATCAATTTCCATTTCAAGTTGAGGATTCTTTTCTGAATTGGAAAAAGTATTTAATTCTGGTATAAAAAATTTATTTTTCATATCAACAGTTTGATTTCGAAAATTATCCAAAAAAATGTTTTTCTCACCTCCACCCTCATCAACAAGATGACTGAGCTATTTATAGATTAGCGATTTTTAACCATTTGTAAGGGTTTGTTATGTAATTCCTCATTCTGAAGTTCATCAGATTATTATAAGCATCAGGTGTGATTAAACAAAAAATACTATTTTTTTTCCGAAAGTTGTGCCGGTTTTATCTAGCATGCCGGACCATAGAATGCCAAATTAGAGAATGTTTACTGTCAGGGTTCGTTGATATATATCAATGGATATATATCATGATATATATCTGGATATATATCCGATATTTATTTTTAAAATATCATGATTTTTGATATTTTCGATATTTTCAAATTCTTGATATTTTGTACATTTGATATTTATTTTTAAAATATCACCGTGCAAAATAATTTTGATATTTTCTACAGTTAAAGCAAGTGTAAATGAAATTTCCACTTGTTATTGACTAGCATATTCTGTAGATAATGAACTTTTGCCTCTGGCAGTGATTTTTTGGGGAAAAGAAGAAAAGAAAGCCTTTCCAGGCTTTATGTTTGAAACTTTTATTTTTAAATGTAGAACTAATAATTATATGAGACAGTTAATTCAGAACAGCCATTGAAAGATAAAATGTAATTTAGATAATAATTTATATACAGCCAGGGTTCGTTGATATATATCCGATATTTATTTTCAGAATATCAAGATTTTTGATATTTTCATATACTTGAAATTTATTTTCAATATATCAATATATTTCATATTTTCTGTATTTGATATTCCTTTTCAAAATATCAATGTGCACATGATATTTTTGATATTTTCAGTCGTACTCCGTAATATTATCTCAGTTAAATGAAATAAATTTTCAACTGTTATTGAGTGTGTGATTCAGTAGATAAAGAGATTTTGTCTCTTCAAGATGTGACTTATTTAGCCAAAAAAGAAAACAAATACATTTTTCAAGCTTTAGATTTGAAACTTTTATTTTTAAATGTTGAACTAATAATTCTGTGGGACATAATTAATTCAGAACAATCATTAAAAGATAAACCGACTAATTTAAATAAGCAGCTATATTCAGCTTCATTAGAAAAGAATCTTTTCTCAAACTTTGTTCAGTTGAGTTTAAACTATGCAACATGTTAGGAAATACGAAATAAGACAATTTATACTTGCATTTATGTTCAAATCTTTCAATTAAGAAAACTTTTTTGTATTTAAAATTTTGTTTTAAAAATATCTGACTTTTTTATACTTGATCTTGATACTGAATCCTACAGTTAGTTTTTTTTATAAGTGTATAAAGCAAATTCTTATTGTTTTCAATTAGTTCATGTTCAATTTTGTTTTAAGTTAATAAAAAACAGAACAGAAAAAGAAAAATTTATTTTTAGAATATTGTTTGATTAAGTTTTCATGTTAAGTGCAATATATGTTAGTTTATAATCTACATTATGCTGAAAAATATTTATTATTAGCGGTGAGTTGGCTGCTTTGAAAATATCGGATATATATCGAAAATATTGGACATATATCAAAATATCGGATATTTTTGAAAATATCATGATATTTACGAACCCTGTTTACTGTACTTGAAATTCTTTTAGTTAAACATTTATTTATCGTTTGCATTTAGAGTTGTTTTTCTGTAATTTTGTAGATTATAAAACTAAATTTATCAACTCTACACTGAAATCCATGGAATTAACATATTAAGAGTATATTGGAGAGTTAAGAAAATAAATCTACTGGTAAATGCATGTTAATAGTAATTTTGTATACCGATGCAATAATTAGTTTAAATATAAGTATAAAATTTTTGCAGTGGTATAGTGCATAAATGTTACATGTAAGAGTATCCCCTTGTTATATTGCTCATTAATATATATAACTCTGATTTTGTGCCTTCTGAAAAAATAATCTTTAGTTTAATCGCATTTTTACCTGACTGCCAAGAAGGGTTATGTGTTTCAAATGTATCTGGCTATGTGGATTTCTTTATAAACCCTTGAAACATCCGAACGGCTGGATGGATTTTAATGAACGAGGTCTCTATCGATTTGTCTTAATCGCCCAATGGTTATAGGCTAGGTTTTGTTTTTATAAATTCAAAATGGCGACCGTAAAATACAAAATGGTGGTAAGACGAAAAAAAAAATTATGCACCATATTGAGTGGCATATCATTAGATAAGTCTTTCAAAATGAAGATGTTTCATTGACTATTTTACAGTCAGAAGCTCCGTTTAAATATTACACAACCTGGAAGTTATGTAGGTAGGATCTCTAGCTTTACTGCAACTCTAACCTTCATAGACATCTATAGGTCTCATCAAAACAGTGTTTATAGATAGGAACTAACAATTAAACACAACTTAAAAGTCATCAATACAAGTAAATAAAAAAAAAGGTAAGTAATATAAAAATAGTTTCACATTGATGAGAAATAATTAACCCTTTATCTACTGACAGTACTTATAAGTACCACTCACTTTAAACTTTCATCCCATAGTGAATATTACTAATATTCTAATGGTACTTTGCAAAAACACTCTTTTAACACCACTTTTTCCGGATACATGGCAGCAGTAGTTCTGGGTTTGTTATTTTAGCGAGGAAGGAGGCTATCTTTGAAGCAGTCAATGTGCTTTTTGCCGACATTTTGTACAGATTGTCAAGCTCGTCTTTTTATTGCTGCAAACACAGTAAAGGATATAACATAAGTGTTGGATTTTTTTTTTTTTTTTTATATGTTCATTAGGAACTTAGAATACAATTTAACTAGCTATTTTAGGTGAATGTTGTAGATATTTGATTTAACAGTTGAATTACTCGGTGGTACTTATAAGTATCGTCGGTACACTGTGTGTTGGAGAAAAACTTCTTATTTACTTTTCATCTGTGTAGTTATCCATTGTTTTCATCTGCTTTAAAATGTAAATACTAAAATGTAGTGAAGTAATGATTTCCCTGGTATTTCTTTTCTGTTTCATTGTTATTTTTTTTATAGGAAATCGAAAAAGTTGTGGCACCCACTCTTTTTTGGTAAGCTAGAAATGGCATATGTAAATTCATATATTGCATATGTGGAGATTAGGGTGTGGTTCAGTCACCTATGTAAAAAAATAAAACTTTCACATATGTACCAGGTCACCCCTCAATTTTTTTAGACTTGTGTGTACAGTAATATTCTGGCAGAATTTGAACTTCACATTTCAACTGCAAGAGGGTGCTCAACATTTCCATTGTAATTTTTCTATATATTTGTTAAAAAATAAATAAATACTTCCAAAATTAATTTTATAGATAAGCATAAAACAATATAGAAGTAAAAAATAGAAATGTAATCATATTTGGTCTTTAATAATACAAAATAGTGTCTAAAATTGATTTTTTCGTTGTTTCTGATGGAATGCATTTTCTGTTTGCTTCTATGACCTGCAGCAAGAATTGCTTTTCATCTTCATCATTTGTTCTGATTTTATTGAAATCTCCAATAAGCTTAACTCCTCGTTCTGCACAGTCATTCAGTACTTGTAAATTTTGAGGTCATTCCTTTCCCTTGGTATAATCATCATTCCCATTTCATTTATTGATTTTTCGGGAGAAAGGCTTAACAATGACTTGCTTATATCAGACCTGCCAACCTTTGAAAATGAGAAATCGTAGCACACAAAATTAAAATTAATCTGGAGGTTGGTTGGTTGGTTTTCTGCGTTTTGCAGCCATCTTTTGATATTTGTAAAAGGAATAAGGTTTCAGTCTTTTAACTCAATATACTAGTAAATGTTTTCCTTTGAAATTTTTTTTACGATTTTTAGTTCGTAAAGGTTGTGCGATTTTTAGTTCGATCTCGTTTTGAAGCTTTTTTTTTTTTTTTTTGCATTTGTAAAAGGGGCCTGATTCCAATTTTTCAGAACAGTGCAGTAAATTTTGACAAAAGTAGCGATTTTTTTCCCATGATCATTTCAGGATATTCACAGTTTTTTTCTCACAATCATTATTCACGTTTTTCTATCACGATTCTTTGTTGAAATTCGCACTTTTTACCATGACCTTTTAACGAAATTAGCATGTTTTACCGCGATCCTTTGACGAATTTTGTGTTTTTTACCACGATTCTTTGACGAAATTGGTGTTTTCTTTATGCAATCTTTCGGTGAAATTTGTGTTTTCTTACTGATCTTTTAATGAAAGCAGCATTTTCTTACTGATCTTTTAATGAAAGCAGCATTTTCTTACAGATCTTTTAATGAAATTAGCATTTTCTTTCTGCGATATTTTAACAAAATTCGCGTTTTTACCATGATCATTTGACGATTTTTTTTTTCCCCATGAGCCTTTTTTAATGTCCAAATTTTCGGACTAATGACCAATTTTTTAAAACTTTCGGACTGAATACTTTGAAATTTTGACAATTTCGGAACAGAATCACCCCTGAAAAATACGTTGAGTGAGATAAAAATCGCAACTAGAAACAAAAAATGCGTTTGTGTTTGTTTGTTTTTTAAATCGTAGTTTAAGAACGATTTTCGTAGCATCGTAGTTTATAGGTCCAAATCGTAGCAACTACGATTTTTTCGTAGCAGTTGGCAGGTCTGTTATATGCATACGAGGTAAGAGTTCTGCTGTTCTCCTTGTCGCTAGGTCTGACAGTCGCACAGCATCTTTAAAAATCTCAAGTTCTCAGCTTACATAATGCTTCTTAAGTACTTGCATAGCTGTAAATTGCTCTATAACAATTTTTCTTCCATTGTAATTCTGTTAGAAAAGAGAAAGTCTTATTAAGTCATCACTCAGATATGTGATGTTTCACCACTTTTATAGCAGAAAGCTCAATCTCTTTATCTGTTGATAGATAATTTTCAAGATCTTTAACTGTGTTAGAATAAATTCCTCGTCTGAAGCCTTAACGTTTTTCTTTACACGATTTAGACAAATATTGGATGAACAGATGGTAGCTGAAGGTAACAAGGCTCTAATGCTTCATTCTTCTTTTAGTCTCTGAAGAGAATGTTCATGCGTTTTTTAGTAACTCTTTATCTTTTAAACCCATATACATTTTACAATTGGTTCTTTGATCCTGAAGAAAATTAGAATCTTCTTTAATTCTTATCATTTTCATAACCTTCATGATCAATATCAAAGAAAAAAGTCCAAGATTTCTAACCACTCCTTGTCGTTGGGCTGTAGAAAAAGACCTTTGTGTTTCTTTAACAAAAGCCAATGAGAATGAATGTTTTCCAGTTTTTTAATCATGTATGTGTTTCTTTTGTTTCGCAGGAATTGCAGATTTCTGCCATATCTACATTAATTCTTTAACCCTTCAAGCGTCTTGCAAAAGGGTAAAATTGTAATGTTGTTTTCTTTGCATTTTGTTTTAAATGCTATGAAAATATGATTCTTTCAACATTATAAAAAAAACTGAATTACAAATATGAATGTAATCCTTGAGCATATTAATCATTCTTCATTGTATTGAAAATTCATTAAATCTATAGACTTATATTATCTTAAATAATGCTTGTATTGCAGTGAAACCTGGAGCTTAGTGAGCAGAATATTACGCCCCAAACACTTAGAGGGTTAACTGTCAAATGACTAACATATTGTACCAATTTTGATTCTTTCAACTGATAATAAACAAGCTGCAGGATTTGTCTTGTCATAATTAGTTGTTTCAATCTAACCAATTGATCTTCTGATCTTAGACCAATCAGAAAAATTTCATTACTAAGGCAAGTTGAAACTGGAGCCATTCCAAGTTTTTAGCTTTGAAATTTCTTTAAACAGAAAACTGATATTTTTCATAAAATTAAAGTTGTTCATCAATATACAAATTTTGTGATTATTTTATTTCATATTAGACTTAGTGTTTGACTTATTAACTGCAACATGAACAATGTTAGCATCCATAACAGTATTAATATTTAATATATGTAACCTAAATATAATTCTTGATACATATTTAAAAGTAAAAACTCTTGCAATAGTATATAATTAAATCCATTTTAAATATTATTTTTATTTGTCACCTTTCACTTAGGAATAGCCATGAGCTAAGTGTAAACAACTATCAGACAGATGTTTGTTGCTGGATGCAGAATTTGAAAATATATATGATTACACTGTACAACAGTAGTTTTGTCCTAGAACTAAAATTAGTTGATTCTAGATCAGTTTTTGGCGCTGATTCCGAACATGCTTTCCGTTTATCTCTAGGTGGTCCAGGTTTTGAGAAATTTGCATACGGCATGTATACGTCAACAGTCATGTGCTGTCTTCACTGAAAGCGAGGCCCGGTGAAGAAGTTTTGCGAGGCCTTTTCCTTCCATGTTTATGATTTCATCAATATTTTATATGAGCCGGGCCGATATGGTTTTTATACAGGTTGGAAAATTTCGGCCCGTGTTAACCCATAGTTTTCTGGATTGTCTCAAGTATAGTGTTGTTCAACTTAATTTCCTGAAAAATACCACACTTGTAACTTGTTGCATTTTGAATATGTATATCATATGCTGCGAAAAGAGCAGAATCAACTTTCCTTTTCGGCATTAAGTCTAGAAATTGAAAGACACAATATTATACACTGAATAATGGGCAAACATCTTATGCGAAATATAGTGAATTGCTCAATGAATGCTAATTATTTAAAAATTTATGCAAAAGCTAAATGTTTAATTTTTTTAATTAATCTTTTAAAAAATCTTTTTTTGGGTGTGAGGTCCTATGCAGCTGCACTTGTCGCACATCCCTAAGGATGGCTCTGCATGTATATTAAAATTTCCTCATGTTTTCAGCCTCTAAGATCTTTGCTTTGTAGAATTAGCATCTAAGTTTTTATTTATAGTTATATTAGTATTTATCTGAACCCACAGAATTCTCTAAAATGTTCGGAAACTCAAATGGATTCACTCCAGATTTTTTTTTAATGTAACTGTATGTAACTATACATTGTATCACATATTACATATCATTTTGGGTCAGGGTCAAGTTAATTATATCTAAAAAATGGCTTAAACGATTTTAACTAAATTTTACATTCAACCTTTTGTGGGCACGAGAAGACTATTGGACTAGGTCACATGTTCGAGAAATTTTGATTAGTAGGTCACTATGGGTCAAGCTAATTTTATCTAAAAAAGGCTCAAACGATTTTGACTGAATTTTGTATTGGATCGTTTTTGGTCTTGAGAAGACTACTGGGCTGGGTCAAAATTTCAAGAAAATTAAGTTAGTGGGTCACTGAGGATCAAGCTAATTTTATGTAAAAAAGGCTCTAACAATTTTGACTAAATTTTGTATTCTATCGCTTTTGGGCTCAAGTAGAGCATTGGGCTTCTAGGTCGCAGGTTCAAGAACATTCCATTAGTGGGTCATTTTCAGTCAGGGTCAAGCTAATTGTATCTATAAAATTTCTCAAACAATTTTGACAAAATTTTGTATTATGCCGTTTCCAGGTACAAGACCATTGAGATATGTCACATATTTGAGAAATTTCGATTAGTGGGTCCTTTTTGGGTCAAGCTAATTTTATCTAGAAAACGTTTCAAACAATTTTGACAAAATTTTGTATTATGCCATTTCCGGGTACAAGACTATTGAGCTAGATCACATGCAGGGTTGGCATGGTTGAAAGGTTTTTTTCTCAAGGTCACATGCAGGGTTGGCACAGTTTAAACCAACTGGTTTTTTTCTTGGAAAAAAAAAACAATTGGTTTTTTTTAGGAGATTTTTTTTTTTTTACAATTTAAAAGTTTCAAATAATTGGATATAAATAATTTCAACTTTTAATAGTCTATCTCAGCAGTCAGCATGACACATAGTGAGTCTAGGTCATGTTTGTATGCATGAAGAATGAAAATTGCATGTGTTGATGAACATATCTGGCGCTCTAAAGAGAAAATTTAAAACATGTGAATTTAGCAGAAATAAAATAGATTGAAAATAATCAATATTTGGCATAAAATATTTTCATTTGAGAAAATGGCAGATTACTTACAGCAATTAATAACATAAAATGATTTTAAGATTTCTGTCAAGCTGTAAAAGAATATTTTCTTGACTGTGGAAATTACCCTTTACGAAAAAAAGAATCTCAAGATATGAAATAGAATAAGAGGACATAGAAAAATTGGGTGCTAGTTATAGCATTTCAATATTACCAATTTATTTTTTCAGTTATTTGTTGAATCTAATGGCAAAAAATGTTGTCTTGGAGTTATCACACAAAAAAAATATAAGAAGTATATGAATATTGAAAATTCTTAGATACTGATATTATATAAAAAATTTAATTGTAATGGAAATGCTATCTTGCTGATGATTTTATTTATAATTGTGAAATAATGATTTGGTCAAGAAAAAAAATAAATGTTTAGCAAATTAGTTTTCACTGAAGAAAAAAAAATTACATTCAAGGTAGAGAAAATACTTTATTGGTATTGGCTCATATAATCAAAATCGCCCAAGGGAATGGATCATAGATATTTTGTTGTTTAGTCATTTAAAAGTAATGTGCATTATACCTTAACTTAGAAGAAAAGTCTATTTATTAAGTCCGATGGCTATTTAAATGTTTTAGTGGATGACAACTTTTGTAAAACTTCTGTCCCTTTTTAGATCAATACTTTCAGTAGCCTAAAAAGCTGGTAGTGTTTCTGCTTATTTTACTGTTGCTTTTTTCTTCTTTAAAAAAACTGGCACCTGGTAGTTTTAGAACAGAAGTGGCAAGTGGCAATACACAATACTTCTTGAAAGGTGTAGACTCTACTGCTAAATGTCAAATCATTGCAGCAATTTCTTATAAGAGACTTTATTTTCAATAAAAAAAAATCGTAATTGCTCCTGTAGTGTTCCAACAGAAAAATCAAACATACCAGACAACAAATATTTGACAGAAATGTTTTTGAATAGCCATGGGAAAGCATATATTTATGAAATTACATCATATATCTATTTGTCATAGTAATCAAAGGATTGTTTATTATGATTTTCAAGGTACCAATGTTTCACTATGCATAGCATTTTATTCTTGGAACATAAGACAGAGCTGTTGCTAATAATGTTTAAATTTTAAATGATTTCAATTTTCTGCATAACTGACTGTAATTATTTAATTTAAATTATTTTTAAATGAAGTTGTATTACTTATATATCGAACAATGTCTATTTTTATCAATAAATATATATAGGTAATAGGAAAAGTTATTTAAAAAAAACCCGGTTTAAACCAAAAAAATCTGGTTTAAACCAAATAAAACGTTTTTTTTAACGGGTTTTTTGCCAACTCTGGTCACATGTTTGAGAAATTTCGATTAGTGGGTCCTTTTTGGGTCACTATGGGTCAAGCTAATTTTAACTAGAAAACGGCTCTAACGATTTTGATCAAAGTTTGTATTCTATCGTTTTCAGGTTCGAGAAGACCACGTGGCTGTGTCACAGGTTCAAGGAAATTAGATTAATGGGTCATTTTGGAATCATTGGGGTTCAAGCTAATTTTATCCATAAAACTGCTTAAATGATTTTGACTAAATTTTGTATCATACCGTTTTTTATTACCAGACCATTGAGCTAAGTCACATGTTCAAGCAAATTTGATTAGTGCGTCATTTTGGGACACTACTGGCCAAGGTCACGAAACCAGAAGTTGGCGAAATATTGGTGACATTTGGCCGAAAAATAGACTTTCAAGATTACGAATGCCAAAACACATACTCGGCGCCAAATGCAAGAATGTCACAAAATTTGTGACGTTCTCAAATTGTGATCTCAATTTCCTCAAACTGCGACATTTGAAAGCTCAACCGAGCTATGCCCAGTCAACCCCGCTTGTACATATTTAATTATACATTATTAATTATTTACTTGACCTTTACTTTTAATAATTTAATCATTTTTTAAATTATCTTACCTTTTTATTATTTTAGTTTATTACGTATTTTAATATTTTACTATACTGCAAGCATTCATTATAATTTAGATTGCATTATTACATTCAAATTACTGTTTGAAAATGTAAACAAAGCAACGACCAGAAATACACAAAATTTTAAAATCCGCACAACCTCTGGTCCCAAGCTGTGCAGATTTGATGGAGTCTGTATATGTATGTATAAACTAACATTTTGAGAAGAAAGAAAACATCTTTTTGTGTTTTATATTTTTTAATTTTTCAATACCCTCGGTTATATCGCACTTATTTAATTGTATCCTGGCAGATGGAATATAATTAGGGGTCATTGTACTATTTAATCCATGTCTTCAATTTCAGTTGTAAATTGAATCCTTTGACAAAATCTAAAAGTAGCGAAGTAGTGATTACTTTTGAAGAGTAGTTTGTAGTTACTACTTTTTATAACAAGTAGTTGTAGTTGCATTTAACTACATTTTCGATAATGTAGCTACAGTTCACTACAATAAAAAAGTAGTTTTCACAATCCACTACAACAGTGCAGTGTTCAAAAGAGGTTATTTTTCAAGGTAGTACTAATAACATCCAATGCTGCTGGACTTCGGATGGGAAACAGGGCTTTATAGCATAGTATGCAGGTGGCCAAAAAGAAAAAAAAAATCTGATTTTTGATGTAAAATTTAAATATATTTGTAAACCATGCTAAAGGGGTAGAAAAAGCAACTATGTGCAGCACTGTGCTCCATATATAACAGTTGTTCTGAGCCAATGGTTAGAAGCTTGCAAGGCAAATGAAGCATGCAAGGAAAAGGTAAAAAAATAGTCCACATTGTCAATGTTAGATATTTGTGCTCTCATTTACTATTATCCTAATTTATCCTTCTCTAATTAAGTTGTACTTATCAAATTAATAAATGATTCATTAATCATATAAGGGACTGCAATAAACAGCATTTTTTGCCATGAATGCAAACTAAAATTATCATCACTGTATCCTTCTGTGTTGACTGCTAGAAATCATGTCAGGAAATAAGAAGACAGATCTCCTGTTATATGTGGAGCTCAGTGCTGTGCAGAGAACTGCTTTCTCAAGCTGCTAACAGATTTTCACAAATAATATTTTAATAAACAGATGTCGTAAAAAAGACAATGAAATCTTACAAATGAAATACAAGTATACTAAATTGGGTTAAACAAAAATATAATATGCATTTTAAATTTCCTGAAATATATTTTACTTACTTTAATACATTTTACTTACATGATCTTTTATGGAATAAGCATAGTCATCTATAAATCCACAAAACATGTCAGAGGACGCACTTTTCTTTTTTATGGGACAAAGAGGGTCATCTAGAGATCCACAAAAGACAGATCTCCTGTTATATGTGGAGCTCAGTGCTGTGCAGAGAACTGCTTTCTCAAGCTGCTAACAGATTTTCACAAATAATATTTTAATAAACAGATGTCGTAAAAAAGACAATGAAATCTTACAAATGAAATACAAGTATACTAAATTGGGTTAAACAAAAATATAATATGCATTTTAAATTTCCTGAAATATATTTTACTTACTTTAATACATTTTACTTACATGATCTTTTATGGAATAAGCATAGTCATCTATAAATCCACAAAACATGTCAGAGGACGCACTTTTCTTTTTTATGGGACAAAGAGGGTCATCTAGAGATCCACAAAAGATGTCAGAGGACGCACTTTTGTGAGACAAAATATTACTGTAAAGAAAATCAATTTTTAATATTACATGGAGAAAAAAGAAATTAAATGCATGTTAAAAAAATTATTTTATAAAATCATAAAAATTATGTCTTTAGAGAGGGTTAACTAAAACCAAGAACACAATCAGGATACTAGCCAAGCACAATTCCACAAATTTTGTACACAGAAAATATGTCCTAATTACAAATGTCATACAGCGTGTGTAAAAACTTTAAAGACAGCAAAAAAATGTAAAAATGCTGATAAATTTAAAATGAGATAATTAAAATGGAAATTTAATGTCGATCATAAAGTGTTGAAATATTAGTATGAAAGTCGACAAAATGTATCTGTGAGCTTTTTATTGAGAAAAAGTAATACTTATGGAAACAAATGCTATTTTCGTCTGTGTGAAAACTGTAGGGACATCACTATTTTTTAGTAGAAATTTTACATATAATAATTATTGATTTGCACATTAGAAACTCTTGTGTATAGTGAATTTTGTGATGTTTTCTATTAAGAGTTTTGTTTATTTTATAATAATGCCAAAAGGAAGTAAATGTACTGAATATAAAAAAGGTGCTTTTGAATCTTTTGCATTGTCAAGAATGAGTTGTCAGTCTGCTTTGCAAAAAAGGAAGATCTAAACAGTCATGAACAATTTAAGGTTAAAAGATGAATATGGAGGGAAAAAAAAAAGCTGGAAAGAGACCAAAAGTCTAGTCACCCAGAGATCATAGGAGAGTTTTAAAGTTAGCATCTACTGCAAAATACTCAAATAAAGAAATTTTATGAATGACTGGGTCTAATGTGTACAAGAAAAGAATCTGCAATACAATTACTCGATCTGGGAATTCCCCATACACAGCAAAATTGTAAATACCCTTTTTACTGACTATACACAAAACCCAGCATTTACAGTTTGCAAGACAAGTAATGACTTTAAATGACAAATGGCTCCAGCTTATTTTCTGCAATAAAAAAAAAAAAAAAATGTAATTTAGATGGTCCTGATGGCTTGAAGTATTATTGGCATGATTTGTGAAAAGAAAAAGAAATTTTCTCAAAAAGACAACTAGATGGTAGATTCATAATGACATGATGCTGCTTTTCATTTAACGGCATGGGGTCATTTACATTTCTTTCAGGAAAAGTTAATTGAAAGGCATATCTAAAAATTCTTTCTGACCATCTTCTACATGTTTCAACACTCCTGGAGGCCTACCACGAACAGATCGAATTCTCCCCTTTCTCGTAAAATCTTCTGCATTTCCCGATGTGACGTTGCATTCTGATGACCCTGAAATAAATGCTACCACGACACAATCGAGAACGTCTTCCATCGGATTACTGTCATCGAGATCTCGACGAAAACTTCCGACCCCATTGAAGGGAGTGAGAAAAGCATATATTGTCGGAAGTGCGTCTTTGGGGAGAGATTTTAAAGCGGTTGATATTGTTTTCTCTGTTTAGTAAAAATACCATCCACACACGCCTAATTAAGATATTTTCATAATTTTTTTTTAAACGAGAGTGAAATGCTCAGATTTTCAGTTGTCAAAATCTCAAAGTGATATGACGGATAGTTATTTATAAAATGGAAAATAAAAATGAAATTTGTTTTTTTAACCAAGCAAAGGTTTTTCTTTGAAAATTAATAAAAAATTAACATGTTAACCTACAAATATTTAATTAGTATCATAAGAAAGATCTTATTCTATATTTTTAAATGGTATAAAAAGAAAAGTTTTATAAGTTCTTCTTCAGCAAATATGGGTATAAATACGCCAAAACTTCAAGAAATTCTACTTAAATATAAAATAACTGGGAAAATATTATAAGTTTTGAAACTAATTTTTAGCACTAATAATAAGCGTTTTTTTTTTTCAAATACTGCAAACAATTTTTTGTAGATTTAGATTGATTTTTCTTTGTGATACGCTATCTTTTTAAAATGAAATGTTAACTTAAAATAACAAAAACTAATACTAATTTGAAAAAAAGTAATTGAAATGCTTATTAAAACATAGTTTAACAAATCATCACGCACAATCTTATTAATCTGCTTTAAATAAACAACGCGCAATACCCAGAAAGCTAATTATATCATAGTTCTCGCACAAATAATTAGCAGTGTGACCAAGCGCTGCATATGCCCCAAAAATAATTGACCATATACTTTTGTTAAAACTTCTGTATACTAAATATAACATTTATGCTAATATTTAAGCCCACGTGCGCTCTATCGTTGTTTACTCAAACAAAATAATTATCCAAAATTTCCAAAAGATTTTCCTTTTCTTTTTTTAAAATTATTATTAAATGCTTGCTGTATTAATTTTAATGACTTGTTGTATAATATATATATCTATGTATAAATATATAAAATCTCTTAATAACATCCAATGAGAATTTCCGATTAGTACAAAATCAAAATATTTAATCAAAAAGTTTTCAAAATTTCAGTTTCAAAATTTCAAAATTTTCAGTAATCAAAAAGAAAAAATCTTAGGAAAGTTTTGCATGTTTTTGAACGGCATATTTTATTATGGAATTTAAATAAATTGTAGCGTTTCTAAGGTCATAAAAAAACAACGTATTTCCTCGTAACTTTTTTACAATAAATTTCGAAAACGATCAAATAAAATAAAATATATATATACATATTGTTTGAAGATGATGTGAATCAGTCTTCTTCACTTTTCATTTTTTTTTTTCTGCCTTTGATTATAAAACTATTTTTTCGGAATATAAAATAATTATTGCTCAAATTGACAAAAAAAAAAAAAAAAAAAAAAGGAAGTTTCGAAATTAAATAAAGCTTAATATTAGGATCGCCAAAGAGTCCTCTTTTTTTTTTTGTGTGTGTGTGTGTGTAGATTGAGTAATATTTAACTTATATTTTGAAAGATTAGTTTTACATAGAAATTAAAGACGGAGACAAAAAAATAAAAATCTAAGAAGACTGATTCACATCATCTTCAAATAATATATTTTTTATCTTTTCTAAATTTACTGTACAGTTACTATGAAATAAGTTGCTTTTTTATGTTATTAGAAACTTTACAATTTATTTTATATTCAATGAAATATGAAGTATAAAAAATGTAGTATCTTAAAGTATTCAAAATCCTGCAATACTTTCCAAAGATATTTACTTCTTTTTTTTTCTTTTTTTTTGCGCAAAAATTTTTTAATTTAATATTTTTATCTTGTTCTAAAAAGAAATTCTCTATCTATTTACTAAAGTATTTTGTTATTTAAGCAACAAATAACAAATCTTAAAACTGATACAACATTTAATGATCTATATAAATAAATATTTGGAAATTTTGAATATTTGATTTATTTGGGTAAACAAGGATAGTGGGCTTCGATATTTTCAGAAATGTTATATTTACTATAAAGAAGTTTTAGCAAAAATATCTAGTCAATTATTTTCTAGTAAGCACAGCATGTTTTTTCTGCTAATTTTTTTATGCAACAACTATTGTATAATTAGAGTTTTCTTAGCATAACACGCTGTTTATTTAAAGGAAATTAATAAACTTACACACGATATTTTGTTAAACTATATTTTAATATGTACTGCGATTATTATTTTTTTAATTCCCATTAGAATTTATTTTTTTAATTTTGCGTTGAATTTTCATTACAAACACTGACTCCATACTGCATCAATCTAAATCTACCAAAAACTGCATGCAATATTTTCAAAGTACATTTATTATTAGTGTTTAAAATGAGTTTCAAAGCTTAAATATTTTCCCGTTTATTTTGTATTTAAGCAGAATTTCTTGAAATTTTTGGGTATTTATGCTAATATTTACTTAACAAAAACTCACAAAAAATTTATTTTCATATCATTTTAAAGTTTAGAATAAGGCCTTTCTTATGATAGTTATTAAATATCTCTAGAGTAATTTGTTATTTTTTATTAATTTTTAAAGAAAAGCTCCCAGTTAGTCAAAAAAAGCTAATTTCATTTTTATTTATCATTTTCTAAAGATCTACCGGTCGTATGATTTTGAGCTTTTAACAGCTAAAAATCTGTATATTTCACATTCGTTAAAAAGAAATATTATGAAAATATCTTAATTAGGTGTGTGTAGATGGCATTTTTAATAAACACAGAAAGCAAAATTAAACATTTGTTTTCTTTTCAAACGGGAGAAAAAGAGGGAAGGTCAGTGAGAATTGTCTCGTAACTGAAGTGGTCAATCTAGTTTTTTCCGATGCCTACTTGAAAAGGAATCTAGAATCCGTGAGCTTTTGCCGACCTCTTCGTGGTAGCATTAATCTGTGCATCGGAAAAAATTTTCGGGAAACATGTAAATTCGACCTCGGGTTCTTCTCGCTTCGGAAGGAACTCGATCTGTTCGTGGTAGGCCTCCTGGAAGGGGAAAAATGTATTTACAGTAGAGTGCCAATTATGCGAACTCCAATTTCTCTCATTTTTTTTTTTTTTTTAATCCGAACAGCCTGTTTCTCCCAATTTTTTTTAAACTAAACTCCCAGCTATCCACTGGCTTGGAATAAAATTTTAAATAAAGGAAAAACTGATGATAGTGGATCAGAAAATGAGGAATGTAAAAACAATAAAGGAGATGGGAAGAATCCCAAGCTATGAAGAAAATGAAATTAACGAGTGGTTAAACAGAGACGTACATGACCCTGGATATGAGATTTTAAATGATGATGAGATTGTGGATGAGATTCATGATAAAAAAGAAATTGAAGAAAATGAAAATGAATACTCTGAAAATAATCCAGGTGCATCACATAATGAATGAAAACAGCAATGAAATATCTTGAATGGCAGAAGAATGCTCATCCTATTAACTAATGTATTTAAGAAGAATTAGAGATATGGCCGCATTAAAAAAAATATCTTCATTGAAGCAAGCAATGTTCAAAGGCTTTTTTGCTAAATTATAATCTCTATAGTTCAGAAAATAATAAAAAGAGGGAAAAAAAATTAATGATAAAAATGTAAACAAATGCAATAAAAAATTATAAAAAAAAAAAATTAAACATGCCAGCACTAACTGGAGCAGCCAGTCCTAAGCTTAGATGATGTGTGAAGGTTTTAGTATAGTCAGAAACATCCCTTAAATTGTCTGTTCATTTATCCGAACTTTTGCTTAATCTAAATTAGGGATTGACCGAAGCAGCAATTTTGCCGAATACCAAAGCTTCGGTCAAAGTGTACACCAAATATTCGGTATTCGGCAACCGAATACTTAAAAATTTTTAATATACATTTTTTCATATATTAGCTTTTTTAATAAACTTTAATTAAAATTAAATTCTTAGTAATTTAATTCAGTTAATTTTTATTCTTAAATCTAATTACAGTAAATTCTGTCTAAGGCACACTCTGTGCAAGCCGGAAATCTGTCTACCGCGGAAAATTTTTCAAGTCCCGGCGAACCCATAAAAAATTACATTAATTCTTGTTGAATAAGCCGGAATCTGTCTAACGCGGAAACGGAAATGTTTTTAAGGTCCCACCAAAACCAAAATTTTGCATAAGGCGGAAAAAAGGATATTTTAAACATGAAAAGCATTCCGTTTGAAACTTTAAAACCGACATACATACGTCATATACTCAATGCCGAGAATTTTAATTAAATTCCTTAATAGTTTAAAAAAGTTAATTTAAAAAACTAGAAACTGCTTAAATTTTAATGAATTCTTGCATTTAAAAAATGAAATAATCATTTTTCCTACATAAATTTGCATGTAAAAATTATTATTATTAGAAGGATGCACATTTATGAAAATAAGTATTTTCTAAGTACAATAATATTATGCTTTAAGGTTGTACTCAAATTCAAAGTGATAGCTTACTGTCTCAATCCCGAAGTTATTTTGTCTGTGTGTGCGTGTTTGAGTGTAAACTTCAAATTTGCAGGTATTACAGCAGTACTAAGAAATTGAATAGCATTTCTCATTTATCTGTAAAGACTTTCAGAATTCAGATTTTCAAGTCAAGACAATCAATGAAAGATCGTCACCGTCGAGCAGTTTATTATAACTCAAGATCCAACCTTTTTATTGAAGTTTTTAGTATATTGTAGGAGTTATTGTAGTAGTTATTGAGTATTAACGTCAATCGAACGTTATTCGATTGACGTATGCTTCATTCCAATAAATTGCGTGTTCAGAAAACTCGATCATTGCACGGGTTATTTGTTCTGCGTCGTTTTATCTTGTCTAAGGATATTAGTGCATCGTAAAAGTGGCTTCAAAATCTAAACTCAATACTCAATCGCTGCAGGATAAATCCGAAGTTACCAATTTAAAAGAAAAATAATTATACTGTGCGAGATCTTTGTATTAGGCTTAATTATGGTAAAACTCAAATTTATGATGCTTAAAAAGAAAGAATTTAAAACATTCAATAGAAAGAGGAAACGTGCTGTGAAAGATGAAGACATTAACGCATTAACTTTTGAATGGTTTTCGATTGCTAGAGTGAAAATTTTGCGGGCATCTGGACTAAATTGTGAAAAAATAAGTTAAATGGATTTTAAAGCTTCCAGTGAATGGCTAATGAGTTTCTATAATCTGCACAACATTGCCACGAAGCATGCTTGCTGACAGCCGAAAGATGTCTCACAGCATGAAATTCGGGAATGGAAAAGAAACTTTCATCTACTGATTGAAAGATATCAAGAGAAGGACATATATCATTGCGATGAGACTGTACTTTTTTATCGTGCGTGCCAAATAAGTCCCTTGTAAAAAGATGAAGCTAATGCCGCTGAGGTAAAACCTCCAACGAGGTTTCCAACGAAACCTCCACTGTTCGCTTTTTGCGAATTTGTAGGACAGTTTATAAAAAAAGTTAGTGATTTGGAAATTGAAAACGCCGTTATGTTTCAAGAATGTAAATATTGTTAAACTGCTTGT
Source organism: Maratus speciosus (assembly GCA_963932465.1). Lineage (NCBI taxonomy): Eukaryota > Metazoa > Arthropoda > Arachnida > Araneae > Salticidae > Maratus > Maratus speciosus. The sequence continues at coordinate 137,745,279 of OZ010797.1, read as the reverse complement.
GACCTGGAGATCTCAGAAAAAATACTGGTTGTCGATTGTTTTAATGGAGGGGTGGCTGAAGGAGTTCAATAGACGAATGATTAAAGAAACTAAAAAATGAAATTTGTTCCTCGATAATACACCTTGTCATGCCGACATCAAACTGTTGAAAATAAATTTGCAATTTCTTCCGGCAGATAATACTGCAATGACACAACTAATGTATCAATGAGTTATTAAAATACTGAAACCTACTACAAAAGATATCTGTTCCAATCGATTATTGCGTCTTTTGATGACTGTTCTTCAGCCACCGACCTGACAAAAAAAAAAAAAAAGAAAAAAATCAGTGTTTTTGATGCTGTTAAATGGATTTCCAAACTTTGCTCAGAAATGCCGCCTGAAAAGACTAACCGTGTCTTAGGAAAGCAAATGAGGATGACCACGCTTCTGAAAATGTTGAAGACAGCGGTGCAATTCAAACAGGGCGGCTTGAGAAGAATTAGGTACCTCGAAATTATTTTTCTTGTTCAGAGAAATAAATAATAATACCGATAACAACAGACTTAAGCGTTAGTGTAGAATGCATGGTAAACCGAAAGAAAAACAAACATCGATAAAGGATTATTTTTTTTTTTGATTTTTTAAACTACCATGCGAAATATAAAGTATGTAATTGTATTGATTAAATTAAATGATTTTCATTAAATTTCAGAATTAGAGCAATTTCTTATTGGTAATATTTAGTTTTGTGTTCAAATAATGTGTTTCGAAATTATTAAAAACAATAAATTTAATAATCTAATTTCATTAAAAATTTCGTTTTAAAGAACATTACTAAAAGTTACAAAAGTAAAAAAATGTACGATTTGCGCATTTTTTTTTGGGGGGGGGGGGGGGGAGCTATTTTGCATAAGCCAGAATATTGTCTACCACGGAAAATTTTCTCAGTCCCGACCGATTCCGCCTTAGACAGAGTTTACTGTACACCAAAAAAATTTAATGACTACTTTCAACTCACAAATTCATTAACCCATCACTTACTTTTTAATAATTTTATCACTAGTTAATACCCAAAATAACCTATGAAAGTATTAAACTGTACAGGCTATTATTAAGGGTAAGGATTGTTAGAAAAACTAAAGTTCATTCAAATAAAAAGAAACAATGTTGTCATTAAGCTGGTTTACTGATTGTCTAATTATAAACGTATTCAATAGGAATGTTCCCAAATACAAAAGGTATATCAATTTATACATTTAACTATTTTCTGTCAAATTATTGATACATATTTATATTTTGATTAATAGTTTAACATTGTGGTGATGAAGATAACAAATTTGAGAAATTTTAATGGTTATAAAAGCTATAGGATAGGCATAGGAGTAGGGGTTGACCGAAGCAGCAATTTTGCCGAATACCGAAGCTTCGGTCGAAGTGTATACCGAAGCTTTGGTATTCGGCAACCGAATACTTGAAACTTTTTAATACGCATTTTTGCATATACTATTAGCTTTTTTAATAAGCTTTAATTTAAATTAAATTCTCAATAATTTAATTCAGTTACATTTTTATTCTTAAGTCTAATTACACAAAAAAAATTAATGTCTTCTTTCCACTCATAAATTCATTAACCCATCACTTAATTTTGTTTATTTTATCACTAGTCAATACCCAAAAATAACCTATGAAAGTATTAAACACAGGGTATTATTAAGGATAAGAATTGTCAGAAAAACAAAAGTTCATTCAAATACAATGAAACAATGTTGTCATTAAGCTGATTTACTGATTGTCTAATTATAAACATATTGAATAGGAATGTTCTCAAAATACAAAAGGTATCATATCAATTTGTACATTTAACTATTTTCTGTCAAATTATTGATAGAATATTTATGTTTTAATATTTTAACATTGTGGTGATGAAGAAAAGAAATTTGAGCGATTTTGATATAATGGTTATAAAAGCTATAGGATAGGCATAGGGGTATACTTATTTGGTGTGTGTATTTTCTTTAATATACACCTTAGATATACAGATATGACTCTGATATACTTATTTGATGTGTACATTAAAGAAAATACACATTAAATAAATTTAAATAAAAAAAGAACTAATGTAGAAGTAAAAAGTCCTTCCGGCCAGTGCCGGGAGGAAGAGGTAGCTTTCATATTCCTTATTTTTAAAAAGCCAACTTATATTATTCAAACACACGAAGCTCAGTTAAGTGGAAACCGAATTTAGGAGATTCAATACTAATTTTTATCAATACTAAATCATTATGAATGAGAATTTCGCAAAATTAGTCAGCTTTATCCAAGCTGCTTTTATTTAAAGTAACTTATATTTCGCTGCCAAATTCGGCGATTTCTTAAAGTGTCTGCCATTTTAAGACAACATGGTGGATGAGGCTAACCAGTGAACTTGGTCGAGACCTTAGTAATTGCTGTGCACATGCTCACTCACATCGGAATCGGTTGATACATACGAGTGCTGTCGCATGCAAAAAATCAGATTTTTCAAAATGTCACCCACGTTAGAAATTGAAACTACTATATCTGAGCCATTTTTTAAGATAAAGACAAACAAAAAATACTCCTGAATCCTTATATCAAGGTCAAATACTTAAGAAAGAAACCTTTTTCAATTTCTAATTTTTTTGCACCTCACTTTAAATATATATATTTTTAATTTAATGGCCGCCATTTTGAAACAAGATGGCTGATGAAGCTGGCCAGCCAACTTGGTCGAGATATTGATGTATACTATCCACATGCCTTCTTCCATCGAAATAGGCGAATACGTGTGGTATCGCGAGACAAATACAAGATCGTTTCAAAGTGTTAGCCATGATAGAAATTCAAAGTGCTATAATTAAACCACTTTTTAAGATATAAACAAAAGAACAAATTTTCAGAAACAAAAACTGCTCCAGAATCATTGTATCAATGCCAAACACATAAAAAAAATCTTTTTCATTTTCCAATTTTTTAATACCTCATTTTAAATTTTAAATTACATTTTTTTTAAAAAAAATGGCAACCCTTTTGAAACAAGATGGCGAATGAAGCTGGCCAACAAACTCGGTCGAAACATTGATATGTACTATGCACAGACCAAGTTACATTCAAATCGGTTCATAAATACGCCTGTTATCGCGTGACAAAAATCAGGGCGTTTCAAAATGTCAGCCACGCTAGAAATTCAAAATACTATAACTCAGCCATTTTTTAAGATAATGACGAAACAAAAACTGCTCCCGATTCTTTTTATCGAGGTCAAACACAAAAAAAAAAAAACTTTTTTTCATTTTTCAATTTTTTGGTACCACATTTCAAATTTAAATTTTTCTTAAAATTTTAAATGGCCGCCATTTTTAAACAAAATGGCGGATGAAGCTGGTCAACGAACTCGGTCGAGACATTGGTCTGTACTATGTATAAACGAAGTTACATCCAAATCGGTTCATAAATACGCCTTTTATCGCGTGACAAAATTCAGGACGTTTCAAAATGTCAGCTTCGCTAGAAATTCAAAATGCTATAATTCAGCCATTTTTTAAGATATAGACGAAACAAAAACTGCTTCGGAGTCTTTGTATAAAGGTCAAATACATAAGAAAAAAATATTTTTCCATTTTCAATTTTTTGGTACCACATTTTAAATTTAAATTTTTTTTTAAATTTTTAAATGGCCGCCATTTTGAAACAAAATGGCATATATATTGATATATATATATATATATATATATATATATATATATCAATTTTGAACGGAGGGTGGTTTCGGGGTCTGGGGGTCATGATCGATGAAAATATACCAAAATTTTTTGAAATCGCTTTCCTCCGAACGGCTGCAATAGGTAGCTTTTTGTAAAGAAAGCTACCTAATAAAATTAAATGATAAGGCAAAGATGCACATCTTCCTTACTTTTTTTTTTCTCTGTTGTAGACTGTTGTTTTGATTTCACACCTATGTAGACTATTTTAGGAAGGAAAAGTTTTTTTAAAATTAAAAATGACCCGACTTGTTTTTTATAGTGCAGCTGAACTCTGAACTCATGCACATAATATTGAAACTCATTGTTTAGCCTATTCTTCTGCTAAGTAAAAGAGAATTCTTCTAAGTCTAAGAAAATACTTATCTGCAATTATTCGGCCGAATACTTAAAAGTATTCGGCCAAAGCCGAATATTCAGTTTACATGCCGAACCACCGAATACCGAATCAACTATTCGGTATTCGGTCAATCCCTAATCTAAATAAGATCGGCTCCGACTTGTTTGGATAATCGGCACTCTACTGTATCAGCAAAATATTGTGCATATTCATACATGCCATAGGGTAAAACTGGTTGGTTTCATGAGAAAATTATAAAAGTTTTGCAGTGGCCACCCAGAAGTCCTGGTCTAAACCCATCAAAAACTTATCAGGATATCTGGCAAGACAAGTTTAAAAAAAATGGAAAGCATTCATCCTCAGGTTCAGAACTTGATCTAAGATTAAAGATGTCCGGGACTGTGCAAAAAATTAATAATGTCCACAAAAGATAGAATATTTTCTGTCATTAAAAGCCCAACATAATAAGTGTTTATTTCTTTTAATTATGTATTGTTTTTATTTTGCGGTTTTTACGTTGTTTTAAGTGATGTCAAGAGTGTTGTTTTACATAATTATTTTATTTTCATAATAAAATATTTACAGATAAATTTTGTTGACTTTTTCATTAGCTTTTCAACTTTATGATACACATTATAATAAAGTTTTTAAAATCTGATTTGAAAATTTATCAGAAAAATTAACATTTTTTGCTGTCCTTAATTGCAGATGGGTGTCCGAAAATTCCTGGATACATTTTAAATTTCAATAAAAATCAAGTAATTGTCATACAGAGTGCAGTTTGCACTAAAATACTTCTCAGAATGAAGTCTCCTTCAAACGAATGAAAATAATTAGTTCCAAATTTCTATCATAAATGGCGGCACTTGTCTGTATGTTGCGCTATCAAACATGCAGGTTTTTTTTAATTTTTGGATTAATTTTGACTCTGTGATGCAAAAATGACGATTCCCACTGCTAGAAGTCATCATTTTTGTGTCACAGCATCAAACTTCATCAGAAAGAACGCATGTTTGAAAGCAAACATATGGACATGTGCCACAATACATGATCAAAATTTGGAAATAATTATTTTCATTCACTTGAAGAAAACTTTTCATCCTGAGAAGCATTTTAGTCCAAACCGTACTCCAGTATGTCAATTACTTGATTTTACACTGAATTGTAAAATGTATCCAGGTATTTTTGGACGCCCTGTATTATATATATACCAGGTTACAACTAAAAATCTATACAAAATTATGGAGCACAAGGAAAACATTCAACTGCACATACAAACTAAACTTACATGTTTTTTAAATATACATAAATAATTTATACAAGAGATATTAATGGCATTTTGCTAATGATAATTTGTCAGTCACAGATATCAATTTTGTTGCCACTGATGGATAAACTCTGTACTTTTTATGCATCTTTTTTTCAAACTTTCGCATATTTTTCTTTCAAGTTGTTTAAAATTTTTCGCTTTCTATTTTTTTTTTATAGATATTTTCACTCAACATTAAAAAAAAAAAAAAAAAACATTACTGCTGACACAGAAGCAAATTGTTGATTTTTGTCCCTAAATTACAAAGAGCATGATTGTGAACCGAGATACCTTATGAGTCTTTTTGGCATAGTGAGATGAAGCTTTATTAGGCTGAAAAATACACTGTAAAATTCTGTTAATCTGCTTCTCTCAATCAAAAACCCCCTCCATCTATTTCATAAACAAGCTTAAAAATTTTCAAAAAATCCTGCCTTGCATATCAAGGTCAATACCAAGTACTTTATTTTTGAGTATATATATATATATATATATATATATATATACAGGGTGGCTGAAAAGTTTTGGCATGCAGAAAAAACACTATTTTATCAAAAATATACGTTATATAATAACATTTTTGTTTTCTAACAAAATAAAAATATAACAAATAACAATAATATTTAAACGACTTGTTAAACAATGTCCGTCATTCGCTTTTATACAGGCTTCCAAATGATCACAATGGATGATGTGCCGCAGGTAAATTTCATCAAAATTCTCCCAAGCCTTGATAAGTTTGCATCGCTGAGAATCCAAATTGGATATTTTTTACCCTTCAACTTTTCTTCTAATTAGCCCAAACAGAAAAATCGAGTGGGTTGAGATCCAGAATGTTTGAAGGCCATTTATCCTTTGTTAAATATCCAGGCACATGGGCATCGAGGAAGGCCAATGTAGATTTTGCTCCATGTGCAGGTGCCCAATCCTGCTGGAAGATTCCATTAGGGTTATTTTGTTTCCATGGGACCACAATCTTAACAAACACTTTGATTTGGTACATTTTTGCATTAATCATCACGTTTTTTTTCAATAAAGATCAAAGGAGTTTTTTTCGTGGCAGTAACTCCTGCCCAAACCATTAATCCTTTCGTAAAAAAGTGATCGTGTGATGATTTTTGTTTTTCTTGCATTTCTCTACATTGAACTTAACAGAGCCAACATTCTGACAGATTGTGTGCTTTTTCGATGGTGAAAATTTTCTCATTCGACCACAAAACATCTTCAACACTTGAAAATTTGAAGCATCTTCTTGCATCTCATTAGTCTCTTTTGCTTGGCATCATTTGACAAATGTCTCCCATGCTAAAGACGATAACTATGAAGTCTGAGAGAGTTTTTAACAATGTTCTGGACACTGACGAGAAATACCCAGCCTCTTTGCTAAGGAATTCAGGCTTACGCCATCGTTTTGGATATTTCTCTTCTTGATAATGTTCCGAATTTTTGGGGTATTGGCATAAGGTGGTCGGCCTGATTTCTTTTTTACATCAACGTTTCGTACTTCTTTCCACTGCTTAACAATCCTCTGCACTCTTTGAAGTGGGACTTTCAGACAAGATGCATTCATTGATGTCTTCTCTCCATTTGCCACCAATTGGGCAATAGTTAAACGATGAACACAGGTCTTCATAAGAACATAGAAGGTAAATAAGTAATAGATTACATACATATACATACATACACAATGGTGCTACAATCCATGTAGGATTTTGACCTCCCTCAAGATACCTTTCCAGACCTTCTGATCTCTGGCCTTTACTTTATAATTTATAATTTGATTTTGTGCAGGATCTTTCTCTAACTCTTCTAGCCATCTCTTCCTGGGTCTACCAATCTTTCTTTTCCCAATTAGATTACCACCATAAATCTTCTTTGTACTTCGCTCATCCCTCATTCTGATTAGATGGCCTAACCATTGCAATCTTCTTATTTTTACAGTAATAGATTACAAGAAAGTCCATAAAAAATACTGCAAAAACTGTACAAATTAATCAGACTCTTTCTAATTTGGATGTGAAATGGCAGCATCAAATAATGCACCAATAATTTTCAACCACCCTATATATATATATATATCACATAAAACCTTTACAAATTACCAACAAAAATTGTGAAAGTATAAATAAAAAAGAAATTTATTCATTGACAATAAAACTGATCCCCTTAACATTTTCAACATGGATTTTAAAAAACATAGTAAAAACAGGAGAAAAGGAATAAGTGAAATTTGTAGAACCGCAGATAGATTCATCAGGTCTTAAATGCCTTGATTACCACAAATACAAATAATGTGTGTGGTTTAATCTTTGTATTTGCCATAAAAAAGCTAAAGAATATAAATTAAAAGCTACAACAGCCAATAAATCCAGAAATAAAATATTGGAAAACAAATAAGTTAAAAATAAATTATGATTAAAATGGATTGAAAAAGAAAAAAAAAGTGCTACCAATTTGTGAGCTTTCTCACCTGAATGATGCAGCAAAAAAAAACCTAGGGTAAAAAGTTATTTGCACATGTTGCCAAAAAAAGTTTTAAATGATGATGGACCAAGGAGTAATAATGTATAGTATACAGTCAGGTACAAACCTCAATATATGGGACCATCTCCCTTTATAGAATATTGAAAAATGAATGCCACTTTGTTATTCAAGGAATCAATGCAGTGCTGCCATTTGTAGTAATTATTATTAGTAAAATATATTGATTTGGAATAAAATCTGATACACGATGGTTGCTATTTACATTTCTGGCCTAATAATGAAAAAGCAAATATTTATGATCGACGTTGGATTTATTGTTTTTAAAAGTATTCTCAATGAAGATCAATATACTTTTGCATGCGTTTGAACCAATTTTCGAAACACTGTTTCCACTCCAATGGAGGTAACTCCAAAACATGCATTTTGCATCAACCGCTTCTGTAGTTGTCGAAAATTGTTGTTCCTATACATTATTTTTGATGTGTGGTAATTAAAAAAAGTCATTGGGTGCCAAATCAGGGCTGTATGGCGGACGACCCTTCAATTCGATGTTTTGGCCTTTCAGAAATTCCTTTGTTTGAGCCGATATGTGAGAGCTCACATTGTCATGATGAAGAATTATTCGCCAGTTCTTCTGCTTTTTTCGAATTTCTCCGAAGACTTCTGGCAAAGAAATGTTCGTGTACCATTCAGAATTGACTGTCCCGTGTTGCTCTAACGCGACTGTCGCCATGTAACCTGTTAATGCCGAAAAAAGAGGCAACCATTTGCTTCAATATGCTTCTTCCTCGAACAACTTTTGTTGGATTTGGCTCATCTTGGAAGACCCATGCAGTCGATTGCTGTTTTGTTTCCTGCTCATATGTATAGATCCATGATTCGTCACCTGTGTAGATATTATACACAGCCTTTTATGAACCTTGAACATATTTTTTCAACATTTCTTTGCACAAATCATCACGAGCCTTCTTTTGAGCATTTGTCAGATTATGCGGGATCCAACACTGACAAACTTATTTTACTCCAAAATGTTCAGGCAATATCTTATTGAAGCTTGTCATACTAATGTCTAAAGATGCCTCAATCTCATGATATGTCACATTATTCTGATTAAGTACTATATAGCAGAGTGCAATTACTTTAAAAATTAATGAATTCTAACTGTCTTTAATTTCTTAACACAATACCTATTAACTCCCATCTTCTTAGTAGAAAATAAAATGTCTACTTACAAATTTGAAGAGACTTGTAGCAGAAATGAGATAGATGACTCACAATGATACATACTAGAAATGAAGACTTCATTAAATAAAAACTAACATCTTTTTATTTAGGCATATCCGGAAACATCTTCAATTTATACACTTGTAACACCAAAGCAAGAACTAGATGACATGAATGAGAAACTCTCTCATTTTATAATGGTTTGCAACCAATCACAACTAGCCAGCACATGCTGGAACTCTTTTGCATAAACAACAGAAAGTTGAGTAACACTGTGCAACCTGAAAAACATGTCGACAAAGTTTAACTGGTACCTTGTTGGTAACCAACCAACCATTCAATCAATTAACTATGAATTTAACTGAAACCATAAAAACAAAATGTAAACAATATGGATGCCAGCATGCTGTAGATGTTAAGTGTTAGGGTTAGTTTTGTTAGTAAGTTAGTAGTTTTTATCATTGAAATATAGTAAAAGGTACCTTTTTAAATAAAACACTTAATACAAGAAATGAAGTTGAAAAATGATGGAAAAAAACTTAATAAAAAGTGTGGTTCTTCCACAAAATGCCCCCCTTTTCCAGCATTTTTCATTTACTAAACACTTTCAAAAATAGATGTAAATATATTATGCAAAATACATATATACAATACATAATTAAGAATATTTAAATATTTATTTTCAAAAAAGTTCATCAGTTCATGATTCCAAGTTCAAAAAAGTTTTTTTTTTTTTTTTTTTTTTTTTTTTTTTCTTCAGCATAAGTAAGCAGATCTAAGTTTCATAAATAAGTCCTTGCACAGAGACTTTGTAAGGAGATCAGCTAAATTGTCTTTAGACTTAACATGAATAATGTCAAACACATTTTGTAGATATAAGTCTCTTACGAACATGTATTTTAAATCTATGTATCTATTCCTGATATTCTCAGCTCTGTTCTTAATGAACTGTATAGCTGCAGCATTGTCACACTTCAATATTGGTTTTTGGTTACCAATAATATTTGAATCAAGGTTAAAAGTAGAATACAGTTGCTCTAAGGTCGAATTCAAGTACTTCAGTTCTTTAGCAGCTTCTGAGGCTGCAATAAATTCAGATTCCATCGGAGACATAGCTACACAGGTCTGTTTCACCACACGCCATGTTATCGGGAGGCCATTTAAGAAAATAGAGTAGCCAGTCCAGGATCGGCGGTCACTCGGGTCACTAGCCCAGCTAGCATCAACATAGGCAGAGAGCTGAGTGGGAGGGTCTTGAGGGTGCATTTGGATTCCTAATTCCTTCGTAGTTCCAAGGTAGCACAGGATTTGTTGAAGGCATTTCCAATGCATAGGTCCAGGATTTTCAACAAATTGCGAAAGAGCTGCTACTCCATAGCTGATATCGGGTCTGCAACGTCCGGAAATGTAGAGCAGGCATCCCAGTAAATTTCTGTATGGAACATCTTCCATCTGGTTGTCATCAGTCGGCATATCTTTCCTAGAAGGAACAACTCCAGGTTGGAGAGGAAGAGAGATTTTAGTAAAGTTTTTAAAATTAAATTTTTCAAGACATTTCTCAATGTACTCTTTACAATGAATTTTCATTGAGTCTCCTGTCATATCAAATTCAATACCCAAAAGTTTAGAAATGGGCCCCATATTCTCGACTTCATATAAACTTTTTATAAGAGAAACTACTTCTTTTAAAATTATTTCATTTTCAGCAAATATCGGCAGGTCGTCCACATATACTAGTACCACTGCTTTTCTTTTATAAGAATAAGCACAAGTAAGTCCTGGTATTTCATTAAAACCATTACTTGTGAGTTTATTGTGCAATTCTTCATACCAACACCTTCCCGACTGATGAAGGCCATATAATGCTTTATGTAATTTTAAGACATGGTTTTCCTTTCCAAGTGTTATGTAATCTGCAGGTTGTCTTATGTATATATCTTTATCTATGGCTCCATATAAATATGCACATCGTACATCTAGAAGACAATGCTTCCACCCCAAAATACATATGAATAAAGCTATAAAAAGTCTGATTAATAGGAAGTTAACCACTGGACTTAATGTTTCTTCATAATCCAGTCCTTCTCTCTGGTTATTCCCCAAGGCTACTAATCTTGCTTTAAAGTTTCCAAACCCATCGCTGGCTTTTCTTTTAAGAGTATATACCCACTTAGTACCTAAAATTTTACAGTTTTCTGGTTGTGGAACTAATGTCCATACATTTCGGTCGATCATAGTTTTAATTTCTGCATCCATTGCCTCTTTCCAAAACTTAGCTTCAGGGAGCGTTTTTGCTTGATTCGGAGATCTTGGTATTATGATTTCTGCACAGCAGGTTTCCTCACTATCTGGTACATTAGTGTTACTTTCCATTTTTAAGATAATAGGACCCTCATATTCATCTTTATATGAAAAGCTTATTAGATCTTTGTCATAAATTATTTTATTTTTCTGACAATACTCTTGCATTTCTCTTTGGCTTCTTAAAGTCTTCCCATCAGGTGTAAAAATATAAATGTCAACTTTTCCCTTTGAGGCCCCTTTACTTCTTATTGTTTTTATCCTATGAAATTTAACTGTATTCGATTCTGGTTCAGGACTTGGGGTGAGTGATCGAGGTTCTTCTTTTAATTCAATCGCTTTTTCTAACTCATCTTTGGTTGGTTGGGGTAAAGGCACTGATTTTGGATCAACTTGTAATTCGGGACTTGAAACACTGTTTCTTATGTTGCCCCCCAAATCATCATCATCGTCAAACTCCAAGGAAATATTATGACCCTCTTTTGCTTTTCCTAACATTGCTTCGTCGAAAGTCACATGTTTACTTTCTACAATGGTATTTTCATCAGGGATCCATATTCTATAACCACTCGTCCCATACCCTACAAAAATGCCTTTCTTGGCACGAGGCTGAAATTTATTTCTTTTCTGTGGGGGTTGATGAACATAGGCTGTACAGCCATATCTCTTAAGATGATTTATTGATGGCTTTTTATTATACCACCGCCTGAAGGGGATGTCATTTATGGTAGTGTGAAATGTTCTATTTCTTATGTAATTAACTGTCATCATGGCTTCTAGCCAAAAATCATCTGTTAAATTAGCTGAATGTATTAATGTTCTCATTCCATCAAACAGCACTCGATTGTATCGCTCTGCACAGCCGTTCATTTGCGGCGAGTAAATCGTGGTGTGTTCGTGTTTGATTCCAAGATTTTCTAAAAATTTTTCTAATGGTCGGTTGCAGTATTCTAACCCATTATCTGTTCTGACAGTTTTAACTTTCTTTCCAGTTTGCCTTTCTACCATAGCTATAAAATCTTTAAATTTACTATAAACTTCATCCTTATTTCGTAGTGGGTAACAGAAAGCCCTGCGGCTATAATCATCAATTAATGTTAAAACATATCTATAGCCTTGTTTTGTTGTAACTGGAGCCGGACCCCACACATCGCTGTGTATAAGTTCTAATAGCTCTTTAGATCTAATTTGTGGTAATTTTGGGTGGACAGCTCTTGTACTTTTACCTATTACACATGATTCACACCGTGTTTCGTCACCTTCCAGTTTTCCAGGATTTTGTACCAGATTTTTCTTAAACATATCTTTCAAAGTGCTTAAGTTTACATGTGCCAGTCGCTCATGCCAGAGCATGATGTTATTCCTGTCTAAAGCATATGAACTATTATAATTGTTCTCTTTATTTAAGTTTACTTTATGTTGTGTCTTAAGTGTTTCATTTTTTCCTTTAAATTGAAAGTTCTCTTTAGTAGGCCAGCCTTTTATAGTGTAAAAATTACCCTTTAATTTAGCACTCCATAAGTATTTCCATCTAGGTGAAAAAATTTGAAAACCTTTATTTAGTCGGGCATGCATTTTCGCCTTATCCATTTTAGACATACTAATTAAATTTCTATGAATAGAAGGAACGTATAAAACATCATGTAAATTTACAGTCATTATTTTATTTCGGTCTTTAATATTAAATTCAACTTCACCAATACCCTGTACTGTGTGGGGAGTGGTTCCCATACGTACTACTGCACCTGCTGGAGGCTTCCTTAATTCTGTAAAAAATTCTTTATTTTGGCATACATGTGCCGATGATGCACTATCTAAAGTCCATTCTCTATTTGCAGGAAAAAGTTCATTTGCATAACACTTATCTACCATAAATTCAGAGACGAAAGAACCGACTCCAGGTTTAGTTCTAGAAACTAAAGTTTTGTTTTTACAAAATTTAGCAAAATGATCACTTTTACCACATAAAAAACAAGTTAACTTTTTCCTTATGCCTGGCTTAATTGTAATTGGTTTACTAGGATTTAATTTATCTTTACTTTCAACAGTTAATGAACATTCTTGTTTTTGAAGATCACGGAAATTTCGCCGATTATATTCCTTTAAAATTTCTGCCTTTAAATTGTCAAACTTAAATTTAGACTCGACACAATTTTCAAATTCCCTTGCAAGGTAATCATATTCCTCTGGCAGGCACTGTAACAATTGATAACACCTATGATCTTCAGTAATTGACTCCCCAGAATCACTTAACTTTCTATAACAATCCTCAAACCTAGCTATAAATGTAGGTAACTCTTCATCAGGAAGAATTCTTAAATTTCTAAGCTCTGCTAGCCTATATGCTTTTAAGGACCTACACTCAATTTCTAAATTTGTTTTAAGTGTATCCCATATAACTGAAGGATCACTTAAATGATTTATTTGAAGCTCAACTTCTCTGCTACAATATGTTTTCAATAGAGCAGCGGCCTTGCTTTTACTTTGATTCAATTTAAATTTATCAATTTCACCTAAGTCATCTACTTTTGGCCATTTACTCTTATCTATCCAAATTATTAAACCCTCTGACTCTAGTATCCTCTTTACATTTGTTACCCAAGAATGGTAATTATGTCTTGTCAATAGTAATTGAGGGTTAGGGCTAGCAGCCATGTTTGTTTACAAACACTGAAATATTTCTAAGTTAAAACTCAAATTCTGCCTTTAAAATGGTGCAATACTGGGTTCCATAACCCTTTATTCTGATTAAGTACTATATAGCAGAGTGCAATTACTTTAAAAATTAATGAATTCTAACTGTCTTTAATTTCTTAACACAATACCTATTAACTCCCATCTTCTTAGTAGAAAATAAAATGTCTACTTACAAATTTGAAGAGACTTGTAGCAGAAATGAGATAGATGACTCACAATGATACATACTAGAAATGAAGACTTCATTAAATAAAAACTAACATCTTTTTATTTAGGCATATCCGGAAACATCTTCAATTTATACACTTGTAACACCAAAGCAAGAACTAGATGACATGAATGAGAAACTCTCTCATTTTATAATGGTTTGCAACCAATCACAACTAGCCAGCACATGCTGGAACTCTTTTGCATAAACAACAGAAAGTTGAGTAACACTGTGCAACCTGAAAAACATGTCAACAAAGTTTAACTGGTACCTTGTTGGTAACCAACCAACCATTCAATCAATTAACTATGAATTTAACTGAAACCATAAAAACAAAATGTAAACAATATGGATGCCAGCATGCTGTAGATGTTAAGTGTTAGGGTTAGTTTTGTTAGTAAGTTAGTAGTTTTTATCATTGAAATATAGTAAAAGGTACCTTTTTAAATAAAACACTTAATACAAGAAATGAAGTTGAAAAATGATGGAAAAAAACTTAATAAAAAGTGTGGTTCTTCCACACACATGACGATCTTGTTTTATCAGTTCACTCACAGCATCAATATTTTCTGGCACAACAACCAATTTTGGACGACCTTCAAGGAATGCATCCAGGAGCGAACATCTTCCACGATTGAATTCGTCATATCAGTTTTTTATAGTGCTGTAGGATGGTGCTTTATTGCTGTAAAAGAATTAAGTTCACGGAAGCACTCGTCTTGACAATCCATGTCAAAAGTTATGAAAAATAATTGCACGAAAATGTTCACGAGTCAATTCCATTTTTTACACAAGATAAATTTTTCAATTTACTGTAAATAACATAAATCAAGCTAAAATGGCAAATCGTTCTGAAGAATTTATGATTAAAATTATCAAACTTTCAATTGAAATTGTCTGCGGTCACCTAGTAACACTTCCTGTTGCCAAGGACAGAAATATAAATAGCAATAGCAACCCTTGTATAATTAAATAATTATTTATAACTATTATTGGATAAAGCTTTAAAGCATATACTGTCTGGAGATTATATAAATAATAATTAAAATATGTTAATAGATTTACAACTAGTTGGATGCGCCAATCCCAGAACTTTCTTCTATCTCATATATTTTAGATTTCAAAATGTTGTTACAGATGTCAATATTTCATTTTTATTAGTTCAATGCTATATCAACTTTGACTTTCATATTAAATTTCTGCTTCAGTCAACTAATCGGAGTAAAAATGATTTAATCTTGATCATGATATTTATTAAAATCATGAATAGTCAGCTTATCAGGATGGAAAGTTCCCATTGATTCACAAGCCACTGGTGTACAATAGAACTACGAAAAATTAAGAAGATTACACAACAATCGCTATTACAGCGCCCCTTCCTGCAGTATTTTTCCACATTCAGGGAGGACCTTCTTGCCATGGCCAAAAACATACACAAAAAACTTGGTCCAATTTTATGCATAACTTCATACACTTTACAAAGGTACAACATTGAAAATTGCACAAAAATCGCTATTAGAGCGCCCCCTTCCGGCAGAATTTTTCAAAATTCAGGGAGGACATTCTTGCCATGACCAAAAACATACACAAAAAATTTGGTTCAATTCTATGCATAATTTCATACACTTTTCGATGGCACAAAAATCGCTATTACAGCGCCCCCTACCAGCATAATTTTTCCACATTCTGGAAAGACCTTCTTGTCATAATCAAAAACATACACAAAAAAATTGGTTCAGTTCTATGCATAACTTCATACACTTTTCGATAATACAATATTCAAAATCGCACAAAAATTGTTATTACAGCGCCCCCTACCGGCGATTTTTTCCAGATTAAGTAAGGATCTGCTTGCCATAGGAAAGAAGTTTTAAAAAAAAAAATGGTTCAATTCTATGCATAACTTCATACACTTTTCAATAATACAATATTCAAAATCGCACAAAAATCGTTATTACAGCACCCCCTATCGGCCAATTTTTTCCAAATTAAGTAAGGACCAGCTTGCATTTGACAAGAACTTTAAAAAAAGATTTGGTTCAATTCTATGCATAACTTCATACACTTTTCGATGGTACAATATTCAAAATGGTACAAAAATCACTATTACAGTGCCCCCTATCGGCAGAATTTTTTCACATTCAGGGAGGACCTTCTTGCCATGGCCAAAAACATACACAAAAAATTTGGTTCAATTCTATGCATAACTTCATACACTTTTCAAAGGTACAATATTCAAAATGGCACAAAAATCACTATTATAGCACCCCCACCGGCAGATTTTTTCCAAATTAAGGAAGGACCTGCTTGCCATAGTCAAGAACTAAAATTTTGGTTCAATTCTATGCATAACTTCATACACTTTTTGATGGTACAATGGCGACAGACAGACGGACGAATTCAATAAACATGTTTTTTGGTATCTCTGACCCCTAAGACGTGTAAATTCGTCGAAAGCCAGAAGTTGAAAAAAATTTCGATTACAGTACTTTCTTCTATTGAAGTTAGAAGAAAATATAAGAAAAAATAAATAAATGATTTATTAAATACAGTAGAAGATCTTTATAACGCAATTCTCCATATAACGCACGACTTCTCAGATGTAAACAATGATTTTTGCAGTTAAAAAACACCTACATTTTCACATTGTAAAATATTGCTACTCTCTAGAAGACTAAATTTGATACATTAGTTCAACTTTATCTCCTAATTTTACTGAAAAAAATGCTATTATTACAATAAACAATTTTGAAAAGGTATAATATAAGGAATGGTTGTGTCAGTTATATTTGGATCATGTTTATAAAATAAATTTAACAATGCCTGACCTGTATTATGCAAAAATTTATAATTTAGATAACTCTTGGTAACAAGGAATGCAGTATAAAGATATTCTAATGTATTTTAATATGTTTCAGACATATTTGGCCATGTTTACAAGGTGAATTTAATGATGTGATCCATATAATGCAAAATTCTATATAACGCACAACCGTGCGTTTTTAGGTTTGCATTATAAAGATCTTCTACTGTAATAATAATATGTAAAGTGATGATATGGATGATTGATTAATTAATGTTTCACATAAATAAATGTACCATACTATAATGCATCAATATTTAAATCATTGTGTCAACATTGCATAACCACTTAAATAAATACATAATTAAATATAAATAATTAAAATTGTAATGCTTAGGTATTAAAAAAAAATTAATTAGTTACATTTAATGTATCGTCTAGAAATGTTCTTAAAATTTAATATACATAATTTAGGGGGAGAGGATAGAATAAAGAATAAAATTTATAATTAAAACATGCACTTTATTCTTTTGTAATATAATACACTACGTATGAGCTATTAATATGATATTGTCCTCACTGTGCAAAAATTTAAATACAAGTTAAACAGTAACATTATTAATTATTAAAAAAAATAAATTAATTTAATTTAAATTAATAATTATCAAATATAACTATTAAGGTTGGCATATTTTTGCCAAAGGTGATAAAAAACATGGAAAAAACCAGTCAAAACCGTCCTGGCAAACATACATGTTTGCCACTTTTTGCCAAAGTGGCAAAAATATACATGTTTTATTTACAGCGATGTAATTAATGTTTTAATTTTTAATTATTTCAATGTATCATTGAAACATTAATCTAAGTAGTTTGTATTTTTTAGTAAAATACTTTAGTGATCAGTTTTACTTTTTAGTAAATAAGTTATGGCTTTGACTTAAACTGTCATATTTATTAAACAATTAATATTTATGCTTCAGTTAATTTGAGTAACAAAGTCGGAGAGAAAAATGATATCAATTTTGCTATGCTAAGAGAACAATAGTAATTTGAAGTTACAAAGTAAAAATTAAATAGTATATAGCATGAAATTCCCTTCATATATAATATATGAATATAATATAATAAATGTATAAAAAAAATAGTACAGCTCATATTAAATTATAACTTTTAATCACAAAAAGAATTACACATATAATAGATAGCAAAAAACAATGGAAACTAAAACATTTTGCAAAACAATTCATTCTCCTTTCCTATGATTAAATTATATTTAAGTCTACAGTTCATATGATGAGAATGGGGAAAATAGTGAGAACAATTATCTAAAAGGTTAATTTGCCTATATTTGCAACATTAAATAATCAAAAATCATTCTACCTTCCCCTCTGTTATACATATTAATTTCATCTGGTTTATGAGTTTTTTTATAACACCCCCTCCTCTCAAAAAAAAAAAAAATTAAAAAAAATAAAATAAAATAAAATAAAATAAAAATAAAAGTTTTAGAAATTTTAAAAGATTACTTCTATAAATTATTGGTAAAAGTTATACCTAGAGGTTCATATAAAGACAAAATGAAGATTTACAAATGTTTATGCATTAATGCAGTTTTTAATTATAGGTTTCTTAAATGTAGAAAATGTTTATTTAAAAGTTTTTAATATATATACATATTACTTTTAAAGGCAATGTTACTACATTAATTTGAGGAAAAGAAAACTAGTTTTTACCTCATGTCTCCTTCACATAAATTTATTTACAAAATTGATTATGTTGTACTTGTTTCTTGATTGCTATTATAAATGAAAATTATTTTAATTAATTAAATTAATATTAATGAAATATCTAATTAATATTCGGATTTAAGTCTCAATTATAATATATACAAAATTATATTATTTTAGTATATTTATTATATCCAGCCTTTTTTGCCAGTTTTTTCTAGGTTTTTACCACTGTCCTGGCAAAAATACCATTTAGCCGGCAAATTGCACAACCTTAATAACTATACAATTATACATACAAGTATGCCGAATCAACATTCATTATAAAATGTACATATTATTGCAACATAATTATTAATCAAATCCACCCCCTCCCCTTTCTCTTTTATTAAAAATTAAATTAACCATTGCATGTTATCCACACAATGCCGATATATATATATTTATCACATAAGACAGGCTCACCAATTCTAAACCTGACACCACTAACCATAGAAGTTGCCAGTTGACCTAGATTCAGAACCAGTTTTTCCACTCCGAGAGACTAAGTCCAGTTCATTCTCAACATTTTTCTGCTGCAGCATTTTGCTTAGCTGATTGTTTAAATTGTAATTTTTGCAAAGATGCCGAGCAATTCCATTTTCTATTTCACTCAATATAGTATACATACTATGCACTAAAAGTGTGGTGAAATTATTTCTGTTTGCAAAGAAACACATATAAACAGCATGTGTAGTTTAATTTCTGTAATTACTCTTATTTTTTAATCAGATATTCACATTAATAACAATAACTGGTTTTGATATATTTTTGTAACAGATTATGACAAGAAAAAAAAAACATTACTCATTTTAAAATAATACAATTATCCAGATAGTTCTTATTTGAACAAAAGTAGAAAGTTATTTTAAAAGCTTACTTTTTCTTTTCTAAAGATTTGATGAGAAGCTCATTTCCTACAGTCGTATTATCCTTCAGGAAGATCTGCCACTCCACTGTATGCATAATGTCTAGTGCATTGCTTATGAAATATTCTGTGGAGTATTCTAACAGTCTAGAATCGCTGTGTTTCAGTGCCAGCTGAATGACCTCGCAAATATTTGCTTTCGACAATGACTTTCTTATGATATCAGAACATTCTTCTTTTAATCCTTTCATATCATATTTGTCAGCAATATAATATAACCCAATCATATTATTTTGGTCTTGTGTTTCAACTTTTCCACAGTATATGTACGAAAGGAATAGTTCCATGGCTTCAGGGTCACAGTCCGGCACATCGATGACACCACTTCTTTTCTCTTTCATGTCGTGGTCCAACATGGACTCGAAGACATGAGATCGGGCCCTCAGAATGTCTTTATGAGCTCGCAGTTCTTTTTCTCCAATCTTCAAAATTAAATCGTGGTTTTTGCCGTTCAAGAGCACACTCTTGTAAACTTGAGTTAAAGATACATCATCTAAAATATGAAAAAAAAAAAAAAAATCTTAGAAATCTTCAAATATATATAAACCATTTTACAAAGAAAAATACAGGTGAAAGTACACACAGCAATCGCAGCATTAAAGGAATATGACATAAATTAGTTTCTCAATTAAAAATAAGAATAAAATGAAAGCTTAAAAAAAAAAAAAGAAAGAAACCCCCAGAAAGTATTCTTATCGCCATTCAGGGTTGTAAAAAATTTTTATCAAATATACTTGGCAAACGATCAATCCTTAAAGGTTACTAATACAAATTAGACAAACATTTTTTTTACTTTTCAAATACTTTTAGAGAGCTTCTGTTGCAATTCAGAAGCACTCAATTATTAAAAAGAATGCATATAACATCCATCAGAAAACATAACTAACTGGATCAAATCACATGCAGGAATCTCCCAAAACAAAAAGATTGGAATCTCTAGCAAAAGCTGCAGAAAACTAATATAACTCTTTCCCAATATCAAGATCAATATTCATACAATAGTAGTATAACAACAGAATGGAAGCAATATTGGTATAACCATGGGTGAAAGTCAAAAATTTTCACAGGACTGAAATATTTTAAGATGTTTCCTTAACACTATGACAAAACGTAAATAACTCCGACATAACATAATATTCAAAAGCTAATTTTCCAAGTATTGGGTATGGTATTATAAATGATAAATATATGTATGAAAAACCTAAAATAACATTAAATAAAAAACATTAATTAAACAATGATTATAGTAATAATTGGGGCTTAATCTTTGAGATTTCCTTATTTCTTTAAAAGAAAACTACCTATTAGTTACACCGACTAATTGCTACTTTAAGCATTTGGCCATGCCATGCATATTGACATATGTTGCACTTGTCCGTAAAAACTGCAACCTTGAAAGTGCCGATTTATCCCTGGCTAAAAATTTGGAAACATCAATCAGGTCACTAGCTAAAGAAAATGGTAGCATTTTTTCACTTAAAAATGCTGTCACTACAGCTTTCTGATCTGCAACCCGATCAGCTATAGAAGTACTGGGAATGAGTGGCTTAGCACCTGGAACAGTTTGTGTTAAATTTTGAGCATGCATCAATTCTTGATGATTTTTATCTCTGCTATGCTTAAATAGCATTTTCTTACCATTATTTCCATAGTTAAGTGTTGAATGGCATACAATGCAGTAGCAACAGCCTAACTATTTCAGTTTCCGGCACTATGTGCTAATGTTATTCTCTTGCTCATCACATTCCTTTAGCCAGGCAAATCTCCATTTGTGTTTTAGTCATGTATCATCTACTTCCAAAGCATTGGATTCTTCGATAAATTAAATTCCTTGCATTTTAAACGATAATGAGTTCAATATTTAAAAGTATACCATAGCCACTACTGTAAACACTGATTATATGAATCATTCATTAATAGAGATCGAAATCTCACGAACAAATACAAATACACTTTAAATTATGGTAATTCCTTTGCTATTAAGAATCATTCCGCAGACTATAACAATAAAGATGCATTCCAGAAATAAGTAAAATAAAGAGAAGACAAGTTTTTACCTTCAAGGACGCATCAAATCACATGCAGGAATCTCGCAAAACAAAAAGATTGGAATTTCTAGCAAAAGCTGCAGAAAACTAATACAACTCTTTCCCAATATCAAGATCAATATTCATACAATAGTAGTATAACAACAGAATGGCAGCAATATTAGTATAACTCACAAAGCAGCAGGGTTCGTAAATATGATATTTTCGAAAATATCAAAAATATCCGATATTTTGATATATATCCGATATTTTCGATATATATCCGATATTTTCAAAGCAGCCAACTTACCGCTGATAATAAATGTTTTCTAGCATAATATAGATTAGAAACTAAAATATATTGCACTTAACATGAAAACTTAATCAAAAAATAATATAAAAATGCATTTTTCTTTTCTATTAAATAATTGAAAACAGTAACAATTTGATTTCTACACTTATAAAAAAACTAACTATAGGATTCAGTATCAAGACCAAGTATAAAAAAATCAGATATTTTCAAAACAAAATTTTAAATACAAAAAAGTTTTTTTAATTGAAAAATTTTAACATAAATGTAAGTATAAAATGTTTTATTTCATATTTCCTAACATGCTGTATAGTTCAAACTCAACTGAACCAAAACTTGAAAAAAGATTATTTTCCAATGAAGCTGTATATAATTGCTTATTTAAATTAGTCAGTTTATCTTTCAATGGTTGTTCTGAATTAATTATGTCCCACATAATTATTAGTTCAACATTAAAAAAAAAAAAAAAATGCTTCAAATCTAAAGTTTGAAAAATATATTTGTTTTCTTTTTTGACTAAAAAAGTCACATCCAGAAGAGACAAGTTCTTTATCTACAGATTCACATTCAATAACAGTTGAAAATTTATTTCATTTACACTGAAATATTACAAATTACGACTGAAAATATCAAAAATATCTTGCGCACATTCATATTTTGAAAATAAACATCAAATGCAGAAAATATGAAACATCTTGATATATTGAAAATAAATATCAAATAATATGAAAATATTAAAGATCTTGATATTTTGAAAATAAATATTGGATATATACCCATTGATATATATCAATGAACCCTGGCTGTATATAAATGATTATCAAAATTAGGGATTGACCGAATCAGCAATTTTGCCGAATACCGAAGCTTCGGTCAAAGTATACACCGAATATTCGGTATTCGGCAACCGAATACTTAAAAATTTTTAATACACATTTTTGCATATATTAGCTTTTTTAATAAACTTTAATTAAAATTAAATTCTTAATAATTTAATTCAGTTACATTTTTATTCTTAAATCTAATTACACAAAAAAATTTAATGACTTCTTTCAACTCACAAATTCATTAACCCATCACTTATTTTTTATTATTTTATCACTAGTCAATATCCAAATTAACCCAATGAAAGTATTAAACTATACAGGCTATTATTAAGGATAAGGATTCTCAGAAAAACAAAAGTTCATTCAAATAAAAAGAAACAATGTTGTCATTAAGCTGATTTACTGATTGTCTAATTATATACATATGGAATTGAAATGTTCTCAAATACAAAAGGTATATCAATTTGTACATTTAACTATTTTCTGTGAAATTATTGATACATATTTATATTTTGATTAATATTTATCACTGTGGTGATGAAGATAAATTTTAGCGATTTTAATTTAATAGTTATAAAAGCTATAGAATAGGCATAGGAGTATACTTATTTGATGCATGTATTTTCTTTAATATAAACCTTAGATATACAGCAATGAACTCTGAGATACTTATTTGAAGTGCATATTAAAGAGAATACACATTAAATAAATTTAAATTGGAAAAACTAATGTAGAAATAGGGTCATTCCATATCAAATCAACACAAAAAAGGAGCATTTTCAACCCGACCCTCTCTGAGTTGGATGAAATTTTTTTTATTTGTTGCACTAATAGAGAATTGAATAAATCCAGAGTTTTTAGTCCATATTGCTGTTAGTTTTTTAAATATTTTAATTTAAAGTTTGTCAAATTTGTCAAATTTTAGCAATTTTTGTATTACAAAATAATCTCTATTTCCTTACCTAATTAAAGTAAAGTTTTGATTTTGGTGTCTTTGGAAAGCACATGAGTTGTGCTTTCATGTGATATACTACATGTCTATATTTTAAAAAAATTTAATTTCAAGGTCATCAAGTTTAAAATTTAAGGTTTTAAATTTGTAATTTTGAAAATGATCTAAAAAAAAATTATGTTGTTCTTCAACTTATTATAAATATAATTTGAAAGTTTTACTCTGGGACTGCCATGGGTTCCTGAGTAATAAATTCTAGAAAATTGGTAGTATCATGTTTCAGCCATAACAAAAAAATGTCACCACTTTATATATAAAGCTGCATATTGAACACCAGGAAAAAGGTTTTATTGTTGATCAAGAAATTTTGACTGTTTTCTATCATGCTTTTTATTATGTGGTGTCATAAATGGGGTAATAAAAGTTGGCATTTAGCACCCCCCCCCCCCCCCAATCTCCTTTTTAAGAACTAAGATTTTTATAATTTTGAAAAAAGGTATATGTAAAATTGAATGAAGAAGCAAGTTCATTAAAAATTTTATTTGTTTTCTGCAAAAACATTTTGTGTTATGTAATTTATTTTTTAATTAACAAGCAATTTCTTTTCTTTCAACATTTTTGTCTGCTTTATCTCCCCCACCACCACCATGAAATAGCTTATAGTTTCAAACTGTATTATACTTGTTTATATATTATTTGAAGCTTTCTTATGATCGAGTAAGTTTGATAAATTTCTGAATGATTATTTTTTAAGTGGAGAGCAGGGGGGGGGGGGGGGGGGAGAGAATATAGTAGAGTTGGTCTTTCCTTTAAGAGTAAGTTTTTTTTTTTTTTTTTTTTTTTTTTAATGAGAATGCATATATTAACTTTGTTTCACAGCAAATGATAAAATAAAATTAGATTAAAGAAAGTTTAGACAAATATTCTTTTACTTTTTTTTTCCTCAATTTGTATTATTATTGAAGCTGCTCCTAATGAAAAATATAATTATTTTATTTTGTTAAGAAGACACCAATGCCTGAAATGTAAAAATGGGGTTAGTTTCTTTCTTGCTCTTTGTGTGTGGTAATAATTAAACATGCTGACCATAGGATTTTGACTAGTGAATGTAAACATAAACACATATGGTTTTCTCTACCACATGGCCCTTACAGCCACATGGCCCCAACACACATGATGCAGTATTTAACAGGGCTCATAAATGAGTTGAACTTTCTAGAGTTAGTTACACCTTTTCTAAAGAGAAGATTTAGTTCAGTGCACTTTTAATTTTTATATGATATCTTAAGTTTTATTTTAAAATAATTTCTTAGAAATGAGTACTTTTGCTCGAGCAGCTTGTTGCAATCCATTTAAGGAGCCCAATCATACAGCTGTAAGGAAAAACTTAAGAAATATTTTGCCATGGATGATAAAGATAAATCCTCTTTTATCTGAGGGGCATAAAATTTGTGATAAATGCCGGAAAAAAATGGTTAAAGACTCTAAACTTTCTGAAGCAAGCACCAGTAGAATTTCCCCAGTGGAAGAAATAAAAGTACAGAGTGATAGTGATCATCAGCAAGCAGAAATTCTAGATTATGAAATTGAAGCAGCCATTTGTTCTTTAAATGAAAGCTTACAAAGTATAGGAGAAACTCCCATTAAAAAGAAAAGACTATCTGAGAGAAAATATCCAAAAACAAAATTTAAAAAAGTAAGTAAAGTTTTAAAGGATAGAATACTACAATTTTCTGATAGTGATAGTTCTACAGAATCCCCTGAAATGGAGATGCTTACTCAATTGAAAGAAAAATTTCAAAGTACTAAGGACAGAAGTCTAAAGGTGCAAATTTTAACTCTTTTGCCTAAAAGCTGGTCAGTAAGAAAAGTTCAAAAAGAGTTTGAAGCCACTAATTATATGGTTAGAAAAGCCAAAAAATTGGTGAAAGAAAAAGGAATTCTTTCAACTCCAAACCCCAAACCTGGGAAAAATCTTAGTCAGGATATAGTAAACAGTGTAAAAGATTTTTATAATAGTGACTAAATAAGCAGGATTATGCCTGGCAAAAAAGACTTTGTATCCATGGCAAGTCAAGGTGAAAAGATTCATGTCCAGAAAAGACTGGTGTTATGCAATTTAAATGAGGCTTTTAAAGAATTTAAAGATGAATATCCGCATTTAAAAATTGGATTTTCAAAATTCGCTGAACTAAGGCCAAAAAACTGTATTTTAGCTGGTGCAAGTGGGACACATACAGTTTGTGTTTGCCATATTCATCAGAATGTAAAATTAATGATGATTGGAAGTAATTTGAAAGAACTAACTTCAGAAGAAAACATTCCAATTTCGTCTTATAAAACTTGTATAGCTTTGCTTCTATGCAATCCAGCACATCCTACTTGTTATCTTAATGAATGCAAAAACTGTCCCAAATTTGAAGAATTTAAAATATATCTTGACAAACTATTTTGTGAAAACAGTATTGAAACAATTGAATACAAACAATGGTTAAATGTGGATCGTTCCATTCTACAAACTTTAACAAATTCATATGAGGAATTTATTGAATCATTTATTGATAAACTTTCTGTGCTTATCCGACACTCATTTATAGCCCAACAACAGTCCTCATTCTTTAAGGATACAAAAAATAATCTTAAATTTGGAGAGTATGCTATAGTGTCTGAATTTTTCAGAAAATTATTCATTCATTCTTCTAGACGAAGCTCAAGGGTTTCATTGGAATAATGCGCAGGCAACAATCCACCCATTTGTTATATATTATAATAGAGACAACCACATAGAAAATATTAGTTTTGTTGTTATTTCTGACTGTCTTTCCTATGATATCACAGCTGTATATGTATTTCAGAAGAACCTAGTCAAGTTTTTAAAAGGAAAATTTGATGCGAGATCCCCTAAAGTTTACATATTTTTCTGATGGTGCAGCTGCTCACTATAAAAACCGCAAAAACTTTTTAAATTTATGCTTTAACTTTTATTGCTTATAACTTTTACTTTTACTTATACTTTTTGCTTATAACTTTCTAATTTATTTAAATTTATGCTTAATTTATTTAAATTTATGTTGATCAAATCTATTTTTTCTATCTTGTATAAAATCTCCTGTCTTTTATATGTGTATCAACTTCCCTAAAACATTTAAAAAATAAAATTAGATATTTCCCTGAATATACAAATTGGGATAAAATATTATGGTATTATTTTAATATTGTCTTTTGGTGGCTAAAATCTTATTTTCTGTATGTTCAGTATGAAATTTTAGTTTAAAATTCAAAATTTGTCACTTGTTATGAGCAAATTCAGATACAAGTAGTTTCATAAAATTTATTTTTCGTGAACCCATTGCAGTCCCAGGCTAAAACTTTCAGATTCTGTTTATAATAAGTTGAAAAATAACATATAATTTTTTTAGAACATTTTCAAAATTACAACTTTAAAATTTTTAATTTTAAAATTTAAATTTGATGACCTTGAAATTATTTTTTTTTAAATATAGTCATGCAGTATATCATATGAAAGTACAATTCATATACTTTCCAACGACACCAAAATCAAAACTCTACTTTAATTAGGAAAGAAGTTTGAGCCTGTTTTGTATTGCAAGAATTGCTAAAATTTGACCAAATTTAAATTTAAATATTTAAAAAACTAATAGCAATATGAACTAAAAACACTGGATTTATTCATTTCTCTATTAGTGCAACAAATAAACTAAATTTCATCCAATTTGGAGATGGTTGGGTTGTGGGCTGTGTTGATTTGACATGGAATGACCCAATAATTAAAATTAAATGGTAATGGAAAGATGCCCATATTCCTTACTTTTTTTTCCTATATCGTAGGCAGTTGTTCTGATTTCACCCCTATATAGACTATTTTAGGAAAGAAAAAAAAAGTTTTTTGTAATTAAAAATGGCCTTCGACTTGTTTTTGGTAGTGCATCTGAACTTTGAACTCATGCACACAATATTGAAACTCATCATTTAGCCTATTCTACTTTTAAGTAAAAAAGAATTCTTCTACTTCTAAGAAAATACTAATCCGCAATTATTTGGCCGAATACTTTTAAGTATTCGGCCGAAGCCGAATATTCGGTTTATATGCCGAATCACCGAATACCGAATCGACTATTCGGTCAATCCCTAATCAAAATTACATTTTATCTTTCAATGGCTGTTCTGAATTGACTGTCTAATATAATTATTAGTTCTACATTTAAAAATAAAAGTTTGAAACATAAAGCTTGGAAAAGATTTGTTTTCTTCTTTTCCTAAAAAAGTCACTGCCAGAGGCAAAAGTTCATTATCTACAGAATGACACAGTCAATAACAGGTGAAAATTTCATTTACACTTGGTTTGAATGTGAAAAATATCAAAATTACCTTGCACGGTGATATTTTGAAAATAAATATCAATATACAAACTATCAAACATCTTGATATTTTGAAAATAAATGTAAAGAATTTGAAAATATCGAAAATATCAAAAATCTTGATATTTTAAAAATAAATATCGGATATATATCAAGATATATATCATGATATATATCTAGTGATATATATCAACGAACCCTGCAAAGCAGTCATGATACTTATCATATACTGAAGCAAGTCAAAGATAAATATAAATACCATAGCCACTACTTAGACTAATCACTGATTATATGAATCATTCATTAATAGAGATCGAAATCTCAGGAACAAATACAAATACACTTTAAATTATGGTAATTCTTTTGCTATTAAGAATCATTCTGCAGACTATAACAATAAAGATACATTCCAGAAATAAGTAAAATAGAGAGAGGAGAAGTTTTTCCCCTCGAGGAGAATATGTTTTAAATAGTGCTGCTGACGTGCACACTCTCACTTGTCTAACGCAACACCATAATGATGCATCAGTCCATTCAGCAAATAGAATGATAGATTTTTATTCATTCCCATTTTAAAAATTGGTCACAGACTAAACAGAGCACCCAGTTTAGCTAAAAAATAGAATTTAATTAAGAAATATAATTCTTTATAACTATGTAGTCGGAGAGAGCAGAGATCTGTTTAGGAAAAAATTGGGTCCTTTAAAGGATCCTTCACAAAATTTTTCATTTCAAAACAAGACCCTTCACAAAACTTTTCATCTTAAAACAGGACTCTTCACAAAATTCTTTGTCTTAAAAATGGGCCTTTCACAAAACTATTCCACCTTTAAACTGAATCTTTCACAAATTTAATCATATAAAAGTAAAAATCTGATCTATCACTTTTACAATTTTAAAGAAAATACATGTACGGTGAAATACGTTTAACACGAAAACGCTTAACATGAAAAATCGGTTAACACGAAATGATAGAGCGGTCCGGACAGTATACTATGCAATTTAATGCATTTTTTTTTCCTTTTAACACAAAACAAAAATCGTTTAACACGAAAAAAATTCGCTTTCGATCTAGTTAGTTTGAGTTGAAATTGTTGAGTTTTGTGTTAAAAATACTGAAGTTTGGGTGAAAATCCGTGATTTTTGTAAATTAGCTTATGTTTTATGAGCACAATGGCTGAGAAATCGGTGCAAAAACAAACTGCTATTTAGCTTCAAATGAAGATGAAGCTGCTTAATGCAGTTGATGAAAAAGAAGGACGAAAAGAAAACAGAAATCTGCAAAGAGTTTGGCATTGCCAATTCTACTTTATCAACAATAATAAAAAACAGGGATCCCATTACGTTAATGTTTGAGCGCAGTATGTTTAAGCCAAAGAGAAAACACATGAGAACTGCTAAGCATGAAGATTTAGAGACAGCTTTGCTTATTTGTTTCAAACAAGCTACATCTCAGAATGCTGAAAAAGACACTTCAAATAAAAGATATCTGATTTCGATCTTGCGAATCTTGTTTAAATTGGGTGGGATAAAATATATCCCACCACCCCTCAAGGGGTTAACAATCTACTATTAATTTATTTACTAACTTTCTCTTATGTTTTTTTCATGCTTGTTTTCCTGATTTATGTTGTAAATTGAATTATCATGGGAGCCATACAAATGTAATTTCAATACAAAAATTATTTGTGAAAATCTGTCAGCAGCTTGAGAAAGCAGCTCTCTGCACAGCATTGAGCTCCACATAAAACAGGAGATCTGTGTTCTTATTTCCCGACATGATTTCTAGCAGTCAGCGGAGAAGGATACAGTGATGATAATTTTAGTTTGCATTCATGGCAAAAAATGCTGTTTATTGCATTCCCTTATATGATTAATGAATCATTTATTAATTTCAGGGTTTGTGATTTTTTTGATTTTTTAAAAAAAAATTTTTAAAAATCAGATTTATTTGATTTAAATCAGATTTATTTGATTTAAATCAGATTTATTTGATTTAAATTGGATTTTTTTGACTTTTTTAAAAATTCAAAATATAATTTTAAAGCTACACATTTCAAAGTAAATTACCCTTCACAAAATCACTAAAATTAATAATAATAATTAAAAAAAAAACTTTATTTCTAAAAAAACATTCATTTGGTTAATTTGAAACAAAAACACTTGTGTTTTATCAGCACTTACACTAACTGTAATTTAAAATATATTCTACATTATATAAAATATCTTCTATATTACCTTAACTTACCCATTTAATAAAACAAAAAATCACATATGTGTGGGAAAGATTTGCCTTTAATAGCTTTCCCTGAGTGCTTTTTACTGTTTACAGCGCCACCAACCGCTCACGTAGCTGCTGATCAAAGCGCCTTCCAGTGTTTGATTTTCTTTCCCCATGAACTAGTCAGTG
Organism: Maratus speciosus; assembly: GCA_963932465.1. Lineage (NCBI taxonomy): Eukaryota > Metazoa > Arthropoda > Arachnida > Araneae > Salticidae > Maratus > Maratus speciosus. The sequence continues at coordinate 137,714,553 of OZ010797.1, read as the reverse complement.
CATGCGTATTAGAAAGACATTTGTGATCGAGAGACACTCCTTTTGAGTGGAAAAGAAACGAGAACTGAACTGAGTGCAGTCGGTCGAACACAGAGAACGATGGTGTGTGTTTGTTTTAAGACGGCGACGAACAACGTAAAGATTGTAACGATGTTTATAATTCGTGCATATAATTACTGTAAATATTTTATGTAAATAGTTTTAATATAATCTACCTTAAATTTTAATGGTGTTATTCTCATTTAATGTGTTTACAAGTGCCCGAGTTCCCACATTTGGTGATCCGAACTGGGATGTGAACGTTACTCCCACAAAAGCTAATTCTTAAGCTTTCAAAGTAATCAAAGCTTCCAAGTGTCGTATGAAGGCGCTATTTAAGTGTGAAAAATTAATAAATAGAATTATGTTGGCTGGCTGATCGCAATATAGTAAATATTTTGAAGCTGGATTACCTATTCATGAAGTGAGTTGTTTATTTTGTTCTTATTCAACATGTCAAAATTAGTTGATTTCAAGGAATTGGAACTTTCGTTGAAAGCTGAAAAATCATTAAGTATTAAAAACTTACATAAATTAATTTTTGGAGAAGTCGGTGATAGGAATAATAGACGTAGAATTCGTAATTTCACTGGCTTTGCTTTTGAAACTGATTCTGATGAATTTAAAACAAAATTGCAAAATATTAAAGATAATTTTTCTGTAAACGACTTGATAACTACAGTCGAACCTCTATTTAACGAAGTCGCTAAATCCCGGAAAAAAGTTTGTTATATAGAAAATTCGTTAAATAGAGATCCACGTTTTAAAATACTTTAAACTACATAAAACAGATTTTAAACTCATAAGCACCAAATATTTTTACTAAAAGTAATTAATCACATTTTTTTATATAAATTATATCGATTTGTTTTATTTATTTTACCCACCAATATCCATCATCAATTAATTTTTTCTATGTGTTTAAATCTTTGAAATCGGCAAGGAAAACAAAACATTGTCCGGGAATACACTGCATTTTCTGTTTAAAGTAAATAGTTTTACATTAAAATTAACGAATTTTAATGACCTTATCGTATTTATTATTATTATAACAACTAATTTTAACCATACATTAACATATGCGTCCTTAAATTTAGTTTCTGAAAAACTCTGTTAATTTTGTCTGAGTTTTTTTCTTTTAAAAAGTGCTTTCCCTCATAATACGTCTCGCATCTTTGCAATACACCAAAAAACCCTTCATGCGTATTTTCTTCTAACTATAATCCGCGTCGGATTGTTTCAAATGATTTTAGCATTTCATCATACGGAGTTTTGTTAATTCCCGCATCATGATCATTTCCATCATCATCATATTCGTCTTCATCGCAATTCATTGCTGTATTGTTTTTATTTTTCACACTGTTGAAAATATCCAATTCGGATAGTGTTTCTGAGGTCTCAATTGCAGAATTAAGTGAAATAAAATCATCAATCAGCACATCATGGTTAATTTCTTCTTTTTTTTCTTACTGTATCCACATTTTTGTAAGTTACTTTAAGAGATTATCGTCTTCGTCCTCCGTACTTACCGAATTCTCACTGCTGACAAAGAAGGCGCCTGGTAAAACCAGTTCAAGGCCATTGAACATCATAAAATGTGTTTAAAGAAAGAATAAGTTTGAAATGTCCAGAAATATTCTGAGAAATGGGGAGAAAAAATTTTTTTGATCACAAGAAAAAGTTCGTTAAATAGAGAATGCACTTCGCTATTTGGAGGTTATTTTACGAAGAAATTCGCAAAATGTTCTTGGTTCCAAGGAAAAGTTCGCAAAATAGAGAAATTCGTAAAATAGAGGTTCGTTAAATAGAGGTCCTACTGTATTTGCAATGTTTTGTGTATAAATAATTCTGGAACTTTCGATGAAATTGCTGCCAGAACAATTTCTTCTTTAAGCGATTTTAATGTATTGAAATCTAATTTCATTCCTGATGAAGGTGCTCTTAGCGATGATGAGAGCGAAGATGAATCAAATAAAATTAATGATATTTTGAGTGTTTCAGAAAATAATTTGAGAAATGATTCTGGTAGTTCTAGTTGTGTAAATAATGAAAATCAGAAAATTCTAATTCCTGATTATGTTCTTAAACCATCAATTTCCATTAACGATATTGAAAATATGGTTTCTGAATTTGATGGTAGTCAATTTCAAAATGTTGAAAAATGGCTTGCCGATTTTGAAGATATACACTTTCTTTATTTAATGTTAGTGATTTGCACAAATTGATTTTGGCTAAACGCCGTATGACAGGTAAAGCTAAATTGTTTATAGAAAGTGAAACAAAAATAAATTCTTGGTCTAAAATGAAAGCGTTACTTATTTCTGAATTTGGTAAAAGGTGTAATTCAGCAGAATTACATGAATTGCTCTCTAAAAGGAAAATTAAACAAAACGAATCGTTGGACAAATATTTTTTAAGCATGAAACAGTTATGTTCAAAAGGCAACATAGAAGATTCTGCACTTATTCAGTATGCAATTAATGGAATTAACGACCTTGTTTTTAAAAAATCCTTTTTGTATGGTTGCCCAAATGTTGTTGAATTTAAAGAGAAGCTTAAAATTTATGATAAATTGTGTGTTGATTATGATAGTAAACCTGATGTTGATGTTAGGCCTAAGATGAAACCAGAAGTTGAATTTAAAAATAAATCTAGACCCAATAAACCTGAGATACGTTGCTATAATTGTGGCGATAGATTCCATAAAAGTAATCAGTGTAGAAATAAAGATAAAGGTGCCCTCTGCTTTTCTTGTAATTTATATGGCCACAAGTCATTCGAATGTGGTAAAACCAAAGATTCAAAGTTGCCCAATGATTCACAAGTAAATGTTCTAACCTGTTCTCAGAATTTGGTTTTTAAAGATGTAAAGTTGCAATCATTAAATTTAATTTCATTAATCGATACAGGAAGCGAAAGATCTATTCTAAAGAAAAGTAATTTTGATAAAATTAAAAGTTATGTAAACGTAGAACCAACAGATATGCTGTTAAGTGGATTAGGTAAAAAATCATTCAGACCAATCGGTTACTTTGAGGCCAAAATTGAAATTGATGACTCTAAATTCCAAACATCTATTTTTGTGATTGATGACAAATCTATTGAATTTGATTTAATAATTGGTACTGATATAATACAACAAGGCTCCTTAATTGTTTCTGGTCATGATGTTAAGTTAAATAACGGCCAGAATAATTCTTTAGTCAATGTTATTAATTCAAGTGAAATAACTGTAAATCCTAAATTTAACCCTTATTCTTCCACCTTGCACAGTAGCAACCCACAAATTCTAAACCAAAACAAATATTTACCTGTTCCTCAATTGTCCTATTCTAGTTCAGAAATTAAAGAATTACGTCTAGAAAATGAAAATTTAACTGCCCAAGTTAAAGAAGTTGAAACAAAATATAAAATATTACAATTAGAGGTAATCGATTTAAAAGAAGCATTTTTGTCAGAAAAAAACGAAGTCGAAAATTGCAATACTATCGTTAGAAGATAAATTAGAACAGGAAGTTGCAGAAAGACAAACTGTTAGTAAATTGTATAGAAAATTAGAGAGACATTTTCAAGATATAAAATCCCAATTAGATGAAGAAAATAAATGTTCAGAACAATACCGATTACGATTACTAAAAGTAAATAATTATTCGAAACATCTTGAAAAACAGTTAGAAGAATCAGAAGATGAGTGTTCTAGAATTAAAATGTCCAAAAGAAGAATCCAGATAAAATCGAATAATTCCCAGGAAGATTTCGAAAATTTAAGACAAGAAATGACTAAGTTAAAAAAGCAAATTAAGATGACTAACAGTGCTAAAACCCTTAAAAATGATTCAGATTCCACTAAGTTAGAAAATAAAGAAAATAAGTTGTATTCTTCCAGAAATGACAATAACCAGAAATTTGATGTAATAAATGAAGAAAATTTTAGAAAAGAAAATCTTAAGGAAATGTCTAACGCGAAGTTGAAGAGTAATACTTCTAAGAAAATTAAGAATATTCCTAATTCGTCAGATGAATTTGAAGATGAAATTGAAATTAATAATTACGAAGTTAAGAAACCCAAGCAGAAATTTACTAAAAAGAAACCTGATTATAGAAGATCCTTTTTCGAAGAAAATACAAGTAAATTCGACTTAAATTCCGAAGATGACACTAATGATTCCGAAGATGACAATTTCACCGATTATGACACTACTCTGACTGACACACCACCGGAGTGACTTTAAGCGATTTTGACACAATTAATCCCGAAGGAACAAAAAAAAAAAAAAAAGAAGAGGATAAGAAGAATTTTTCAAGAAATAATATAAATTTTGATGAGGAATTTTAATAATGATGACTTTTTCCCAAAATAGAACTTTGGGTGCTGCTTTTTCTTTTTTTTTCTTTACAGGTGTTCCTGCTGCTCCTTCCTGTGGTCCCGTGTTGATCGAGGTCGATCAAGCTGTCAGGATTGCCAATTTGTGGGAAAGATTCGACTTTAATAGCTTTCCCTGAGTGCCTTTTACTGTTTACAGCGCCACCAACTGCTCATGTAGCTGCTGATCAAAGCGCCTTCCTGTGTTTGATTTTCTTTCTCCATGAACTAGTCAGCATATGCGTATTAGAAAGACATTTGTGATCGAGAGACACTCCTTTTGAGCGGAAAAGAAACGAGAACTGAACTGAGTGCAGCCGGTCGAACGCAGAGAACGATGGTGTGTGTTTGTTTTAAGATGGCGACGAACAACGTAAAGATTGTAATGATGTTTATAATTTGCGCATATAATTACTGTAAATATTTTATGTAAATAGTTTTAATATAATCTACCTTAAATTTTAATGGTGTTATTCTCATTTAATGTGTTTACAAGTGCCCGAGTTCCCACATATGTATACTTCATTACTAAAAGCTAAAACTTTTTTTTTTTAAATCAAATTTCTTTATTAAAATCTGGAAATATAAAAGATAATGTAAGCATGTTATTCAGAAGAAAAAATATGAATTTTGAAACATTTGATTGTGAACTAGATACTTATTTGTATACATTCTTTTAAACAAAATATTTATTCTGGATTACATATAATACTCTGGAATGTATAAAAAAACATATTTAATGAATTTGCAGAATATACTCAACACATAAAATCATCAGGATTATGTAATAAATTTCAATAAGTTTGAAAAAATTATTGTTTGTTATTAAACTGTTTGAACAGGAACACCAATTTTCCTGCTTTATCAGTTCCTAAACGATTATGGAGTTTAGAGTGAACTAAACCAAAAGTTGAGAAGATTCTCTCAACAGATGCTGAAGAAGCTTGTGCAGTAAATAACTGCGAAATCATTCCTATAACATTTTTTCCAGAACCATCATTCTCAGTAATTTGTGACTTCCACCAATCTATAGGATTTACTTTATTTCAGGGTTGGAAAAAACCCGTGTTTTTTTGTAAAAAACCAAAAAAAAAAAAACGGTTTATTTGGTTTAAACCAGGTTTTTTTTTGTTTAAACCGGGTTTTTTTTAATATAATTTCCTATTGCATACAGATGCATATCTGTTGATAAAATAAACATTTTTGGTTATTATATAAGTAATATAACTTTTCGAAATATTTAAATTAAATAATTACAGTTAATTATATAGAAAATTGAAATCATTTCTAATTTAAACATTATTAGTAACAGCTATGTCTTATGCTCAAAGTAAACTGCTCCACACAGTGAAACATTGATACCTTGAAAATCATATGAAGAATCCTTTGATTAATAATATAATAATCAATCAATAAACATTTGATGCAGTTTCATGAATATAATATATTATTCTGTGGTTGTTATTATTATTTTTTTTTAATATCCAAATACTCCTGGTTATTTTGTTTTCTGAGTGATAACTCCAAGTGTCCAAACATTTTTGGTTATTAGATTCAGCAACTAACAGAAAAGATTGATTGGTATTATTGAAATGCTATAACTAGCACTCAATTTTTGCAAGCTGTGTTATCCAATTTGATATCTTAAGTTACTCTTTTAAATTCTTTAAATATAATCTTCCCCAATCCCAATCCAGAAATTTTTTTTTATAACTTAACCAAAATCTTAAAGACCATTGTATTTCGTTATTAACTGCTGTAAATAATCTGCATTTTTATAAATGAAAATATTTTATGCTAAATATTGAATATTATTTATCTATTTTATCTTTTCTAATTTCACATGTTTTAAGAAAAATCTTTAGGGTACCAGATATGTTCATCAGCACATGCTAATTTTCATTCTACATGCATAGTAGAAACATGACCTAGGCTCATTATGTCTCATAATGACTGCTGAGTTGAAGTGTTAAAAGTGGAAATTACTTCTATCTATAATTTAAAACAATTACAAAAAAGAGAAAATATTAGATTAGATTTTTTCTAAAAAAACCAAATGGTTTTTTTTTGACAAAAAAACCAATTAGTTTAAACCATGGTTAAAACCACTTGGTTTAAACCGTGCCAACACTGCTTTATTTACAATATCAGAATCAAAACGAAATTGATGAAAAGGTTCTGATTTTGCTTGAAATTTCATTAAAGTAGCCACTACTGATTGAGAATATTTTTCTTTTGCAAAAATTAAACATTCTGATTTTTCAGCAGCACTCAATTTAATTCCTGCATAGCGTGGATCTAACAGATATGCTAGAAAATGTGGTGGTCCTAGTGCTTGATTGTAACGGATTGAAAAACTCTTCAAGCATGTTTTATCAAGATTTACTTCTGTAAGTTCTTCTTGCAAGTTTTTCCAGATATCAACAGCTGTTGATATAGTGCAATCCTTCTGTTGCATTTTATCAAGAGCTATAGAAATTGGTTTTAAACGTTTTAGAAGGTCCTCAGCATTCCGTTTAATTCCAAAATTTGTTACCTTGTTATAAACAATGCTATCAATATTACAGCGATTTTCTTCGCAAACTGAAACAAGAATTGGCCAGTTTTTTAAATATGCAGATACACAGTCAGCCATAGTATTCCAGCGGACTTCTTGGGGTATTATTAATTTGGATCCACCAGCTTCTCTATATTTTGCATTTGCAAAATGATTGTTTCTGAAAAACTTAACAATATGTAATATTTGTTCCTTAATATTTGGAATATTTAAATCTTCTGCAAGCAAATTTAACAAATGTGCAGAACATCCATATGTGATCAAATCAAAATCTGGATTACTTTGAATTTCAGTGCGCATACCCTTTACATTGTTAGCATTGTCTGTTACAACACTTCGCACAATGCATTTAAATTCATTTTCACATTTTATCATACAATTTTTTACAACTTCTATAAGGTATTCGATTGTATGTGGGCAGCCAGATATATCAATAGTTTCTAATAAATAATTTTCACCTTTCTTATTGGTTACAACAGCACATAATATTGGTTCATTATGAACGTTTGACCATCCATCTATACTTAAGTTTACTATTTGTCCACTTAAATACTCAGAACATTTTTCTTTCTCTTGACTATAGATATTGTCAAGTAATGATCCACCTATTTCAACTTCATTTGGAGCTGTATATCCTGGTCTTAAAGCTGAAATCATCTTTTTAAATTGAGGGTGTTGCACATGATGAAAAGCAGAATTGGTTGCATAAATATACCTAGCAACTTCATCTAACATCTGTTTTTGAGTTTTAGAAGTCTTTATCACATAAGAATTCATATTCTTCTTAGAATCATTTTCTATTTCAAACATCTTCCTCTTTGTGGGTTTTCTTCCAATGTCTAACACTTCAGTTTTCACATTAGTTGATGTTGATGCACCAGTTTCACTTGTGATGATTTTTTCATATAATTGATTGTCATCATCATCCTTTTTATCATAGGATAAACATTGTTCCACATGCTTTTTTAATCTTGCCACTATTCCCATTATAACGTTTCCACAATTCTTGCATTTTGCCTTAACACCTTTTCCTGAAAATGTAGGCTCTTCATTAAAATATATCCAAATGTCATCCTTTTTTCTACCTGCCATTTTCTAGCTAACTTGTGCCAACTAACTAATCCAACTACTAAACACTGAATCTTTCACAAACTAAAAACTTCCTTATCTGTGGAATCTTTTCTCAGACTATGAAATCATGCCTTTTGACCAACAATACAGTGCAGTCCAGGTATTCATTTCAGGATTATGAGAAACCTGTTTGACATGTTATCACAATAGCAATGGTATGCTATTTTCCCTATTCTGTTACTTATTCATTATTGTAAATTTACTTTGACTAAACCAGGCATTTAGAAATCTTAAAATATGTGAACAAAAACAGGGGGGAAAAGGTGTAGAAAGAATTAGGCACTATAAGAAAAAACACTCTGAAATAACATATCCATGCAGTTTTTTCTCTACTAGGATAATGTCTTTGATTACTACAAATATTTTAAGATAAGTGTATTGTAATGTAATTTTAAATGTTATTTTATTTTAAAGCATCATTTGTGATTTACTTTTCAGTTAAAAAAAATAAAAAATAAAATAAAAATAAGTTTGAAATACAATAATTTTTACATTAATTTATATTTAAATTATTTTTTAAACAAATTTTTTGTTATTAAAGACTTTAAAAATTTTAGTTATTTTAAATTTATAAATAATTAAAATTGAAATTATATTAAATATATATGTATAAACATTCAGACTATTTCTACCATGAAATCATTTTTATTTTTGAAATATTTCCATAAATAAATTACATTGAAAATTGAACAATTTGTTATTTACATATGCTTGAGGACATAATGAGATACCTATATAAAAATCAGTAAAAGTAATTTTGAATGACCTATATTTAAATTTCAATGACCTATATTGAATCTGAAGTTTTCATATCCTCAAACTACACAGTCACCTTAAATACAGAAAGTCTGTTTCTGTATTAAAGAAAAAAATAAGATTTACTTTCTAATAGGTGAATATATGACTAATCTTTTAACATTTTTCAGGTAATATTCTCTACTTTTAATTTAAGATTTTTGATTTAAAATTTAAAGTGTAATATTTGATTTAAATAAATTAAAAAAGCATACATTTTGAGTTTTTAGTCATTTCTTAAATTTACAATGTATTTTTGATTAAACAAATGTTTTACAAACATCTTGACCTACGTTTGAAGTATTTTTTAAAAAGTTGATTTAAATCAATGATTTTTTTAAAAAATCAGTTGATTTAAATCATGATTAAAATCAAGCTGATTTAAATCAACAAACCCTGATTAATTTGATAAGTACAGCTTAATTCGAGAAGGATAAATTAGGATAATGGTAAATGAGAACACTAATATCCAGGGTTCATTGATACACGACCCGGTAGCAGAAAGTTCGAGATGGGAGATGGGCGTCAGAGATTTTCTTTTCTCTTTTGCAGATTCTTTTTCTTCGACCCTTTATTTTGCTTTATATTATGTTTAGTTCTTTATTAATTAATACAAAAAATTATTACTAATTAAAATTAATAAAATGCATAAAAATGCTACAGGTAAGTGATTGTTTGATTAATTAACGCTTCAATTGTAAAAATATTTTACCTGCAGATTGTTTCTTGTCACTGAAATATCTGTCGCAGACACTTGGGGAATTTTCTGCAACTGGGCGTTGATATATATCCAATGGATATATATCATGATATACATCAGATATTTATTTTTAAAATATCAAGATTTTTGATATTTTCGATAGTTTCAAATTCTTGATATTTATTTTCAAAATATCAAGATGTTTTATATTTTGTATATTTGATTAGTGATGGGCGATAACGAGATGTTTTTCTCGATTGTATGGACATCTCGATATTTTTCGATTGTATAAATTTTTTCTCGATGACTACAGTTTGCAAATTTCTTCTATAAATCATATATTATGTATTATATACGTCATACATTTATCAAGAATCATCTGCGGGTGAACTGGAATGAGTCGATGTTAATAAAGACTAGGTGACTTCGACCGCTAGCGGGCCCCTCCTTTGATCGGGGCCCCTAATTTATACGTAATCTTGTAATATGAAATCACGAATAGGTTACCCGCTATATACGGCACTGATATATGATAGCAGGCGGGTGTGGTGTGCACGCACTACAAAATCTTCTAAAAAATATAATATCGAAACGAATGAATGTCGGACCAGATCTCTTGGGGGAGGGGTCAAAGCGAGCGGAGGGGCACAGCAGCTGCATAATATGATTAAGTCGTCACAGGTCTTTAGGCCTTTCCAACCATATGTCACATGAGAAGTCCGGATCTGAATTTATAAAAATGCCCTCCCCGTGGGGGGGAAAGGTGCGGGAGGTGGATAACATGAGTAAGTGGTCATAAGCCTTTCCAACAATATGTCACATGAGGGGTCTCGGCTAAATTTAGAAAAACACCCCCGTGGGGGAAAAGTGGGGGGGGGGCGGTCACCGGAGGTGCATTACATCAATAAGTAGTCACAGACCTTTCCAACGATATCTCACATGAGGGGTCTTGGCTAAATTTGAAAAAGTGTCCCCCAGGAGGGGCAAATTGGGGGAGACTATCACCGGAGGTGCATAACATCAATAAATAGTCACAGAACTTTCCAACGATATCTCACATGAGGGGTGTTGGCTAAATTTGGAAAAGTGCCCCCCGGGGGGGGGGGGGGGGCAAAGGGGTGGTGGGGACACCGTAGGTACATAACATCAATAAGTAGTCACAGAACTTTCCAACGATATCTCACACGAGGGGTCTTGACTAAATTTAAAAAAGTGTCCCCCAGGGGGGCAAAGAGTGGGGGGGACTGTCACCGGAAGTGCATAACATCAATAAGTAGTCACAGACCTTTTCAACGATATCTCATAAGAGGGGTACTGACTAAATTTGGGAAAGTGTCCTCCGGGGAGGGGGGGGGCAAAGTGGAGGGGGGCGGCCACCGGAAGTGCATAGCACTAATAAGTAGTCACAAACTTTTCTAACGATATGTCACATGAGGGGTCTTGGCTAAATTTGGAAAAGTGTCCTGAAATTTCATATATTATAAATAATATTTAGCGGAGGGCTCCATAAAAAAATCCGATCTAAAATGATAAAAGCGGAAAAAACTACCCTCGCAGTGGGGGCCAAATTGGGGAGGGGAGGAAGAAAGTCTCATAATATGAAAGAGTCATCTGAGAGCTTACCGATGATATATCACATGACTGGTCCAAAAAAAGTTTGAAAATTGCTCCCCCTCTCTCCCCCCGTGGGCCCACTCTTTCACCCCGGAATTCACACAGCCACCACTTTAAAATTTTTATGTTCAATAAATAATATTTACCGGAAGACTGCATAAAAAACCCATATTTAAAGTGATATTTAAATTTATTATAGAAATCGGCTACGGTTTTAAAAATTTGTTCGCCCCTTCCCCACCCCCCTTTGAGCGAAGAAAGGTTCATAGTATGAAAGAGTGGTCAAAGGGCTTTTCGATTATATGCCACATGAAGGGTTCGGTAAAATTTTTAAAATTGCACCCCATGAGTCCACTCTCACGTCCTCCTCCCTCGAAATCACCCGACCCACCTTCCTCTTTGAAAATTTTATATTTAATAAATAATTTTTATCGGAGGGTTCCAGGTATGTGACATCTTGGTAGGGCGGAGATAAGAGAAACTTTGAAAATTAAAGCTTCATTTCACAGCTCATTGTCATGCCTTTTTCTCTATCTCGTCTCTTGGTACTCTCGATAAATTTTCTTACTTTTCTTCTCTGCCGAGGACGAGAGAAATCCTCGAAAAGCTTCTCATAGCGAAATGTTGAAAAGCACGAGAGAAATCCTCGAAAGGCTTTTCATTGGGTGATTTCGAAAAGGACGAGAGTAACAAGCGAGAGGCTTCCAATCGGGAAAGTTTGAAAAGGGCGAGAGGAAACTCTCGAGAGACTTCCCATCCCGAAAGGTTTAAAACCGCGAGAGAACCAACCATCGAGCAGCTTGCCATCTAGAAGCGTCGAAATGCTGGAAAAATCATCGAGATGAGATTTGCCGAAATGCGAGATGGAAATGAAGCTTTCAGAGTCAAACTTACCGCATTTCTGGTTTAAGTCATAATTTCTCAAAGGAGCCCATCTGCTTATCCAATCTCTTTTTAGCTCACAGGCTATCTAAGCCTGAGAGCTAATGTACCCGTCGGTTCTGTGTGTATGCATGTACTGTACGTACGTACGTACGTATGTATGTACGTAACGCGATAACTCTTGATTAAAATGTACGATTTGTTTCAATTTTTTTATGTTCATTCTGATAAGGCGTTCCGCTGTTTAGTTTTGACAGTTCATTGGTTAAGGATAAAGGGAGAGAAGGGGGGCTGATCCACCCCCCACCCCCCCTCCTTAATGTAGATAAATAGGTTTTTCATGCAGAATTCTTCGATTTGCTCCAAATTTCGTATACCGGTTTATTATGTTAAGGAGCTTCCCTGATTAAACTTGGAGGTTCATTAGTTAAGTATGAAGGGGGGAAAGGGGGATAGACCCCCTCCTTAATTTAGATAAATGGGTTTTTCATGCAGAATTATTCGATTTGCTCATAATTTGGTATACCGGTTTATTATGTTAAGGTTCCCCGATTAAACTTGGAAGTTCATTGGTTAAGGATAAAGGGGGAGAAGGGGGGGCTGGTCCGCCCCCCATAATTTAGATAAATGGGTTTTTCATGCAGAATTATTCGATTTGTTCCAAATTTGGTATACCGGTTTATTACGTTAAGAAGTTGCCTTGATTAGATTTGGAGGTTTACGGGTTAAGTATAAAGGGGGAGAAGGGGGTCTGGTCCCCCCTTAATTTAGATAAATGGGCTTTTCATGCAGAATTATTTTATTTGCTCCAAATTTGGTATACCGGTTTATTATGTTAAGGAGCTTCCCTGATTAAATTTGGAAGTTCATTGGTTAAGGATAAAGGGGGAGAAGGGGGGCTGGTCCCCCACTTAATTTAGATAAATGGGTTTTTCATGCAGAATTACTCGATTTGTTCCAAATTTGGTATACCGGTTTATTATGTTAAGGAGCTTCCCTGATTGAACTTGGAGGTTCATTAGTTAAGTATAAAGGGGGGAAAGGGGGTATACCCCCTCTTTAATTTAGATAAATAGGTTTTTCATGCAGAATTATTCGATTTGCTCCAAATTTGGGATACCGGTTTATTATGTTAAGAAGCTGCCTTGATTAGATTTGGAGGTTTATGGGTTAAGTATAAAGGGGAGGGGCTAGTCTCCCCTTAATTTAGATAAAAGGGTTTTTCATGCAGAATTATTGGATTTGCTTCAAATTTAATATACCGATTTATTCCGATATGGCGCTTCCTTCATTAGATTTGGAGGTTCATTGGTTAAGTATACAAGGGCGAAAAGGGAGCAAGTCCCCTTAATTTAGATAAATGGATTTTCATGGAGAATTATTCAATTTACTTTAATTTTTTTTTCTATGTTTGTTCTGATAAGGAGCTTTCCTGATTAGATTTGGAGGTTCATTAGTTAAGTATAAAAGGGTTAAAGGGGTTAGACCACCCTTAATTTAGCGATATGTTCCCTTTTTTCATGCAGAATTATCTGATTTGCTTAAAATTTGATATACTGATTTATTATACAGTAAAAGATCTTTATAACGCAAACCTAAATACGCAAGGTTGTGCGTTATATAGAATTTTGCGTTATATGGATCACATCATTAAATTCACCTTGTAAACATGGCCAAATATGTCTGAAACACATCAAAATACATTAGAATATCTTTATACTGCATTCTTTGTTACCAAGAGTTATCCAAATTATAAATTTTTGCATAATATAGGTCAGACATTGTTAAATTTACTTTATAAACATGATCCAAATATAACTGACACAACCATCCCTTATATTAGACATTTTCAAAAATGTTTATTGTAATAATAGCATTTTTTCAGTAAAAAGGTCTTAAATTAGAAGATAAAGTTGAACTAATGTATCAAATTTAGTCCTCTAGAGAGTACCAACATTTTACAATGTGAAAGTGCAGGTGCTTTTTAACTGCAAAAATCATTGTTTACATCTGAGAAGTTGTGCGTTATATGGAGAATTGCGTTATATAGAATTGCGTTATAAAGATCTTCTACTGTAGTTAAGGTTGATTGATGATGGCCGATTATCTACACTTGGGATATAGGCCCTAGGGGGGAGTGCCCTTCGTGGGGGTCTTACTAAGGGAACCTAACCCGTATTTAAGCATGGAAATCCAAGGTTTCGAAGAAAACCACGAAAACTCCGAAACGGTTAGGCCTACGGGCGCGATTGGGTTCGAACCCAGCACCTCCCGTCTACCAGCTTCGAGAGCAGAACCTCTCAGCCACTGGTGGGGCTATTATAGTTAAGGAGTTTCCCTGATTAGATTTGGAGGTTCATTGGTTAAGTATAAAAGGGGCAAACGGGGGATATTTCCCTTCATTTATTTTTTGAGGGACATTATTCTTTGAAATAAGAGTATAATATACAGTTAGTGTTAATAACCTGTGAGCTCAATGCCATCAGTTTAACTGGCACTTATTTTATTGCTATTAACCGATGTGGGTTATGAAGGATAGTGGTTTATGTATTCAGTTCTGTATAGTCCTAGTTTCAAACTTTACTGTTAAATTTAGTGTCATTTTGCCACGAATTTTCAATGTTTCTCTTATTTTAGCTCTGCCAAGCTGCCCCATACCTGGAGACTCAGATAAATACTATTTATTAAATATAAAAAGTTCAAAGAGGAAGGTGAGTGAATTCTGGGGTGCGCGAGAGTGCACAAAGGGAGGGGGGGGGGCGGGTAATTTTCAAACTTTTACCAAACCTCTCCTTGACATATCATCGGAAAGTCCTTTCACCACTCTTTCATATTATGAACCTTTCTCCTCCCAGAGTTGAATTCCGGAAGGGGTTTGGGGGGAGGGGGGCGGTGCGGGGGTGACTTTTTTTTAATTGTAGAGATTTCTACAATAAATATCATTAAATGAGGTTTTTTAATGGAGCTCTCCGATAAATATTATTTATTAAATATAAAATTTTAAAAGTGGGGCTGCGTGATTTCCGGGTATATTCTAGGATAAAAGAGGGAACCCACGTGGGAGGGGTAGATTTCAAACTTTTTTTGGACCAGTCATTTGATCTATCATCGGAAAGTTTTCGGTTATCAACGCAAAGTTACTCTTTCATATTAGGAACCTTTCTTCTTCCTTCCTTAGTTTGGCGCCCCGAGAGAGGCACTTTTCGAACTTTTTTGAAATCGTAGCATTTTTAAACATTTTAGATCGGATTTTTTTACGGAGCCCTCCGATAAATAATTTTTAATATATGAAAATTTCAAAGAGAAGGATGGGCAGGGTATATTTCGGGGGGGGGGGGGGGGGGGGCACGATAATTGGAATCCTGGGAGTTGGGACTCTTTTCTATCTTTTGCTGACACCCCTCATGTGATATATCATTGGAAAGCTCTGTGACTACTATTTCATTTTATATATCGCCCGCGTCCCTCCCCTTATTTTGCCCCCGAGTGGGGGCACTTTACTAAATTTAGCCGACACGCCTCATGTGCCATATCGTTGGAAAGTCCTGTGACCACTTATTCATATTATGCACTTTCCTTGCCCCTCTCTCCTACTTTGCTCCCCGCGGGAGTTCGTTTAATGTATTCCAGTCGAAGACTTTATAAAAATGGGGAAATTAGAGATCCAATCTCAAATGACGTAGAAAAATCAATAAAAAATTTTGATCACTTTTATCATCCTTTAGTTCATATTTTTGCCACTAGGGGTGCTTTTGATTCTTATTTCTTTGGCCATTTTGGTACTAATTGCCGAAAAATTCTAATTTTTGATACTTAAACTCCCCTTACCGCTTCATAGCTACTCGCGTTTTTCCAGCTTTTTTCAACCAGGGGGCACCCTTACAAGACTTTTCCAGTCTTATGGCTCCTTTATAGTTTCCCTTTGGTTTGTTGTTTTTTTATTCCATCTGTTTTCAGTTACCCTATATTTAATAAAATCTGCCTTATATATATGTAAAAACAATGATTTCAATAATCGATTCTAGAACATCTCCTTTGTAGATTCTCGAAAGTAATCGATGACTGTATCGATTGTGTATTTTACGATAACAATTTTTTTCGATTGGTAAATTTTCGAGAATCGCCCGTCACTAAGCCCTATCATTACTATGAAATTGTCGGCCAGAATAATAGCTAAGTTTTCCAATAACTCTTTTTAGCTTTTCTCGTTATAATCGATTGTAAAACATCTCGATTGTAGATTCTATGAATTAATTGATGGCTGTATCGATTGTGATTTTTTACGATGACTATTTTTCTCGATTGTCGAATTCTCGAGAATCGCCCATCACTATATTTGATATCTATTTTCAAAATATCACAGTTTCACAGTGCAAGATAATCTTGATATTTTCTTCAGTAAATGAAATTTTCAACTGTTATTGACCGTGTCATTCTGTAGATAAACAACTTTTGTCTCTGGCAGTGACTTTTTTAGGCAAAGAAGAAAAATATCTTTTCCAAACTTCATGTTTGAAACTTCTATTTTTAAATGTATAATTAATAGCTATGTCAGACAATTAATTCAGAACAGCCATTTGAAGATAAACTGTCATTTAAATAATCATTTATATTACAGCTTCTTTAGAAAAGAATCTTTTCTGATTTTGGTTTAGTTGAGTCTGAACTGTACAACAGGTTAGGGAATAAAAAATAAGACAAGCTTACATTTATGTTAAAATTCTTCAATTAAAAAAAACTTTTTTCTATTTGATATTTTGCTTTATAAAATATAAAACTTTCTTGAAACTTTATACGATACAAATCATATATATATCAAAAATCATACATACAAATCATATATATAAGGCTTTAATTGCTATTTTAACAAATCATATAGTTTATATAAGTATATGAAGCAAATTGTATCTGTTTTTAATTAGTTGATCTTTAATTTTGGCCTAAGTAAGAAAAAAAAAGACGGGAAAGAGAAATGCATTTTTAGAACATTGTTTGATTAAGTTTTCATATTAAGTGCAATATTTTTTTAGCTTCTTCTAATTTATATTATGCTTGAAAATATTTATTATCAGCAGCAAGTTGACTACTTTGAAAATATCGGATGTACATCGAAAATATTAGATATATATCAAAATATCGGATGTTTTTGATATTTTCGAAAATATCATGATATTTACGAACCCTGATAATATCTAACATTGACAATGTGGACAATTTTTTTCCTTTACCCTGCATGTTTCATTTGCCTTGAATGCTTCTGACCACCAACTCAGAACACCTGATATATACGGAGCTCAGTAATTGTAGTTTATAACAAAAAAGTATGTTAATTAAATAACAAAAATTTGTATAAATCACTATAACAATATAGAAATACACAGGACATGTCTAGAGCTGGAAATTTTAAGTTCCATTCGGAAATTTTTTCTAGCTCATTTGTGACCTTGTCCCTTTATGGACACATGCTTACTTCAGCTGATGGTGGGCTGTTAAAATTTCTAGCTCGAAACACGCCTAGTGTGTTTTTATATTGTTACGGTGATATATACAAAGTTTTATAATTTAATTGTGGCTTATCGGCAGTTTTTTCAGTGCTGTTTCATCTAAAAAAGTATGTTTTTGTATTTTTTTTCAAAATTTCAGAGGCATTTTTTAGTACATTCTGTATATGCAATTTTAAAGTATGGGACTTACTTTTATCACCAATGAGTTTTGGAAGCTTAAGAGTACAAAGTACTGCCAATACATTAGATGGCACTTGCTCTGTCTCCCTTACAAAAGATTCAGGCATTGATATGCTCCGATAACAACCACTTTCCAGTTTTATCTCATCAATGTCACACCTACAATATTCTTTATCTTTCTTGCCATCTAACATCTTGAGAATCATGCAGTATTTGATGCTGATGGGAAGAAAATTAGGAAGCTTTCTGAGATTTACATTAATACAGTCAATTTTATTTTCTCTTTCGATGGTCAAATTCCAGTCATTATCGGCAAAGGAGAAGCTAGGACTGGAGTAATTTTTATCTTTTATAAGAGTAAAAATATCTCCAATTCGCCACAAAAATCCTTCAGAAATTTTTTCTATGTTTCCTATTGTTGCCATTTCAAGATAAGGAAGATGATTTTATTTCTTAACAATTATCACTATTGCTATTTTGGCTGAATATAAAGTTCAAATGATTTTGTTCAATAGATTACCTAGAAAGAAAAGTAAAATACATGAACACCATAAAAAAAAAGTATAGTCACATTTTAAAAAATTGCACTGTGTTGATCCCTTACAAAAGCAATGTTATACCTACACACTTAATTTTAATCAAAATTTGTACCAGAATTCTCGAATGAAATTTGCTTTTATAATCAATGTGATTTTTTTTAATTGCATTTATTTATTTTCAAAGGAAATTGTTCAAAAATTCTGGTATGTTTTCAGCATTAGTACAGTAACATAATTAGTTGCCCTTGAGATGGTTAAAATACACAAGATGGAAAGTAGTAGTCAAACATCTTAGAGTTGTTTTCAAATGTAAAATTGGCCATTTCTGACACATTAGCAATATCATCAGGGGTTGTTCAGGTTTTTCTATTTTAGTGAAATTGGGAATTACTTTTGTTATATTTATGAAGATGCTAGTCACAATTTTGTGAATTTGAAACTATCATTATGATTATACACTATATGGCCATTCCAGGTGTATAAACAGAGTATAGTTGGGGCACGTTTAACTAGTCAATGGGTACTATGCTACGCCAGCCTTTTTACTAACTTTGGCATTGGAGGATCGCCGAATTTGGCTGTTTATCGTTGTTTGGGGGAATAAATTTGAGCGAGTTCATGTTAACAATTCTTTTGTTTTTTCATGTCCACGCAGATTGTTCCGTATTCCTAAAAGAATTTCGGTTCCATTGTTTTAGCCTAATGTACTAAATTTTGTCATCTGTGATTTCTGAATTTTTAGCGATTCTTATGCGATTTAATGTTTCTTTTTGTTTTTGTTTTTCGCGGCGATTTTCTACATTATTAAAAATACATCCAATTGTTAACTTTTAGTCCAATACAATAAATTTTATCCTTTTTTCAATGAAGTTTATTTGGAATTCGCGTACAGCAATTTTTGTGGGGTTTGCGCGACGATTTCTCAACATTCGCAAATTGAATCTAGGGGTCGATCCAGGTAAAATTTGGGGGCAATTTAGGGCCCTTTCACAAAAATCTATTTAATAAAATGGGCCCCTTCACAAAAATAAATTTAATAAACTGGTCCTCTTCACAAAAATGAATTTAATAAAACAGGCTTCTTCACAAAAATGAATTTAATAAAACAGGCCCCTTCACAAAATTCCTTTTAATAAAATAGGCCAGGCCCCTTTCGTAACAATCTTTTTCATAAAAACTGTTTTAAAATATGTAATTTGTAAATAAAACCAGGTCACGAAACGCAAAAACTTTAGCAAGGGGATTTAAAGAAGTTTTTGTTAATAAATTCTTGATTCGAATTTGAGTAACTGGATTTCAACTTTCATTATACAAAATGGTATTTTTCACAAAAATATTATAAAATTCACAAAAATAACTTTTACTTTTCACAAAATGGGCCCCAAGAATAAAAACCTGCATCGACCCCTGGAATCCTACTTTTTTCCAATACAGAAATTTTTTTATCCTGCAATTTTTGAAGTTTTAGTCATTTATAATGCTATTTTCAGCGTTTTTTCGCGAAGATATAAAATTAACGATGATTTAATGTACAAAAATATTCAGAAAGAACTAATTTATAAGAGAAAAATTGTGTTTTAGTTACGACACCCTCCCACCCAACCAGAAAAAAAAAGGACAGGAAATTTTATTTTAAAAGTGCGTGAACAAAAATCATATCGGCTGAATCCATATCAACTCAGGCAGGGGGGTTACCTTCATAGTCTCAGAATTTTTTGAATTGAACATATGTTAAAATTTAAGAAAAAGTAAGATACTTGTATATTTTCATTTTGCCCAAAAAAATTCCTGGCCCGAGATACAGACCGCCAAAGATGACATCCCCGGCATCCTTTCTCATTCGCGATTTTCGATAAAAATTTTAAAGTGCTCTATCTCTAGAACGGTGCAAGATATTTTGTTGCGGTTTATTTTATTTTAAAGATAATATTCTTCTGTTTAAAATGATATACCCAATTTTGAAAAATGTATTCAACTTTTCTTGTGGCAACCTTTTGAAAAAAAAATTTTTTTTTTCAAAAAAAATTTTTTTTTTGAAAATGCCAATCCTAAAAATTTTGATTTTTTTGTTGTTGATCAATACCATTGGGAACTATCTTCACTGTAAAGGAGAACTTCCACTTTTGAGTTTAACAAATTTTAGAAACATTAAAAAAATTCAGAGAATTTTACAGGAGCTGTATATATACAGTTCCAGTAAAAGTCACTGAATTTTTGCTTATTTGTATCATATTTGTAAGGATAAGCCTACTATATATCCTAAACAAGTTAGAAATTGCAATATCAAATGTGGCAAATGAGGTGCGTGCGTACTATAACTAGTTTTATAAATATTCAGATCTTGGTGCAATAAGTTACACTCTTGGGCAAAAAGGGCATGACTACAAAATTTATTATGATTCTACATATTAAATTCAGTAATACAGAAGTAATATGAATTCATCTTAAAAGGACTTAATCGCCATGGCAACCTAGAATCATGGCCTATCATGGTATATCATTGAATCAATTATGTATTATAGGATTTTTAAATAGAATGAAGAAAACTTTTATTAATGTCTTTTATCTTTTAATTTGATTTTCATAGCATTTGAAGTGATACATACTTTATTTTCAATACCGAACATAGTAAAACAATCTCAATAACACATATCAATTACACAGCAATACAAATTATATTAATACAAGTTAGAGTTCAGACGGATGAGCAGACAAATCGAATCCATAAAGACTTTCAACTATGTTGGAAATTGTTAAAAACACATAAATAGGTCGGAATTTGACTTTTAGAAATTAATGTCAATAGACGGAAGCATACTTGAATACTTTTATACAACCCTGTATTTTACCTACTATCTTTATATACATGCCACTATTTAGCTAATATTTAATTAAGATTAAAACATCCTTAAAATCAGTGAAATCACACTTCCAGAGATTATCATCCATAGACGGCCATGTATCTAATTCTTTGCGTGGACCTGTATATCATTTTATCTATATTCTCCAAACATATCTTAGTATACTAAATGTAGTTCAGTGTAAAAATGCATAACTCATTTAAAAATCACCTTTAAGCTACTTTCATTCATACTCAGTAAACCCTTAAGATTTATTTTGTGTAGCCCTGTATATGATCTACAGCATTTATGCACACAACGTTAGATGGAAAAAATTAGTTAAACATAAAAACTCAAACACAACTAAAAATGCACCTCCAGCAATGCCCTTACGATTTCTTTTGTGTAGCCCTGTATATGATCTACAGCCTTTATACACACAACGTAATATGGAAATATTTAATTAAACTTAAAAACTCATATTGCAACTAAAAATGCACCTCTAGCAATCATCGCTAATGTACAGTATTTCCAATAAGGTAAAGTATCCGAAATGTTTTGTGTGTCCCTGTAAACACTATGCACTTTCTATGACACAGGAAGTAATTTTTTGTAAACCTCTGCAATAAAGTATGTATCACTTCAAATGCTATGAAAATCAAATTAAAACATAAAAGACATTAATAAAAGTTTTCTTCATTCTATTTAAAAATCCTATAATACATAATTGATTCAATGATATACCATGTTAGGCAATGATTCTAGGTTGCCATGGCGATTAAGTCCTTTTAAGATGGATTCATATTACTTCCGTATTATTGAACTTAATATGTGGTATTATAGTAAATTTTGTATTCATGCCTTTTTGCCCAAGAGTGTAACACTTATTGCACCAAGATCTGAATATTTATAAAACTAGTTAATACTATGCACGCACCTCATTTGCCACATTTGATATTGCAATTTCTAACTTGTTTAGGATATATAGTAGGCTTATCCTTACAAATATGATACAAATAAGCAAAAATTCAGTGACTTTTACTGGAACTGTATGTATACAGTTCCTGTAAAATTCTCTGAATTTTTTAAATGTTTCTAAAATTTGTTAAACTCAAAAGTGGAAGTTCTCCTTTACAGTGAAGATAGTTCCCAATAGTATTGATCAACAGCAAAAAAATCAAAATTTTTAGGATTGGCATTTTCGAAAAAAAAATTTTTTTTGAAAATAAAATTTTTTTTTCAAAAGGTTGCCACAAGAAAAGTTACATACATTTTTCAAAATTGGGTATATCCTTTTAAACAGAAGAATATTATCTTTAAAATAAAAAAAAACGCAACAAAATATCTTGCACCGTTCTAGAGATAGAGCACTTTAAAATTTTTATCGAAAATGGCGAATTGGAAATGGTGCCCGGAATGCCATCTTTGGCGGCCTGTATCTCGGGCCAGGAATTTTTTTGGGCAAAACCAAAATATACAAGTATCTTATTTTTTATTGAATTTTAACATATGTTCAATTCAAAAACTTCTGAGACTATGAAGGTAAGATTTTTTCTTTGGCTGCCTGAATTGACATGGATCATACCTATCATATAAAATTAGCTAGCAAGAAGCTATATCATATTAAATTAAACAGTTTTTTTAATACATTCAATATTAGAATTTATTGTAAATCACATGAAACGTGTATAAAATAAAAATTGTTTTCCCCCTTTATTTATAATAAAAATAAATGGTCTTCGCTGATTTGTTTGTAATAAATCTTCTTCGGAAAATCATAAAAGAAAACAGGAATTAATATTTTTAGCTTTTCTTTTCTAAATCAATTATTATTTAGCCCCAGATTTGAAAGCTTTCATTACAATAATAACAATAAATAAATCTACCGGTGTAATAAACTCATGGTAATGAATGCTAAAATTCAAAAGCTGTGCAGTGTTTTATTATGAAGCCAAATAAAAATGTTATTGATATATATGTTAATATTTTAAATAAAGATAAAATTCTTATTATTTAGCATTAAATTTTTATGTTTAAAACAAAAGAAAAATTTTAAAATAATCTAATTATATCCTTACAAATTTTATTCCAATTTCATATTCAATATAAATTTCATCCTAAAAATTATTATAATACCACTTTTTTCAAACTTATCTATTAAAATAGAAGGAAACACACATACACACCCTCTCACAATGTTCGTACAACACTTTACTCACAATTTTTTTTTCTCACAATGTTTACAAACAAATGCACATTTTTAGTAGCATTGAAGAAATTGTTTTAAACTAATCCAATATATTTAGATATTTTGCAATTTCGTTTCCAGTTAATTGATTTATGTCAAATTAAATTATAATTTAACTTATCGAATCAAATTAACTTACATTTATGTATAAAAATATAGTATGCATTATGAATAACTGGTGAATTTTTTCTTGTTTTTGTGTCTAAAATACTGTTAAAATATTGAATTTATATCATTGTTTAAAAGACAAATTAATTTAATTTTTGATCAATTCTTTCTAAGTAAAATAAGAATAGTTTAAACTTCTGTATGCGGAGGGATGGAAATTATATCGTGAATGTACTTAAGAAAAGCCGCATAAAAAGAGAGGTTCGTTTTAATTCACACAAAAGGAAAATTCTTGTTATTTTACATATTCTTTCCATATGCTTCATATTTATTTGAGGTGAAATTGTCTAATCCACCAAAATTTTCCATCCAACGCGATTGTCCAGTAAATTAGATAAATAAATAAAAATCCATTGTTAGACAACAATTGCTTGTAATTAATTTACCGGAAACTAAGAAAAACTGTTCGATTTCAAATCCCTTCAAATATCATGCCTGGAAGTATCCTGTTTTTACATTTAAAAAAGAGCCTTAAAATATAAAGTTTCTGGTTCTTGGGCGGGGAAAGATAATTTTTTTGAGAACAGCCTTACAATAAAAAGCTTCTTTTATTCGTTTTAATTTGCAAAAGAAAATTTTCTTTGTTATTTTAAATGTTTCATCCATATGTTGGGTATGTACTTGGGGTGAAATTTTCCGAAAAATTCGAATCCACCGAAAATTTTTCTCTATATGTAATAGCTTAAAAAAAGAAACTTTTGATTGGACATCAAAAATCTACAATCTCTGATAATAAAAAGAGGCAATATCTATTGACCATCACCCCGCACAGCTCTGTTGGGGGTCTAAGGTTGCTAGTTATTTGCGAGCACCGCGCCAAGTACTCGCCAAAAACCTTCCTTGCGAATAAATACATTTCCTTGATTATTATTAGATATTTATCATAAAAATGAATATATGCTAAGCTCAATCGATTTCGATTAATGAGTCAATTATTTTTCCTGTGAAAATGAAGAAAAAAAGAGATTTAATATACCATTTCTTTCATATTCAATACAGAACTATGTATTGTCGTGGACTTACACTCCTCTCTAGTATAATCACCATTGATAACTTAGGTCTTCCTTAGGTATAGTATAGGTCATGTATTTCCGGAAAGATTTTCCCCCAAAGTACCATCAACAAATTGCAAAATAACGAATATCTTTTAGATAAACCTGTAAAAACTAATGTAGCAAAAATGTTCAAACTGTAGAAAATGTTTAAGAGCAGGGTTGCAAAAAAGCTGGCTAAAATTAAAAGAAGCCACGCCGGTGGCTTTGATTGGTTTTAAGCGACTTTTTTGGCCAAAACTGGCTTAACAGTGAAGCATTTTAATTATAAATGACAAATTTTTATGTGTTTTTTTAATTAGTTTTAAAGACATTTAATTGAGGTAGAAATCAATACAACTCAATTTTTCAATAATGAAGACATTAATATTGGAATAAAGGGCCATACCAATTGCTTTCTCTGGTTTACACTGACCCTTAACACCTTTTTAGGGTTCCGTACTTAAAAAGTAAAAATGGAACCATTATAAGATCACTCCTGTGTCTGTCTGTCTGTCTGTCACAGCCATTTTACTCGTAAACTATGGAATGTGGGAAGTTCAAATTCAGGGAAGTAATAAAGACCATTGTCCCACATATTTTCAGATTAATAAACATTCATAAATATATTTAGTAAAAAAGTAGAGGACTATTTATGTTACTTGAAAAAAACAAATCTTTTCTTTGTATATCATGTGGGGTATCCTGTGAAAGCTTTTGTAACGCTGAACTCAAAAATACATTCCTTTTAATTTTAGGTATATTTTCAAAGATATTGTTGAAAATGTAGTGCAAAAATATGTTCCCCCCATCTAATTCCGAATCTACTGAAACTAAAATTATGAAAAAATTAGAGGTAGTAGACGTTAATATAAACCTTGCCGGAAAATTATAGCGATTACACTAGGTCACATAGTTTTTGAGTAATTGGCATTTTTCTGTTATACACAAATTTCGATTTACTGGCATTCAGAAAAATTGTTGAGCATCGCTGAATATACCTATCGTTTCAGAAGAATAAAAGCATTATTGATAATGATTTTCGAAAAAAATCATCAGTTATTAGCCGAGATATTAACCCTTAAGGGTACGGTCAGTTTGGACATACACAAGGACAGGGGCGGCGTACTCTATGCCTAGTTAACAACTTTTAATGATATATATGTGTAATGTAATGTCCAGTAAGAGTATAAAAGCAATAAACGTCAAATTGTTAAAAACATACTAATTTAAGGGGTCTCGGGACTCTAAAAAGTGAAAAAAATGAAAAAAAAAACATTTTCAACATTTAATGTCTTAAAATGTATATGATTTTAAAACACAATTTTAATTGGGATGAAAGATATAAGTATGTTCTTTCGTTTCATATATTTAAAAAATTGCAAGATACAGAATTAGTATTTATAGGGGGCTCGAAACTGTTAGACATTTGCCGAACAAAAAATTTGCATAACAGTTTACGCGCAGGATTACAAAATAAATATTGCAACTAGAATGAAAATTTTAGTGCTTACTTATACTTCAGATTATAATAATTTCCCTGAACTTAAATAAATTTGTATTTAAAGCATTTTTATATTTTTAATGCAATGCTGCATTTAGCTAATACAAAATTTTGAAAATTTCAACAGTAAAATCACCTAAAAAGATATTTTTTTGAACACTAAAAAGGAAATTTTAGGTTCAGTTTATACAGACTAACATGAAATATATGCTTTGAAAATTTCATGAAAAAATATTCAGAAGTTTTTGAGGTATCCTGCGCATTATGCCCAAAAAACGCCATTTAGAAAATAATGACTTTAAAGTTTCGGAAACGCCGCCTCAGCTATTGAGCGGGTATAATTCTAAAAACCAAAACTTCTGTTCTAATGGGAATTTCAAGGAAACATTATATCAAAATATTCAGAAAAGATAGGAGTTTAACATCTAAAAAATTAAAATTTCTTAAATTTTGAAGCTTTAAGAGTCCTGCGACCACTTAATCCTTTCCTGCACGGGGTAATTCTATTTATAAACTTATGAAATAATCAACTGACACCAGAATTTATAAACGAATTTATTAGAAAATGCGAACTTACTTATTTTCACGTACATGATAAATGGAAAATTTTAATTAAATATTCTTGGTGCCGTTTGTCTCTTTCTGAATTAAAATTCGGTGTCCGTTTTTTAAGGGCATCGCCCTCGAAGGATTTAATTAGAATGAATCGCATAAATACTGTGGGATTCATGATAGTTTGCATTGATTGTATCTCTCAATACGCCTCGAGTGACTTTAAAAGTTAATTAAACACCTGTCTGGAAAAACGTGGCACTGACCAAGGCGGTGTTGCAATTTTGAGACCTCAATTCGAAGCGCGCTTAGCACAATGCCAAATTTAAACTTTGAACAAAGGTTTTGTTTTAGCTACACTGTAGAAATAAAGGTTATTACAACGATGAATTTAGTTTCATGAAATGCCAAATGAAGTTTAACTATGCACTGCTTTTATTGTCAGTACCGAATTAAGTTCATCATAAACAGATTAGGATAATATTAAAAAAAGAGTTATACGAATAGCTATACTGGATATTATTTAGGTTCCATATCTCTTTGAACTTTTATGGTACACCCGATTACACTTTTCTAATATATACAGTTATACCCAACCCTACATTGTATAGATTTTTATAAAGTCTTAGTATTCTTTTAGCAACTTTTTTTTTTTTTTTTTTTAATATATATAATACCATTACAAATTCATATATGTATTCTACGGAACCCTCTGTGCACGAGTAATGCTCACACTTGACCGTTTATTTTTATTTTTATTTTTACTGCTTTATATAATTAAAAAGGACATTGGTGGATTAGTTAAATATTTTATTAGCTAATTTCAAGGGATATTGCTATACAAGTCTTATTTTATTTCTCTTAAACATTTATTTAAAATCACACAAAGTCATTTAATAAAAACATAATTTCTCTTTATTAAAACAGTATTATCAATAACATATGCATTAATTTATGCATGAATATGCACTATTTTAAATAGCAACTAGCTTTTCAAAATTCTAATTCAACAATTTTTATTTGGAGAATTTTTTTTTTTCAATTTTATGTACTTACATGTACTAAAATTTCCTCAAATGTTATATTCTTCCTAATTTCTCTTTCAACATTGTTCATTCTACGATTTTAATCTGTCCGTATGGACATATCTGGAACAAGTTACATAACAATTTAGTAGCAGAAAAACTTTTTACATATATCATTTTTATAAGTTAGAATATCGACTGCTTATTACTGGGTGTTCTCAAGTATTATATAAGATAATTTCAGTTATTAAATATATGCTATTTAGTTTTAATCAATTTTAAAAGTAAATATCAGTATGTAAGAATGTTTCTATTTTGATGTGTGACATTTTCTTATTCTTTCATATATAATCTTTAAAATGTGTGGCATGTGTAGAGCTATGATAAAGAATTCCAACCAATATTATAGAGTCTAATTTAATGCATTCTTCTGAATATTTATAATTTTTTTTCTGACATAATGCCTTCACAGTTGCATTCTAGCAGTTATAAGAACTTATTTATTCGATAAAATTTAATAGAAGTTTATATTTTTTTAGTAGAAAATATTTATAAGTGTATTAAAAATAAATTAAACAAAATTTTATATGAATTATCTAAAAACCACCTATATTAATTCATGGAAATTATTCCAGAGAGAAACATTCACCTTGCATACAATATTTCAAATGAAAACCAAATTTCAAAATAATTGCTTAAGAGGCGCAAAAGCCAACATAGTGAAAAAGATTCCATGCCAGGACCAGTGGTGTAGCTAAGGGGGGGGGGCAAAGGAGCCGGGCGCCAAGGACAAGGGGCGCCAAATTCAGAGAGATTTAAATTGTTTCACATAGTTTGACAATAAATAAGAATTGTCGATTTATTTTTTGTGTATGTGTGTGCCTGTATGTGAATGTTTTTTTAGTAAGATATTTTGTTATATACAAATAATGAAGAAAGTAAAAGCTTCTGTAAATATTTCTAGGGATGGCTAAACACACTTGGTACCTAATTATGTAATTAAATTGGGGCGCAAAAAGATTAAATAGGGGGCGCCAAATTGAGAAGAGGTTTTAACTAAAATTATTTAACATATTTTCACAATAAATAAGAATTGTTGATTTTGTGTGTGTAAATGTTTTGTAAGATATTTTGTTATATCCAAATAATGTAGATAGAAAAAACTTCTGTAAATGTTTCTAGGGATGGCTCAATATAATTGGTATCTAACCTAAGATAATAATGTACCTGAATTCAGGCGCAAAAAGGTTAAATAGGAGGCGCCAAATTGAGAGGAGGTTTAAACTGAAATTATTTCACATATTTTGACAATAAATAAGAATTGTTGACCGTTTCTTTTTCGTGTGTGTCTGTGTGAATGTTTTGAAGAAATTCGGTGAAGGTGGGAGGAATGGAGAGATCCATAATTGTCAAGCGCTGATATAGGTTTCTAACTGTCTAGCCTCCAGTTTATAAATCAAAAGGCCTGTTTTCAACTTAGACTGGCATTTCTGGTATACAAAGAGCATTTTTCATTTGTATACTATAGTTCAAATTTGAATCTCCGCGCGGGTCCCTGCTGCCTACGTCCCCGTTATAGCAGGCGTGCTGCGCACACGCTGGAGAAAATCTGGAGGAGAATCATTAGAAAAATTGAAAGAAAAAAAAAACTGCAGAAATCGGTCTCATGAAACCAGAGATAAAAATACCCCCTGTTGGTGGAAAGTAGAACTAAAAACAGTAAAACAATCGAAACCAAGTGGAATGAGCAAAACCCAGTTGAAATTGAGTTCATAAAACCATCTGCACTGGAAGGTGGAGCTAAAAACTGCAAGAAAATTGTAAGCTAAGCTGAATGAATCAATTCCTGTTGAAATCTGGCTCATAGAGTCCGAGAAAAGAATGCGCCGTTAATGTTCAATAATTGTAGTAAAAGAAGTTTATATATTTAAAAAACATCATTTAATTGTAAATAAAGAGCAGAAACACTTGTGGACGAACTCTTAACTCAATTCATGGGACTCTTGCCACAGAACACACTAATAATCTTCGATTAAATTGATAAAGTGCTTTTAAATTATCTTTTTAGCATTTGATCCTATTTTAGCGTTCAATCCTATTGAACATGTTTGGGATGGTCTAGGAAGAGTCATTTCACAGCGTAACTTCCCTTCCAGGACCGACCAGGAGTTAAAAGCCGCACTTTTGGAAGAATGGGCTTTGTTGCCACAAAGACTCATTGTGACACCCTCATAAACAATATGAGAGCTTGTTGTGAGGGTTGTGTAGCAGTACATGGTGGTCACATTCCATATTAGACAGACTTTTCTCGAGATAAATGCTTTATCTCTGATTCATAATTTAACACTTTTTCATATACCCTGTATCTTAATTCACAATTAAAATCTTTTCCATATTGTTATGTTACTATATTCTTTCTCCTATTGTAATATGCCTCTGTGCCAAATTTCGTGGCAACACAGTGAATAGTTCATCAGTTTTCACAGATTTTATGTTTGTGACCTTAATTTTGGACATGAGTGTATATCCAATATTTATTTTCAAAATATCAAGATTTTTAATACTTTCATATATTTGATATTTATTTTCAATTTATCAAGATGTTTCATATTTTCTGCATTTGATATTTATTTTCAAAATATGAATGTGCCCAAGATATTTTTGATATTTTCAGTCATAATTCGTAATATTTCAGTGTAAATTAAATAAATTTAACTGTTATTGACTGTATGAATCTGTAGATCTAGATAAAGAACTTTTGTCTCTTCTTTATGTGACTTTTTAGCTGAAAAAGAAAAATATATTTTTCAAGCTTTAGATTTGAAGCTTTTATTTTTAAATGTTGAACTAATAATTATGTGGGATGTAATTAATTCAGGACAACCATTAAGTGTACAAAGCAAATTGTTACTTTTTTCAATTAGTTCATCTTCAATTTTGTTCTAAGTAAAAAAAAAAAAAAAAAAAAAGAAAAATGCATTTTTAGAATATTGTTTAGGTTTTCATGTTAAGTACAATATATTTTAGTTCCTAATCTATATTATGCTCAAAAACATTTATTATCAGCGGTAAGTGCGGCTTTGAAAATATCGGATATATATCAAAATATCGGATATTTTTGATATTTTCGAAAATATCATGATATTTACGAACCCTGCCTGTGTATAAAAATTTTGAAAATCGGTTGTTTTAATGTTTTCAAAAAACTGACAGCAACAGTACAAAAGCTCGGAATAAGAACCATACAGGGCGAACATCTATTAGAAACCAAACTAGAAAAAGATCTTTTTCCAGCTGACCCCTCTATTTAATTTCTGAAAATCTATGAATCAGAAATTATATGAGATGTGGACAATCGACATAATTATTAAACGTCAATAAGTCTTTGTGGCAAGAAAGGCCATTCTTCCAAAAGCGCAGCTTTTAACTCCAGGCGGGCCCTAGGAGAGGGGTTATGCTGTGCAATGGCTCTTCCTAGACCATCCCAAACATTTTCAATTAGATTGAGGTCCAGAGGCCTCGAGAGCCAATTCATACGGTGAATATCCTCTTCGCCAAGAAAATCCTCAACAATGTGAACTCTGTGTGGCTTCACATTATTGTCCATACACATGAAGTCTGGGCCTACGGAAACCCAGAACAACCTTACATAGGCTTCAAGGACCTCATCCCTATAGAGATGTGCATTGACAGTAATGCATTGAAGACTTGCAGCGGTGTACGACTGCCCAACATTATGCCGCCCCAGACAAGGATTCCTTTGCCACCAAATCTGTCGATTTCTTTTACGTAGGAGGGATGATAGCGAGCTACACGTTCTTTCCACATGAAGATTTGGCGAGAATCACCCTTCGAGGTGAATCTCGACTCATCACTGGAAATAACATTCCCCCATTCTTGTTGTGTCCAAGACTGATGTATTCGGCTCCACAACAACCGTGCTCTTTTGTTGGATGAAGTGAAAGCAACACACACATCTGGACACTTGGTGTTAGGGATGAGGTCCTCAAAGCCTATGTGAGGTTGTTCCGGGGTGCTGGAATCCCAGACTTCATGTTTATGGACGATAATGTGAAGCCACAGAGAGCTCACATTGTTGATGATTTTCTTGTAGAAGAGGATATTCGCCGTATGAATTGGCTCTCGAGGTCTCCGGACCTCAATCCTATTGAACATGTTT
This sequence comes from Maratus speciosus, assembly GCA_963932465.1. Lineage (NCBI taxonomy): Eukaryota > Metazoa > Arthropoda > Arachnida > Araneae > Salticidae > Maratus > Maratus speciosus. Next base: position 137,682,701 of record OZ010797.1, on the reverse strand, counting down.
GGGATGGTCTAGGAAGAGTCATTTCACAGCGTAACTTCCCTTCCAGGACCGACCAGGAGTTAAAAGCCGCACTTTTGGAAGAATGGGCTTTGTTGCCACAAAGACTCATTGTGACACCCTCATAAACAATATGAGAGCTCGTTGTGAGGGTTGTGTAGCAGTACATGGTGGTCACATTCCATATTAGACAGACTTTTCTCGAGATAAATGCTTTATCTCTGATTCATAATTTAACACTTTTTCATATACCCTGTATCTTAATTCACAATTAAAATCTTTCCCATATTGTTATGTTACTATGGGCCAAACCACAGTATTTGGTCCCAAGCCATCTTAATTTGTTTTATTTTGAAACTGATAAAACTTTATATTTTTAAAATCTGCAGATATTGAAGTTTCTGAAAAATGTAAACAAAAGTAATTATAACATTTTTCAATAAAAGTAATTTATAGTTAAAATTGGATTTAGAAGAAAAATGTGTTGCGGAGGGGACAAACTAAAAAATGCTATTTAAAGGATAAGTATTTTAAATACATTTCTTTTTTTTAAATAATGCTTTAAACCCACATTTTTGTGTAACATTGAAACATTTTAAGCCTTTAATTGATTAAAAAATATAAATTTAATAAATTTAGACAAATAGAAAATTTTGGTTGTCCCCTCCAAAACATTTTTAAATATTATATTTTATTTTTTTCAGTGTCAGTACATTTTGAAAAACATTTGACTTTAAACTTATCAAGTATTAGCAGAATGCAATAAATAAATTCCAAATTTGTATCAAATTCAACAATTTAAATATATATATAAAGCAAAAGAAAAATGTTTTGGAGGGGACATTTTTGTGATGGAGGGGACAATTTTTTTTTTTTTTTTTATTAAATTTAGTTCATTGTTTACACTGAAACATCAACAAAATTCTCCTACAGCTTCTATTTTATAATGTTGCTACTAGATGGTACTACTGAAGCGTATATTTTCCTTTTCTTTACATTTGCTAACACATATATACTAGGTTGTGCAACACAGTATTTTGACCATGTGCTTCTTAGTTTGTTGGCATTCTCAGTCTAGTGCCTAATTGAGTGTAATTCTAAAATATCTGTCTTAATTGGTAGGAAAATTTAAAAAAATTTTATTTTATCAAAGTTTCTAGAAAATATGGCAAAAACAGCCACACAAAGATCAAGACAATACAGGGAGAGGATAAAGTTAGATTCAGCTTTGCATGAAACAAAGAAGAAAGAAAGATAGAAATGGAAAGTAAAGGCTGCTAAAATGGAAAAAGCAGTAAGGACATAGCAGAAGAAAAAAAATAATAAAGAGAAAGAAAGAAAAAGAAAAGCAAACTCGAGGGCAAACAAAAAAAGTAACAATATTACTCCAGAAAATCAATCATCCCCAGGTTATAAGAATTCTTCAGCTTTAGGAAAAGCACTTTCCAAGTCAAATAAGAGTTTAACAAAGGAATCTCCTAAGAAGGTATCGGTACTTGCAAAAATTGTTCAAAATTTAACTCCACACAGGAAAATAGATCTAATTTCACAATGTTCTGTTATAAGGTGCAATTTATTTCAAGAAAGAAAGCGACGAGCTGATGCCATTCCTGAAAAAACTGTTGAGAATATTACAGCTTTTTTTTAATGTGATGACATTAGTCGAATGTTACCTGGCATCAAAGGTTCCATCCTTATACGTATAGGTAAACTTAAAGAAAAAAAGCAAAAAAGAGTTTTAGAAATGTCTTTAAATGAAGCATATTCTTTGTATTGTACTTCTTATGCTAAGCAAAGTATTGGAAATACTAAATTCTGAATGTTAAGACCTAAGCATGTATTGTTTGCTTCACAAAAGCACCAAGAAGTATGCTATTGCATTTACCATGAAAAGATTAACTTAAATCTTCATGGTTTCCAAAACAAGTGTAGTGTGCTGCAAGTTAAAGAAGTGAAAGAGTTATGCAATTAACTTTATGTGAAGAAGATAAACATACAGAACTCTTGTGTTGATCGTCAGTGTATGGACTGCGGTGTTGAAGTTATTGAAACACATTTTAATCTGACTTTGACGATAGTTAGTTATCATCAATGGATGAACTTTGAAGGCAGTACAAAGAAACTCCCTGTAACATGCTCAGTTGCTGAAGCATTGTACGGTTCATACAGAATAATAGATTGTTTTAGTAATTATAGCACTGATTGCTGAAAATTAATTGATTATACATAAATGACTATCATGAACTGACCTTAAAAGCTTAATTTTTTTCTAAGAAGTGTATACAATTGCTAAAAAATACCCAATAATGAATAGGTTTCTAATTTTAACTAAATTTCAAAATGTCCCCTCCAAAACAGTCCCCTCCGCAACATGGTGCTAATTTTAAAAAAAAATGATTGACAGTGAATTTTTTATAATTCAGGTGTAATATTTTATGACTATAATGCTAAATAGTATAATTTAGTATAAAAAATTACTTTTAGTGCTATACTTTATTATACATAGGAAAAATAATGATGCAAACTGAAGATTTTAAAAATGTAATATTTTCCTGTCCCCTCCGCAACAATAAGAAAAAAATTTTGTTCTCTTTCACTTTTAATATTTGTTTCATTTTTTATGTCTGAATGTTTTCAACATGTCTTATGCACTCATAAAAAAATTCAAACTTGGAGAAAAAAAAATTATTTTGATGTATTTAGTTGAAATAAATGATTAAATGTCCCCTCCACAACAAAACAGCTTACTGTGATTTGGCCCCTATATTCTTTCTCCTATTGTAATATGCCTCTGTGCCAAATTTCGTGGCAACACAGTGAATAGTTCATCAGTTTTCACAGATTTTATGTTTGTGACCTTAATTTTGGACATGAGTGTACACCCACTGATATATATCAACGAACCTTGGCTATACATAAATGATTATCTAAATTACATTTTATCTTTCAAAAGTTGTTTTGAATTAACTGTCTCTTATAATTATTAGTTCTATTTTTAAAAATAAAAGTTTCAAACATAAAGCTTGGAAAAGATTTCTTTTCTTATTTTCTTAAAGTTACTGCCAGAGGCAAAAGTTAATTATCTACAGAGTGACAATATGTGGTCAATAAACATATGGAAATTTCATTTACACTTGCTTTGACTGTAGAAAATATCAAAATTATCTTGCACAGTAATATTGTGAAAATAAATATCGAATATACAAAATATCAAACATCTTGATATTTTGAAAATAAATATCAAGAATTTGAAAATATCAGAAATCTTGATATTTTGAAAATAAATATCGGATATATATCAAGATATATATCATGATATATATCCATTGATATATATCAACGAACCCTGTACACAGGTGTAAGATATTTTTCTACGTGTGCTCAATTTTCAAATCGATACCTTAGTTTTCTTAATTTTTGCTGATTAGTGAAAATTCTTAATTTCTTCCATTTCGGCTGTGGAATCAGGTTAAGATGTGTATGCAATTTTGCTATTTTGTAAAAAAAAAAAAAAAAAAAAAAAAAATGCATTTTTGATGAGTTTTTAATTGATATTCTCAGTTAATTATAAAAAAAAAAAAAAAAAAAAAAAAAAAAAAAAAAAAATAGAAATCTGAGCCTTGTACGCATTAGGACCTGCCTTAGACTACTCTCACAATCTAGTCATCTCTGTCACACAAACACACACATAGATTAGTTTTCATGCTGATTTTTGCACTCTTCGTCTTCATTCCATATGGATATTTTCATGTATATGGGGGCTTTTGTGAACCACTGCAAAATGGATTTAGCTGGAAGAAAAACAAGTAAAGATATTATTTCTTCTTTATTTGAAAGTCCATTTTTCCGTTGAATTCACATTCAGAAAAAACAAATAATAAAATGTGGGCGAACTATTCCCAAATTTTCCCCTCTTGAATCGCATAAAAAACAAAGTAAGACTTTTCCAGTCTTCTTAGTACTACCAGTATAAATGACTGTTTTCGTCGTTTTAAAAGTTAAATATATTTGATATATACTTAAATTCAGCGCATATGCATTAGAGAAAACTATATCTATATCCATCTATGTAAGGAATAACTGGGAGATTAATAAGAAAAATGAATTTGGTTCGGGAACCTCTTTGTGGACTGAACTCATTTATTTCGTCGCTGCATCTTACAATCATGTCCGCGAGTTCGATCGGATCTCTCACAAGCCATTTACGTCAATATCGGTCCTACATGGTCGTTGATTGTGAAGACATCCCAAATGGGCAAAATCTAATCCTTTTCGTTCGCGTTCTTGCTAATATGTTGGTAATATTTTGCAGCAGGGTGCGAAAGTATCAATTTGGGAGGAAAATTTAGTTTAATTGGTTAATTAGCTATTGATTGATCATGTTGTCAAGAACTGCAAAATTCCCGGTATCTGTGATGTACAAGGCTTTAAACCTAAAACTTAGCCACAAACAAAGAAGAATTGTTGAAACGTCAGCATTTTCTGTCTTAAGTTACTCTCTGAATATAATGGTGAATGTAATAAATGTTCTGTGAAGCAAAGTTACAAGGGGTAAAACAGATTTTAGATTACGCATAATATTTAAAGTTAGGAAAGAGAACTTAAGGATTTTAATTTAAGTTCTTGAAATTTAATTTAATTTTCGAAATTTAATGTAAATTATGAATTTAAAAAGTATTTAAATTCTTATCTTTTTTATCTATATATATAGTATGTATCTCTCTCCATAAATATCTGATTATTGTCATGCGACTATCGCTTGTATTTATAAATCGATTTGGATGTGATTGAGCATATGTTAAGGGTTTATTAAGGTCTCGACTAAATTCGTTGGACATCTTGATCCGCCATCCTGTTTCAAAATAGCGATGCCTTAAAATTTTCTAACTAAAATAAAAATATACAAATATTTATCATTTATTTCTCACATAATCATTATGTTTTGATAGAAGGATTCAAGAACATTTTTTGCTTTCCCCTCCATCTTAAAAAATGGCATAGCAATGTGAAATTCTAGGGTGGCTGCCGTTTTGAAACAGGAGAATTTTTTCTATAATCAGGCGAATTTTAAGAGTTTTAGCAAATGTGGTTTTTTTTGAAAACTTATTTTCAATGTTGCTACTCCCATACACTTAAAACAACAGCCATATCTGTGAACGTTCCGCTAAGTTTTTGAAATTCCCATACAAATTCAGTATTGACAAAAACTAGAAATCTTCTATAATCGGATTCCACGCATTTTAGTTTCATGTGTGTGAGTAAAAATAGCTGAATCCTTAAAAACAAGGAAGAGTGTAGCTGCCTTTTCCTCCCGGTGAGAGCCAAAAATATTTTTTTTCTTCTTGAAAAAAAAAAATAATGTGGTTATTTTTTTATTTGGGGGGGGGGGGGGCAAAATTTCTTCCTGCCCCGGGTGCCAAAAAAGGTAGCTACGCCACTGGCAGGGACTCGAGCCCGGGCCATCAGCATAGCACACTCAGGGGTGCAGAAAATGTTTCTACTCTCAACATTTCCCCCAATCCACATGAAAATTTCCCCCAAAATTTTACGGTATGTGATAGGTAAATGCTGTATTACCGTAAGGTACAGAAAAATTATTTTTCCAATATTTCTCAACTTATGTGAGTGTATATATGGCAAGGGTGATTCTGAGTGAAAAAAAAAAATAATTCTAAAATTCACAGCAAATTTTCTGAAAGGTTGCAACAGAATTGGGGGGAAGGGGGGGGGGGATCCATTCCCAGCACTTACTATGTTTTTTTCTCTACCCACTGACGAAGTTCGCGTTTTTCGCGATCTTTTGACTTATTTTGCGTTTTCTACCGATCTTTTGATGAGTTTTGCGGTTATTTCGCCTTCCTTTTTACGAAATTCGCGGTCATTTCGTCCGATTTTGAGGAAATTCGCGGTTGTTTTGCGATCGTTCGAGAAAATTTGCGGTTATTTCAGGATTTTTTGACGAAATTTGCGGTTATTTCAACCCTTTTGATGAAATGCGCGGTTGTTTCGCGATTTTTTGACGAAATTTGTAGTTCTTTCGCCAACTTTTGAAGAAATTTGCGTTCATTTCGCGATCTTTTTAAGAAATTTGCGGGTGTTTTTCCGCGTTCCTTTGACGAAATCCGCTGTTATTTCGCCATGTTTTGACGAAAATCGCGGTTATTTATAACCCCTTTTGACGAAATTCGCGGTTGTTTCGCGATCTTTTGACGAAATTCACGGTTGTTTCGCGATCTTTTGACGAAATTCGCGGTTCTTTCGCGATCTTTTGACGAAATTCGCGGTTCTTTCGCGATCTTTTGACAAAATTCGCAGTTATTTCGCGATCTTTTGACAAAAGTTGCGGTTCTTTCGCGAATTTGACGAAATTTGGGGGGTTTTCGCGATTTTTTGACGAAATGTTCGTTGATTTCACGATCGTTTGAGAAAATGTACGTTCATTTCGCGATCTTTTGATGAAATTTGCGGTTGTTTTGCGACCTTTTGATGAAATTTGCGGTTGTTTCGCGATCTGTTCACGAAATTTGTGTTATTTTTCGCGATCGTTTGCCGAAACTTGCGGTTCTTTCGCGAACTTTTGACAAAATGTGCGTTTATTTAACGTTTTTTTGACAAAATGTGCGTTTATTTAACGATCTTTTGACAAAATTTGCATTCATTTCCCGATCTTTTGACGAAATTTGTGATTCTTTTGCGATCTTTTGACAGAATTTGAGGTTATTTTGCGACTTGGTAACGAATTTCTCGTTTTTTCCGTAATTCTTGGACAAAATTCAAGGTATTTTTATGTCCGAATTTTCAGATAGATGACCGTTTTTTTTTTTTTTTTTTTTTTTTTTTTGATTTTCGTAACTCGAATGTCTTAAATTTGCAGAAAATTCGGAGCCGAATCAACTTTGATATACGGTACATATTATTCTGAGATCGATTTTCTGAAGGTCGCTATACGGATCTTTTTATTTATAGTGAAATTTTTCTATCTCAGGAAATTATGGAATTCGTTGTTAAAATCAAAATGCTTATGCGATATTGACATTACATTATATGTTTCTGCAAAATTTCCCCAGGTGGTTAAAATTTCCCCCGATCCTAGATCGCCGGATAGGACATATTCTGCATCCCTGAGCGCACTGACGTTCTACCGACTAAACCAGATGGAACGATACCCAGCCTCGAAAATTTCTCACTATTATATGTTGGCAAGGCTACAAACGCAGCACAAGATGGAATATTTATCTTGAGCCACTGACATAGGGCAAACACGAAACATAATTAAATCCAGCATCGATAGAAACTATATTAATTCATGGAAATTATTCCAGAGGGAAATATTCGCCTTGCATACAATATTTCAAATGAAAACCAAATTTCTGATGAATACTACTTACGTAGTATCCAAGGGGTTAAAGGTTAACAAAGCTGCTTAAGGCAGATAGAAGCGTTAGCTGATTTTGTTACCCCCAAAAGAAATATTTAAATAAGATATCCTGTAGTTTAATTGGTTCAAAGAAACCTAAAGAAACTTAATCTAAAGAATATAAAACATAACACTGATTAAAATCAACAATAACATTTATTAGTTCATTAACATAAAAACAGAAAATTATATTGGTAAAGTAAAATAATAGCCATTAGGAACAGAATGTATTTTAAACTTAAACATCACAATAATTCTATTAAACAAGATTTAAATTGAAATAAACTTAACTGCCTTGATCACATTAAACAAACACAAAAGTAAATCAAAGTACTATTGTCATGACGAAGATGTGCCAGAGCTCATTAACAATCTGTAAAAAGTATTTTAGAGATCCAGTCAGCTGAGGAAAAATACTGCAGTCCATCCCGATCACTAGTCCACCCGAGAGTCACTATTGCACATTGTAAATGTTCTTTACATAATTCAGTACGCTAACTGTAAAACCATGTTCTTTACCAAACCACATCTCGAAGAGCGAAACATTACAGCCTCGTGGAGAATCAACAGCACCTCCTCAGTTCAAACAGATGAAACGGAGCATTAAAGGGCATTAGAGTAAAACCACTACATCACCATCCTCCTCACATGATTCACAATAATGCCAACCCCCTTCTTTCACTAAAAACATGTCGAGCCGAACGAACCATTTCTTACAGTAGTGAAACGTTCTTCAAACAGCGACAACTTAATTACTTTAAAAACAGATGGCCACATGTAGGGGAAGACGGGGTACAATGAAACAAAATTTACTAATTTTTTTTTTTTCCTATCCACAATTTTGCATGCACAAAAATATAATTAATGCATATTTTTAATCTTGTATTTTCCCCATCTAAATAATTTTTTATTAGGTTCTAAACAATACCTTTATGCTTCAAAAATAACAAAAAATAAATGTCTTGCAGTGTTTCATTGTACCCGTATGCCGGTGTACAATGAAACACATACTGGGGTACAATGAAACACTCCAAATGATAGAAACAATTTTCACCCAGTATAGTTTATTTTATGAAAAATGAGGTAAATACAAAAACAAAACTTGATTAATAAGGAACTTGATAAAAATATTATAGTCTAAGATGAAAAATAAGAAAATTCTATTAGTTTAAGCAATACCTTTCATTTTACATTAAATTGGCTCAAGTCAGTTTCAAAAATTAACATTTCTGCTTATATTTCAGTTGATCCTGAAGGATATGAGGTGGTAGTTTCAACAGAATGAGTTTTTTTTTTAATGTAAGTTTCTAAAAAAAAAAAAAAAAAAAAAAAAAAACCTAGGTTGGAGTCTTTATATCAAGTATTTCACATTTGACTTCATTTAAATGTATGATTTCTCCAACAGTATATATTTCCTTATGTTTTCATTTATACGGATACTGCTTGTGCCATACATGTTGTGTGTGAATATCTCATTCTTAGTACCTCGATGACCAGCTGGGCCTGGAAAAAAATCTGGATCATCATCAGAGTCTGTAGCAGGCAGAGTTTGTTTACAAAACAATCCCTTCTCAGCTTTTTTTCTCTTTCTATTTTTTAATTGCTTAACAAGAGCATTTTTTACTGACCTGGTTAGAACAAAACTTTTTTTTTTTCTGTTTTCCTACTCTTACTTCTAATATATTCTATTTACTACTTTTATTACTATAATAAAACATGTTTCATTGTACCCCGTCTGCAAGTGTTTCATTGTACCCCGCACTGAGGTTACTAAATAAAAAATTTATTTTCAAACTTCTAATATTTATTTTTTTTAGTTTGGTTTTGGAGGTATGAAGACAACAACCCAAAGATAACAATGTATAGAAAAAATAATTATTACATATAACAACAAGGAAAAAGAAACTAAATTACTTTTAGTAAAGAAAGTTACTTTCAATGGCGTAAAAGCAATAATCTTCTATTGCTACTGTTGTAGAAGTGTGAATGTATCCAAATCACATCAGTAATTGGAACATATAGTTGTATAACATATATATAAACTGCAACTCTGACAAATTTGACTGATTTTACAAGTAATGTTTCATTGTACCCCGTGTTTCACTGTACCCCGTCTTCCCCTAAATCACTTCGAGAGTTCGGCAACTGACAATGTTCACTAATTATGGACAACTTAAAGATAAAACACTATTTCATTCTAATTAAATATTCGGAGAGACAAACCAAAACTTTATTACGTCTGACGAAAAACTATTTTTAAAAGAACGAGACATCTTCCAGAAAAATTGTTACGTCTCGTAACAAATAAATAAACACGAAATATACAGACGAAGCTACTGCTACATGATGAAGCTCCGGTATATAAATGATTCACCGGATTAAAAAGCCTCCTATCACATCCCCAGAGACACACCCTACCAAATCTAGTAATACGATTGGTCAATAAGTCATATCGTCGATTCACGTAAGTGAAGACGTCACTGACACAAGCCGATCACGCCCTCTGGCGGTGATCGGAGCGATTGAATTACGTCACACATGGAGTGTGTGGTGGAAATGAAAAAGCAGATGCCGGGAAATATAAAGATTTATGAGAGGTAAATAAGGAAAAGAGTAAATCATAAGTGATAACAAGCAATGGAAAAGGGCTATTTAAGAGGTAAGTAAACTTATCTTTAACAAAGAAAATGCTTTTAATAAAAGTAAAAGTTATATTTGATATTGTATGAGATGCAAATAAAGCAGAACGATCTTTTAATAAAATGTAATTACTGGAATGAATGAAGATGAATGAAAGAATGAAGTTAATGAAATAAAATGGAATGTAAATGAAGTTAAATATATAGGTGTGAATAGGTTAGGTTCTAAAAGGTGTAAACATGCTTGACATGTGCACCAGTAGGTACACAAATTACACAAAGTAAAGGCTGGCAAAAATATGTACAGGAACAAGAACTAAGGGTATACCTATCAATTTCAAAGTAATTGCTTAAGTGGCGCAAATGCCAACATAGGGAAAAAGATTCCATGCCGGGACTCGAACCCGGGCCATCAGCATAAGGCACCGACGTTCTACCGAATAAACCAGATGGAACGATACCCAGCCTGGAAAATTTCTCAATATTATATGTTGGCAAGGCTACAAACGCAGCACAAGATGGAATATTTATCATGAGCCTGTGTATTTATTATGAGTCTGTGTTTGCCCCATGTTGGTGGCTCACAGAAAAATATTCCATCTTGTGCTGCGTTTGCAGCCTTGCCAACCTGTAATAGTGAGAAGTTCCAGGCTAGGTATCATTCCATGTGGTTTAGTCGGTAGATGACAGTGCGCTATGCTGATGGCCTGGGTTCGAGTCTAGGCATAGAATCTTTTCCACTATGTTGACTTTTGCGCCTCTTAAGCAATTACTTTGAAATTTAGTTTTCATTTGAAATATTGTATGCAAGGCGAATGTTTCTCTCTGGAATAATTTCCATGAATTAATATAGTTTCTATCGATGCTGGATTTAATTATGTTTCGTGTTTGCCCTATGTCAGTGGCTCACAATAATAATTCCATCTTGAGCTGCGTTTGTAGCCTTGCCAACATATAATGGTGAGAAATTTTCCAGGCTGGGTATCGTTCCATGTGGTTTAGTCGGCAGAATGTCAGTGCGCTATGCTGATGTCCCGGGTTCGAGCCCCGGCATGGAATCTTTTTTACTGTGTTGGCTTTTGCACCTCTTAAGCAATTGCTTTGAAATTTGGTTTTCATTTGAAATATTGTATGCAAGGCGAATGTTTCTCTCTGAAATAATTACCATGAATTAATATAGTTTCTATCGATGCTGGATTTAATAATGTTTCACGTTTGCCCTATGTCAGTGGCTCACAATAAATATTCCATCTTGTACTGCGTAGCCTTGCCAACATATAATGGTGAGAAATTTTCCAGGTCCAGTAGCAGAAAGTTATGGTTGTGTCTGCGACAGCAATTTAGTGGCATGAAAATTGTCTGCAGGAGTAGTGTATTGCCGCTTCTTATGTGCAAACATTATAAGTGTTAAAATAAATAGCGTTCTTACTGATAATACCAGGGGTGATTCTGAATAAAAAAATATATATATATACTGAAATTCACAGCAAAATTTCCAAAAGGTTACAACAGAGGGAGGGGGGGAGCAAAAATCCACTACCAGCACTAACTATGTGTTTTTTTTCTCGCCCTTTTGACGAAATTTGCATTTTTTTGCGATCTTTTGACGAAATTTGCCATTTTTTCACAATTTTTTGACGAAATTTGCCGTTTTTTCGCGATCGTTTGACGAAATTTGCCATTTTTGCTATCTTTTGACGAAATTTGCCATTTTTCGCGATCTTTTGACGAAATTTGCCGTTTTTTCGCCATCTTTTGACGAAATCTGCTATTTTTTCGAGATCTTATGAGGAAATTTCTCGTTTTTTTCGCGATCATTTGACGAAATTTGCTCGTTTTTTCGCGATCTTTTGACGAAATTTGCCGTTTTTCGTGATCTTTTGACAAAAATGAGCTTTAATTTTCACGATCCTTTACGAAATTTGCGTTTTTTCCTCGATTCTTTGGCGAAATTCGCTTTTTTTCCTCGCTTCTTTGACGAAATTCGCATTATTTTTTGGTGATCCCTGGACGAAATTAGTTTTTTTTTTTGCAATCCTTCGACGAAATTTGCATTTTTTTGTGATCATCTGACAAAATTCGCGTTTTTCCCGCGATCCTTTGGCGAAATTGGCGATTTTTCTTCCAACGATTGACAGAATTGATTTTTTTCGGCGGCCATTTGTCGAAATTCGCGTATATTTTATGGCTGAATTTTCGGATTTATGACCAATTTTTTTTTTTTAATTTTCGGAAATGACTACCTCAATTTTTCGGAAAATTCAGAACAGAATCACCCCTGATTAATACTATAAATAAATAAAACTATATTTCAACTATAATATTAACCTAAATAAGTAAATAGCAAAAATTAATATTTTATGAAGAAAGATAATAATGAATACGTAACATGGTTAATACACTCGGGAATTTATAAAATTCCAGCCCTATTCCACACTTTTAGATACATCCATAAAAATGGCATAGAATAATACATAAGGAAAATAGTGACCACATTGATTATCTATTGTACAGAAATCTTATCAGATCTTTTCATTTTTTACAAAAGATATCTTTTAAGACATTATATTATTAGAGAATTTTTGAAGAATAATGTGTTTTAACTTAGTAAGGTATTTACCATGAAAAGAAATTTCATATACAATAAAAAGTTAAGAGACCAGAGCTTGATTTTTTCTTTAAGTGCAAAAAAATAAATAAATAAAATAAATAAATAAAGACACGGTATCATTACAAAAGTAGAAGTCGGGAGTAAACTAAGTTAAAATTTACGAATTCTGTACACCCATCAGGAGTCCTTTTGACGAAATTTGAATTTTTACCACTATCCTTCGGTGAAATTTGCGTTTTTCGTGATCTTATGACGAAATTCCGCAAATTTTCCACAATCCTTTCAGAGAAATTTGTGTTTTGTCACAGTCCTTTGACAGAAATTTGTGTTTTTTTGCAGTCGTTTGACTAAATTTGTGCTTTTTTTTCGCGATCATTTGACTAAATTTGTGTTTTTTCCGTTATCGTTTGACTAAATTCGTGTCTTTTCCTAGATCATTTGACTAAATTCATGTCTTTTCCTAGATCCTTTCATGAACTTTGTGTTTTTTCTGCGATTCTGTGACAGAAATTTGCATTTTTTTGGCACCCCTTGGACGAAATTCACGTTTTTCCTGGGATCTTTTGATGAAATTCGCGTTTTTACAGCAATCCTTGGCAGAAATTTCCGTTTTTCGCGATCCTTTGACAGAAATTTGCATTTTTCCACGATTGTCTGACTAAATTTGTGTTTTTTCCTCAATCCTTTGATGAAATTCAAGTTTTTTCCGCGATTTTGTGACAGAAATATTTGCGTTTTTCTCACGCACCTGGAACAAAATTCACGTTTTTTTTTTCGGGATGTTTGGATAAAATTCAAGTTTGTACAGTGATCTTTTGGCAGAAATTTACGTATTTCGAGATCTTTTGAAATTCAGTGTTCTTTCCGAAATCCTTTGACATAAATTTGCGTTTTTTCGCAATCCTTTGACATAAATTTGCATTTTTTCCACAATCATTTGACTAAATTCGCGTTCTTTCTGCGATCCTTTAACTGAATTCGCATTCTTTCCACAATCCTTTGACGAAATTCGTGTTTTTTCCGGGCTCTTTTGACGAAATTCCCGTTTTTATAGCGACCCTTTGGCTACAAATTATCGATTTTTATGCGAACGATTGTCGAAATTGATATTTTTCGGCGACCATTTGTCAAATTCGCGATATTTTTTGTCAGAATTTTCATACTTTTTAAGGAAATACCTTTTTTTTCTTCTTTTTTCAAGTTGGCAAATTTATCTGCAAGGTCCAAAATAAATCTGCGATGCATGTCGCGCACTTTTTGCTACCGGGTTTCCAGGCTAGGTATCGTTCCATGTGGTTTAATCGGTAGAATTTCAGTGCGCTATGCTGATGGCCCGGGTTCAAGTCCCAGCATGGAATCTTTTTCACTATGTTGGATTTAGCGCCTCTTAAGCAATTACTTTGAAATTTGGTTTTCATTTGAAATATTTTATGCAAGGCTCTCTCTGGAATAATTTCCATGAATTAATATAGTTTCTGTTGATGCTGGATTTAATTATGTTTCGTGTTTGCCCTATGTCAGTGGCTCACGATAAATATTCCATCTTGTGCTGCGTAGCCTTGCCAACATCAGGGTTGGCATTTTTGTCGGCAAAAACTGGAAAAACTAGGGCAAAAATGAAAAAAACCGGCAAAATTGGCAAATTCTTATTTGTTTTTAATGTGTAATAAAATCTATAACTTAATAAGGATAATAATTGTATAAACAATAAAATTTAATAACATATTTAATATTTTTATTTAATTTGCTAATTAATAAATATAATTAAATATGTTTACATATTTTAAATCTTTATAAAATAGGTGAGAATCAGTCTAATACTTAGGAATTTAAGAACCAAATGAAAAATCGGATATCCAATTTTTTTTCCCTTAAGTAAAGTATTTTGTCAGCTATTAATATTTTTTTAATTATCAAAAGGTTTTATATAACTTTGCTACTTTTGTATCACGTAATTAGTCTTAAAATATGTAAATATTTAAGTCTTTGGTACTAATTTCTAATTATTTATCTGTTGAAACTAGTCTGTTATATCTTATGTTATTAATTTCGAGCTAAAAGAAAAACCCTTCTCTAATTCGTATTTTACCAAAGAAGCGTTTAGTATAGGTCAAAATTAACATTTTTACACACTGGCCAGTACATTGAATTTTTTCATTGGCCAGTTTTTTTAACCACTGGCCAGTAACAAAGTTATGTACGCTCCATACAAAATTGTGTTTTTTCTAACTATCAGCTTTGTAATTTACTAATATATATTACTTACCATTCGATAGGATTACACTCAACTGAAAAATTTTATTTTTACTATTAATTGCAATGAAATAAATTCACAGGAAATTTTCAGAAAGGTTACAGCAGAGCCCCCCCCCCCCCCCTCGGTACAAACTAATATGCATTTTTCTGCGACCATTTAACAAATTTCGCATTTTTTTCGCGATCTTTTGACGAAATTCACGTTTTTTCGTGACCTTTTGAAAAATCTGTGTCTTTTTGCGATCTTTTGACGAAATCTGCGTTTTTTCGCGATCTTTTGACGAAATCTGCTTTTTTCCGCGATCTTTTGACGAAATCTGCTTTTTTCCGCAATCTTTTGACGAAATCTGCTTTTTTTCCGCGATCTTTTGACGAAATCTGCTTTTTTTCCTCGATCTTTTGACGAAATCTGCTTTTTTCCGCGATCTTTTCACAAAATTGCGTTTTTTTTTTCGTAATCTTTTAATGAAATTTGCGGAGGTTTTTCGCCATTCTCTTGAAAATATTTGCATTTTTTGACAAAATTTGCGTTTTTAGGCGATCTTTTGACGAAATTTGCGTTTTTTCCGCGATCTTTTGATGAAATTTGTGTTTTTTGTGCAATCTTTTCGTGAAATTTGCGTTTTTTTCACGATCTTTTGACGAAAGTTGTGTTTTTTCCGCGATCTTTTCACGAAATTTGCGTTTTTTCTGCAATATTTTCTCAAAATTTGTGTTTTTTCCGCGATCTTATGACGAAATTTGCGTTTTTTCTGCGATCTTTTCTCGAAATTTGGGTTTTTCCGCGATCTTTTGACGAAATTTGCGTTTTTTTTCGCGATTTTGTCACGAAATTTGCGTTTTTCCGCGATCTTTTCATAAATTTTGCGTTTTATACGCAATATTTTCACGAAATTTGCGTTTTTCTACGATACTTTGAAGAATTTTGTGATTCTTTTTCGCGATTTTTTGTCGAAATTTGCGTTTTTTCCGCGATCTTTTCACGAAATTTGTGTTTTTTTCCGCGATTTTTTGACAAAATTTGCGTTTTTCAACGATCTTGTCACGAAAGTTGCGTTTTCTCCGCGATCTTTTCACGAAATTTGCGTTTTTTTCGCGATGTTTTGACGTAATTCGCGTTTTTTATGTGGTCCTTGGGCGAAATTACGTTTTTTTGCGATTCTTTGACGGAATTGGTGATTTTTTTCTACGAACGATTGACGAAATTGTTTTTTTTTTTCTGCGACCATATCGAAATTAGCGATATTTTTATGTCCGAGTTTTCGGACTGATGACAGTTTTTTTTTTTTCCCCGGAACCGAATGCCTTAAATTTTCGGAAAATTCGAAACAGAATCATCCCTGCTACTTTCTTTACTTACGTTCGGGAGAATCGTTGATTTGGACCCCGTAAATTCCGAACGAATTTCACCCCTTTCCTCCCTGGCATCGATCTTTCAACCATCGCATTTGGCAAGTGGTGCCCATTGAGTTTGGCGAGTGAGGACAATAAAGTTAATCGCCACGTTTTAAGTGTTACTCGACGCCTGGCGAGTACTAATTTTGTGCTATAGCGTTTAGTAAGAGTCAGTGCTTATAATTGGTGGTGTAGTATCGAAAAAACTTGTGAGTTTTCAAAAGGCTTCTGTTTATCAGTCGCACACCTTCAAATATGTCCAACAAATAGTGCTGCTATCGAAAGATTTTTTTCAAATTTTTCATTTGTGCAAACTAAAATTCGAAATAAACTGTCAACAAATACTCTTTCTAAACTAGTTTATTGTTATCCTAAGCTAAAATAGCAAAAATTAGGTTTTGATGGACATATCACAGAAGTATTTGAAATTTAATAGTGTTCTGCTTTAAATATAATTTTATATTAAAAAATAGAATTTAGAATATAATTGTTTATTTGAATTTCTAACACATATAAACATAAATGCTTTACTCATTTAGAGTCGCCACAGCTCTATTATGTGAATAATATTAATAATTGTATAAACATGAATAAATAATAAAGTTTTCTGTTTATTTATATAAAATTAGGGTACTTTTTGGTTAGCTGGGCGCTAGTGTTATATATACATGTATATATATATATACAGATGTATATATATACATCTATATAAATATACAAATATGTGAATACACATTTATATATGTGTATATATACATATATATGTATGTATATACATGTATATATAACACTGGCACCCGGCTAACCGAAAAGTACCAAAATTAGTAGTTTTTTTATTTATGATTTTGTCATAAAAGTTAGTATTATTTCATAAAATGCATAATTATACTTATTTAACTTAACAGCTCAAAAATAAGTTTAAAATATTGATTTTTTAACTATTGTTTCTTTTTTCTTTCATGGAATTTTATTTTTTCTCTTTTCTGGGAAAAAAAATTAAATGGACAGCCTATTTTTGCCACCACTTTGGCAAAAACCTATTTTTACCGGGACGGTTTTTTCCGCCTATGGCAAAAACTTGCCAACCCTGGCCAACATATAATGCTGAGAAATTTTTTAGGCTGGGTATCGTTCCATGTGGTTTAGTCGGTAGAATGTCAGTGCGCTATGCTGATGGCCCAGGTTCGAGTCCCGGCATGGAATCTTTTTCACTATGTTGGCTTTTGTGCCTCTTAAGCAAATACTTTGAAATTTGGTTTTCATTTGAAATAAAAACCACCTTTTTGAAAAATAAAAGCCCTCTTTTTTCAATTAAAGCCAGCTTTTTTTAAGTGGTTAATACCAAAGAAAGCTGGCCAGCTTTTTTTGGCCTGGCTAAAGGCCAGCAACCCTGATTAAGAGGCTTATTGTAATAAACTGTGTTCATTTTTATGAGGATAGCATATATAGTATACTAGCAGAGAATTTAAGGTTTTTATAAAACAGTCCCAAATTTTAGCAAGTTTTTTTGCTTATAATTTGCAGAGTTCTTAATATAAAAAAATGTTCTTTTCAGAAACTATGACAAACAATATTGTACACAATCAGAATTAAAAAGTAATAAAAATTGTATGAAAATTGAGCAGGTTTACTAAATAATGTTTCCATGTGCAAATGCAATCAAAATATAATGTGCATAATGTATTAGCTAAGTATATAGAGCAACTTTTGTGAAAGCTTCAAAAACATAGCTTGAAAATTATCGTCGATAGAATAAGCTCACAATTCGTTGCTCCCAAAAAAGAAGCAAAAGGATGAGGAACTGTATCCAAATATAATAGTATGCGCAATATCGTGTGTACGCTATATTGGCACTAATTAACGAATATTTGGATAGACAGCTCATCTTTTTGCTTCCGTTTGGGAACATCGGATAGCACCCCTTGAAGCTTTTGTACCCTAAATTACTAATAAATTTGCCCCTTTTAATCCGATATTCGCTTTTCCAGCCCTTTCTATTCAGTTTTTCCCTTGTTTCTACATCACAGTTAAGTCCCTGGTCCCTTAGGGCTTGGTCGGGAGCCTCTCTGAATATTAATCACCTACTTGGAACCCTTGGTGCAGCTTCTTTAAAAATGATTCGATTCTCTTGCAATTTTCTGTAACATATAGGTCAAAATTAATATTTTTACCCACTGGCCACTACACTGATTTTTTCCGCTAGCCAGTTTTTTTAACCACTGGCCAGTAGCAAAGTTATGTACGCTCCATACAAAATTGTGTTTTTTTTTTCTAACTATCCAACATTGTAATTTACTAATATCTTTTACTTACTGTTCGATATGATTACATTCAACTGAAAAATATAACCAAGAAATTACTGCTTTCAAAATAAAAGTCAAACACATATTTGAAGATATTTAGACATTACTTAATGCAATGCATAAAAGAGACAAGAAAATTGAAATATATTTTAAGAATTATTTTAATAAAATCTTGAATATTTTATTTTTACTATTAATTGCAATGAAATAAATTCACAGCAAATTTTCAGAAAGGTTACAGCAGAGGAGGGAATCCCCCCAGGACACTAACTATGCATTTTTCTGCGACCATTTAACGAATTTCGCATTTTTTCTGCTATCTTTTGGAAAAATCTCCGTTTTTTTTTTCACAATCTTTTGGCAAAATCTCCATTTTTTGCAATTTTCTGATAAAATCTGCGTTTTTTCCACATTCTTTTCACGAAATCTGCGTTTTTTCGTAATCTTTTGACGAAACTTGTGGGTTTTTTCCCATTCTTTGAAAAAATGTGCATTTTTTTAGAGATATTTTGGCAAAATTTGTGTTTTTCCACCATCTTTTTACAAAATTTGCATTTTTTCCAGGATCTTTTGACAAAATTTGCATTTTTTCTGCGATCTTTTCATGAAATTTGTGTTTTATCCGCAATCTTTTTGCGAAATTTGTGTTTTTTCCGGGATCTTTTGACGAAATTTGCGTTTTTTCCGCGATTTTTTCACAAAATTTGTGTTTTATCCGCAATCTTTTCGCAAAATCTGCGTTTTTTCGTCATCTTTGGACGAAATCTGCGTTTTTTCGGCAATCTTTTTATGAAATCTGCGTTTTTTCGTAATTTTTTGATGAAATTTGGAGGGGGTTTTCGCCATTCTTTGAAAAAATTTGCATTTTTTGAGATTTTTTTGACGAAATTTGTGTTTTTAGGTGTTCTTTTGATGAATTTTGCATTTTTTCTGCGATCTTTTGACGAAATTTGCATTTTTTCCTTGAACAAGTCATATCAAAATAAAATTTTAAAAGCTTGCTTAAAAGGTGCATTTAATATAAAATATGTAAAAAATATAAAAGATATTACATAATACAGTCTTTAAAAACTTTCACAATTTTCGCAACCAAGCACTTTCGATCAGACCTTGATTGTCATCAGGGCAGCTTTGCATACTGACATTTTCTAATCATACTTTGTCCTCGGCTAGACAACTATTGATGACAATCAAGGCCTGATCGAAAGTGCTCAGTGCGAAAGTTTTTAAAAAATATATTATGCAATAACATCTTTTATATTAAAGCCTTTAAGCAAGTTTTTAAAATTTTATTTCGATGTTCAAGGTAAGTGATTTAACTTTAATGGGGGCAGGTGATTTCATGTGTAAAATAAATATTGCATTAATGTTAAAGGTAATTCGTTAAATTTACAGGGGAGGGCACCTTCCACTGCTTGGCGGCACATTCTTTCTTAGGGTTCTATGGCCCTCAATTAGTATGGAGTTTGGCTCATTCAACTTGATTTTTCATTATCTAAAGTCAGGGTTCGTTGATATATATCTTGATATATATCCAATATTTATTTTTAAAATATCAAGATTTTTGATATTTTCAAATTCTTGATATTTATTTTCAAAATATCACCATGTGAGATAATTTTGATATTTTCCACATTCAAAGCAAGTGTAAATGAAATTTCCACATGTTATTGACTATATCATTCTGTAGCAGGGTTCGTAAATATCACGAAAATATCAAAAATATCCGATATTTTGATATATATCCGATATTTTTGATATATATCCGATATTTTCAAAATAGTCAACTTATTGCTGATAATAAATATTTTCAAGCATAATATAAATTAAAAACTAAAACATATTGTACTTAACATGAAAACTTAAACAATATATTAAAAGTGCATTTTTCTTTCCTTTTCCTTTTTTTTTTTTTTTTTTTACTTAGAACAAAATTGAAGATCAACTAATTGAAAACAGAAACAATTTCATACACTTACATTAAAATAATAATAGTAATAATGCAGTAGGGTCATTTTCAAAATAAGGTACATTTTCAGCAATTTTTTTTTTTTTTTTTTTTTTTTTTTTAAGTACAACTTTTTCCACAAATTATTTTACTACGATTAATAAAAGATAATTGTAATTCAAATAATGCAGTGGCCGAGCTTAATTGACTCATTAACACAAATACATTAATTACTTAAAAGTAAGTATTAGTTAGACCAATGACATGCATTAGACCAGTGACATTTTGCATTAGACTGTTGACATTTTTGTTTTAACCCAAAGACATTCTTTATTAAAGCTGTGAATAGTCATAATATTATTATTATAACTTTTAAAACATTTTTTATATGAAATAATTTTATTGTTTAACATTGTGTCACTGGCATAACAGGATTTGTCACTAGTTTAACAAATATAATGTTAGGCCAGTGACTGTTAGACCAGTGACATTTCTTAAGAAATACATTTTTATTCCTCTTTTAAAAATAGTAATACAGTACAGGACCTATTATCCGGAATTCTTGGGACCGAAGGCTTTCCGGATTTTGGAATTTTCCGGATTTCAGGTTCTCCCGAATTCCGTCAAAAAAATCGCAATTCATCAAAGGTGAAAAACGCAAATTTCATCAAAGAATCGCGAAAAAAAAAAAAATTCTAAGCACTGCAAAAAAAAACACAAATTGCATCAAAATATATCGAAAAAAAAAAACAAATTTCTTCAAAGAATCGAAAAATCCTCCTGCAATTTCGTCAAAAGATCGCGAAAAAACCGCAAATTTCGCCAAAAGATCGCAAAAAAACCCGAAATTTCGTAAAAGGATCGCGAAAAACACGCAAATTTAGTTAAAGGATTGCGGAAGTAAAACCCAAATTACGTCAAAATGTCGCAGAAAAAAAACGCAAATTTCGTCAAAAGACAGCAAAAAAAAAAAAAAAATCTTCAAAGGATAGCAAAACACTCTCTTAATTTCGTCAAACGATCGCGTAAAAGCG
This sequence comes from Maratus speciosus, assembly GCA_963932465.1. Taxonomy (NCBI): domain Eukaryota; kingdom Metazoa; phylum Arthropoda; class Arachnida; order Araneae; family Salticidae; genus Maratus; species Maratus speciosus. The sequence goes on along the minus strand of OZ010797.1, from coordinate 137,661,101 downwards.
CGAATTTCGTTAAAGAATCGCGGAAAAAAAAATCATAATTAGTGCCAACCCCCCTTCCAAAAAACTTCCAAAAAATTTGCTGTAATTTTTTTTTTTTTTTACTCAGAATCACCCCTGATTCAAGTAACATAATTGTGTAGTCATAATATTTTATTGAAGTGAGAGGGAAGGTATGAAATATCTCTTTTTTTTTTTAAAACGAATCGTAATATAAATTAATTTTAAACTAAAATTTGACAGAAAAATGATTTTTTCTATTTTTTTTTTTTTGGGGGGGGGGGGGGGAGAAGGCACCGTGTTCCCTCCTCACTGATGTAACATATTTTAGTGGTTACACATTGCAACACAATAGACCAAAAAGAAAATTAGGAATCTGTAAAATTTAGACAAATTTCAGAAATTGCAAAATTTTAGTAAAAATTTATAGAAAATTTTCAATTTTTTTTTCTTCCGGATTTTGGGTCCTTCCGGATTTCTGAATTCCGGATAATGGGTCCTGTACTGTATTATGATTTAGGGTGTTAAACAAAAGTTTTTTTACTGTATTATTATAATCTTTTTATTAAATTGATTTAACTGTTATCTGTTTAATAGAATATTTGTTAGACCAGTGACACATAATAAAAGAACTTAGCTGATTTAGAAATATTATTTCCCCTTTTTAAACAGTAGACCACATGGAGGCAGCTAGTTTTTCCACCATTTTGTTTATAAACAGTGTTGCTAACATAAAAAAGCAAATTACTTCAATTTTTATCATCAGAGTAGTATTTAAAACTGAAAAATATTAGTTGTTAGACCAGTGACACAAAACATGTAAGACAGTCTTATTTCATAAAATTATTCCATATTAAAATCAATTTTCAGACATATTGCTATAAGTACTCAAAACTTATATTATTTTCAAAATAAAATTGCCCAAATCAATGAAAATAGTGATTATTGATTAGAAATTATAACATGTTAAAAATCAAAGTTTGGATTTGAGACAAGTATGGTTCCCATTAAAAAGTCAATCATTTATTTTTATTTTTTAGCCAATTTAATTTGTTTTTATATAAATTACTTGGTTTAACACTTGGATTATTAAAAAAAGAAATAAAGAACAGTTATGGGTTTGAAATTTTTACCTATTTCAAATATTATACAGGGTTCGTACACATTTCTTTAAATAAAAATCAAGTACTTTTAAGGACTTTCAAGGACCAAAACCAAAAAAATTTAAGGACCTTCAAATTAAATAAACTAATAAATTATAACATGCATTTTTTAATAAAGGGTTTCTCTCATTTTTGTAAAAGTTTTAAATATTCAAACGGACGGGAAGGGGGGGGGGGGGATTTCACCATGTGGCAGTAGAAATTTAGAAAATTTTAAATTTCATACAATAGAAGAAAAAATTAGTCAGATGTGCCAATCCCAAAACTTTCATCTCATACATGTTAATACTGCAAAATTCATTATCAGAGTGCCAAAATTAAATGGTCTATGCCCCTCATGAGGATTCTAAAGATATGAAATTCCGTGCATTAGTTCTTGAGATACGACTATTGTTAAAACCGTGCAAATGCTGCAAAATATAGCATAGAGCACCACCTGTAGGGTGATTTACACCAAAATCTAATCAGCAACAACTTGTCTAAACATCTAACTGAATCTGAAGTTTGATGACAATCTGTGCATTAGTTCTTGCGATATAGCTATTGCAGAAATCATGAAAAATGCAGCACAGCAGTGCCATCTGTTGGGAGATTAACACCAAACCATAATCAGCACCTATAATTATCAAGGTATACCTGAATTTGAGGGTGAAATTTAGATGAAATTTTAATGAAATGTGATGGAATGAATTGTTACAGAAATTTAGGACAGATTATTTATTCAGTATAAAGTAAGAAATAGAATACAGGGATGAAAGTGCACTAAAGCTATTTTGTAGCAGTTTTGTAGCAGCAAAAATCGAATTTTGGAGCAGTAAAATCCATTTTTGTAGCAGCAAAAATCTGATTTTGTAGCAGTAAAATCCATTTTTGTAGCAGCAAAAATTAATTTTGTAGCCATAAAAACTGTTTCTAGAGCAAATTGAAATTCTAATGCTAATAAAAAAGAAATTTGCGTATTTTCGCGATCTTTTGATGAAATTTGCGTATTTCTTGCGATCTTTTGATAAAATTTGCGTATTTCTGGCGATCTTTTGGCGAAATTTGCGCATTTTTCGCGATCTTTTAACAAAATTCGCACATTTTTCGCGATTTTTTGACAAAATTTGCGTATTTTTCGCGATCTCTTCACAAAATTCGCGTATTTTTCGCGATCTCTTCACAAAATTCGCGTATTTTTCGCGATCTTTTGACAGAATTCGCGTATTTTTTGCTATCCTTTGTTGAAATCAGTGTGCTGTTCGCTATTTTTTGCCGAAATTAGCGTGTGTGTTTTTAATCTTTTGACAAAATTTACGTTTTTTTGTGACCTTTTGATGAAATTTGTGGGTTTTTTCGAGATCTTTTAACGAAATTTGCCTTTTTCCCCACAATCTTTCGACCCCATTTTGTTCGTTTTTAGAAGTAATTGGTAACCCTTTGACAAAATGAACGGGGTGTTTTTTCGCTATGACAAAATTCGCATGTTTTTCGCGATCTTTTGACGAAATTTGCGTATTTTTGGCAATCTTTTGACGAAATTTGCATATTTTTGGCAATCTTTTGACAAAATTCGAGTATTTTTGGCAATCTTTTGACAAAATTCGCGTGTTTTTCCACGATCTTTTAACGAAATTCGCGTTTTTTCACAATCTTTTGACCCCGTTTTATTCGTTTTTTGACGAAGTCAGCTATCCTTTGACAAAATGCACGTTTTTTCGCGATATTTTGACGAAATTCGTGTGTTTTTTGCGACTTTTTGATGAAATTTGCGGGGGGTTTCGCCATATTTTAATAAAAATAGCGTTTTTACGATCTTTTGATCGTGTTTTGTTCGTTTTTTGACTAAATTAGCGATCCTTTGGCAAAATTCGCGATCTTTCGACAAAATTCGCGCGTTTTTCGCGACCTTTTGACGAAATTTTCACGTTTTTCAATCTTTTGACGAAATCGTGCGTTTTCAGCGATCTTTCGACAAAATTTGCGTGTTTTTCGCGATCTTTTGACGAAATTTATGTTTTTTGCGACCTTTTGATGAAATTTGCGGGGTTTTTTTCGCCATCTTTTAACAAAATTATCGTTTTTACGATCTTTGGACCGCGTTTTGTTCGTTTTTGACGAAATTAGCGGCCTAGAATAAGGTTAAAAATAGATTTTTTTTTTTTTTAGTTTCTCGGATCGATGAAATCGTGCTGAATTTCATCTTGGCACTAAGTACGTTTTGGCGTATGTTTGGCGCAAAATGGAAAAAAATAGCGGTTTCGTAGAAGCTTGGCGCAGTAAAGCGATTTTGGCTTCGTCTGACGCAAGTCTTACATCCCTGAGAGAAGAAAAAGGTTAAAAAAAATGAAGTTTTTAACTTTGATATTACGAAGAGGGAAGTGAAATTTCAGAAGAAGGGGAGGCAAGGCGGGATTAAGATTTTTTTTAAATAAGAAACTAAAAGAAATGCAGAAGAGTTTCACCTTTTATTAAGAATTAATATGAGAGTAAAATTAAGCACTTTTAAGGACTTTTTTTAGATTTTGCATGAAAATAAGTACTTTTACGCACCAAAAATTTCCTTTGAAAAATGCAAGCACTTTTAAGGACTTTCAAGGACCGTACGAACCCTGTTATAGATTTTAAAACAGTAAGACACCAAATTGTACTTATTTTGAAAATGACCCAGTATCAACTATCAAGAAATCAGAAATGTATAAAACAAATTTTTAAATACAAAATATTGTTTCAATTGAAAAATTTTAACAAGAATGTAAGCTTATCTTGTTTTTCATTCCCTAATATGATGTACAGTTTAAACTGAACTAAATAAATACCAGGACAGATTCTTTTCTAATCTAATGAAACTGTATAATATAACTAAGTATCTAAATTTAGTCCGTAGGGCAAGCAAGCATACCGTTCAAGTTCGTTTGCCATATCACGCAACTAAGTGATTTTTTGAAAATGAGTTTATCTTGATATTTCTTTTCTAAATTTACAATGTTCCCCAACCAAACCGTGCACATTAATTTGAAATTCTTACAGAAAAATGTCCATTTTAGCTGTTATTATACGATAATTTATGTTAAACATAAAAGCCAACAGATGGTGCTGCAAGAAAATTTTATTTCTTTAATATAAAAAGTAAAGGTTTATTTATGAAGTTAAATGCGTTTTTCTTTACTTTTTTTTATCAATTAATAATAATTCATGGAAATAATATTATTTAAATGGGTCTTTAAATATATTTTGCGTTTTGTTAGTCGTATTCTTCGATTTGTTTGTAAACAAGCGTAATGGCGGCCTCCATGGTATGCTGCATACATCTGGTTGAAAATCTAAATGATTCTAAAATACAAGTTTTTCGGAGAAAAGTCTTGATAAAATTCTTCACTCGCAATCTGAATGGATTAGTTTAGATGGGGAAGAAAAAACCGTGGCTGAAAACCTTAGTAAGTTTGAATTAAAAGTCTCGTCCAGGGCTCGAAATGGAAAAATCCACGAACGGGAACGCTATTTCAAAATTATTGGTGACTACTTTTCTTTTTCCTTTTTTTTTCTTTTTCTTTATTTTTTTATTTTTTTTTTAAAGTACAGTAAAGTTCCGATTATCCGAGTGCCGCTTAATCGAATTTCCGCTTTAACCGAGTTATTTTCTTCTGATGGACTGATAACTTCCATTATTATGAAACAGTCATTATAAATGAAGTGTTCAATGAAGATGAAAGAACAGCGTAAAAAGTTCGAACTCTGAGTTTCTGGTCAGAATGGGAAAATCTGGCCATATTTCATTTTTAATTATGGCCATTTTTTTTCCTATTCTGACCAGAAAATCAGAGTTCTAACTTTTTACGCTGCTCTTTCATCTTCATTGAACACTTCATTTATAATGACTGTTTCATAATAATGGAAGCTATCAGTCCATCAGAAAAAAATGATCCATTCCAAAGGTATAAAGTTCGATTGAAAAAAAAAAAAAAAAAAACAGTTCCATTTCCCGTTTTTCTTAAATGTAACGGAAATGTACATCAAAGAAATGTTATTAATACCATAAAAATTAATGAATGAAGTGAAAATTTATATTTCATCTCCTTAGTGGGTGACGATTTGTGTAAATCCGGTACATACGAGTTTTTTTATCTTATTGGAGGAGAGCTTAGTCCATATTAACCCGGATAATTGGGACTTTACCGTATAGCAAATTTGTATTTACCCGTAGAAAAACCAATTTAAAAAAATGCATTCAAGATTCTAAATAATTAGAAAAAAAACGTTACAGAGTGCATAGTAAGCTATATGTATAAAACTGTAATAATATTTTTTAATAATTCCACGAACCGGAAAAATATTTTCCATACTTTCACGAACCGGAACAATGTTTTCCATACTTTCACGAACCGGAACAATGTTTTCCATACTTTCACGAACCGGATCAATATTTGTCACAATTTCACAAACCGGAACATTGTTCCGGTTTGCTCCAGTACATTTCGAGCCCTGGTCTCGTCAAATATCGGTTATCATAGACAATGTTACATGCGTTTTACTGACAGAAGTAAAATTCAAAAAGCCAAAAAACGCACAGAAAGCAAAAGATATAATGAAAATATAAAAAGTTCAGTGACAAGTAATTAAATCGCCGTTCAGGATTTCGAAAATCAGCAAATACTGGTGTATTTCCTGACATATGTGTGATATGTAGGAAAGAACAATATGTCACTGAAAAACAGTCTTAACACAAAAGAGAGAAACTTTTGCAGTGTTTAACAGAAAATGCAAGTGCGTCTTTGCAGAAATCGGCGGAATTAATGAACGATGAAGCATTAAAAACTCAAATTGATGGAACATATTGTGTATATTTCATCGAAGTTGCTACTTAAATTACATATCCATATTAAAAAGAAATTGCAACGAAGTTTTTCAGGGTGCACCTCATCAGTTATTTAACTCATACAAAATGTTTTGTGATATTGTGATTGAACGCAGAATTATTAACTGTGGAGAAATACTAAATATGAATAAATTACTAAAACTTTTCAAAAATATTATGGCAAAAAATGAAGAAAATACAGATATTAATGTTGATAATCGTCAGTTAAAATGCTGGCTTCTTCGAGATTATCCTCAAATTATATTTGTGAAACCTAGGCAGCGTAATATGTCAGAGCTTGTTCTATGTCAATCTAGTGATAAAGAAGCTGTAATTTTTCAGGAAGCAATAGAGACAACAACTGATTCACAGAGCGAAGGAGAGGAATTTATTCCTCCAAAAATTAGTAATTATAGGGAAGAAATGCTTGAAATTTATAATTCCGCTAAGCATATAAAAAAAAAAAAATTAATTGAAGAGTCTCCATCATTAAACTGCCCATGGCCTCCTACAGCAGAAAATTTTTCCAGTGATGCTGCTTTAAGTATGATTCCGAATTTACTTTTTAACTTCATAGCATGGTGTTCAGGAATAACCGATGACATAGAATTTGAGAAAAAAGTTGATATTCCAGAAAATCTACAAAAAAATATTGCTTCTATTTTTCAACACATTATATATTTTTCTTCTAAATTTAAAAAGCAAACCCGAAACATTTATCCTTGGCTATGGCTATTAGACATTTAACTGGATCTGCTAAAATAGTAAATTTATTAAATGGCTTGGGACATTGTATCTCACATACTGTTCTTCTAGAATACGACACAGCGCTTGCACAAATGCAACTAGAGGCTATTAATATGCTCCCTCTTGGTATTAAAAAAAAGAATTTTACAACTCTTGTGTGGGATAATATTGATTTTAATGAAGAAACTTGAAACTGCATTCAAACTGAAAGGAAAAGTGAAAGCTTTAAATCTAATGAAAAGCTCAGCGAGTTATATAAATGCATTTCGGCAACTTGGTGTTGATTGAGACATAAATTCAGAACTTGTTTCCACTTTAGAGAAATTTGTATGTTCTCTATATGGACAGGAAACATGTAATAATGTGAATGATGCGCGATATGCAGTATTCAAATTAAAGTTTAGAACTGACATGGTATTGCCACCAAATTGTGATGCCCTTCGTTACCATATAAAGCGTGCAAACTACCAGGCTTGCATTTATAGAAGAAGCTTGCAAACTAATGTAGTTGCTCCTAGTCCACATAGTTATGGCTGGATAATAAGTGAAAATAAGCTGCAAATACAGTGGTATAATCAACCGTGTACTTCAGAAATGCTATTTAAAAAATTTTCATGCTGCTGCAAAAAAGCAAGCGGCCTGTCCAACAAATGCTCCTGTAAAAGACGTGGTATGCTGTGTTCGGAATGGTGTTCTTGTGCTGAAAACTGCAAGAGTAAAAAAAATAATAATGATAGTGTTTCAGTATGTGAAACTATGGATTATATATCAGAAAATGAAAGTGATAATGATTTGGATTATTAGTAAATTTAAAAGTATTATTAGTATTGAAACTATTTATTAGTAACGTTTCAAAGTGCAAAGGAAGTATTTTGATTTAAAAACTAAGAATTTTCACATAGCTTTTATGAAATATTGTAATAGCTTTCATGAAATTTGCAAAATATATGCAGCTATTTTTAATCTCATTTATGTGTACATACTATTTAAAAAATAAGATTATGTATGCCAATAATTTAATATAAAAATTAAAATAGCTATTTTGGAATATTGATTTTTTTTTTTTTGGGGGGGGGGGGGTAAAAAAAAACAAAAGTGTCATTCCATGTCACGTGTGGGACAGCTTTTCTATATATTTCTGCTGTTTTAACAATGTTATTATATCTTCAAATTAAAACATCCATGTTAATAGGAAAATCTAGAGTTTTTTGTCATTTTTAATGTATAGTTTGTGTTTTAACAACAGTCTATAGATGTAGGCAGTGGCGGCTCGTGCCAATCTTCACTGGTGGGGCCCGGTCCTCATAACATATTGTAAATTTTTATGTATTAATATTTGTTGTTTAAACATGAAAACAAATTATTTAAAACTAACTATTATTTAAAACTTTTATTTCTTACTTTTGTAAAAAAAAAAAAAAAAAAAAAAAATAAATTAATTATTTTTTCAAGTAATCAACGTTAATTTCAAATTTATCAAATTAATTACAATTTTTAACATACCATTAATTGCCATTATTAACATTGAACATACTTTGATCAATCATTATTTAATTAAAAAACAAATATACAAAATAATAATAATAATAATAATAACAATCTCGCAACGTTACAGAAAAAAAAATATAAACTTTACTTGCAAACATTGAAACTGTTCAGAAATTAAAATTTTGTACATTATTTAAATAAAAGTTTGGTATGTTTTTAGATGCGCAAATCTTTCACTAACTTTAAATTTAATTACCATTATTCACATTAAACTTACTCTGGTCAAACATTATTAAATTAAAAAACAAATTCACAAATCAAACAAAAAATAATTATCTCATAATTTAATAGAAAAAAATAAATATTTTTCTTGCAGAGATTTAATCCATTCACAAATTAAAATTTAATGCATTATTTAAATAGAAATTAGGCACGTCGATTTTTTCGACTAGCAAATCTTTCACTTACTTTTACATCAAATTCTGATATTGTACTAATAAAATCTTTGTGGACTGAAAGAACAGCAAGAGTGTGCTTAATCGTTCCTGTCCCATAGAGTTTTTCAAAAATGTTTTAAAATTTTCTCTCATTCGCTCTTGAACTCCAGTATGACACCCGCTCACAACAGCGCACCGTCATATGCTTGCGCAACAAGCTTATCTTTTAAATAAAACTTTTCTAAATTTTGAGTTAAGATTATAGTAAGTCCCTCTGCTGTTTTATCATAGACATCAATAAATTGAACAAACCTTTTCAAGGGTTTGTTGTTTTTTATATATCGTAAAATGATAACAAATTGCGAAGTGCAGCTATATTGATGTAAATCAATATAGTTTCGTCAGCTTGTAAATCTACAAAATTAGAAGCAGAAATCTCATTTTTAACTTCATGCATATACGTTTCATATATACAATCCAACAGCTCATATTGTATAGTTTTTTAAGTATTTTTAGATACTGTAGCATTGTTTAAATGGTCTTCCAATATAGTGTCCAGTTTTGAGGCGTATGTGACCAATTCTAAAAACATACCTCGGTTTACGATTTAGCACATACCTGTTCTTCTCAACCATTTCATTATGTTTTTGTAATGAAATCCTGTAACCTTCATCCAACTGCATTACAATATTGACAGTTCCGAAGGTTTTATGCCCCACCAGTGGCTGAGAGGTTCTGCTCTCGAATCTGGTAGACGGGAGGTGCTGGGTTCGATCCCAATCGCGCCCGTCGGCCTAATCGTTTGGAGTTTTCGTGGTTTTCTTCGAACCTTGGATTTCCAAGCGTTAATACGGGTTAGGTTCCCTTAGAAAGACCCCCATGAAGGGCACTCCCCCCTGGGCCTATATCCCCCGTGCAGATAATTGGCCGTCATAAATACAACCATACAACCAACCGAAGGTTTTATAGTTAAAAGCATTATTTAAATGAGTAGTATTCATTTCATGTTTTTTTTTACTCTTTCAGAAAAATGCTTCAAATCGTTACAGCCGGCCATACTCCATAATTTCATCCCTCCAAACAATAAAAAATAAAAACAGAACAATGCTTTTTTTTTTTCTTCACTTGCTGAAATACACAGAAATTTTTGATACCACTGTGTAGAGAAATAGCGTAGTTTTCCCCCATCTTTTCGCTGCATTTCAAAATTCTTCGGCTGATAAGGTCCCAGGCGTTTAATTTCAAGTTTTTCTTCCAAATTCATTGTTGAAAAGGGCATAATAAATCATCTACAGAATTCATTTTTTTATTTCAAGAATTTAAGGGTGTGTTCGAAAAAATATTTTTCCACCCTCAACAGCTTGAAATTTTCTGGGACACTTTCAGACTCATTTTTAAAAGTAAAAACATGAAACTTGCTGAGATGATTTTTGAAGTGATGTTTAAGAGGCCGTGTGGTTTCATTTTTCGCTCAATTCAATAGAATTTGATTTTAAAACAATTATTTTCTCATTAGGACCCCTTTTTTCATCCCCAGATCTCCCGCTTCAGAAAATTCGGTTCAAAACTCCCACTTTGATAGCATTTTTTTTGCAATATTTTCTGCATTTTTCAAAAAATCGACAAGCACGTCCCATTATGTAGTTTCTAAATAAGAGAATTTGCCAGTTTGATGCGTTTGAGAGTAAAAATGAATTTAAAAATCAATCAGAAAATAAGCAGTTTGGATTGGAATACACCTTAACAATAACATGTGTCTCCGTTTAAAGAGAGTACAGAGTACTTAAAGATTGCGTAATTCAACAAATAAGCAGCAATAGTAATACAAATGTCGACGAATATTTTTGAGAATCCCCGTATAACAAACTTTGGATCAAGGGCACTCTCGCCCAGTGCCCCCCATTGCAAAAAAAAATACGGAAGATTTAGCTCTAAAAGAGCAGTACATCGCCAAAATTGAATGACACGTGAGGGAGGGAAATACTCATTATCGCGCCAAATGGGCACAAATGTCTTGTGCCCCGATACAGTAACCTTGGTGTTCAGAAGTAAGTAGTGGCCAGTAAAGTGATTTATTGCCTCTGAGAAAGAAATAGATGCTGAGAGTCGATAACGGATGAGTGGGCACGATGTAAGAAGGAGTTTCTTTGCAATATATTTTTAGTAAACAGTTTTTTTTTTTTTTAAGTTTTAAATTAAAAATATGAATCAAAATTTTTTAAATGAACAGAAAATTCTAGTGGGGCCTGGCCCCAGTGGCCCCAATGGACCGGCCGCCCCTGGATGTAGGTATTTATGTAAGTGTCACACGCACGATATTTTGTCCATTTTTCATGGAATGGTAATGAAAAGGGCAGATTACTTAGGTCCAGTATTTATAATGTGGAGATTTTTATTATGTATTATTTTTGTTATTTATTTATTATTAAAAATGGGCAACTTACTAAAGTTTAGGGTTTAAAATGTGGAAATTTTTAAACCTATAAATGGCCATTCCAGGTCATGTGTGGAACAGCTTTTCTACATATTTCTGCTATTTTATCAATGTTATTGTATCCTCAAATTAAAACAACTATGCTAATATGAAAATATAAGTTATTTTGTTAATTTTAATGTATAGTTTATATTTTAACAACTTATAAGTTAATAAATATAGGTATTTATGTAAGCGTCACGTGCAGGACATTTTGCCCGTTTCTCATGGAATTGCCCCAAAACAAATTATGCGCAACTATTTTGGGGGGAACACTGTATTTTTGTCATCTATGTGTATCAACTGTTTATAAAGCAATATTAAATGAATGCCAATATTTTAATATAATATTTAAAAGTATTAAAATGGTTCTTTTTTTTTATAAATATTGCAATAAATCTTAAGTTTTTGGCTTGTCAAAAAATTATTGGCAACTATTTTTGGGAGAATACTGTATTTTTGTCATCTATGTGTATCAACTATTTATAAAGCAATATTAAATAAAAGCAAATATTTTAATATAACAATTAAAAGCATTAAAATAGCATTTTTGAAATATTGCAATAAATATTAAGTTTTTGGCTTGTAAAAAAATTATATGCAGCTATTTTTGGAGGAACATTGTATTTTTCTCATTTATGTATATCTACCATTATAAAATATAAAAAATTTCGTAGTTGCCAAACTTGGCAAACAAAACTTATTTTCTAAGCATCTTTTGGCCTGTCGCCCCACGGACTAATTAGACAGTTTACCTTTCAGAGTCTGTTCTGAATTATGTCCCTCATAATTAGGGATGCAACGGATATCCGGTAAATATCCGATATCCGGCATATCCGGCTGATTTTTCAATATCCGAAATATCATCGGATATCCGAATCACAATCACCGGATATCCGACTTCTCTGCCGGATATCCGGCAGAGAGCAGCAAAGCTTATATATAAGGATAAGAGAAATCGTTTGACCCAAACAATGCAAACAACTTAGTTTATAATGCAAAATATGAAAGTAAGTTCACTATTCATGAGTAAAAGGTAATTCTCAAAAGTTTAAAGAATTGCCAGCTTTCCTAACATTGATATTTGAACTCTTTATAATAAATTTAAGAAGTTATGTTTACATCTTTTGGAATGGCCTATTTTTACTTTCTTCTATCTTCACTAGAAGAAAGTATTGTAATTGAAATTTTTTCGATTTCCGGTTTTTGACGGATTTAGACGTTTTAGGGGTCAGAGATCCCAAAACATGTCTGTGTCCGTGTGTCGCCATCTTACCATCAAAAAGTGTATGAAATTATGCATAGAATTGAACCACATTTTTTGTGAATGTTTTTGGCTATTTCCAGCAGTTTCTCCTTGAATTTGGAAATATTCCACCATAAGGTGGCACTCAACGTAACAGCGTTTTCTGTAAAATTTTCTCGATATTTTGCAGTTTTTTTTTTTTTTTTTTTTTTTTTGTACTGTATATTGGCGGCTCGTGAAGTGAAGGAACTTCGCATCCTACTAAGCTGGCTATTCACAAACAGCTAGAATAACGAAAAAATTATTTATTTTAATAAATATCATGATCGAGATTAACTTATTCTTATTCTGATTAATTGACTGGACCAAACATTTTCAGATCAAAATCAAAGTTGGTATAATATTGAACTAATAATATGGAAGTATTAACATTTGGAACTACTTTTTGAAATATTAAGATGTATGAGATAGAAGAAAGTTTTGGGATTGGCACATCCAATTAGTTATTTTTGTAACTTCATTATAAATATTTAAAATTAAAAGTAATTTTCTTTTTACTTATAAATATCAAAGTAATTTAACTTAAAATAAAACTAAATGTGACTTAAAGTAAAACAGTATTAAATAATTGGAACAGAAAATCGGCATCAACTAAACCTGTGTTTGGAGAAAACTCTTTAATCATGGATATATTAGTAGATATTTTATGTTTAAATTATAAAACGAAAGTATGTATTTCTTTGTGAAAATACTCTACAATTATATACATATTAATTGGCTTAAATTTGTTATACAAATTTTCAGCCTTTCATTGTACAAATTAGTTATTAGCAATTATCAATATAGTCAATCCCGTATCCACATCCAATAGTAATTATCAGCATTTCATTGTACAAATAAACAGAATATTTTAATGCTTAAACTACATTTTTTATATAACATTATTAATATACATTACAGGGCTTGATTTTCGAGACAGGATGGCAGGATTCGTGGCTATAGAATATTGGGGCGGGAGGATTCGGTTTCTAAAAAATCATTTTCCGAAAATGTTTCTTTGTTAAACGACGATTAAGTCTCAGGACCGACTGACAAATTTCGTGATATTTTCCGCTATTGATTGGCAGATTTCATAGTTTATTCTTACAACAAATTGACAAAATTCATGTTTGTTTTTCTGCATGTGACCAAAAAATTTTGCGATTTTTCTCCACGACTGACTGATGAATTTCACGATTTTTTCTGGAGATCAATGGGTGAATTTCATAGATTTTTTTCTCGTGATCAACTGATAAGTTTGGCAGTTTTATTCTGTGACCGATTGGCAAATTTCCCTGTTTATTCTTGCGACATACTGATGAAAGTGACGATTGTTTTTCTGAATCCGATTGAAATATTTTGCGTTTTTTTTCTCTGCGACCACCTGAGGAATTTTAAGATATTTGCTCGTGACTTACTGGCAAATTTTACGATATTTTTCCGTGATCGATTGACGAATCCCGTGATATTTTCCCGCTGCCGATTTCCCACGAACTTCAGTTTATTTCTCGCGACCACCTGTCGACAAATTTTTTAGGGTTTCGTTCATCTGACGAAACCCTATTCGTCTCGCTCCTCTGTCTGTCCGTCTGTCTGTCACAGAGCCCGTTCTCAGAAACTATACATGTTAGAGACTTGAAATTTTGCATACTTATAGATGAACACCACACATCATACGACAAATCATAAAATTTTGAAAAAGTCGTACATTTAACCCTTTGGGCTCCCACATGTGTATTTTAAACAATTCTTTCTAAGTGAGCCCCTAATTAGGTTGCAGGCGTGAAATTTTGCGTACTTATAGATGGACACCTCAGATCAAACGACAAATGTTAAATTTTTGAAAAAGTAGTACATTTAACCCTTTGGGCTCCCACATGTATATTTTAAACAGTTCTTTCTATGTGAGCCTCTAATTAGGTTGGAGGCGTGAAATTTTGCATACTTATAGCTGAATACCTCACACCAAACGACAAATCATAAACTTTTGAAAAAGTCGTACATTTAACCCTTTTGGCTCCCACATGTGTATTTTAAACAATTCTTTCTAAGTAAACACTAATTAGGTTGGAGGAGTGAAATTTTGCATACTTATAGCTGAATACCTAAAATAAACGACAAATCATAAAATTTTGAAAAAGTCGTACATTTAACCCTTTCAGCTTCCACATGTGTATTTTAAACAATTCTTTCTAAGTGACACCCTATTTAGGTTGGAGGTTCTAACTTTTGCATACTTATAGCTGAATACCTCACATCAAACAACAAATAATAAAAATTTCAAAAAGTCGTAAATTTAACCCTTTGGGCTCCCACATGTGTATTTTAAACAATTCTTTCTAAGTGAGTCCCTAATTAGGTTGCAGGCATGAAATTTTGCGTACTTATAGATGGACTCCTCAGATCAAACGACAAATCATAAAATATTGAAAAAGTCGTACATTCAGCCCTTTGAGCTCCCACATGTGTATTTTAAACAATTCTTTCTAAGTGAGTCCCTAATTAGGTTGCAGGCATGAAATTTTGCGTACTTATAGATGGACTCCTCAGATCAAACGACAAATCATAAAATATTGAAAAAGTCGTATATTCAGCCCTTTGTGCTCCCACATGTGTATTTTAAACAATTCTTTCTAAGTGAGTCCCTAATTAGGTTGGATGCGTGAAACTTTGCATGCTTATAGCTGAATACCTCACATCAAACGACAAATCATAAAATTTTCAAAAAGTCGTACATTTAACCCTTCGGGCTCCCACATGTGTATTTTAAACAATTCTTTCTATGTGAGCCTCTAATTAGGTTGGATGCATGAAATTTTGCATGCTTATAGCTGAATACCTCACACCAAACGTCAAACTATAAAATTTTGAAAAAGTCGTACATTTAACACTTTGGGCTCCCACATGCGTATTTTAAGCAATTATTTTAACTGAGCTGGAGATTTGAAATTTTGCATACTTATAGCAGAACACCTGAGGCCAGGCGACAAATCATAAAATCTTGAAAAAGCCTTACGTTTAACCCTTTGAGCTACCACATATGTCTTTTAAGCAATTCTTTCTAAGAGAGCCCCTAATTAAGTTGGTGACATGAATTTTTGCATATACGTATAGCTGAATACCTCAGACCACACGACAAATCATAAAAATTTCAAAAAGTCTTATATTATTTACTCCTCCGTGCTCTAACTTGTATATTTTAAGCAATTTTTCTAACCTCCACCCTTTTCACCCGGGGAGCACTTTTCCAACTTTTGTCGACACCCCTTTGACCATTCTTTCATATTATGTACCATAGCCTTACATATTTTAGTTCCACTTTTTACCGCTAGTGGCGCCTACTTATCTCGGGTGTTGTGGGTCCAATCCCCTCGACTAATATATCTATGGTTAGTATGTAAAACGGAGTTACGTTCGGATAGAGTTTTGTTTAGAATAGAGTGCGTCCCTTTTTGTGAAATGTGGAACTAACAGATTTTTCAAAAGGATAAAGTG
The DNA here is from genome assembly GCA_963932465.1 of Maratus speciosus. Lineage (NCBI taxonomy): Eukaryota > Metazoa > Arthropoda > Arachnida > Araneae > Salticidae > Maratus > Maratus speciosus. The sequence continues at coordinate 137,645,182 of OZ010797.1, read as the reverse complement.
TTTTGAAAGGAATATTAAACGAAACCCTCTGTGCGATCTGTGATCACACTTACCCACTTGTTAATTTATTTTCACCATGATTCACGAAATCAGTGATATTTTTTCTATGACTGATTTACGTATTTTGCAATGTTCTTTCTGTGTACCCAAAATAGGAAATAACTAAAAGGGCAGTAACGGCTATTGGAGACTGAGCTCTACCAAATTGGCCAATAGTCAGCACTAAACAAAATGAGATTACACTACTGATGCACATGAAAAAAAAAAAAAAAAACTTTGGTGAATTAAAAAAAAAAAACATATTTAGAAACAACAAACTAGATGATTCTCGCAGATCACAGAAATTACAACATGGCTCTTTGAAATCAACTTTTCTCGTGTAATAGAAGGAATCAATTGACTATTCCCTTTGCAAACTTTGGATATGGATTTAAAATTCGGATGCATAGAACATAGTTCAATTAATGAAAATACAGGGATTACAGTTACATAATTCCATTAAGGATATAATAAAACAAGTTTGTTCAGAAGTGACATACAATCACCGTAGGTTATTGACAATACAATCACTAACCGATATGCATTATTTATGCAAGTAAGTTAAAAAGGAATGCACATCAGATTTTGCAAAGTTTTCTAAAAAATTTTAAGAGAGCATAACCATCTGTTTCCAATAATTTCTAAGGTTATAAAAATTGCTCTGTGCTGTTTTTCAATAGTATAATTTGTGAAAGAGGCTGAAATATGCAAAAAGGAATAAAATCTAAATTAAGAAATTCATTTTGCAACCCAATTGTTAATTGCCCATAACATTAGGTGAAAGTTGAATAATAGACATGGTATATATAAAGTTTGATTCTGTTCCTTTGTTTTAATAAAATAAAAATTTTGGATAATTATCTTGAGTTGTTAATTTAAATTATTTCAATGGTATTTTGTCATGTCTGTATAAATGTAATTTTTTAAGTGGCACATAAAAAATAACAGGGTTTAAAGATTTTTTTTCTCCCTTTCTAACAGTTCAACTCCCCTGCATTTATAAATGTTGGGTAGGAAACTCCCCTCCTGGGAAAACTTGAATTTCAAGCCCTGAATATTAAAAGAGATATAATTTTTGTAAATTATATTTCAATACATTTAAAAATTTTTAATGATGTGTGAAACATGTTTTTAATTTATTGTTCTGACATGGCCTTATATAAAGAAATAATTCACCATATAACTAAAAAGATATCTAGTGCCGGATATCCGATCGGATATCTGGCCGGATATCCGAATCCGGCAGGCAAAGGAGCTTCGGATATCCGGTATCCGATATCCGGCAGAATCAATATCCGGTGCATCCCTACTCATAATCTACAGTTAAAAATAAAAAATTCAAACATAAAGCTTGAAAAAGATTTGTATTCTTCGGCTAAAAAAGTCACTATCAGAGACATAAATTCTTTATTTACAGAACAACACAGTCAATAACAGTTGGAAATTTCATTTGCACTCGTTTTGACTGAAAATATCAAAAATATCTTACACAGTGATATTTTGAAAATAAATATCAAACATAGAAAAATATTAAAAATATCACGTATCTTGATATTTTGAAAATAAATATCAAGTAATATGAAAATATCAAAAATCTTGATATTTTGAAAATAAATATCGGATATATATCAAGATATATATCGATTGATATATATCAACGAACCCTGATTATTATTATTTTTTTTTTTAATAAGGAAACATTTAAGACAGAAAATGGATTTTTAATAGCTCCTGTAACTTAATTGCTTTTATTTAAACGGAGAGGGATTAAGCCCTATGAGCCCCTCTTTGACTGCGCTCTTAAACAGTATTTTTTGCTTCCTGGCTGGTTTGATTTCCAGATTATAAAATATATGAGGTATATATATGTCTTACATAAAAAAAAAAATAATAAATAAAATAAAATATCGAAATTTTATTAATAACATAAAATAACTTAAAAGTAGCTATTTATAAACGTTTTGGTGTTATTACATTTTGGTAAGTATAATTTAAAAATTAAATTTGATTATTTAGGTTTGCAGTTAAGCCAAAGTATTTTATGCACTATAAGCATTACTAAAATTGCATTTTTAGCAATGTCTACATGGGGTGTCCATTACTGGAAAATGACTAATTAACCATCCCAGTAATGGACACCCCCTCTTAAAACCTTAAAAAGAAATGAAATTTTGTAAATAGCCATTAGTATATAAAATTCAAAGTTTTCTATTGCTACTCAAATAAAAACATTCAAATTTTGCAAGAAAATAAATAATATATAAATTAATTAAACGAAGCCAGCTGTTAACCTCTTCATTAAGATTTTCACAGAAAAACAGCAAAACTTTGAAACATTATTTTCTGCTTCCTGATTGGTTTGATTAAAAGTGTCAACAATAACATAGTTTTATAAAACATACAAGGGGGAATTATAAAAAAAAATAATTAAAGCTAAATATTTATCAGTTATTCTTTTATGAACCAAAAACATCAAGGGGTGTCCATTACTGGCACATCTACCCTATATGATATGGGATTTTAACTATATTTAATCGTGATATAATATCTGCAAACTAGAATAGTTTAAAACACGCGACATAAAAAGCTGTGCCAACAACTCTTCCCCGAAGTTATTTGCTCTTTCGTTATTTAAGATAAAAATTATGTCTATTTGTATAATTTGGGGCTTAGATGTATTATTATCCCGGGGTCGGCCATCTTTTGGCGAAATTAGTCGACAGGATAATCAAGTAGTACCCTTTCTAATAATGGTATTAAAGTTAACACCAAATAAATCATTCACAACATTAAAATACGTTTATATGGAGCTTAGCACCAAACAGCCAAGTTTTCAGTAAATAAATATTTCAAGAATCGCTTTCATACAAATACATACAATACCCAAGTTTATAAAATGGATAAGATACGTCCAAAATAAGAGACTTACTATGTTCATGAAATAAAGTTGCAATTTGATTAATTTCAAATGCGAGAACAACTCAAAATAAAAACGTTCGAAGCTTTGGTTCGAAGACATTCTATCAAATTCGATTCACTATAAAATGGAAAAAATTCATATCGATACGTTATTAAAAAGTGTGTTCGAGAAGCACGCGGGCCGCGCGCGAGAGCTCGGAAGACAGGAACATGGAGTGGGTCTGTATCGTGGATGCAATAAACGTTTAGCGCGTTCACGAACAAATCACGATTTGATTAATTATGGTGCTAATTATATAATAAGATAATTTGTTCAAAATGGAAGACGAGCTAAATGGCTGAATGAACTTGCGCTTTGAACTTGAGACTAGAGGCTATGGGTTCGAATCCTTCGCGCTCCGAATTGTGTTATAAGTTTGTTTGTTTTTTTATTTATTGGTTGCTTTATATTTTTCATAATAAATCAGATATTTTTGATAAAGATAAATTTTTATATTAATAATACAGAAGCAAGTGTATTTCTATTATAATAATAAAATACTTATTTAAATACGAGAAAATTAGATATTTCGCGATGAAAGTTTTACATTTGAACGCCTTTTAATTTTCAAAGTGATATTAAGCAATTGAAAATATACGTTTGCGCGTAGGATAATTTCTTGATGTTTTTCTTTCCTTTTTTTTTTTTTTTTTTTTTTTTTTTGAGTACTTTAGGAGTGAATTTTTGTCAAGACTGGGATGCAAATCATATTTTACGGTGTTAAAATCAACATGGAAAATATTATAAAAATAAATGTAATAGATGTACATTATTTTAACTAAAAATATCTGCGCATATATTTTTTAAAGATATAAAATATATGGCGTTTTGCATCTAGTTTTGTGGTGAATAAAGTATGATTAGAATGTTTATAAACTTTCTACTGAACGTATAAGAAGTATTTTGCTCATACTAACAGGCCCTGATTATCAAATAGGCACAAAAAGCACGTGCTTCCCTTAGAAAATTAGAAAGGACACGAAATTGAGAAAACAGAGGCCCCCAAATTTTATATCGAATTAATTCCATTCCAAAATTCTATCTAATTTCTTTTCAAATTCGCACACACACACATATATATATATATATTTCTTTAAAGCGTTTCATAAAAATACCTTTCATTACAAACTGATTTTTCGTTAGTATCAGTTTCAACCACATGATCACAATTCTCCAGTCTGTCCATTATTTTAGATGCATTGTTTATTTTACATATTGAATTTAAATATAATTGAATTTAGCTTGCATGTACAACGTATAATATTAATATTTTATGTTGTGCATGCATTCTGAATTCAAACTTTTTATCCAAATTACATTTTTACGTTAATACCATACAAAATCATTTTTGAACTGATTGTATCTATTTTTTTGTAAGTGGAACATTAAAAACTTTCTTTAATGTGAATTCAACTGAGCCAGTGAATAATATTTGTAGCATTGGCGAGTTTTCGGGATGTCTAATAGAAAACACTTCTCGAATGAAAGGGACTCTCCGAAATAAAACTGTGCTTCCCATAACTTCAGAGGTTAATCGGTCCCTGGATACTCTAACATGATTTTGAGAGCAATTTGTTTCTCATGTTTTATGATGTATTTTGGTCTGTTATCCACACGGTATTAAAATATACAATCCTAAAATAAGAAATATATATACTAAAAACTTCTCTGAAAAATTTTCTAACTAACAGTGCAATTTCCCTTGAAATCCATTATCCAATATAGTAGATTACACATAAATCTCGTAATATGGTGATATCACAATCTTGGTTTATTAACAGCCTTCTATTTATCACGAAAAATGTAAAGCAACTGGTAAATCATTTTTAAATAGATTAAAAGAAAATTGTTAAAAAGTTAAAAAAAAAAATTATAGCACCAATGGAATTGTTAAATTGTATCAATCAACCTACCAAACAAAGCACAACCAATAAAACATAAGCATAAAATACACAATCACGTGATCAAATCGCCCACATAAATTTTTTTTTGAGCCGCCCGCGCTCGCGCCCGCGTCAAGTTTGTGTGCGGTTGGTTAATTGATTTTAAATACTGCACGGGCTAAAGTAGATGAAGTAGGTCACGTGATGTTTCTCTGGAATATTTTGGATTTTATCTGAGTGAACATAGGCATGTATTTCTGTTACGAAAACCAAGTTTTGGAAGGATAAAGAAATATAGACTTTGTTTTTACCTGTTTTGAACCATAAAAGTAATGAAATAATTGAATTATTTTAAAATTCCTTACTCCGATAAGACCTACTCCATGGCAAAAACTTCTGAGCGCGCGCGTGGCGTTTACTGCACTTCTGAACAGGCTCTAAAACAGGCAAGATGCATTTTTGCCATCTTGTAATCTGATCGGACAGAGGTTCCATTCAGCATCAAAGTACAGCGTAAAACGGAGGGCACTCTGATGGATCCACTCCATATGTTTCTGTCTCCTGAGCGCGTGCATGGCCTACGCTTCCGTCTTGAACAGACCTTTTATTTACACTGTGAATCGAATTTAATCGAGTTTCTGTTTATCGTATCATTTTTTCCGTTGTTTGTTTTGTAAAGCGGCTTCCGGCGTTTCTGAGCACGTGTATTTCATTGATTATTTATTTGAAATTTGATGAAATTGAAGTTTATTTCTTGAACATAGTATGTATCTCATCTCTAAAGTATCATATCAATTTAAGAGTTCCATATCCTGTGCTGTTTTTTTTTTTTTTTTTGGCATTAAGTGAATCGATGTGGATGCAATCTTCAGCCTCTGGTGTTGCTTTTTTCTGGAATGGACTTTATTCATAGGTTTTTTGTGTATTTTTTTTTGTATTTTGAATATATTTTCCGAAAAAAATTATAACTTTTGTTTTAATTTGACACATATCATAAATATATAAAATTATATATAAGTACATAATATTTATTGGCCCAGTAGCAGAAACAGTGAAGCACGGAAGCGGGTGCTGCAGATTATTTTAAACCTTGCAGATTAATTCATCAACTTAAAAAGAAATCCTGGGCTTAAAAAATAGCTGAAATTTGCTTTAAGTCTCTAGATTTATGGTATTTGTTGTATCCTTATAAATTATATTTTCTTTATAAATGGAAATTTTGCTTACTTTAAGTGTTTCTGTTATTTCTTATGATAGTAGGCTTATTGGGTCGCAGATAAATTTTAGTTTGCTGCAGACACAGAAAATTATGCTTCTGGGTTTATTGGTACTACTAAGTTATCCCGTCGACCTATTTCCCAAATTATACAAAACGCCAAACCACTCTCCAAATTATACAAATTGACATAATTTTTATTTTAAATAAGGAAAGAACAAATAAATTAGTATAACATTAATAAAAATACAAATAAAACGTCGAAAGAAAAATCACTTGATGACGTAAACACTGTAACTTGCTTAAAGTCAAGTGAATGTGACATTTACGATCAACCATTATTGGCATTTAATCTTATAGTTTGGCGATAGATTTTTGATCGATAGGATAACTAATACCATTTATTTATAGTTGTATATATAAGGTATATCACTATATGTAATATATATAGGGTGAATGTACCAGTTATGGTCACTGCACCTGTTATGGCCACTTCATCGCAAAACTCTCCCCCAATTAGTCACTGAAATCTCCCAAATTTGTTTACATTTCTTCTACCCTATTGCTTGTCTTGATCACTCCCATTGGCAAGGTTATTCTAACTCTAAGATATTTTTAAAAAAAATCAGAAAACTTTTGTACGCTTGATGTTGCTCTTACTTAAGCAAAGTGTTAAGGGCTAAGATTGTATAATCTGAAAATATCTGGTATACAGATTTATTTCTTAGGATTCAGAAATTTTTTTTAACTCAGTAAAAGGTAAGCTTCAACATAAATGTGCCATTCCCACATTATTAAAATTTAAATACTGTCAAATGCATATGGCCAAAAGTACAATATACACCAGTTTTGGCCATAGTTGTGGCCATAACTGGGTTAGTATTAGTGCTAGTTATGGCCAGGGTAATTAAATCCTAATCACCAGGCAAAAGTAACCTTGAAATTAAGTTAGTTAGGCCAGTTACAATGAAAAGGACCAGACAGGGCTGAAACTGAGAGGGGCATGTGCCCTGGCCACCAGAACGAAGGGCCGCCAAATGAAGATTTTGTTTGTCAATTTTTTTCACATCTATATATAGCACGGTATTGTTAAAATCATCCTGCCTGGGGTATGCCAAAACGTAGAAGAATCTAAAGATGATATGGCATAAGGATCCTATATAAAGCGAATTTTTTTTTTTAAATTCTTTTAGATTCAATTTTCAAAATTTTAATGAATCAATATTTGACAAAGCAGATTACATAGTTCAGTATTTTAAAATTTAAAATAAATAAGTCTGCTATTAGAAAATTAGTAAAATTCTCTTTGTAAATATATTTTGCGGAGGAGGGGCGTGCAAAATCCATGTTTCCCCCGAGTGCAAGAAAGGCTAGTTTCGGCCCTGGTACCAGAACAAATGGACCAGAACATGGCTGTCCATGTTATAATGAGTGAGTAATTAAATCTTGGTGTGTTATTTAGTCAGTTAATTTTAAAACATTTTCTGACAGTGTTTATCTTTTAACTTAATTGTTATTAAATTTTCACTCTTAGATACCTATTGTACCTTCTTATATATTTATTTAGCACATAATTTAAAAGAAAAAAATAAAAGGTTGTTTATCAAACAATAGTTTCTGGTGATCAAAGATTTTAAGTCTTAGTTCAACTATAATTGAAGACTTATTTAAAAAAAAATTCTTCAATTTAGATAACCTCCATCTCCATGGCACCAGTTAAAGTAAAAAGGTTTTGTTTTTCGGCTTCTAAGATATCAAATGCACTTCATGCAATTTGCAAAGGTATGTCCGTTTCAAAAGCAAGCTGAAAATTTGGTGTTCCACAGTCAACCATATGTCATAAAATTCAAGGGTGATTCTGAATAAAATAAAACTTTCTTAAATTCACAGCAAATTTTCGGAAAGGTTACAACAAAGGAAGAAAGAATTTTCTCTTGGCATTAATTATGTATTTTTTCTGAGGTCCTTTGGTGAAATTCTGGTTTTCCCATGGCCCTTTGGCAAAATTCGCAATCTTCTGATGATTTTTTTTTTTTTTTTCTGACGAAGTTAGCATTTTTTTCTGTGATCATTTGATGAATTTGGTGGGTTTTTTTTTTTTTTTTGCGATCTATTGATGAAATTCGCGATCCTTTGACAAAATTCTTGTTTTTTTTTTTCCCCCAAAAAATCCTTTGTAGAAATTAGCATTTTTTCTGCGATTCTTTGAAGAAATTAGCATTTCTTCTGTGATCCTTTAAAAAAGTTTGCATTTTTTTTTCTGCGATCCTTTGACAAAATTTGCATTTTTTTTTTTTTTTTTTTTTTTTGCGATCTTTGACAAAATTTGCATTCTTTTCATGATTATTTGACAAAATTCTCGTTTATTCTGCAATCTTTTGACAGCTTTTTTTTTTTTTTTTTGCATTCTTTTGATGAAATTTGTGTGATTGTTTTTTCTGTGTGCAAAAACGTACAATCGTACACTTAAAACAAAATCCGTACATTGCAGGGATGCAGAAAATGTTTCTACTCCGAACATTTCCCCCAATCCACATGAAAATTTCCCCAAAATTTTACGGTATGTTATAGGTAAATTCTGTATTACCGTAGATATAGAAAATTTATTTTTCCAATATTTCTCAACTTATGCACGAGTATATATGTCAGGGCTGATTCTGAGTGAAAAAAAAATTTCTGAAATTCACAGCAAATTTTCTGAAAGGTTACAGCAGAAGGGGGGGGGGAGAAATTCACTCCCATCACTGTTTGTTTCGCGGCCCTTTGACGAAATTCGCGTTTTTTGCGATCTTTAGACGAATTTTGCATTTTTTAAAACGGTCTTTTGACGAAATTTGCAGTTATTTCGCGATCTTTTGACGAATTTTGCGCTTATTTTGCCTTCGTTTTGACGAAATTCATAGGTTATTTCGTCCTCTTTTGACGAAATTCGCGATTGTTTTTCCATTTTTTGATAAAACTTGCGGTTGTTTTTCGTGATCTTTTGACAAAATTTGCAGTTTTTTGCGATCTTTTAACGAAATTTGCAGTTATTTCACCCCTTATGACGAAATACATGGTTGTTTCACTATCTTTTGACAAAATTTGTGGTTTGTTCGAAATCTTTTGACAAAATTTGCGTTTATCTCGCAATCTTTTGACGAAATTTGTGAGTTTTTTCCCGTTTCTTTGACGAAATTCTCGGTTATTTTGCCGTAATTTACAGTTGTTTCGCAATCTTTTATCAAAATTTGCGGTTCTTTCGCGATCTTTTGACAAAATGTGCAGTTTTTTGCGATCTTTTGATGAAATGTGTGTTTATTTCGCGATCTTGTGACAAAATTCGCGTTTTCCCGTAATTCTTGGACAACATTCGAGGTATTTTTATGTCCGAATTTTCTGATTTATGACCGATTTTTTTTTAAATTTTCGGAAAATTCGGAACAGAATCACCCCTGATATACGCAGGGTTGCAAAAAACCCGGGTTTTTTATAAAAAACTCAACCCGGCTGGGTTTTATTGGGTTTTTTAGGGTTTTATTGGGGTTTTTTCAGGTTTTACTGGGTTTTTTGTTTTTTTAAGAAGTGAGGGCAGTGGGAGTCTCTTATTTTTTTTAAAGTATATGTATTAAATCAAGAAATCTTATTATATTTTTATTGATTAACTTAATATACAAATAATTTGAAATGAAAACTTAATATACAAGTAATTTGAATTGAAATAACACAAATAAACAGTGTAAAAGTCTGTAAAAAAGCTTTTACTTGTGACATCATATAATATTATATAATAAACACATATCACATATTTAAGAGTTACTTTAATAGATTACTTTTTATCTGTATGCCCCACTAAGAACACATTTTTGAAACAAATCTTTTATTATTTATTAATCAAATAATGCTTAATAATATTTTCAAGATATCTATGTTTCACTGTATAGAACAGTTTATTCTTTGAACATAGCTGTTTCTGAAAATATTTAAATTACAAATGATTTCAATTATCTACATAAATGATTGTAATTATTTAATTTGAATATTTTGAAATGAAGTTATAATACTTATATAATATCCAACAATGTTTATTTTTATCAACAAACATGCATCTGTATGTAATAGGAAATGATACTAAAAAAAACCCCAAAAAACCCAGGTTTAAGCAAACAAAAACCGGTTTAAAGGTGTATATATATATTATACAGACATACATACAATAAATACAGTAAACCCAACTGGAGTGAAAAATTAGCCAGAGCCAGGAATCAAACCTGGGACCACAGTATACAAGACTGAATGCAGGCATTATTTATGTGTGTATCTGTGTTTTAATATATATTGTAGTATATGTGTTTTATTATTAAAACCGGTTTGTTTGCAAAAAGTCCTTTTTGGGGGGGCCAACAATGGCCAAAAGTGAATAAGTCAAATTTGTATCCAGTTGGGAACTTATATTATGAAGTTGCATATTGTTAAATCATAAAGACCTTGTCATTTTTTATCTATGCAGAAATGTTATGATTAGCTATGTATATTGATTTTATTTTTCATAATATTAACAGGCTTTTAGAAGACAATCACATTTCCTTTTTACTTTCACATTAGGATTTGGCAGTACACCCAAAATATGTTTTAATAAGATAGTGTAACTCTTTAAACACAAAGGTTAAAAAACTAATATAAAAGTTACTGAATATTAAATAATAATATCATGGATTTTAAAAAAACCAATAAAACCTGCTTTGAGGTGGGTTTTATTGGGTTTTACCCAAAAAAACCCAGGTGGGTTTTTTTGGGTAGGTGGGTTTTTTGCAACCCTGGATATACGGTACATATTATTCTGAGATCGATTTTGTGAAGGTCGCCATACGGATCGTTTTATTTGTAATGAAATTTTTCTATCTCAGGGAATTATGGAATTCGTTGTTAAAATCGAAATTAATTGTGTATGGTTTCTGCAAAATTTCCCCAGGTGGTTAAAATTTTCCCCGATCCTAGATCGTCAGATCGGACATATTCTGCACCCCTGGTACATTGTATGGACAAACAGTTACAATTTGGCAACTACGCAGTAGGGTGGTTTTCAAATGTATTGCCATATTAAGTGTAACATAATTTGAAAAAAAATTTTTTGATTAAATATTAAAACTTACCCAGATATGAGTTCCTTATAGTTTGTAACATTCTAAGCAGGTGATTATTTATGAGTTTTTTTATTTATATTTCAGAAATTTCACGAAGTGTTTTGGCAAGTCACTGTTTTTCTCATAAGTGTGACCTTTACAAAATATTCTGTCAATTTTTTTGTAGGAATAATTACTTTAAAAAATTTGGTTAAGGTTATCTTACATACTCAGTAATAAATGAAAATTGTATTCATATTTATTTATTTTACAAATTTAAAGCATTTAAATAGTTATTTATGTCATGAGTGTTACTTTGTTCCTTAAATAAAGGGTATAACTTTTAATAAAAAAAATATTTAATTAAAAATTAATTGTTTTCATTGCAGTTATGATAAAGAATTTGAAAGTTCTAATAAGTAGAACAATTTATTTAAGTGTACTAACAAGTGTATTAATACAAATCTGATTTTTAGATATAGTAACCAGGGGCGGATCCAGAGACTCGTTTTTTTTTGGGGGGGGGGGGGGGCGATACCGGATGGATGAAATATAATCAACACAGTCATAGTTTCTATTGGTTAAATCATTCCTTGCAGTTAATTAGTATATGAATATGAAATAATTAATGCTATTTAAAATTAGTATAGACTCTCGATTATCCAACGTTCAATTAACAGACACACTCGGTTAACCAACCCTCTTATTATATAATAGGGTGGGTTGAAAAAACGAATTTAGTTGGCGAATTTAGTGATTTTTTCTGGGAACAAATGATGAAATTGATTTTTTTTTTCGGCGACCATTTGTTGGAATTCGCGATAAGCGGTGGATTTAGTTTTTTGGGTGGGGTGATCCCCCCCCCCCCCCCCCCATGGATCTGCGCCTGATAGTAACACTCATGACAAATGTTAACACTCATGAGAGATAGTAACACTCTTGAGACAAACAACCTTTTTGTAAACATATAAAAAAAAATAAAGCCACTGTATAAAAAGAGATCAAAATTGAAAATTTATTACAACATTATCTATTTTGCTATATTCAAAAATATAATAGAGCATCATCATTCACTTTCGTGAGTTTTGTTCAAAAACATCTATCTCTTGATCAAATTTATAGAAAATGCGATCTCCTTTCATTTTTAGAGTAGGCTCTTGAAGTATAGAAATAATTTGTTCAAACTGTACATAAGCAACATCATTTTCATTCAATTTGAATAAAGTGTTATCTTCTGCAGAAATATTTAGAAACATCACTATAATTTCTCCGTCTTCATGAACTGACGACTGACATACCCCAACGTATCTGAATTTTGTTTTTTTACGGGCCCCGCTCACAAACTCAACAAGGACAAATGTGCCACTTTTGATTTCAATTGTAGAAGGAATCTTTCTTTCATTGCTGTTCTGTACATTTTCAATCTTATTGTCTTTTTCCACAAAATCAAGTGAGTTTTCACTTATTTCACTTCCTGAACTACTGTATATTTGTTCTTTTACTGATCTGCCATTCAGCTTTTGTGAAAGAAAGTTTACCTCTTTCCATCCAAGATGACACTGACACAAATTTCCTTTTCTCAAATCATTTTGTATGCAGAAGCAGGAATTCGGCCGATGCAAGATTTTTCCTCGTTTTTTAGCCACAATTTGGTGAATTCTGTGTGTTCCAATAATAGTTTTTAACTTTTTGGGTATCAAACTAGAAATCCCATCAATTTGGTTTTGAGACACATAATGCAGACTCATTTCTGATTCTGAATCTTTCTTTTAAAAAAAATATAAAGATTTTGCATCTGGAATATCACCTCCATAGGCCACATAATCATTAGCTTTTCTCTTAAGACTCCCCCACACACCATCTGCAGCTCCCTTTCCATGAGATGCTTCAAAATATGACCAAGTGCCAGACATAAATGAAAAATCAAACAAAAGAGTAGAAAATGGAAAAAAGTTTTTCTTTTGGTGATACTGAGAAGATGGTCCATCTGAAAAAAAATGAAGGATTTTGATTTCTGCGAACCTTTCTTTTATCAACTCAAAAATAGGGTTTAGATGTGCCCATATAGCTGCTGGACTATGATCTGGTGAATCAGAGATCGAAGCAAAAGAAATTGTCTTTCCTGTCACATATAGAACACCCGTATGAATAGTTGCCTGATTACGCGAGGGACCAAAATGAAAAGATTGCACTTCTCATGATAATTTGCAGCCATAGTTTTCGGAAAAATCAATCAGGATTGCTGCTTCGTCTGACTTTAAGTTTTCTTTACAATCTCTAAATGCCTTGTTTTGAGCTTTGATGTTAAATGCATGCTTTTTAAACTCTTTCATATCGTTTTGAAAAATATCCCAGAGTTCTCCAATTGTACCGAATACTTCAGTTTTTTCACACACTGTATTTTCTTCAATGATTTTTTTCACCACTTTTTATTTTTTCTTTTTTAACTATTTTCCATTCTTTCCAACTCACTTTTGCTTCTACATCAACAACATTGTTACACATAGGTATTATGGTATCTTTGCATTCCAAACACTGGTTGTACATACATTTTGCAGAGCTTTTGTCACATGCTATAAAAGTACACAAATTGTGAGGATTATCATCATATAAAAGTTTCATTTGTTTAAATTTTTTCACTTTCAATTCTGTGTTTTCATGTTTTCTACATAGGCAGGTATCACGATCAATATCAGATTGCTTGAGAACATGAGAACCCAAAATGGCCTGTAAAGGCTGGGTAAGAAACTTTGGCATGGGAATGTTCTTCAAGGAATTTTTTGTACAGGCTTTTTATCGGTGCATTTAAGAAGTGTTTTTGTTTTTTAATTTTCCTTCGAGTTATAGTTTCTTTTAATCCTGCAGTGTTACGGCTAATGTCCTCACGAAGAAAAAATGTTTGAATCTGTCGTTTATATTTCTTTTCTTTTTCCATCTTTGCAATGACCAATCTTTTTCTGTCTGCAAGGCCTATGGCTCCACTTGTCATAGCTTGAAAACGATAACACTTCAATAATTTTTGGGAAAAAAGCATTAAGCTAAATGTTCGTTTGTCACTTTTCAATGATTTTTTATAATTTTGTCTCATAGATGATATTAAAGTATTGTGGAATAAAAGAGTACGGGCAACTTTGTTCTTCATTCCATTTTTATTTGCTTTTCCACTATATGTTTCATGTAGAATTTCGACCATTTTAGATTTAGGTGTGAGTTGTTCATCTGGAGTTCTTAGTATTTTGTCAGTGTCCTTTCGTACTGACCTTTCAAAGCATTTCCTATATTTCTCACTTTTTCGTCTTTAAGCTGTTGATTAAGATTTTCTATCTTCTTTTCCAACTTTGTAATTTTACGAACACATTTCGTACGGTTGCGGAGAACAGTTCTGCGACCACGTTTTTCATTGCCAGAAGATTGTGAAAGAGAATCTTCTCCCAGAAACAGTGTTTCTACATTCTTTAATATAACCTGCTTTTGTCGTCGAGTTCTATTATATCGTCGCCAATCACGTCGCTTCTTCCGCTTCTCTCTTTCACCCATTTCATTTATTTTCTTTCTTTGTGCTTAGCCTTATAAGTCTCTTCACGTGCAGCATCAAGCTTCCTGTTCCCTCGATATCTTCGCTGTTTCTCTGCTGTTGTTAACTTTCCCTACAAAAAAAAAAAATATTTTGTAGTCATTGCTTCTCTTAAAAAGAAAGAAAGAAAAAAACTTTGCAATTATTTAAAAGAAAGCTAAAGAACTAGGAAAGTTCAAACTATAATTTGTTTAAAATATATAGTCCTATGAAAATTATTTGTTAAGAATTAAAAATTTAATCTTACACATGCAAAGCCTATGTGTGCCAACATTGAAATTCTGTGTCACTGTCAATTTTTATATCATTATAAATATCTATATATATATATAATATTACAAAATGTATCCCTGAATCATGAACTAATATAATCATAAGTTAAAGCTAATACAATATCTATAATTGTAGATTTACTTATTAATTGGTTGCTTTAAATCATGAGTGTTACTTCTTTTGTCATGAGTGTTACTTTTTCCAAGTAACACTCCTGCACAGTAACACTCATGACATTTGTTAAAGAATTCTTCACTATTCTAATTATTTTCTTGAAATTTTAGTTAGGCCTATTGATTCCTTAACAAAAAATACAACATTTCCTAATTTAGACATTTTTATACTTAAAAAAATAATAATAAATAAATGGGTAACACTCCTGATAGATAATAAAAATACTCACCATGTTGAAATGTGCATTCCAATATACAGCAATTAAAGAACAAAATTACCCAGTTCTAAGCATGTACACTGTAAAGCAACTACATACGTGTACTTGACCACTGCTGGTCACCACACGGTGCACCAGGAAAGGGCCACCACGGCGTCCAAGCTACCAAGGGGACCATCTTTCACATGCGCTCGGACTCGTTCACAAAGGGTTGCGACCTCCCTTAGGGCACGTGACATGAGTTTCACGGCCCACCGAGTGAACGGGTCAAGACCCAGATATGAGATCGCCCAGGCAGGGACCCCCCTTAGGCTTAACTTACCTGAGGTAACACTCATGATCTGCTTATGAAGACACAAAATACATTTAAATTTTAAGCTAATAGATACATATTTTAGTAAAATTAGTTACATATTTGTTTAATTAACACATGTTATTTTACTTTTAATTCATATATAAAATTTAAAAAATATTTGGAAGCATAAAAAAAGACTGAAGTTATGCAAGTTTTTTATTCAGGACAAGTGAATTCCCATTACTTGCTAACTAAAGTACTAAAAAAATATCACTATTTAACAACTCTGAAAAAATGTAATGAATGCATTGAATTAAGGGTAAAAAGATGCAACACTACATGCTTTTACGTATCAAAAAAGTAATTTTATTAACATGAAATTCAGTTTTAAAAATTAGGACATCAAACTGGCAGTTGTTTTGAAAATCACCCAGTAGTGATCATCAAGGGATTGCTGCACTTACCTTACATTGAATAGATCCATGGACGGAATTTTATAAAATGCATTATTGAATAGATTTAAGGACGAAATTTTACAAAATGTATTATATTGGTCAGATGATAAAGTGAAAGTTTCAGGTTGAAAAAAGAGAAAGTGTACTCTAGTGCCAAGTGTAATAACATCATATATATTGGTTGAGAATATTTAGAATCAAAGGAGAGGGAAAAGAAAGAAAAGGAAAATACTAAAAGAAACAACAACAAAAAAAAAAAATAATCTAAAAACACTAAAGACAATAGTGATGGTTGGAATTGTAATGTGTGTTAAGCAAGCTGGGTATCAGATGATAAGGAAGGCATTCGTGAAACCTGGATATAATGTGACCAGTGCAAGAAACAGTATCACTTTATGTGCATCCCTAAAACTTGTATGAATAAATTTGAACTTAATATTCCACATTCAGATGATGAAGAGTATTATTTCTAATGCATGGAATGCACAGATAAAGATCAGGTCAGTGATAACTGAAATATATACTTTTTAATGCCTCCGTGCTCAGTGAGACTTTGATGGCCATAACTGGTACATAAAGGTGGCCATAACTAGTGTAAAATGTCCTTTTTCATCTTTTTTTAAATATATCAGTAGTGTAACGTGTCTCCATTTGTTAAAATCTGAAAGCTAATTAAATTTGCTAAAAAATGGTATACAGTATACTCCCTCCAGTCCGCGACCCTAAAATCCGCGAATGCCTAAAATCCGCGTATTTTTTCAGATGTAAACAATGAAATTTACAGTTAAGATGCAGGCACAAAATTCAAGATGGCGCCGAAATCAGCGACTACCGCCATGTTTTTTTTTACTCAATTTTTTGTTAATTATTCTCTTTTGGCTATTACAGCTGATTTATTACTAAATAAATTGACATTACTTTTGATTTTGATATAAATTAGCATATCTGTATCAAAACTTCCAGGGTTCGAAATGGAAAAATCCACGAACCGGAACGCTATTTTAAAATTATTTTTCGCGGAATTTTTTTTTTTTTAAATTATAGACAAATTGATTTCTAAACATACAAAGCAGTATAAGAAAAGCATTCAAGACTCTAAATAACAATGAAAAAAGATACAGTGAGTGCAATAAGCTATATATACTGATAATAGCATTACTATCCTTGCTATCACTAGATGGCAGCATAGGACTTTTGGAATCGAATTTAATCGATTTCATTCATAATAATTTAATATTTTTCTAAATTTTTATTAATTACTTACTTTTAAACTAATAAATTATTTTATTATTTTACTTATTTGAATGTTTCACTTTATTGTAAGCATTCATTATAATTTCCCTTGCTTAACTACCAATGAAATTAATGTTTCAAAAATGTAAACAAATTAATGACCAGAGATCCGCAAAATTCTAAAATCTGCACAACCTCTGGTCCCAAGCTGTGCGGATTTGAGGGAGTCTACTGTATTTTCTAATTTTTTCCATTAATAATTGCAACTGTTACCGTAATTTTCGGCCTATAATCCGCAGCCGTAATTTTTAGCCCTTATAAAAAAATTTCAGCAGATAATCCGCGGATTATACGCCGGACTATACAAGAATTACTCATTGTTTTCAACATTCCAAAGTACTACTAATAAACCACCTCCCCATTTATTTAGTTGCTCTAGTTAAATGATAATTGTAATAAAATAATTGAAAAAATAATAATAAGTTTAAAAATACAAATATTTTTTTTTCATTGAATCTTATATCTAAAACGTTGAATGTCTTGTGAATACAGATAATTCTGTAATAATTACTGTTTTTATATGATCTTCCGCTTTTTAAATAACGTTCTGTTTAAATTCTGCAGTATTAAATAACAGGTTTTCTCTTAGACATTATTATAACTTTCAACGTGATATACCATCAAATACGTTTTGGTTTTTAATATAAATTACAAGGACATAATTGTATTTTGTTATCCTATCCATAGAGGGCAGCAGTAAAACCATGAAACTACGATACTATAATGATTCATTCGTTTAATGTTTGATGGATTCCCACTGGTTGCATCATAATCAGCAAAACTGCCGTAATTTTGGGAGGAGCTATTTCATAAATGATTGAGATTGCAAGAGGATTGCAATTTTTGAAAGGGATGAGTAGAAAAATGCTTTGTTCTTCATAGAAACATGTTGCCAAAAAGCTAAAAAAAAATTCATAATTGGAAGCCAGTCCCACTAGCACATACATGTCACATGTGAACCAATCACAAGCAACTCCACGAACAATCGATAGCAGACAATCGTTTGATAACTGTTTACATTTTTATTTTATGACTGCCAGTAGAAATTGGATGTCTGCCCTGAACTTCTGCTTAAAAAATTTTTCAGCAGATAATCCGCACTTAAAAATTTTGAGGTTTTTTAACGGATAATCTGCGGATTATAGGCCGGAAATTACGGTACATTTTTTTATGTAAAGAAATTTTCTTAAAGTGGTCATAACTAGTGATGGGCGATTCTCGAGAATTCGACAATCGAGAAAAATCGTCATCGTAAAAAATCACAATCGATACAGCCATCGATTAATTCATAGAATCTACAATCGAGATGTTTTACAATCGATTATAACGAGAAAAGCTAAAAACAGTTATTGGAAAACTTAGCTATTATTCTGGCCGACAATTTCATAGTAGTGATAGGGCTTAGTGATGGGCGATTTTTGAAAATTTACCAATCGAAAAAAATCTTTATCGTAAAATACACAATCGATACAGTCATCGATTACTTTCGAGAATCTACAAAGGAGATATTCTAGAATCGATTACTGAAATCATTATTTTTACATATATATAAGGCAGATTTTATTAAATATAGGGTAACTGAAAACAGATGGAATAAAAAAACAACAAACCAAAGGGAAACTATAAAGGAGCCATAAGACTGGAAAAGTCTTGTAAGGGTGCCCCCTGGTTGAAAAAAGCTGAAAAAACGCGAGTAGCTATGAAGCGGTAAGGGGAGTTTAAGTATCAAAAATTAGAATTTTTCGGCAATTACTACCAAAATGGCCAAAGAAATAAGAATCAAAAGCACACCCTAGTGGCAAAAATATGAACTAAAGGATGATAAAAGGGATCAAAATTTTTTATTGATTTTTCTACGTCATTTGAGATTGGATCTTTAATTTCCCCATTTTTATAAAGTCTTCGACTGGAATACATTAAACGAATTCCCGCGGGGAGCAAAGTAGGAGGGAGGGGCAAGGAAAGTGCATAATATGAATAAGTGGTCACAGGACTTTCCAACGATATGGCACATGAGGGGTGTCGGCTAAATTTAGTAAAGTGCCCCCGCTCGGGGGCAAAGTAAGGGGAGGGGCGCGGGCGATATATAAAATGAAATAGTAGTCACAGAGCTTTCCAATGATATATCACATGAGGGGTGTCAGCAAAAGATATAAAAGAGTACCAACTACCAGGATTCCAATTATCGTGCACCCCCCCCCCCCCCCCCCCCCGAAATATACCCTGCCCATCCTTCTCTTTGAAATTTTCATATATTAAAAATTATTTATCGGAGGGCTCTGTAAAAAAATCCGATCTAAAATGTTTAAAAACGCTACGATTTCAAAAAAGTTCGAAAAGTGCCTCTCTCGGGGCGCCAAACTAAGGAAGGAAGAAGAAAGGTTCATAATATGAAAGAGTAACTTTGCGATGATAACCGAAAACTTTCCGATGATAGATCAAATGACTGGTCCAAAAAAAGTTTGAAATCTACCCCTCCCACGTGGGTTCCCTCTTTTATCCTAGAATATACCCGGAAATCACGCAGCCCCACTTTTAAAATTTTATATTTAATAAATAATATTTATCGGAGAGCCCCATTAAAAAACCTCATTTAATGATATTTATTGTAGAAATTTCTACAATTAAAAAAAAAGTCACCCCCGCACCGCACCGCTTCGCCCCCCCCAAACCCCTTCCGGAATTCAACTCTGGGAGGAGAAAGGTTCATAATATGAAAGAGTGGTGAAAGGACTTTCCGATGATATGTCAAGGAGAGGTTTGGTAAAAGTTTGAAAATTACCCGCCCCCCCCCCCTCCCTTTGTGCACTCTCGCGCACCCCAGAATTCACTCACCTTCCTCTTTGAATTTTTTATATTTAATAAATAGTATTTATCTGAGTCTCCAGGTATGGGGCAGCTTGGCAGAGCTAAAATAAGAGAAACATTGAAAATTCGTGGCAAAATGACACTAAATTTAACAGTAAAGTTTGAAACTAGGACTATACAGAACTGAATACATAAACCACTATGCTTCATAACCCACATCGGTTAATAGCAATAAAATGATAAGTGCCAGTTAAACTGATGGCATTGAGCTCACAGGTTATTAACACTAACTGTATATTATACTCTTATTTCAAAGAATAATGTCCCTCAAAAAATAAATGAAGGGAAATATCCCCCGTTTGCCCCTTTTATACTTAACCAATGAACCTCCAAATCTAATCAGGGAAACTCCTTAACTATAATAAATCAGTATATCAAATTTGAAGCAAATCAGATAATTCTGCATGAAAAAAAGGAACATATCGCTAAATCAATGGTGGTCTAACCCCTTTAACCCTTTTATACTTAACTAATGAACCTCCAAATCTAATCAGGAAAGCTCCTTATCAGAACAAACATAGAAAAAAAAATTAAAGTAAATTGAATAATACTCCATGAAAATCCATTTATCTAAATTAAGGGGACTTGCCCCCTTTTCGCCCTTGTATACTTAACTAATGAACCTCCAAATCAAATGAAGGAAGCGCCATATCGGAATAAATCGGTATATTAAATTTGAAGCAAATCCAATAATTCTGCATGAAAAACCCCTTTATCTAAATTAAGGGGAGACTAGCCCCTCCCCTTTATACTTAACCCATAAACCTCCAAATCTAATCAAGGCAGCTTCTTAACATAATAAACCGGTATCCCAAATTTGGAGCAAATCGAATAATTCTGCATGAAAAACCCATTTATCTAAATTAAGGAGGGGGTCTACCCCCCTTTCCCCCCTTTATACTTAACTAATGAACCTCCAAGTTTAATCAGGGAAGCTCCTTAACATAATAAACCGGTATACCAAATTTGGAACAAATCGAGTAATTCTGCATGAAAAACCCATTTATCTAAATTAAGTGGGGGACCAGCCCCCCTTCTCCCCCTTTATCCTTAACCAATGAACTTCCAAGTTTAATCAGGGAAGCTCCTTAACATAATAAACCGGTATACCAAATTTGGAGCAAATCAAATAATTCTGCATGAAAAGCCCATTTATCTAAATTAAGGGGGGACCAGCCCCCCTTCTCCCCCTTTATACTTAACCCGTAAACCTCCAAATCTAATCAAGGCAACTTCTTAACGTAATAAACCGGTATACCAAATTTGGAGCAAATCGAGTAATTCTGCATGAAAAACCCATTTATCTAAATAAAGGGGTTTCGGACCAGCACCCCCTTCTCCCCCTTTATCTTTAACCAATGAACTTCCAAGTTTAATCAGGGAAACTCCTTAACATAATAAAGCGGTATACCAAATTATGAGCAAATCAAATAATTCTGCATGAAAAGCCCATTTATCTAAATTAAGGGGGGGGGGGGTCTAGCCCCCTTCTCCCCCTTTATACTTAACCCGTAAACCTCCAAATCTAATCAAGGCAACTTCTTAACATAATGAACCGGTATACCAAATTTGGAGCAAATCGAATAATTCTGCATGAAAAACCCATTTATCTAAATTAAGGAGGGGGTCTATCCCCCTTTCCCCCCTTCATACTTAACTAATGAACCTCCAAGTTTAATCAGGGAAGCTCCTTAACATAATAAACCGGTATACGAAATTTGGAGCAAATCGAAGAATTCTGCATGAAAAACCTATTTATCTAAATTAAGGAGGGGGGGACCAGCCCCCCTTCTCTCCCTTTATCCTTAACCAATGAACCGTCAAAACTAAACAGCAGAACGCCTTATCAGAATGAACATAAAAAAAAATTGAAGCAAATCGTACATTTTAATCAAGAGTTATCGCGTTACGTACATACATACGTACGTACAGTACATGCATACACACAGAACCGACGGGTACATTAGCTCTCAGGCTTAGATAGCCTGTGAGCTAAAAAGAGATTGGATAAGCAGATGGACTCCTTTGAGAAATTACGACTTAAACCAGAAATGCGGTAAGTTTTACTCTGAAAGCTTCATTTCCATCTCGCATTTCGGCAAATCTCATCTCGATGATTTTTCCAGCATTTCGACGCTTCCAGATGGCAAGCTGCTCGATGGTTGGTTCTCTCGCGGTTTTAAACATTTCGGGATGGGAAGTCTCTGGAGAGTTTCCTCTCGCCCTTTTCAAACTTTCCCGATTGGAAGCCTCTCGCTTGTTACTCTCGTCCTTTTCGAAATCTCCCAATGAAAAGCCTTTCGAGGATTTCTCTCGCGCTTTTCAACATTTCGCTATGAGAAGCTTTTCGAGGATTTCTCTCGTCCTCGGCAGAGAAGAAAAGTAAGAAAATTTATCGAGAGTACCAAGGGACGAGATAGAGAAAAAGGCATGACAATGAGCTGTGAAATGAAGCTTTAATTTTCAAAGTTTCTCTTATCTCCGCCCTACCAAGATGTCACATACCTGGAACCCTCCGATAAAAATTATTTATTAAATATAAAATTTTCAAAGAGGAAGGTGGGTCGGGTGATTTCGAGGGAGGAGGACGTGAGAGTGGACTCATGGGGTGCAATTTTAAAATTTTTACCGAACCCTTCATGTGGCATATAATCGAAAAGCCCTTTGACCACTCTTTCATACTATGAACCTTTCTTCGCTCAAAGAGGGGGGGGGGGGTGGGGAAGGGGCGAACAAATTTTTAAAACCGTAGCCGATTTCTATAATAAATTTAAATATCACTTTAAATATGGGTTTTTTATGCAGTCTTCCGGTAAATATTATTTATTGAACATAAAAATTTTAAAGTGGCGGCTGTGTGAATTCCGGGGTGAAAGAGTGGGCCCACGGGGGGAGAGAGGGGGAGCAATTTTCAAACTTTTTTTGGACCAGTCATGTGATATGTCATCGTTAAGCTCTCGGATGATTCTTTCATATTATGAGACTTTCTTCCTCCCCTCCCCAATTTGGCCCCCACAGCGAGGGTAGTTTTTTCCGCTTTTATCATTTTAGATCGGATTTTTTTATGGAGCCTTCCGCTAAATATTATTTATAATATAAGAAATTTCAGGACACTTTTCCAAATTTAGCCAAGACCCCTCATGTGACATATCGTTAGAAAGGTTTGTGACTACTTATTAGTGCTATGCACTTCCGGTGGCCGCCCCCCTCCACTTTGCCCCCCCGGAGGACACTTTTCCAAATTTAGTCAGTACCCCTCTTATGAGATATCGTTGAAAAGGTCTGTGACTACTTATTGATGTTATGCACTTCCGGTGACAGTCCCCCCCACTCTTTGCCCCCCCCCTGGGGGACACTTTTTCAAATTTAGTCAAGACCCCTCGTGTGAGATATCGTTGGAAAGGTCTGTGACTACTTATTGATGTTATGTACCTACGATGTCCCCACCACCACTTTGCCCCCCCGGGGGGCACTTTTCCAAATTTAGCCAACACCCCTCATGTGAGATATCGTTGGAAAGGTCTGTGACTATTTATTGATATTATGCACCTCCGGTGACAGTCTCCCCCAATTTGCCCCTCCCGGGGGACACTTTTTCAAATTTAGCCAAGACCCCTCATGTGAGATATCGTTGGAAAGGTCTGTGACTACTTATTGATGTAAGCTCCTCCGGTGTCCATCCCCCCATTTTGAACCCCCCCCCCCCCCCCCGGGGACACTTTTCCAAATTTAGCCAAGACCCCACATGTGAGATATCGTTGGAAAGGTCTGTGACTACTTATTGATGTAATGCACCTCCGGTGACCGCCCCCCCCTCACTTTTCCCCCATGGGGGTGTTTTTCTAAATTTAGCCGAGACCCCTTATGTGACATATTGTTGGAAAAGCTTATGACCACTTACTCATGTTATCCACCTCCCGCACCCCTCCCCCCCTTTCCCCCCACGGGGAGGGCATTTTTATAAATTCAGATCCAGATCCCTCATGTGACATATGGTTGGAAAGGCCTAAAGACCTGTGACGAGTTAATCATATTATGCAGCTGCTGTGCCCCTCCGCTGGCTTTGACCCCTCCCCCAAGAGATCTGGTCCGACGTTCATTCGTTTCGATATTATATTTTTTACAAGATTTTGTAGTGCGTGCACACCATACCCGCCTGCTATCAGTGCCATATATAGCGGGTAACCTGTTCGTGATTTCATATTACAAGATTACGTATAAATTAGGGGCCCCGATTAAAGGAGGGGCCCGCTAGCGGTCGAAGTCACCTAGTCTTTATTAACATGGACTCATTCCAGTTCACCCGCAGACGATTCTTGATAAATGTATGACGTATATAATACATAATATATGATTTATAAAAGAAATTTGCAAACTGTAGTCATCGAGAAAAAATTTATACAATCGAAAAATATCGAGATGTCCATACAATCGAGAAAATCGAGAAAAACATCTCGTTATCGCCCATCACTAGTCATAACTGTGATAAATCGTCAGGCTCCAATGAAATCCATCTTGGTCTGTTGTAAAATTTTAAAATTTGGCATGGTCTGTTTATTTTTTCACAGTTCCATCACAACTCAATTTCTGAAATCAGGACATGTATTTCTTAACTGGCTTTATCACACAATAATTTTTTTAAAGGATATTTCATAGATATTCTTGTAAAAAGTATATCTTTCAGCTTATGTCCACAAGCCATGGAATATGGAATAGCAACATTATTGATTACTAAGACAAATGCATTCAAATTAATGTAGTTTATCTGCAGAAGTTTATTTTAAAAGATAAATTGTATAAGATAAAGAAATATGCAAAATATGAAAGTACCAAGATGCTTATTGTTTGTGATATTTTTCATAGTTGTTATTTTATGGAGAACAAAAATATATGAAATATATGTAATAATATTGCCTCTTGTTTAAAGAGAAAAGTCAGTTAAAAAAAAAAAAAAAAAATCCGTTTTGTAGCACTAAATGTATATAGGGGAGACCAGGGTACAGTGGACCACCCCTTATGTTTTACTTATTTTTAAAGCTTTTCTTTTAGGCTAATTGATAACAGCACTGGATTGATTACTTATAGCCTTCAGAACACATCGTTAGCTCAGAATTCACCCCTTTATCCTGACTGGTTGTTTTGAGCTCCTAAAAGTAAAATTTTTCATCATCATACTTTTCTTTATTGATTAATTAAAGGTTATGGATAAATAAGATAAAACAACTTTTTTGAAAAGGTAAAACATTGATCTTTATTTAATTTAAAAGTTTATATGCTTAAAAGAAAACTTTAAATAATATTTTTATGTGTATGTATTGAACTTCAACATGGGCAGGGTTGGTAAAAAACCGGGTTTTTTTTTCAAAAAAACCCAAAAAACCTGTTTTTTTTTTGGTTTAAATCAGGTTTTTTTTGGTTTAAACCGGGTTTTTTTAAAATAGATTTTCCTATTACATATACATGCATACTTATTGATAAAAATAAACACTGTTGGATATATAAGTAATATAACTTCACTTAAAAATAATTTTAATTAAATAATTACAGTAATTATGTAGAAAATTGAAATAATTTAAACATTTTTAGTAAAAGCTATGTCTTACGTTCCATGAATAAAATGCTCTACATAGTGAAACATTGATACCTTGAAAATCTTAATAAACAATCTTTTGATTACTATAGTACTACTAGAATAATATCCTGTCAAAAATGACGGAAAATGAAATATACAACACATATGCAAGAAAATGAGTTTTTCTCGCTTGTTCTGCAGTGATAGATGAAAATAACGCATTTTAAAAACGAAACATGTTTTTGAAAAACTACGTTCAGTAGATTACTTCTGTTTCTGTATAAAATTAGATAAATGGCTTATTTATATTAAATTGTATAAATATTGAAAGAAAAATGCGTGTGTATATGAAAAGAAACTGTGAATAGGTTGCTAAAAAATATGTTGCCAAATTTTCTTCTTCGCCAAAGCTCCTAAACTGGAAGAGTACCGAGAATTTAATTTTTGTATCCGGCTATATAAAGCACGGAACTTTTCCAGTATAGGAGCCTTGACGTGCTTTTTAAAAGTTTGGCATAATTTGGGTTTCAGAAGAGTGATTTTTTGCCAAATGCTATAAATAACTATAAAAACAAAGTTAATGAACTTTTATATTTACATAACCTATAAACATTTTATTTATACCTATATTATTGGTGCTTTTTTCTTACACAATTTACTTCTGTTTGTATACAAAGATAGTTAAATGACTTCTTTATATTAAATAAACTGTATAAATATTGAAAAATTATGAAACAGCAATTAAGTTGCTAGAAAATATGTTGCCAAGTTTCATTTTCACGCCAAGGCCATTTTCTCTATCTCGCCAAGGCCCTATACTGGAAAAATATCAAAAGCACATTAAAAGAAGAAAGTAATAAAAGATCAGATAGTACAGTGTCGTATAGTGGCAGTTATGTTATTAGTAGTAGATGTAAAGACCTACATTTTCGTATATTATACTTTAAATTCTGACCCATAGCTTTTGAAAAAAAAAAAAACCCTTAAATGCGCGGAATTTAAATTAAATTGCGGTGGGCTCAATCATGGAAGATTAATGGTTTTAAATGCGAATTTCGTCAAATTAGCTAGCTATCGCCAAGTTGGCTTCATATATGACAACTCATTTTTGTCACCAAATTTGGCGTTTTTCATCAAATTTAGGATAATTAGCCAAGTTGGTCAAAAATTGGTGCTATTGAGGTAACCCTGTGATTAGTATTTTTCAACAATTACTCATTACAATGAGGCGGTCCAACCGGAATTGTGAGGGACACACAGAGGCTTGGATTTTATATAAATAGATAAATAAATATATGGTGTAGTTTCATAAATACGTATATACTTTCCCATGGCTATTCAAAATAATTTCTTTGAAATATTTGCAATCAGATATCTGATTTTTCTGTTAGAACACTACATGAAAAATTATTATCTTTTATTGAAAGTAAAGCTTTTTATAAAGAATTCCTGGAATGATTTGAATTTAGCAGTAGAGTCTTTACACGTTTCAAGAAGTATTGTATATTGTCATTTGACACTTCTCAGAAACTGCCAGGTTAAAAAAGGCAATAGTAAAATAAACAGAAATACCTATTTACCAGCTTTTTAGACTACTTCAAACATTGATCTTAAAATCGAAAGTAGATTTATAAAAGTTGCCATCCACTAAAACTTTTAAATAGTCATCAGACTTAATATAAAGACTTTTTTTCTAAGCTATGTTATAATACCTATTATTTTTAAATTTCTAAACTAAAAATTAATAATATACCTTTTTGAGCATTTTTATGAGACTTTTTTCTATTATGTCACAAGTGAACTTTATCTTAATTTTTTCCCTTTTTTTTTTTTTTTTTTTTTTTTTTGTCAGATCTAAATAATGGATTCGATTATGCAATAGACGATTCAAATATACCTTATTGCATATTTTAGTTAAAAGTAAACAGGTGCTTCGCTAGCACCCAATTTTTCAATGTCCTCTAATTTGACTTCATATTTTGAGTTTCTTTTTTATTCTTAAGGCTGTTTCTCAAATCCGAAAGGGCAACTTTATTGTCAAAGTGGGTGTTTTGAACCGAATTTCCACATGAAAGGAGAATAACCACTCAAGGAAGGTTAAAATCATCTTTGACACGTGATCAAAATTGCCTATAACTCAATAGGTAATTTGCTTATCAAAAATGGAAAACACAGTTCGATTCCAAATTGCTTCCATAGTCAGGCCTTCCAATTTTATATCTTTCCATTAAAAGATTAATTTATAAATGTGTCAAAGCGTTTTGCACTTGTTGAGTCGAGCAGTTGAGCACAGTCTTAAAAGATATCTCCCCAGTCCCCAATCAAGAAAAATTTTTTGACTGAAATCTTAAAGGTCATTTTATGTTATTAATGGTAAATAATCTGCGTTTTCTCAAAGGAAAATATTTTATTCAAAATATAGGATATTTTTAGTCTATTTTATCTTTGCTAAATTCACATGTTTTAAATTTCCTCTTTAGAGCTTCAGATATGTTCATCAACACATGCATACAAATTAACCTAGACTCACTATGTCTCACGGTGACTGCTGGGATAAGACTGTTAAAAGCAGCGTTGTAGTCGTAAAAAATGCACAGAATATACACTATAGGCAGAGGGCATACGCTAGAGTCCTAAACGTTCATGGTTAGGGTATACGCTATAGTTTTGAGAAACAGAGGATATACGGAGCTTCTTTAAAAAATTCAGAAGGTGTACTTCGTATACCTCCACTACATCCCTGGTTAAAAGTAGAAATTATTTATATCTAATAATTTGAAACACTTAAATTACAAAAATAAGAAAATATTATATTTGATTTTTTCTAAAAAACCAGTTGGTTAACCAATTGATTTAAACAATTCCAACCCTGCTGATAACAGAATAAAATCATAATGCAAAACCCCAATCCCAATGTAGGAATGGAAAAAAAACAAAGGCTTACTAAACCCAATAGGAATGATACAACAAAGAAAACTCACAGCCAATCATTCATTAGCATACAGAACAAAGTGTAACCAATGGAGAGAATTATTTATGATTATGTCATCATTGAGGCATAACATAACCCTTAATAAATCTTAACTAATCAAGCAATCTCAGTAGTAAAAGTGTATTTTTAGCTCAAATCTGCCATTTTGGCTATTTATAAAAATAAAAGGATTGAAAAAGAAGAAGAAAGAAAACTAACTACTTTTTCCCCCCAGCTAATTTTAGAAAAATTAATTAGCCTGCCATGTAGATTTAAAGCTTATAAGAAAAGTTTAATTGACTAAAAATGTTTGTCACTTTACAAGATTATTAATTCATCATTTTTCTAAAGTTTTGCTTGTAGCTTCTGCATAACTTGGATTTTGCATTTTTCAATAATGTGTAAAATAAATCAGAGTTTCCCCCAGGTTTAAAAAAGGGCAGGGTGCTGCTTGTGGGAAAAGGGCACTTTTGGATTCCGAAGGGCATGTTTTGGATTTTTAAGGGCATTTCTTGAAATTTTTAAAGGCATTCTTTTGATTTTTAAAACTACTTTTTAATATTTAATAGACAGAACACTATTTTAAAGACAGCAATGAGTCAATTTTTACTATGCAAGTAATTTTCTTAATAAACAAAGAAGTAAAGGCACTTTTTTCAGGTGGGGGCAACAAGGGAGCTAATTTTTTAAATGAGGGGCAAGAAGGGTGCTATTTTGTAAGCCTAAGGGCAGGCAGGGTGCAGCGCCCTCCTGAAACTGTCTGGGGGAAACTCTGAATAAATGAAAACATTAGGGAAAAAGAGAAAAAAAAACCAGATGAAAAAAAACCCAGCATGGTTTTTTTTAAAAAACCATTTGGTTTAAACCAGCGTGGTTTAAACCAAACAACCCTGAACATGGGGCACAGTGGACCGCCCATTGCTGGGGTACAGTGGTCCGCAATGAATACTGCTCCTGTAATGAAGAATTTTCAAAATATTTAATAATTGTTTATTCTCTATACAGAAATATTGTTTTAAAATAGTTATTTAACAATAAAATAAAGTAAACAAGGAAAAATGATAATTTATTTAACCCTACAATGCATAGAGTAGCCATTTGGCACACTTTAAATTTCATCTTAATATATGTTGTTCAGATTATAATGTAGCCATCTGACACTTTAGTTTTTTCCTAAATTATGGATAACAGTTCACTTGTGATTTTAAAAATAAATTTTCTTGTTCAATATAGCAGGTTTTTTTTTGGGGGGGGGGGGGGGGGAGAAGGCGAGAAATGAAAATCATGCATTGTACAGTTAACATATTCAGAAATATTTTGTTTTGCATTTACTGCGTTTGAAAAATATAACTGTAGCCTAATAAGTAATAGATGACCTCACTGGATGGGTTATTTATAGCTTCAGAGCACATGGTTAGCTCATAATGAACTATTTTATCCTGACTATTTTGAGCTTCTAATAAATTTTTCATCATCATATTTGTCTTAATGTTTGCTGATTTTTTTGTACTTAATTGATAACTTATTTGCAATTACTCCTGTATCTTATATTGTTGTTTTCAAATTATAATAATTTTTTTGATAATTCTTTAGTTTTATGTTTTTTGTTTCAAAATGCAACTTGCAAATTTGTATTATTATATTATTTTGGAGGTAAGGGGAAATAAAAAAGAATTAGATTAATTATAAATAGATTTATATTGTATGTTAGACAATAACTAATAGTGGACCACTGTGCCCCAGTGGGTGGACCAGTGTACCCTGCTTCCGGGGCACACTGGTCCACTTTACGGGTGCATATAAAAAAATTTTTTTTGAAAAATGTATTGGGAACTATGTTCTGCGAAAATTATGAGGCATGTAGGAAGGTTTAAAGAAAATTCACAAATATTTTCAGGTAGATTGGTCTCTCCGTTAAAGAGAAAAAAAATGTTAACTGCAAAAGTGGACCACTGTACCCTGGTCTCCCCTATAGATAGATTTTTAGCAATTTTTTTTCTGTAATTTTTTTAAACTATAGAGTATCACAATTATTTTCATACATACACATACTCACATACAAAAAAAAAAAAAAAAAAAAAAAAAAAAAAATGCCATCTTGACATGGTTCAGACAGTTTTATGCAGGGTTCAAACTCATCTGGAGTTTATAGGATTCAGGTAATAGTGCAAAAAATTTCCCAAACCTGAGGAAAACCTCACAAAAAGCTTTGCTATGTCATAATGAAATAAAAGTAACACACACCTTCTAACATCATGAGATATAGAACTGAAAACTAGCCACTCCTTCTTGCAGATTAAATATAACTTATGTTATTAACCATTTGGAAAAATGATTATTGTCCTCGTCAGGGTAGGAAATCAAAAGCATATCTGAAGGTTTTTATTGGTTTAATCATCATTTTATTCGTTTTCTGATTGGTCTATACAGTAATCTGTATTTCCCTTTACTTTCAACAGAGTGTTGCCACTATGACAAAAAAGTAATAAAAACTACAAAAAAAATTAATAACTCAGAAACAAATTGAGATAAAGCTTTCAAACAAATTGCATTTAAAAGTAGTAAATTTTTTTTCTCTATACGACGGTATAAAAAGTAATATTGTGGGATGTTTAGAAGTTTAAGAAATAAATTTTATTTAAAATTGGCTGTCAGATTTCTTGGAAATCTGACGATGGAAATGCCTTTTCCCGAACAGCCAATGAAATGCTTGGATAATACGCAAGTTTCAGGTGGATAATACGTACGAGTCGCAGGCGATTTTTGTCGCTTGCAATTTTTACATGTCATAACACTATTAATGTTTAATTCATGGCGTACGTAATGTATGATCAACTCCGTGCTATTTTTTATGTCTTAAATTTTAGTCTTTGAAAAAATCATTTTCCAAATGGTCGTTGTAATTTGTTAAATTGCATTTTTTTTTTTTTTTTTTTTCCTGCCGTTGTATTTAATCTGTTCTCCTTCTAAAGTCTGATGACATCCATTCAGTCACTAGACACACCTTCTAACATTGTGAGGTTTGAAAACTTATCAAGAGGAACCTGAGAAAAATAAAGGACATTTTTAAATTGATATTTCCACTTGTAGCCTTCATATTATTTATATTGCTTTTCTAAGCAGTAATAAAATCACAAAGTGTAAATTCTTGTAGCAATCAAGTTTTTAAAGACATCCCCACAAGGTATACAGACTTCATCTTTACACACAAATAAATGTTTTTCCTTTAAAGTTCTGTTCATATGGTTTATATGAGTGATATAAAAACTTTATTTTTGAGATTACCCTTTTATTTTGAGAGGGGGTGGGAGTTATGTCTGGTTTTACCTGCTGGTTTAAAAAATATCGTTAATTGTTGACATGAAAAAATTATGCATCCTGGCTCCCGGGTAATATATCAGGGGATTTTTTCTATTAAAAGGAGTATGTTATGTCAGTTCCAGGGAGGAGGAACTGAGATAACATCATTCTACTCCTCACTAGTGGGTGGATTTTCTGCTAGGACGAGGGGCAAGTGAATCCTTAAGCAGTCTTAAAAAATACAGGTTGTTGAAAATATATCAAAAACCTTTATATTTTTATTTGTTAATCCTATTTTGCAACTTTTCCACTTGTCATGATATAAAAAAAAAAGATAATGTTATTATAATATTGCGGTGTAGTAATGTATTAATTTGGGGCTACACATATATAACGTTATCAACATTTTGCTAATTTTGGACCCTTTCCTTCCTTATGATATCATACGTTATCATTCGTCAAATCCACCCCCACCCCACACCTATTGATATCGTTTATCAATGTCTAAAAATTCTTTTTCTTTCTTTTTATATGCTTGTAGTGATATTACATATGATTATACATTTATTAGTTGCATACTTTACGAATTCAAGAAGTCAATAAAATATCAATACATGAAATAAATTTAAATCAAATATTATTTAAAAGAGATAGTTATACTGTTTAAAAGTATTTAATAATAGCTTATTGTTACATAATGCATTCAAAAGTAACATTGTCTTCTTGCCCTTGCCCGGGAAGGTTAACAGAAGAACTTATCAACAAAGCACTGGACAACATTCTTTGTGTTTCTTTACCGGTAAATGCAAGTATCATTCCCTACATATTATTCTCCAGATTTCTCTAACAGTGAATTATCTGCACATATGGCAGAACAAGAATGCCAGACATTGGGGTATTCCAGAGTTCATTCTAGGATCAAGGGCAGGCAGGGTGCACTTTGCCATGAAAGGGCACTTTCAAGAAAAAAAGGGCACATTAATGTAATGATAAATAATCAACTAATAACTCTTCGCCCCTGACCCCACCCCCCTAAAAAGTCTTTGCTACTACCCCCTTTACCCCATTCATGACACTTTGCAGTGTAGGGCTTGATTCTTTTCCGAAAATTAAAAAAAAAATTTGGTCATAAATTCGAAAATCGCAAATTTTGAGAAATGTTCCCGAAAAAAACCAATTTTGTCAGATAATCGCGAAAAAACGCCAATTTCGTCAAAGGACCTTTCCGTTTTTTTTTCTTTCTTATTTCGGCTGAATTTTCACGGTAGCCGAGAAACGGGGTATAGAGACACAAAGAGAGAGAAATTTATGACTGGTGCTGGAGTTTTACTGAAAATAATTGGTGTCTGTATGAGGATGTTGGGGGGGAGGGGGAGTGAAAAGGAAAAGATTAGGAGCGAAATGGGGCTAGGACATTATATAAAGTTTACAAATAGTTTAGAGTTTGCTTGAAATAAGCGATGAAATTAACTTAAAGGGCGCTATTTTTCCCTCGGTCAATTTTCCAAGTGATTGGGCTCGCGGGGCAGGGATTTCAGACAGTGGGGGCGTCAAATTTTGTAAAGAAGGGCAGGCAGGGCGGCCCGCCCCGCGAAAAACGCCTAGAATGGACTCTGGGGTATTCCATTATAAATATTTAATGGCTTTAATAATAGCTTTGTATTTTCATAAAAACCCCGGTAGCAGAAATTTCAACACGGGAGACGGGCGTCACAGATTTTCTTTTCTCGTTTGCATATTATTTTCTATCGAACCTTTATTTCACTTTATATTATGTTTAGCTCTTTATTACTTAATACAAAAACTTAAGATTATTATTAGTAAAATTAATAAAATGCATAATAACAAAGGTAAGTGATCGTTTGATTAATTAATGCTTCAATTCTAAAATATTTTACCTGCAGATTATTTTCTGCCCCTGAAGTATCTGTTGCAAACACTTGGCAAATTTTTTGCTACTGAGATAAAAACATATAATAATAATAAAGGTAACAGACTATTTGGATGTAAAGAAAAGGTTCCTGAAAAAAGAAAACTTTGTTTGGATCAAAATTGATAACAACATCAAAAAGCAAATCCCATCTCCCTCCAGAGATATCTTATGATATCAAGTGCCAGACTCCCCCCTAAAGAGATATTGTTATATATGCACAGCCCTTTTTACAATCTCATAAAATTTTGTAACAATATTCTATTATATGTTGTATCTTGTTGACTGGTAAGATTTTCTGAAAATTCCTCACCTCTGGTCATTTCGCCTGTAGAAATAAAAAATTGCTTTAAAAATAGGTTTTATGTTCTCTCATATTAAAATTATTGAATGTATATGATAATGTGTGCATGCATTACTTAATATTCTTACATTCATTAACATTAACTGTTTGGATTATTTTTCTTTTCAGATTGTCTACCACAGAAAAATCACTTGAATGAGTGATTAATTAAAAAGAAATTCCTTCGAATCTTGAAATGGCAAGTGTGGGATACATGAATGAAATTTCAAAGAAATTTGAGTGGAGAATTGCACATTTCTTTCCACATCTGGAGGAATTTAATGAGTACTTTTATAATGGTCCTAAGTTTTTGTTTGCTGGTGAATCCTGGTTTTTAGCCCTCTATCCAAACGGTCATAGAGAATCCAACTCGATTGGATATATTAGTATACTTCTCTTTAGATGTTGTTCTGGTCCTTCCCTCAGCCTTAAATTCTCTGTCAGCCTCAAAACAGCGGAAGGCAAAAAAGATAAAGAGACATATTGCAGATACACATTTAGAGACGGAGGATGGGGATTTGGAGCTTCCCATCTCATATCAAGAGCTGAACTTTTTGAAAAAGCATCGGAGCTGCTTCCTTCTAATGTCCTGACAGTGGTTTTTGCTATAAAGCACTCAGAAGTTGTTGAAGTTGAACGTAAGTCTCGTGCTTTATAATCATATACCAAAAGTTTGATGATATAGATTGATGGATATATCATTGCCTCAGAGCAACATTAGGACATCTAGTATACTAATAAAAAATGAGATGTCTGACTTACTGCTATGAGAAACTGTGTTTGCATCTAGTGGAACAACTTCTGAAACACAAAGTTATGTTTAATATACATCTCAGGTGTGTTTTATAAAAATTTCCTACTGTTTGACTCGATGCAGACAGTTTTTTATAGCAGTCAGTAAGTCAGACATCTCATTTCCGATTATCACTCTAGATGTCTGAGATGTCTGTTGCTTTGAGGCGGCAATATATCTTGATATATATCTGAGATTTATTTTCAAAATATCATGAATTTTGATATTTTCGTATATTTGATATTTATTTTCAAAATATTGTGTATGACATTTTTGATATTTTCAGTCAAAAGAAGTGTAAATGAGTTTTTGAACTGTTATATGACTGTATTTCTGCATATAAAGAATTTTTGCTATGGCAGTGGCTTTTTTAACCCCCCCTCCCCCTCCCTTCCCAAAAGAAAAAAAAGTTTTTTCCAAGATTTACATTTAAAGCTAAATTTTAGAACCAATAATTATGTAGGGCAATATGTACTTAGAACATGTATTGAAAGATAAACTGTCCAATTTAGATAAGTTGTTTGCATCCTTAGTTGTATACAAATAAAAAAAAATGTTTTAAATTGGACCTGTGTTTTTATCTGTAGGGTATTGGTGAATCATGTCAATACTCTCAACAGAATAGATCCAGGATTGATTTAAACACTTTTTTTGTTTTGTGTCCAAGTAGTACCCAATTTACAATATTTAATTAAGATAAACATGTAGCATATTAAAATAAGTATGCGAATACTACATTTTAACATTAAACCTACTGATATTTCATGTATATAAAACATGGAACTTGATCATATATTTTAATATTAACTTCAATTCAAAATTTTATTGTGCCCCTTCTAAAGACAATTTGTGCAAATAAATTCAAAAATTTTAAAGTGTTAAATTTCCATTATTAAAAAAAAAAAAAAAAAATGTAAAAAGTATAATTAACCAATGTAAAATTAAAACTGATTCTTCAAGTCATCATAACTGATTCTTATACCTAAAATCTGTCTATCAAAAATGATTGATTGCTGTAACAACTCATTGATTAATGCAAAATTTTAACTGTATCTTTACCTTATTTTCTTTTGATTAAAAAATTGTTTTGTTTTAGCAGTTAGTTTCTTTTCATTTTTTCATATGTAGTACTGCATACATTGCTATTTTAACAGTGCTTACAAAAAATGCATTTTTTCTCAAGCAGGCCAGATTGAAAATAATAAAAGAAATGCCCTATCTCCTAAAAATGTAGAATTATTTTTGTTTTTGCACTATAATTTATGATATAGCAGTAATTTACGATAAGGGAGTCATTCCACTCTAGGAATTTGATATGTCAGAGTGTAGCAGTCTCACAGATCAGACTCAAAAATATTTTTTCAGAATTTACACAAAAGCTAAAATAAAATATGTCAAATTCAAATTAAATTAAACATTAGCATCAAATAAACTCTTTAAGCAGAGACATTAATATTTATCAATGTTTGCTATTATAATATTCTCAAAGTGAGACATGTTTATCATCAATAAATACTTTGATGAATACAGTAGACTCTCTTAACAGCTTGGGACCAGAGGTTGTGTGGATTTTAGAATTTTGTGCATTTCTTGTCATTGTTTTGTTTACATTTTTTAAACAGTAATTTCAATGTAATAATGCAAACAAAATTATAATGAATGCTTGCAATATAGTAAAATATTAAAATAGTGGAATAAAGGAATAAACTAAAATCATAAAAATTAAGATAATTTAAAAAATGATTACATTATTAAAAGTAAAGGTCAAGTAAATAATTAATGTATAATTAAATATGCACAATAAAGATAAGATACATTTTCCTTGAATTATTCAATGAAACTTTCCCCATAAAAGTACCTTATTAATTCACATCAAAATCATAAAATAAGGAAGTTTTATTTCAGGTTTACCAAAAACACTTGATTAATACGTAAATATATTTGATAAAAAGCTTGCAATTACCAGTGATATCATCAATATCTTGATTCTTTTCAGAAATAAATTTATACTTCCTTCATAAAAAACTACATGTTCAGTCATATTATTAAGAATTGCACATTAAAATACATACAGAATGATATAAAACTAAAAATCTCTGTAATTTTGCCCCTACATCTGAACTGAGAGTTTCATTGTTTACATCTGCGATGAGATGCGGATTTGAGGAAGTCTACTGTTTTTTAAAGATATGTGTGAATAAAACTGTGTTAGTTGTTTCTCAGCTGTGCACAAAAAACACAAATGAAAACTTTTCTTCACAATTTTTTTTTTAAATAGAGCCCCTGAATCCCCCCCCCCCCCCCCAACACCCACGCACAAAAAATCTTTTAAAGATCTCAGATTGTAAAATTGTTATTCACTATAGGTAGTCTTAATTAACTGTTCCAATTACAGATGCTGTTTTTTCATTAACTGGCACAGCAACTACACAGTGTTCCTACTGTAAAGAAGTTTTGGATGGTAAAAATCGTTCATCACATGAGAAAAAATGCATGGATAAGCCAATGGAGTGTCCAGAATGCTGTGACGTGGTTGTTTTACAGAACTGGTATGAACATGAATGTAAGGCGAAAAACTCAAAAGGTATACAATTGCTTTTATTAGGACCAGTGTAATATTTTGAATACGTACAGTCTTGGAAAAATAAGTAAACACCCCTTACAAAATTCCTCAAAAATCCTCAAAAAATTATCATAGAAGAAAGTTACTGGTACCACACGATTGGTAATAAAGTCTACTTTTAAATGATGTATAAAAAATTTTGCTTAGGGGGCCATCTACATATTAAAACGAACCATAGATAATTTTTTTTTTTTTTTTCAATAGTAGTACACATACCTGACAGCATAAATGAACTCTACACCCTACAATTAACCTAAAAACAAATTTTTATGCAATTTGTGCGATAAGTTTCCGCAAAATTAATTGCTTTAGAACGAGCATACTTTAGGGGCTGTATCCAAATTGAAGTTCGGTACTCAATTGTTGACCGAGAGAGCCCCCTTCTTGATCAAGGTATCTTAAGCGCCACTCAAGCAGTCATTGAAGACTGCTAGATTACAAGATAGCATAAGAAATTTCAAAATATCTAGTCACTTCTGTCATAGACAGCCCCTTAAACTATCATTTTGCTGTTTTTTAAGCATAATTTGAAAACTACTTGGTAGAAAAATATGAAATTTTGTATTTCCATAAAGCAGGACTTAATAAATCTAAATCCATCAAAAAAATTGTAGGTTGCAATTCATAATTTTTTCAAATATTAATTTCATAATTCATATCATAAAATTATAAAAATTGCAAATTCAACATATTTATGTTTGGGTATTTTAGTATTATTGCTACACAAAAAATTAACACATTAGGAGTATAATTTCAGGAGATATTAATGAAAATATGAAAAAAATAATTTAACATTAGATGCACTAAATTTTGAATGTTTATAATTCAAAAACTTTATCATTCAAATGACTTGAAATTTGGTGTTCAGGCATAGTTGGAACCGAAGATTTGAAATATCTCATTAAAATTGGGTATTACCATTGAAAAACATGAAGTTTGGGTTTGTTTTTATATGTAGATGGCCCCAGAAGCAGAATTTTCTGCGTCAGTCTGCAGTAAACTAAAATTTATCTGCGACCCAATAAGCTTACTATCATAAAAAAATAACAGAAACACTTAAAGTAAGCAAAATTTCCATTTATAAAGAAAATATAATATAAGGATACAACAAATACCATAAATCTAGAGACTTAAAGCAAATTTCAGCTATTTCTTAAGCTCAGCATTTCTTTTTAAGATGGTGGGTTAATCTGCAAGGCTTAAAATAATCTGCAGCACCCGCTGCCATGCTGCACTGTTTCTGCTACTGGGTAGATGACCCCTAAAGAAATTTTATATACATAATTTAAAAGTAGACTTTATTTCCAACCGTTCGATACCAGTAACTTTCTTCTACAATAATTTGTTGAGGAGTTAGTAGGGGATGCTACTTTTTTTTTTCCCAACGACTGTACATAAAAATACCATTTTAAATCTTACTTTCCTGTAACCTTTTTATCTTCATTCTTTATGCTGTAAAATTACCAGTTTCTGAAATGCACAGAAACATTTACGAAATACACACAAGCATATCTAAAATATGCAGAAACATTTCCTAATATTCTACCGAAATATTCAGAAACATTTCCGAATATCTGACAGAAATATGCAGAAATGTTTGTGAATATGCAGAAACATAACTGAGATTTTGGGCCACATTGCCCACTATTTCAAGTAATGTTTCCAATTTTTTTTTTTTTTAAATAGTATATGAGATTGAAAAATTTATCTTGTTGGTTCAACATTTCTTCATATGTGGGGGAGGGAAAGAGTTTAGATATTTTATGAAAGCTTAACTGTGCCGGTATTAGATTAAGCATTTCAGAAACCGTGAAGGTGGTAATATTAAAATAAAAGGTAATGCTTTTATGCATTAAATATTCACTAGGTAGTACCCGTTGAAACTTGACCGCACAGAGTTTAAAAGCTCCATCGATAAAAAGTTCATAACATCATTTACATGTCAGATATTTTTATAGAATATTTGTCAGCAATATTCAAAAGAAATAAAAACTCCCTTTTATAACCATACTGGGCACTGGCTATTAACTTTGTTCACACAGATATAAGCAGCAGAACACTTCTGAGAAAATTCGGTTTCCATTGAAAGAAAACAAGTTCTTTCTTAGCAATTTTATAAATAAATTTTTGAAATTAAATTGAAAAAATTTTATTAACTTTATCGCATATAAACATTTAAATGCGTTACAATATCAATAAATCACATGACTGTTTTTAATGTACTATATATTTTTCCTTTCTTTTTTTTTTTTTTTTTTTCTCCTATGAAAATAATGTCTTTTTCTCTTTTCAGTATATATGCCTTATTGATCGATTGTAATAAAATCAGGGTTCGTAAATATCATGATATTTTTGAAAATATCAAAAATATCTGATATTTTCGATATATATCCAATATTTTCAAACTAACCAACTTACTGTTGATAATACATATTTTCAAGCAAAATATAACTTAGAAGCTAAAACATATTGCGCTGAACGTGAAAACTTACTAAAACAACTCTCTAAAAATGCTTTTTTTTTTCACTTAAAACAAAAAAAACAACCTTTGTAACTTTTCCTCCTGAAATAAAGTGTATTTTACATTATAAAAAAAAAACTGTTATCAGAACACTAACAATTTCCGAAAAACATCCGATACCATGAGCTGGGTTTGAACAGATGCTTCCTTTAAAGAAAAATAATTCCTCTTTTTGGCACCTTTTGACTACTCGGCTATCTCGTTTTTGTGCAATCTCCCTCTAAAATGAAATCAGTCCAAATATGGTTCCGTTTAAAACAGGGTTCGTTGATATTTATCAATGGATATATATCATGATATATATCCGATTCTTATTTTGAAAATATCAAGATATTTGATATTTTCGATATTTTCATTTATTTGATATTTATTTTCAGAATATCAGACATATCAAATATATGATATTTTCATATATTTGATATTTTGTATATTTTACTATCTTTGATATTTATTTTCAAAATCTAACTGTGCAAGATATTTTCAGTCAAAATAAGTGTAAATGACGTTTTCAGTTCTTATTCCCTGTTGTTCTGTTGATTATATGCTACAAATCTGATCGTAAAGAGCTGTTGTTTCTGGCAGTGACTTTTTTAGCCAAAGAAATCAAATATATTTCTTAAGCTTTGATAAGCTATGTTTGAAGCTTTTATTTTTAAATGTAGAACTAACAATTATGTGGGACATAATTCAGAACAGCCATTGAAATTAAATTGTCTAATTTAGATAAGCAGTTATTTATAGCTTCATTTAAAAAGAATTTTTTTCTGGTTTTAGTTGAGCTTAAACTGTACTCGGGGAATAAAAAAGAAGACAAGATCATATTTATGTTAATTTTTCAATTTAAAAAAAAAAAAACTATTTTGCATTTAAAATTTTGTTTTATAAAATATAAAATTTTCTTGATACTGAATCCTACTGTTTCTTTTTTTTTTGTGTGTGTATGTGTGTATGTATGAAGCAAATTGTTTTTGGTTTCAGTTAGTTGATTTTGAAGTGGGAAAAAAAAATCATTTTTAGAATATTGTTTTCATTAAGTTTTCATGTTCAGTGCAGTATGTTTTAGTTTCTAATTTATATTACACTTGAAAATATTTAGTATCAACAATAAGTTGGTCATTTTGAAAATATCAGATATATATCGAAAATATCGGATATATATCAAAATATCGGATATTTTTGATATTTTCGAAAATATCATGATATTTACGAACCCTGGTTTAGAAGCAAACAAGAATGAAACATTATTTTAAAAATCACTTTTTTCTTCTCTAGAATGAAATGAGATTCTAAATAAGCAATTTAAAAACACAAATTAACTCAGTAAAGATCCATTTTCAGCAATTGCTGTCCATATCCGGTAATGCATGCATAGTTTTTTTGTGTATTCTATGTTATCTATGGAATGTATACAACACCACCAGTGCTTAATTTGCGCTGGAGCTCAGCTCCAGAACTTCTTTGTTTTTAGTGAACATCATTTAAATATTGGTCAGTATTCACCGGAGCTCATAAATACTGCACTACGGAGCCTAGCAGAACAGAACTAAAAAGACAAAACAAAGCCTATATTATAATACTATTTTCTTTCCCTGCAATCCCCAGTCATTTGTGTGTGTTTTTTTTTTTTCTACGAAAGCGCTTACATATGTGACGTACCTTTATAGCGTCTGGAAGCTACTTCCAGAGTAGTCATCAAATTTTCCAGACGTTATTATAGTATCGTGTCACATACTTAGAAGCAGAACAATTCCATTGTAACTGACATAACACTTTATCATCGAATTTTGTTTTCAAAACTAGGTAGAAGATGTACTAAAAAGCTAGAACAAACTTTCACAATTTAAAATATTTCTTACTAAAGGCTTAATACCCAAATACCAGCAGATTACTTCAATCTCTCTTTTAGACCCAAAAATTACAATTCAAAATTCAATTGCAATTCAACTAACATTTTTTCGGCCTTCATTGAAGTGTAAAAATTATCAAAAGTATCCTGCTAAAAAAAGTGATTTAATGTTCTCAATAACACTAAGTAATGACATCACAACAGTAACTTGTTTAATTAATTTCTGAACAAGAAAAAAGAAAAAATGGCATTTACAAATGTAACTGACGTAACTTTTATTGTGTAACTGTAACATTTATAAAGACAATAATGGTACTTATAAAGACAATAATGGTACTTAACTTAGTTTGCAAACAGTAATTCACAATACCTTTTTATTAGGATTTCATTATAGAACATAAAAATATCAAGCTTTCCAATCATACCCTTAAATTAAACATATTAGAAATTTTAACCCCCCCCCCCCCCCCCCACAAAAAAAAAAAGAATTTTCTGTGGAATTGCCCAACATACTTCTATCTAGCATTCGCAAGTGTAGACTCTGTGGTTTTTTTATCCCAATTGTTTCCAAACGGCGACGAGGAAGGCAAGAATTAACTGCAACCATACCTGCCTATTTTATTGCTATTGGTGGCCATGTTATCTTACATGCTGCTTTTTGTTCAATTTTGAAATATTCTTACTGATAAAATTTTTAGCTCCACTCTTTGCTTAATTTGCGATGAACCTCACAGGAGAATGGATCCATTTTTTCTTCATTTTTAGGGAATATTTAAATATTAGTCGAAACTCAATGGAGTTTATAAATACAGTAA
The DNA here is from genome assembly GCA_963932465.1 of Maratus speciosus. Taxonomy (NCBI): domain Eukaryota; kingdom Metazoa; phylum Arthropoda; class Arachnida; order Araneae; family Salticidae; genus Maratus; species Maratus speciosus. The sequence continues at coordinate 137,602,120 of OZ010797.1, read as the reverse complement.
AACCTCTTTTATCCGAAACTCTTTTAACCAAAACTAACTCTCGGTTAACTGAAATCCATTTTTAAAGCTATTTTTTACTATCGCATTCCATGTGTTCAAAATCCATTTTGAAAGCTTTTTTTTTAAACTATCATATTCCTTGTGTCCAAGTGGTCCTTTCTGAACTATGAGTACATATAAATATTTTCGATTGTGTTCTTTAGAGTTCCTTTAAATTTAACTTGACCTCCTGTAACCTGTGGAGTGGAACGAAGAAAACGAACAAATTAGCAATTCTGAGGCTTTTGAATGTTTTGCAAAAGGTTTGGTATGGCTGGAGATTGGCATACTGGGGAACTAATAATCTAAAAAACTCTGTGATAGAGCTTCAAAGCAAAAGCAATTAAAACTGCGACAAACAAAACATTTTTTCAAACCCTTGTGATATATGTAAAAGGTACTTAATTTCAAAATTAAAATTCAGGTAATTTATTCTTGTTTCTGTTTTGCTATTGCTTTATTTTTATTAAGCACTTGTTACCATAATAAGAAATATTGCATATATTTCTCCTTATTCTCAAAACTGAAGCATTTTCGATTAGAGCCGTACCGAGAGTTCGGTAAATACTCAGTACTCTGCGAAATTTTGGCCGAGTACTCTGCCAATTCCGAGTAGTTGTAAGAATTGCATTTTTTAAGCAAATGAATTTAAAACTGATCTGTAAAAAGTTATTCGAAAATCAATGTATAATATATGCAATAATTCATAAAACTATTTACTCGGTATTTAACACTATGTCTACAAAATATAGGAAAGTTAAGAACAAAAACCCTCATAAAAGAATTCCAGATTAAAATTTAGTTTCACATTTATACAAATAAAAATAAGTTCTTTTTAAATATATAGGAAAACAGAAAAGACTATTATTTTGGATAAAGAAACTGAAAATACAATAAATGTAATAAAAAAATTAATAATTAAATTTATTATATTTCAAATTATGGTGCAAAAACACCAAACGTTCTACATTATCAGTAGACAGGGCTTTTCTTTTACTACTATAAATTTGGCCTGCCTCTGAAAATATACGTTCAGAATAAACAGGGGTTGAAGTTGCACATAATCGGAAAAGTTTTTTTTTCCCCCCACCATGCAAATGGAGTGTCAGTTTTACATAAGTCTTCTGTTAAGAAAGCCTGTATCTCTTTTTGTACCTCTCTTTTTTTAATCAAAAGAAAATAAGGTACAGTTGCAAAATAAATATGAAATGTTTTGTATTATTCAATGAATTGTTACAGTAACCAATAAACATTTTTATTTCTGATAGACAGATTTCAGGTATTGGAATAAATTGGAGGATTGAAGAATGTTTTGAATTGTCAAAAATTGTCAACCGCTTCACTGGCGACAGGTATAGGGAAACAGTGCTTTTACCCCCAACTTATCTCGGAGCAAACGTTGAAGTGGTTAAAAGGTGCACAAATAAATTTCAAATTTAATTAGTTAATTATATATACTATATATGTATATTATATTTATGTACACACATGTATATATATATATGTACACTTAAGCTCACATTATGTGCACATTAGTGGGGTTTTTTACTTATTACACAACTACTCGGTACTATTCGGTACTCGTCTGAGTAGTCAGTGGCCGAGTAGGCAGTACTTGGCCAAAGTACTACTCGGTACACCCCTATTTTCAATTATCCAAAAATTTAAGATGGCCGCTCCTAATTACTTCGGATAATCGAGGTTCTACTGTACTGCGTACCGAAGCTCACTGGAATATTATAACTTGGCACAAAGAAATTCTCGGCGAGTAGTATTTTCTAAAAATTCCCCACTCCTGATATTAATATTTTTGCTCTGTTCATTTACTAGGTCTTATTATATATAAATGTATATAAATATCGTAAAAATATATTAAAAATTTTCTTTTGCTGAAGTCAAAATTGCTTTAAATTTTACAAATAATGTATGAAATATAAATATACTGGTGGAGAGGATGGGGAAGGATACACTATGGTTGTTATTACTGCAAAATATTAGAGCTGTGGTACTTTTTGGTTAGAAATTAAGCCCTGCATATGCATACCACCAACCTAATACACTTAAAATTGGATCAGTTTAAAAATTCATACCACAGAGGGAACTCACTTCTTGTAATTATTGATCTTAGTCACTACCTTAAACGAATTCTATGCATGTCTGTGTAAATAAATAATCAATGTTATGCACTCTGCAATCTACAGAATATATGAAGTACACTTCAGAGATTTCGTTTTGTTAGAGTCATCATAACATCATTAAATTGCACCACAAATAATTTTTTCTCATACACCATAATGTAGTTCGAGGCCTTTGTGCCTGTCTTTAAACGAACAACAATGCTATTTATTCTATATTCCGGAGAATGCATGTTGTAGTCCATCTCAATGATGTGTATCAATCTCATTATGTTTGAAATATTGCAACATAAAATGCATCCAAAACAATTTTCTCCCACCATAGTATAACGGTTCTTTTGTGTTTCCCTGTAAACAAGCTATAAATGCTACCTACTTCATTTTCGATACCAAACTACATTCTATAGTAAACTTCAAAAACATATTAGAAATTTATAGCAATCTGAGTATATTTACAAGAGTTGGAGCATGAACAGACAGACAAACCAAATTCATAAACATTTTTGAAGTATGTTGGGAATGGGAAGTGTTAAAAAGCATCCTTATTTTGCTGTACATCTGAAATCACCCGTAGGAGCATTACTTTGCATTTTAAATGCTATAAAGGTTTGTTCCACAGACTTCTCATATCTTCTCATATAAGTAGACTCAGATTTGGTAGCCTTTTCTTGAAGCATACATCTCTGCCCAGCATCACATGATGGTGGGCAGAGGTCTTGAGTTGAGCAACATTTGTCTTGAGTTGATCACATTTTTGCTTTGCCTTTTAATTTACATTAACAGTTCTTTTAAGAACTTATTATTTTAGCTTTTAAAATGATGCTTACTTGCTGTATGTCTGGCTGCAAGCAAAGGCCCGCTTCTATATTTACGTTTATTTTATTGCAAGAATGAAATCTGAAAGTTGCCAATAAAGGGATCACCGCCAAAAAAAGACACCCTTTTGGCAATGTAATCGGAAACATGTTGTATTCAACTTCAGCCCGAAAGAACAATGCGGTCCGCTCCCTAAGTATCTTTCTCTTTTCAGCTCAGTCTAGCTGTTACAACTGTAAAATAAAAATACGGTGCCAGTACCTAAAGTAGTAAATAGCAAGTGAAAACTTTACTCTCTTCCAATTTGCCATAATCAGAGATACCACCAGTGGTGCCAACTTATATGGGTCCATGGGGCATGAGCCCACCCAATAATTTATTCTTTCCGCCCACCCAATTTCAATTAATTTAATTCATAATTTATTTTTTTAATTATTTAATCTCTGAAATGAAATTTGGTTCTAGTAACATTCTCAAAATAGTTTTGTTTGAAAAATAGTAAGGACGTAGGGCATATGGACTTACAGGAGCACTGACAGGGTTGCCACAGGCGCCTATTTTTCAATTCTATTTTGCACCACTCTTTCAAAACAGAAATCTTTTACCTATTCTTTGAAAACATTTGCAAGAGAAATATATTAGAAAATGTATCTTTTAAAAATAGCGGTGTGAGCATAATATAAAAATAGTCACCTGTGGCAGCCCTCCACTGAAAATCCTTTCAGCAGATGTATAGTTAAATTTCTCACGAAACAAATTTCCTGCATATTTTTCCATCGGTATTGATGTCTTGAATTGATAAAGTACTTAGGTGACTAAAATATAAGCTTTTCTTGATATTTAGTTTATTTTGCACTTTCAATAGTTAGGAATTACAATATTATTATTTAAAATAAAAATTATAAGCAGAGTTTCCCCTAGACAGTTTCAGGAGGGTGCTGCACCCTGCCTGCCCTTACGTTTACAAAATAGCCCCCCTTTTGCCCCTGATGAAAAACATTACCACCCTTGTTGCCCCCAGCTAAAAAAAGTGCCTTTACTCCTTTGTTTATTAAAAAATTTACTTGGATAGTAAAAATTGACTCATTGCTGTCTTTAAAATAGCATCCTGTCTATTAAATATTAAAAGTAGTTTTAAAAATCAAAAGAATGCCTTTAAAAATTTTTAAAAAGTGCCCCGAAGAATCCAAAACATGCCCTTCGGAATCCAAAAGTGCCCTTTTCCTATAAGAAGCGTCCTGCCCTTTTTTAAACCTGGGGGAAACTCTGTTATAAGTACAGTCAATTCTGTGAAATCCGCACACTAAGGGACCAAGGGTTTTGTGTATTATACATTTTTGCGGATTATAGATCATCCCTTTGTTTACAGTTTATTTTTTAAAGTCTGACTATAAATTAGGAACAATTGCACAAAAATTACAATGGAAAAGAAAAACATAATGCAACACTGACTGATTATATTTAATAACTAAGATTAAAGAAAATTTAAATCATATACAATACAAATTTTAAACATTGACACAACACAATAGTAGTTTAGTTTTTTTTGTTGTTGTTGTTGTTTTTATTTAAGTCTATGAACACTTATTACTTCTTGCACAGAAATAAAATTTTGTTACTCAAGAAGATTTAAATATTTATATCCAATTTATATTTAAATATTAATTCATTGGAAAATTGATTACGGAAAAAATATGTATACTAAATTTAACTTTGAGTTAAATTGTTAATGACAATTTTCATTGTTTACATTCCAAAGTGTAGTACGGATAATCAGGTCTGTCTGCCCACCTACCTGCCCAAAAAAACCAGGTGGTTTTTTAAAAAAAAAAAAAACTCACTTAATAAAAACCCCCCAAAACCCACATAAAAGTGGGTTTTATTGGGGGTTTTGGTTTATATGAGCTTTTTGCTGCACGGTATCATTTATTTTCAATTACTACTTATTTGTTATGATTCTGTTATACATGTAAGATAAAAATTTAATTAAATTTAGGTTTTCAGACATCTTTGTATAAAAAGATAAAAATGATTTGAAAGAGCTGCAAAACCCAAACTTCAGCAAATTAAAATTATCCAAAAAGAAAAATGACTATATTTTATCATTCATTATCTAATATGTAAAAATGAAAATTTGTCTTTCTGTAATTCTATACAAATCGACAGTTGGAAGACAGGATTGTGAAATGTTACATATGTGTATTAAAACACGGCCGAGGCAACTAAAGTAATCCGGGATCTAAATAATTTATAGTTAATTTTTAATTAATAAAACATCACCAATTTAACAGCAAGTTCTATCAAATTTAAACATTTTACGTTATAGCAGTTGCTAACAATTAAAAATCCACAATAAAATTCTTATCACAACAATTACTTTCCTATTGCAAGATTTCCATGTGAAAAGTGAAATAAATAGTTTGACGAATTTAAAAAAGAAGTTATGTCACATTGGAAATGTAATGGACGTCAGCAGGTGAATGTATAATGTCATATGAGTTTGAAAAAACGCATTGAAACATGATAAAAACCTGAGCATAAGCTTGATAAGATAACTGGCATTTTAACATTTTAAGGTTCTGAATTTGTTTTTGCCATTTTTAAATCTATTCCATATGTATGTACTCTTGTGTATGCATGTATACTAGACTTTCCACAAAGGTTTAGGTCCCTAGAGCTCATTCTTAATGAAGAACTGAAATAAAGATGTCAAATTTTTTTTAAATAAAATTCATAGAATTTTTGTATTTGCCATTTTTTTTAATCATGAAAGAATTATTTAAATAATAAAATACTCTGAAACAAATTTTCATCAAAATGTTTTAATCTCCGTCTCAATCCAGATCATAGATTATATTTACTAAGTAAGTAGGTAATCTGTCGTCCGGATTAAATGAAAAAAAAAAGAGTGAAAATTACGTAAATTAACACGCAATCCTTGATTTTTCAAAACAAACATTCTTAAAATTCTGTGCAACAGAGGGTACTTTAGCTAGTATTATATATATATATTACATATCATTCATTAAGGTTCATATAATTTATCAAAAAATTTCTATAACAGTTGCTTAAAAATATGTTTGTAATGTATTAAGTATTTTTCCAGTTGAACTGCATTTAATATTTCATTTTGTTTTACACTCAAAAATTCCAATTTTTGAATTATTTATTTGTTATTAAAGGGTACAACTTGAGATAACAGATACGATGGAAATCAGAAAAAGATAAAGGAGGCATTTTTAGTCTGTACCTGTCTGAATAAGAAAACTTTTTTTCTTTAGACACTCTGCATATAAGTAAAATTGAAATATTAAATACAGCCACAACTGCAAAAATACATAATACATTATGAATGCATTTTTTATGTACTATTAAAGAAATGAATTATAACCTATAAACTATAGTCATTTTTTCCTATGTAGTCATAAAAAATTAAAAATACAAGTTCTTTGGATTATACTAATTTGGTGAAGGTTGAGTGGTTGGGTCTTGCAGTTCTTTCAAATCAATTTTTATGCAAAGATGTCTGAAAATCTAAATTTAATTGAAATTTTATCTTACATATATAATAGAATCATAACAAGTAAGTAATTAAACATAGTTGGCACTGTTCAAAGAAATGCACAGCAAAAAACTTCAAAAACCCGAAAGAAACCAAAAAAACTCAAAAAAGCCCAAATAAAACCCACACTGGTTGGGTTTTTTTCAGCCCTGCGGATAATAGACGTTTGCGGATTATACATCGGCGGATTTCACAGAGTTGACTGTATATCATTTAACATGTTAAGCGCCACATCAGTCACCGGTGACTGACACTGGACTTTCCATTTAGAATGTGTCTTTCACCTATGACTGACGGTCTAAAATATGATATAAAACTAAAAAAATATGTATATTGTTTTAAGTAATTACTGAAAATTTATTTAAAATTTACTTACCTTTTTTTTTTTTTTTACCGGATTATACTTTCTTAAAAATTACTTAAAACACTGTAAAGTTTTCAGCATCAGTCACTGCGGCACTCAACTTGTTAATAAAATCATTTCTAAAATTATAATTACAATATACTCTCGATATCTCGAAAACCTCGATATGTCGAAAAATTATGCTTCCCCTTGATACTACATATTTATCTAATGTTAATTTTAATTCTTATCTTGAAGAGTTTTCAATCAAAACCTTGTTATGTCGAATATTTTTCGAAGTAAAAAATCAATCAATTTCTTCTCTGCCATTTGATAATGAGGAAGAACCGGGTGTTTCAGCACCATTACCTAGCGTTGCTGCGGCCCAAGCTAAAGATTCTGTCCACGTACTACGACACTTCCTAGAATGCTCTGAAAACGTGGAAAACAATGACTTTCAAAAGAGATGTCGCCAAACCACGACACTTGGCTTTTAGAACGCCCAGAAAATTTACTCAACTTTCATAAAAATATTTGACACCAGAATTTTTACTTTAAATTATTGACTGATTTATTTAACGTAAATCTGCGTGGTTTAAATTTAACTTATATTTTATGAAAGAATTTCTGGTTCCAGTTGACATTTAATCATATGGTCGGAGTCGGATCGACTGCTTCCAGGCGTTCTAGTGTTAAGCAATTCTATTAATCTAAGTTCCTTTATGTATTTACTAATTCTTTTAAATTTAATGTAATTATTTTCTACTATTTTAAAAATAAAAATTATCATTGCTGTATTTAGACTTATTATGACTATAATTACATATTTATACTTATTCTCATCTATCATGACTCTAATTTTTATAACATTACTCCGTATCTTGTGTTTAACGTGAATTTTTATGTTTGGTTATGATCTTGTTATCTCGGAAACTCACTATCTCGAAATTTTTTTAGTGTCCCTTCGACTTTGAGATATCGAGAGTATACTGTATAATAATTTAAAAATTATTTTAGAAAAACATAATTTAGTTTCAAATTATCATCTTTAGTCGTTATTCACTCGTCCCCTTTCTCTCTCTCTCCACACACATATACACCAAGGGAGGAAAATACATATGTTATTTTACTCAAAAAATTTTGAGATATTTTTGAAAAGTTGGCGCTACTGGATACCGCCATTTTTTACCCTTTATTTGCTTCTATAAGATTAAAAATAGAAATCTGAGTTTTCATATAACAAGAAATAGCATAGATTATGAAACACTTTCCAACACATTCAAAATAATGTATCTTAACTTTCACCGTTTAATATTGTGAAGGATGATGTCTAAATAAACAGGTTAGAAAATTCATAACATAATTCAAAACAATTCTAATCTATAGCTGGAAAATTATCAGAAAGCTTTTGTGCAGCTCTGTATATGATCTATAGATTTGTATATATACTACATAATTATATACTTATATACAGTGATGGAAATTTGGAAATTAAAGGTAGGTGTCAAATGACGACTACAGTACAGAACCATTTATCCGGAATGCTTGGAGTCAGATGTATTCCGGATAACTGGTTTTTCCAGTTAACTGGTTGTGCATTAAAGCCAGGGAGCTGGAGCTGGAGCCCGGAGCCGGAGCTGGAGCTCTAAATTTTCCCCAGCTCCAGGGCTCCTTTAGTTTTTAATATTCTTTTAAATTTTTTTTTTCAGTCTTTTAAATTTCTAGGCTTAAAATATTTTAATTACATCATTATTCAGTATTTTAATTATATCATTTTTTAGGTTTTATTATTATTATTATTATTAGGGAAGGGAAACTTCTCAAAAAATGGCAACACTACTTTACTTCTACTTTCTACTTGAACTAAGTGACAACACTATTTGAAAACAAATATGGCCGCCTGTTGTTTACATGTGTAGTCGTACAATTTTGGCTGTTTGAAAAGTGTAGAAGAAATTTAAAATTTTTGTGTTTAAAATTTCTACCAAACTTTCTATTTTAAAAGCAAAAGCTAAAAGATGTCATATTTTCTGAACAAGCATTTCAAGTTTGATGAGAAGAAAAATGCATTTTGTCAGATCTTTAATGAAGATAGAAAGTATTTGTGAGCAAAAAATTAAACGTGTAAATTAAAATCTGCAACTTAAAAGCGCGAAGTTGGAGCCGGAGCTGGAGCCACGGTATTTTCTCTAGGAGCGGAGCTGGAGCATCAAAAATTGTTCGGCTCCGGGTCACTGATTAAAGCAGCATCCATTTGATAAGTTTTGTGGAATATGTGTGGTTGTGGCATCATTTCTGATTTTAAATTATTAGATTACTTGGATTAAAAATCAATGCAAGAAAGATCAAAAGTTAACCAGAGTTTAAAAGGAGGTAATTTATGAGAATCCTTTAGGAACAAAAATTCTTCTGTTTCCTTTGCATAAAAATTAAAACATCTAACATATAACTAAATTTGATGACAACAAATACTAGATGTTGCCATCAAATTATACAATTGTGTCAAGCAAAGCCTATGTCGAACTGGCAGTGTATGACACCCTTTTCTGCAAAGATTCTGAAATCAGTCTATCAGAAATATCATTCCGGATAACTGGTTTCCGGAAAAAGGATTCCATACTGTACTGTAAATATCTCAGGCATCAAATTAAAATTTTGAGTTGCAGTTACTAAAATTCCTTTTTAGCATTACAGTAATATTGTATGTACTTTTTAGAAAAGCACAAATACTTGTTTTTATTAAAAATTATTGAAGTTTTTAATCTCCTAGATTAAAGTAATTGAAGAAACTGTAAAACTGATAAAGCATTTTTAATTATTACTGTACATAGTTAGAAATTAATAGAAAAATGCACTTAATCATGTAACACAAAATTAAAACTTGATAACAAATCAAAAATAAAATTTTATCCAGTATTGATAATTACAATTGAATTTAGTGTTAAAAAAAAAAAAAAACATATAGTGCATGTACATTTGAATCTCACAACCTAAAATCAAAAGATGCACTAATTATTTTTTTTTTTCTAACCGTTAAATAAACGTGAAAAAAAAAAAAAATAGGTGCCTAACTTGATCAAGAATAATTTTGTAGTTGTCAAATGCAATAATTTAGTTGTATTTGATGATTAATGACCGCTAATTTCGAACACAGCTTATATATACTACATAGTATGCAAAAATTTAGTTCAGTTATGAAAATAACCAACTTGAAAATTTCCTTTCAGTAATTTACAGCAATAAGCAGAAATGTACTGGAATTCTTTTGTGCAGCCCTGTATGATCTATCGAATTTATATTTCAAGTTACATGCAAAATATTAGTTAAATTTAAAAAGGCATGCCACAATAGTAAACTCCAAGCAATTATTGTTCAAATACAGTACTGTAAACGAATTATTTTGTATGTGTCTATAAACATACAATAAAGGCTATGAAAACCATATTCTATAGTAAGCATCTTATAGGAAGTCTCTATGATGTATATAAATTTCAATATGTTTGGAATAGAATAACATCATTAAAATACGCTGCAAACAATTTTTTCCCATGGACTGAAATGCGACGAAATTCTTTTGAGAAACCCTATAAATGAATTATTAATGCTGCACACCTCATATTCAATTTCAAACATGCTATAGCCATGGTAAACATCATTAACATAAAACGATTGCATGAAAATCCGAGTATATTTACATGAGTTAGAGCAGTGTTGAATTCTGTGGGTGGCCGGGGGGGGGGGGGTTAATGCCCCCCCCCCTGGAACAATGAAATGCCCTCCCTGGAAGGTTTGATATTTTATGCTTTTTAATGGACAAAAGGGCAATTTCACCCCAGAACTTTAGATTGTCCCCCCGGAGCCATCAAAATCACTCCCGAAGAAAAATGTCTGAATTCAAACACTGAATTAGAGCATAGACAGGCAGATGGGTGACCAACAAACCGAATTCATAAACACTTTTCAGCTACGTAGGAATGCTACGTGTTAAAAATGGATTTACATGGGGAAAAAAAATTATAGGCATTAGTGCTTCAATACTAAGCAAGTAAAGCAAAAGTGAGTGGCATGAAAATATTTAAAAGGGGATGACAGTGTAACACCTGTAAAATTAAGATTATCTTTATGGATTTTCAGGAGAAAAAATGTCATCTTACTACACTCTTTTATTTAACTTGGTTATTGTATTTTAAGAGGGGATTTTGTAATAGATTTTTCACTCACTTCCTGATATACTAGGATTGTAAGAATTATATTCAGAGATGCATATTTGATGACGATACAACATTGTAATATTTTTATAACTTTATTATAAATTAACACATTAATTTTAAGCATTTTTCTATAAGCCAACCACTGGTGATAAATCACGAAATATTCTTTATGGTTACACTGTATGCGAGTTACAACAATAATGGATTTAATTAAGTGCCAAAGTATGCCAACTGGCTGTGAAAGTCCAACAATGAAATGTTTTGAACATTAAAAAGTAGAAAATATAAATAAGGCATAAAGAGTGTAGTATTACATATGTTTTAAATATCCCTTAATCAAGTAATAGTTTCATATAAATTAAGTTATGTTTCTACATTGAGATACCTATCAGTTTAGAAATACTAAAAATACAGTTTAAATATCCTTTTTCTTGTTGTCATATCTTTAAAAAAAAACAGAGCAAAAATTATAATTTTTTTAAATAAATTCACTAGCTCACGCTTTCTACCATGCTTAAAAAAATCCAGTGAATTTTTCATAATCTGTTCTAATGCCTATGCCAAATTAAGCTTTTGGAATGAACATTTTTTGGAAAAATCATGAATTGCAGTCTAAATTAGGCATAATTTTCAAGATAAACATTGAATGCTTTTAAAAGAGTGTTAAAAAAAAAAAAACTATTTTTACTTTTATACTTATTTTCAAACGAAAATCCCCAACGGATGGAGCAAACTTTAAATAACAAATTTCATAAAATTAATCTGATCACAAGGATGCTCAGAAAAAGAAATTTCATCATAATCTTCCTACTGACTAGTGCACAATTCTTATTGGTAATAGTGGTTCTTAAATAAACAAAGGTTTAGAATGTTTTAATGGAATGTAAAAATCTGACAAACCATTCAAAAACCTTTTTTTACTTTTATACTCATTTTCAAATGAAAATTGACAATGGATTGAGCAAACTTTAAATAAACAATTTCATAAAATTATTCTAACCACCAGGATGCTCAGAACAAGAAAATTCATCTTAATCTTCCTGCTGACTGGTGGACAGTTGTTATTGGTAATGGTGGTTCTGAAATAAACAAACAATGGTGTAGAATGTTTTAATTGAATGTAAAAGTCTGGCAAACCATTCGAAAAGCTATTTTTACTTTTATACTTATCTTCGAACAAAAATCACCAATGGATTGAGCAGAGCAAACTTTAAATAACGAATTTCATAAAATCATTCTGATCACCAGGATGCTCAGAACAAGAAAATTCATCATAATCTTCCTACTGACTGGTGGGCAGTTCTTATTGGTAATGGTGGTTCTGAAATAAACAAACAAAGTTTTAAGATGTTTTAATTGAAGGTAGAAAGCTGGCAACCATTCACCCCCCCCCCCCCCTTCCATAAAACGAACATTATTATTATTTTGATTTTAAATTGAAGTTGTTGTTTTTCTGTTTGGTGGGGGGGGGGGCAAAAGGTTTTAATAGAAATTAAGTTTCTAGAAAAAATAGAAATTACTCTAAACTCCCTCAAATCCACATAGCTTGGAACCAGAAGTTCTGTAGATTTTAGAATTTTGCAGATTTCTGGTAACTGTTTAGCAGACCTAATAACCGAAGAAGTTTGATTAATACATAAATGTATTTGGTAAAAAGATTGCAATCACCACTGATATCAGCACTATCTTTAATTTTTACTGAAATAAATTTATACTCTCTTCATGAGAAAACATGAGTTGTATTAACCAGAATTACATAATAAAAAAATGTTTACAGAATGATACAAAAAAAAAAAATCTTGAATTTTCCCTATGCATCTTAATTGCAAGTTTCACTGTTTGTATCTGCAACTATAGGTGAAAACTGGGAAATTGAGTTAGTAGCCAGTGGCCGGTAGACTCAGTTTCATTAGTGGCCACTTTTTAAAGTTAGTGGCCACTATGTTTCTTCTTGACATCTACATAAACTATAATCGTTGTATATATACATATTTTTCTATAAGTCAGAGTTTTATACCAGCTAACTATTCATGATAAGAATAGAGAAACAGTCAAAATTCAAGAAAATTACTTTAAAACTACAGAATCTGTTACATTATTTTTTTTTTAGAATATATTTTTAGATTATTTGTATGTGTTCATAAACATTATTTTCTTTATATAAAAATAACTAAATCAAAATTCCAACATTTAGGTGTATACAATAAAAAAAATAAATAAAGCACAATAAAATGTTATTTGGATTTTATTTAATTAGTAAATGTGTTATTAACATACTACATGCATTACATACAGCTGAAATCTAAGCTGATGAGTGCATTCCGCAGGATTAAACAGTATCCATTGAAGAAAAATAATCTAACTGGTGAGCATGTGGCAGGAGTCGAAACATTGAAAATACTGCAATGTTCTTAAAATCCACTTGCATCCAGTGAAAAAAAAAAAAATGAATAAATTATTTGAAATGCATGTGGAATCAAAGCTGGTGAATATATTTTGCAGAATAAAACTGTATTTCTTGAAAAAAAATAATCCAACTGAAGAGCAATGGCGAAAAGCTGAAATATTGAAAATACAGCTAAATTGTTGTAATCTGCTTGCATCCAGTAAGAAAAAGAATTAACCAGTTTGCTAATTAGATGTAACCAAAGTAGAGATGCATATTTCTATGAAAACAGCTATATTTCACTTGGCGATCGATAATAAAATTTTTATCGCCACTTGGCGAGTGGCGACTAGGGTGGCGATCGATGACCGATTTTTTAATCGCCACTTTTGCAACTTTAATCGCCACGTGGCGAGTGGCGACCGCCAATTTACACCTATATCTGCAACAATCTGTGGATTTTAAGGTCGCAGGTTTAAGGAGTGTAATGTAGAAAGACAAATTTAATTGTTCATCAGATAAGTACATGTCACAGGTAGCTTCACTCCATACTCGAAGCTAATAGCTTAATTACTAATTCTAATACAATTCTTACCTTATAAGTAGATAAAAAAAACAATGTTTAATGCACTAAAACACTTTATTTCTTGCAAACTGTTTTTGGTAGCCATGGCTTACCATCATCAGCGCAAAAAAATATTGCTCCAAAGAGAAATTTGCTGAAATATATGTAGGAGAAGCGGATTCAATAATAAAGTTTATTGGCCTATAGAATTACAGGATATTTTAGGAAACATCCAATGTAAGAGAAGCAGATTGAAAGATAAAGTTTATTAGCCAATAGAGTTACAATAGGAAATTTTAGGAAATGGCCATGTAAGGGGATTTGAACCCGCTTCTCCTACATATATTTCAACAAATTTCTTTTCTGAGCAATCATATTTTGCACTGATAACGGTATGCTATGTCCACCAAAAGTAGTTTGCTACAAGAAATAAAGTGTTTTGGTGCTTTAAACATTGTTTTTTATCTGCTTATATTGTGCTGTGCCAAGTAATTTCTTATTGTAACAATGCTTACTTATTCATTAAAAAAAATAATTTAAAATTTTAGCAAAAGTTATTGGCGCTTCTGCAGATAATGTACGCTAAAACCTATAGAAATCCAATTTTTAAACAGCACAGAGCAAACAGGTATAGCAAATGACACTCGCCAAATGCAGACTACAAATCTAGCTATGGCTGGTAAAATTTTACCTATACCAGTCACTGTGGAAAGTGATTTGTCTGTGGGCAAACTCTTAAAATAGTCAGAATTTATGAGGCAGAAAATGTTAGCCACATTTAGACGTTTACTACCAGTGAGTATGAAGTGTCAGGAAAGTTTTATTGACATTTAATTTCTCTGAAAAAAAGTTTGGAAATAGAGGGAGGCAGTGAAGCTTAGTCAAATTAAAACTATATATGAAGAGCTTTGTGGAACACTTAGTCAAAAGAATTTCTTTTGTATCATTGTTTTCTAGAACAGCTGGAAAGGTAAATGCAGGATGTTTCCTTAATACAATCAAAATCAATTGATAATTGTAGTAGAGATGAGACAGGTTTGAGGCTTGATTTTTATCCAGTCCTCAGGTTCAAAGTGAAAATTTCATTTATTCAGAAATTTCAGTCTTGGTCTTAGTCTGATGAGTGTTATTAATACTACAAAGAAGCTGTAGGATATCCCTTGTCTATCCTCGCCTTCTGTCATTGCAGATTTCTGCCAGTGGTGTCAAAGCATTTTGTAAGAGGGTATTTGTAAATGAGAAAATTAATCCTGAAGAAATTTTAAAATGTTATTAACAATTTATTGCATACTTTTTTTTTATCTGGCTCTGAACACAATCTTTTGGGTTTGGCCTAGGGCTTCAAAATAGAGCTGAACTCATCTTAAATTTGTAGATCCAATCAGTGCAGCTTCATGTCAACATGGATTTTTATCTATGAATCACAACATTTTATTTATGAAACAAGTAAAGCTAAAATCAGGTACTTTATGTATAAAAGTTGATTTCCTTTGCAAATAAACTTAAGTAAAGTTTGTAGTCCGTCATTGGCTTATAAGTTTTTGCAGCTGGTTGGTAGGAAATCAGACTTATCAGTTAAGTATACAAATATGTATAGATTGGTTTATTTTTTAACCAATAATATTTTTATTTTGTTAATTTTGTCTTGCAGCACCACTTGGTAAGATTACTGATCGTTTGGGAAGTATGTAGCTCATTATATTTTCTTTAATACCAAATGATGATACATATATTCTTTTATAATGTCTATATATACATCATAAATTAATTTGTGTGTGTATAGATTCTAATATATAGATATTTAAGTTTTTTTTTATGGGACTCTTGTTACTATTGACCATCAGAATCAGAAAAAAATCGGACCATCAAAATTTGACATCTGTTTATTTTTACCTGACTGCCAAGAAAGGTTATGTGTTTCACGCGTATCTGGGTATGTGGATTTCTTTATACCCTAGAAACATCACAACGGCTGGATGGATTTTAATGAATGAGGTTTCTATCGATTCGTCATAACTGTCCAATAGTTATAGGCTAGGTTTTGTTTTTATAAATTCAAAATGACGGCCGTAAAATACAAAATGGCAGTAGAGACAGAAAAAAAAAATTTACGCACCCTATTGAGTGGCATATCATTGGATATGTCTTTCAAAATGAAGATGATGTTTCATTGACTATTTTACAGTCAGAAGCTCCGTTTAAATATTACACAACCTGGAAGTTGTGTAGGTAGGATCTCTAGCTTTACTGCAACTCTAACCTTCATAGACATCTATAGGCCTCATCAAAACAGTGTTTATAGATAGGAACTAACAATTAAACACAACTTAAAAGTCATCAATACAAGTAAATAAAAAAAATAGGTAAGTAATATAAAAAATAGTTTCACATTGATGAGAACTAATTAATTAGTCCACTTTTTACGCAGTCAGGTTTTTTGATTTTTAAAATTTAATTATCGTATATAGCAAGACTCCCTTATCATATTATCAGACTTGACAATCCGGTGAAAGCCTATGTGTGAAATTGTCCGCGATAATTGCCAACTTATTAACTGAATTTGTTCCGTAAGTTACGCCACCTGATGCATACTACTGGTAATAATACGTAAACAAATGTATAGTGAAAAATGGAAAATATTGTGTTATTGACATTAAAAAATATTTTTTGAATTCCACTAAAATAAATACGTAAACTCAAATTATTTCGCACAATTATTTTCTGGCTTTTAAAAATGTTGAAAATGAAGATTTAAATGCAAGATTTATTGGTACTTTTTCAGTAAAAAAGCCTTTGCGTTTTTTTTTTCTTTCTTTCTTTTTTAAAAAAAAAAATCTTGGTGCAATTTGGGCTTCAAAAAGTGAGATTTGTCGCCAAATGATACAAACAGTTACGAAAACAAAAATTTATGAACTGTTAGCTTGTTTTATAAGAATTTACATGTATAAATTTAATTTATAGATATTATTGTTTTTTATATACAATTTACTTATTTGTATATAAAAATAGATAAATTGCTTTTTTATATTAAATAAATTGTATAAATATTGAAAAATATTGCTTCTTTATGTGAAACAGTGAATTGGTTTCCAGAAATTACATTGCAAAATTTCGTTCTTTCACCAAGGATTGAAAAGTACCGATTTTGTATTATATAATGTAGTATTAGCAAATTTTATGTAGTCTGTTCCACAGCCAAAGTTAACTGCAAAAAGCGCGATGCTGGAACAATGTGGTATCACTTATATGGTTTAAAAATAAAATTAGTTTAGCACCAAACTACACTTAATGTAATAAGCGTGCGTAATACTGTAATAAGCCAATTGGCTGTAGGTCTGATTAAGGAAGAACCCCAAACCAAGATTTACAAATACCAAAATCGTAGCATGACAATAATTTATCTTTTCGGGTAAAAGCTGAGGGACACGTATAAATTTATTATTAAACTTTTGGCACAAATGGCGCAATTTTTTTCTGTCACCAATGTCATATATGCAGCAGGTACTTAACTGGCGCCAAAGTGTCGTTGTTTTGCTTGATATGGTAACCCGGATGTTGTTGTTTATACTGTTGATGTTTTCGCCAAATTGGCGATGGAAAACAATCGCGCCAATATGGGGCATATATATAAAATCTATGCCAAACTTTTTTATGTTTCCAATTTTTTAAAGTGTTTATGTCTTTAGTCCATTTGTCTTATCCATGTTCTAACTTTCCTAAAATACTTTCATTATCGTGAAATTTATATATGTTATTAAGTTTCACTGTTATTATTATTATTAAGGCTGCTAATTGCAAGATTCGTGCTTAGATAAATTTTAGTACATTATGAAGTGCATTGAAATTCTATGAATCATATACAGACGTACATAAGTTCTCATATACACAGTAAGAAAACATAACACATGTGAGTTACAACAAGGATATTAATTATGCACCAAGATATGCCAATTGGTTGTGAACCCGATTATGAAACTTTTCATGGATCAATACATATACAAACTTTATATGAAAAAACAGCGAAGCTTACGCCTAAAGTATGTTAAGCTGAAATGATCCCTCATCGCTTCAAAAATAAAACAAATAAATAAATGAAAGTGCGCATTTAAAAAATTGAAGGAACGATATTAAATTAATACTGTAAAATGAAATTAACTGTGAAAAGAAGCAAAATTACAGTAATAAAGTAAATCACATATTTGAAAATATAAATGAGAAAGTATATTAAAATATTTAACTTTCTCGGGATCTAGATGCTATCCATTTATTCCAAAAGCTAATGTAATATCACTCACGAATTCATTTCCTGATTATTATTATTTACATAACGGAATTCAGCAATAAACTTTTCTTTGTTTAACAGTAAAACGAGTCCACATTATTAAAAAAAAAAATGTTGAGAACATATGAAATTTTTAAAATTAGCAACTATCATTTGTAAACTACAAATATTCAGCATATCGTAAAGAAAATGTGAAAACAGATATGGAAAACACATAAAAAAATATTTCTATTTCTCAGGTTAGATGGCGCTAGTAGCAGGACAACCATGTGGTTTCAAACCACGTATATAGCGGTCAAAGGAAACTTAGCGATTGTCAAGTCTGATAATATGACAAGGGAGTCTTGGTATATAGATATCTTTTTTTTTTTCCTTGAAAATTACTTTTTTAGATGTTGAAAAATTTAATTTTTCTTTTTTTAGAAGTCGCATCCTTAAGTAAAGATTACAAGAAAGTGCTCTTAGAAGGTAGAAATCACGATTTAATCTTGAAGGTCGGAAACAAAGAACTTCGGGCTCATCAAGACATTCTGAGGGCACGATCACATGTTTTTGATTCCATGCTGAGCCACGATATGAAGGAGAAAAACAGTGGCATCATCGATATCCCTGACTGCGATCCCCAAGCCATGGAACTGTTTCTGCTATACGTCTACTGCGGAAAAGTTGAGATACTAGATCAAAGTACTATGTTCGGATTGTATTACATTGCTGACAAGTATGACTTGAAAGACTTGAAAATTGAATGCTGTGATTTCATAAAGAAGTCGCTGTCGGCTACCAATACTTGTGATGCCATTCAGCTGGCACTGAATCACTGTGATACTGCTCTGCTAGAATCTGTCAAAGAATATTTCATGGACAATGTGTTAGAGATTATGCGAACAGTGGAATGGCAGATTTTTCTGAAGGATAATACTATTGTAGGAAATGAACTTCTGATGAAGTCTTTCGAAAAGTTGAAAAAGTAAACATTTAAATCAGGGTTGTTAAGTTTCTTCTAAAGTGTAAAGAACTGTGGGAAAAATAGCCAGCGGAAATAGATTTTTTAAATAGTTTACTGCATATGTTAATAATTTCTATTTTTGAAAAGTAGGTTGACGCGATAACCTTTCACAAATTTAATTAAGCTTTTAAAAATTTAATTGTGTATTAATTCATGAATTAAGCTGGTGCGATACAATAAGATCAATAAGAACTTTAAAAAACATAAAATTACAGAAATGCACAAAGCCTTTCGAAAGAACTTAGTCTTTCTTCAACAGGCACAAAGAAAACTTGCTTCTGCTTTGAAAGCAAGAGCAAGACTGAGAGGGAAAATGTGAGGCACAAACAATTGAAGAACAAGCAATAGGAAAGCAGAAGGCATAGGAAAAATGTATGAGGAAGGCGTAAGTTGCAGGAACAACCAATAGGAAAGCAGGAGGCTAGGCTGATGAATGTGATTGGCTGCCTTATGCTTTCTTATTGGCTGTTCCTTCAATTTGTCCCTTTCTCTTACTTTTTTCCCCTCAGTCTTGCTCCTGCTTTCAAAGTAGAAGCAAGTTTTCTTTGTGCCTGATGAAGAAAGACTAAGTTCTTTTGAAAGGCCTCGCACATTTCTGTAATCTTAAGAAGTTCTTCCTGATCTTAATTATGTCTAAATTTATAATTACACCAGTCTTTCTCTACGGTCATTACACTTCATCAAATTAACACTTTTAATTTTGTGACTAGAGAAATTTTAACTAAAATTTCTTATTAATTAATTATTACTTACTAATTACTATTATTAATTACTTATTAATTTTTAATTACTTAAAACAAAAACTTAAAAAAAATTATAATTTTGCATCCATTTTATTTAGCTTATGTTACAAGGTGCTTAGTGGTGGTTATTTTTTACTATTATAATACAACTATTTTTGAATAGTAATATTTCCTTTATTTAAAAAAATAATTTCTGGTATTAAATGAGGTAAAGATCACCATTCAAAAATACTGGTATTATTGTACTCAAATGCAAGCATCTTTGTATTACTTAAAGGTATTAAAGGATAACTTCACATTCTTGATTTGCCATAATGAAACATTTACATTGTATAACAAAACAACAGTTTGCCCTCTCATCTTATTTTATTTATTTCTCCAAACTTCTAAAAAGTCAATAAAAGATTTTAGGAGGGTTTTCAATGTTCATTAATACAATTAAATCGTATTTCTAATATTGATATTTCATTAAATAAATTTAAACTATTTATTTTAGTTTTCTGCCAGTAGCTTCTGTCGTCCTCAAAGAAATTGATTTCTTCCAGAAGAAACTCAAACCTGATTTAAATTTTTTGTGAAAAATTTTTTTACTCCCATACAAAACAGAACTGTGTGACAAATGATTTTAATATCAGAATGTTTAATATTTTTGTAATTCTTATTACCATATATTTAATGACGAATAATGAGCTTCTCAAAATGTAAGTTGAAAATATAAACATTTGAATTTTCAGTAAATTTTTTTTTTTATTCTCATACAAAACAGAACTATGTGACGAATGATTTAAATTTCAGAATGAATATATATTTTTAAAATGAATAATGAACTTCTAGTGAACATTTGAATTGTTTAGTAAAAAAGTTTTTTATTCTCAGACAAAACAGAACAATGTGACAAATGGTTTTAATTTTAGAATGAATAATTTTTTTATAATCTCTAATATGTATTTTTGCTACTTGTCTATTATCCCGTCGACCACTTTCCATAAAAAAATGATCGCCAAATTCTAATGTCAAATAAACAAATTGAAGAATGTTGCTATTTCAAACTTTTATACAGAAGATTATTAAGAAAATTAGAGTTAAACATCATTGAAGAATAGGGTGCCTTTATATGAGAGTGGCAACATAACAGATACAAAATTTGATTTGTTCAGACAATTTTGGACAAAAGAATGCTTAGAATAAATGGTTTTAATTTTAGAATGAATAATTTTTTTATAATTCTTAATATGTAAATACATGTCTATTACCCCATTGACTACTTTCCGTAAAAAATGATCGCCAAATTATAATGATAGTTATAATTTTTATAATATAATGATAATTATAATAATAAACAAATTGAAGAATGTTGCCATTTCAAACTTTTATACAGAAGTTTATTAAGAAAATTAGAATTAAACATCATTGAAGAATAGGGTGCCTTTATATGAGAGTGACAAGATAACAGATACAAAATTTGATTCGTTCAGACAATTTTGGACAAAAGAATGCTTAGAAAACTAATAAATTAGAAAAACATCATTAAAAATACAGATAAAACATGGAATTCATGCGGAAATAAATAGTGAATTTCATTGTATGCCCATTTGATCATGGAATTTTTTGAGATTTGGTCAGAGAAACTGCCAGACATGTTTTGCTGCAAGAACTATATAGTTTTATTAATTTTTTTTTTTTTTTTTTTTTTTTTTACAGGAAGTGGTCGACGAGATAATAGACAAGTACCATATTTTTAATGACAAAAACAAACTTCTGATGAAGTGTTTTGAAATGATTCCTGTAATTTCAGAATGAATAGTATTTTTTGTAATTCCTATGTATATATATTTTTATGACAAATAATGCCGCTGTTAGAAACTAACGTTAAATGAAATATTTTAAAACATTTAAATTTTGAACTAAATAATTTTTTATTCTCATTCAAAGTACAACTAGGTGATGAGTGATCCCTATAATGTTGGAATGAATTGTATTTTTGAAATTTTTATTATATTTTTAGTTGAATAATATTATACAATATTCAAAAATTGAAAGTAATTACAGGAATAAAGTTTTATATGTAGCATAAATGTCTTCCTTATTTAAAAAAAAAAAAAAAAAAAGAAAAAACTTTTATCATAATACTGATACACATAGATTTGAGTACATTCACATGTGAATGATGTAATTTGTTATCTGCCAACTTGTAAAGTTCAGAATTTGAAAGCATTCTTTAGATATTTTATTTCATTAAAAAGAAAAAAATATTACATAGATTCTGTTCTTTACAGAGGAGCATAATAAAGAATGGGATTCAACATGATATGCTACACTAGGCAATTTCTATTTTCATGCTCTGTGTGTGAATTTAAGACAGCAATACTGAATGTGATAAAATATTCAATAAATAATTCTAAAACAGAATTCTTTCATTTTCCTGATGAGAAATTTTGGTACTACTTAGTTATCCCGTCAACAAAAAATCTTTTGCTAAACTATAAGATTAAATGCCAATAATGGTTGATCGTAAATGTCACATTCACTTGATTTCAAGCAAGTTACACGTGTTTACGTCATCAAGTGATTTTTATTTGTATTTTTATTAATGTTATACTAATTTATTTGTTCTTTCGCTATCTACTTATAATAAAATCTGAGTGCACGTGACCGGCAGAACGATGCCGGTGCGAACCACTCTGGTCTGCGAAACGACCGTAGCTAAACGCCATGTTAGGCTTAATAAAAAACATATCTTAACATATGACAGCTAAATGATAATTTTTTCTACTTGAAATCATGCCTGTTCAGCATATTTTCATATAAAACATGTGTATCATATCCATTTATAATGTATTAAGTTCTAAATTAACATTAAGCTATTAGAAATCAAATCTAAACAAACGATACTGTTGCCATTAAGATTCAAATTCCAGCAAATTAATTAACAAATGAATGACTCTTTGATGATTCATAAAAAAAAATACGGCTAACATCTGATTCTGCTTTAAATATATTTTTTAAAGCCTTTAAGTTTTTTGAAATTCGTTTTTCATTATTGTTTACATTTACAAGCAGCAATTTTATTTACGACTGTTTACATTTACAAGCAGTCAGTTTATGACATACATATGAAATATTACGTAATTTATTGAATAAATATTTTTAAAAATATTATCAATGTTTTCAACAAATATTAATAGTTTTAATGATTCAATTTAATGATTATTCATCATTATTCATATGAATATTGATTCATATCAATGATTCATATATTTCACTCTTCTGTAGTGGCAACAGTGAAACGCTGTTTCTTTAGGAAAAACCGAGGGATAAACGTGCTGATATTTCGCTACTCGCTTTGATCTGTCAATAGTTATTTTTGAATGTTTTAAAAGTTTTATTAATTTTTATTATGGACTTTCCGAATGAATCGCTTTCGGAAAGAAGGCACCAATTGACCAGGAAAAGAATTGCGCAATCACGGCGATCAACGGATTGCTCAGTTTGCCTGATAAACTCAGCTGAGTTTACACCGAACAGAATTAAACACCCATACAACACTAATACGCACAATTTTTTGTTTATTTTTTATCTAAACTATGCATATTTTAAGTTCATGTTCATAAAGTGTTTAATCACTCACAAGAACGTTTCATTATAATAAAGATTTAAAAATCAAAATTACATTTTTTTTTTTTTATTTTACTAAATTTTTGTACCGTTAAGAAACATAGCTTTATGTATGTGTATTACTTTCAATGATGCACATAATGCTGTTTAAATTTTAGCCAAATATATGAATCAGATTTTAAAGTTTCATCTAAAATTAAAAAATAAACATCTGATTTTTTAAAGAAATGCCACATGTTTTTTGTTTTATTTTTAAATTTCTTATTTCACCTATGCTGAATTTTTTAAGCTGAATTTAATATATTTCTGTGAATTATTTTTTGCTGTTTGAAAAATGCAACAGCTTTTGTTTTTTTCAACTATGCATATATTTTTAAAAGCATTTACAGACATGCCACTTTCCAGCGAAAACATGGAATTCCACTTTTTCGGCACAATTTATCATCCCTGGGATTGATGCAAATCAGTATTAAAATTTGTTGAGATTTTTGGGACGAGAAGAGGGGTGGTAGCAGAATTTGAGAAAATAAAAATGCGAGTACAAACAGCGGCCAATTGAGTTTATTTCTAATCCTTTCCCATGAACTACTGTGCATTTAGTCCATGTATAGAAACAAACAGCATGAAAAAAAAACATAGCCAGGAGCTTGCAACTATCATCTGTCTGCTTTCCCTGAAGGATTGCAAAATATCGTAGAAAAATGGTGGTTTCGTCAAACGAATATGAATTCTGTCGAAGGATCACAGAAAAAAACATAATTTTTCCCGAAGGGTCCTTTAGAATGCATGTTTCGTCTAAGGATCATTGAATATGTGAATGTTGCCAAATAATCGTGGAAAAAACATGAATTTCATCAGATGACTGCAGAAAAAATGCATTTTGATCAAAGTATCGCAAAAAACTTGACTTTCGTCAAATAATCACAGAAAAAATATGAATTTCATTAGAGGATCACAGAGAAAACGAGAATTTCATCGAAAGGTTGCAAAAGTGCAAGTTTCAACATAAGATCCTAAAAAAAATGTAAATTTTGAAATCGTGGGATCTTGAAGCTTATTGGTTCATCAGTATCAGGTGAACCGTTAGTCAGCTAAATTTTCTGTTATGTAACTAATTTGCTGCATACATTTGGATGCACCTGTGCTTCTGTCAATGTATTTTGATTGTAAGGTAAGTCTCGCTTGCTCTGCTGTTTATTTATTTATTTTTTTTTTATTAGGATTTTTGCATTAGCTGTTTAAAATGCACCCTTTATTGGCCAATATATCGATTTTTACATGGTTTACCATTTTAGAGACGGACGATTCAGCCAATGGCTGCCAAAAAAATTCGAGTCTGAAAACATCGAGGGTGTATTACCAAACATCCATCAAAATTTAAATTTAATTCAGTTAGAAGAGAAGTACCATACCTTGACGATGTTTCAGACCCTGACTAGGATCCCTTTTTCTAAACATTAAATTATTGATTTTTTTAAAAATTTTAACTGATTGTTTGTTTTTTGTGTAAGTATTTGAAATTTTTTTTGTATGAAACTCCCTTTTTTTTATGAATCGCCGTCTCATTTATTGGTATTTCTTTATATTTATCCTTTTACTTTTATTTTATGATTAATAAATTTTTTGGCAGTTGTGAGCGAGATTTTACCTGCATTCGTAACAAATTTTTCAAGATGGCAGTATAACTTCGTTTTTAAATCTTTATGTTACTTATAAATCCATGTTTTTACATCATTTTCTATTTTTTTGTGCAAATCATTGATTTATAAATAACATAAAGATTTAAAAATTGTGTTTTTCTGTCACCTTGAAAAGATTTTTGGCACAATTTTTTTCACCAAGCGGCACAGGATGCGGAACTCTTCCCTGAATTTTGTCGAAGAAACGTGAGAGGTGTAATTCGTCAAAAAGGTGCAGAAAAAACGTGAATTTTGCAACAAATCCCGATAAAAACACTCATTTCGTGAAAGGATTGTGGAAAAAACAGTCATTTTGTCAAAAGGCTGCGAAAAAAACATGAATTTCATCAAAGATGTGCAGAAAAAACGAGAATTTCACCATAAACATTAAATTATTGATTTTTTTTTTTTTTTTTTTTTTTTTTTTTGCAAATTTTAACTGTTTGTTTGTTTTTTGTGTAAGTATTTTTAGTTTTTTATATATTTTTTTCTGTATGAAACTCCCCTTTTTTCTGAATCGCCGTCTCATTTATTGGTATTTATTTATATTTATCTTTTTATTTTATATTTAGTAAGTTTTTTGGTAGTTGTGAGCGAGATTTTACCGGCATTCGTAATAAATTTTTCAAGATGGCGGAAAAACTTCGTTTTTAAATCTTTGTTATTTATAAATCCATGTTTTTACATCATTTTCTATTTTTTGGGCAAAATCATTGATTTATAAATAACAAAGATTTAAAAATGATGTTTTTCCGCCATCTTGAAAAGATTTTTGGCAAGATTTTGAACAATTTTTTTTTTTTGCCAAGTGGCACTCTTCCCTGAATTTTGTCAAAGAAACAGGAGAGGTGTAATTCGTCAAAATGGCACAGAAAAAAAGCGAATGTTTCAACAAATCCCGATAAAAACACTCATTTCGTCAAAAGGCTGCGAAAAAAACTTGAATTTCATCAAAGATGTGCAGAAAAAATGAGAATTTTGCCATAGGGTTGTTGGAAAAAGCTCTCTCCCCCCCCCCCCCCCCCCCTTTGAGGTGGTTCATATTTTCTTCATTTGAAGGTTGACTTTTACAAACACTATTTTTTTAATGCTTTTGAGGACTTGCCACTATCTGAATAATCATGCATATCAATCACCTGTTTAATTGAGTCTGACTTAATGTTGTAAACTTAAAATAACACTTTCCCATCATTTTTGGCGGGGCCATATGCTAGTTTAAAATAAAAATTATGTCAATTTGTATAATTTGGCGAAAATGGTCGACGAGATAACTAAGTAGTACTGAAATTTTAGACATTTTCTGATATAAAAGGGTTTAATAATTAAAAACATCTGAGAAAGATAATAGTGTAGAGAAAAGTGTGGCAAAGAAGTTTTAGCTATAGCTAAGTCAGTATTTTTGAACTATTTAAAGTTTGACAAAAGAAGTCTCTTTTATTTTCTTTTTTTTTTTATTAGTAACTTGTGTGCATGAAAACATGTATTAGGACATCTTTTTTTTTTTCATATATATTTTTAGCGACACACAATAAAGAAAGATTTGCAGAGAAATTTTTACAGTTTTAAAAATAGACATGTTAGCAGGTATGCAATTTACATTTTAATTATACTCACATTAAAGTTTATTGATATTCAAGTAACTGATTTCATTCCATGTCCAATGTTAGACATGTATGTTGTTCAAACCAGTGTTAAACATTCAACTGTCCAATTAACCACACCAAAGTTATGGTGAACTCAGTGACACAGAAATTTGGGGTGAATTTGTTTATTTTTTTTCCATTTAGAAAAATTGAAATTTTATTTATAAAATAAAAGGTTAAATATTTTAAGATGGCTACATTCTGATGCTTTTCTTTATGTTTTTTCATGTTCCACATGAAAACATTAACATTGAAAGTATGATTTGTAAGCAGTTTAGGTAGAAATTGAGTCGAAGGACACTTTACAATTTTTTCGCATCAAAACAATAAGGCCTTTCACAAAATTCAGAAATTTTTTCAATCTTCAAGTGGAATCCTTCACAAATGTAATTATTTTAAAATTTAAAAAAAAGCTTGGCGTATTACAGCAGAAATCACCAATGAATGAATTATCTATCAGTATGTATGCACAAAGGACCTAATTAAAAATGTTTAAATAGGAACCTAAATATAATGATAATTTCTAATTTACAAAATTCTGATCATATTTTTTACAAGTATGTGCAAAAGTTGCCAATTTCACAAAAACAGAATCACATGAGAGAAATGTAAGCAAACCTATGGTAAGATAATTAACTGAAACTTTTGTTACAAATGAAAATTCATTTGCGAAATATTTCACTAATACAAATTAATGGAAATGGTAAGGTTGAAAATTTAATATAAAATTTTAAACATTCGTTTATTAGGTGCGTTCCCAATTACATAAATACGTAGAACCTATAGTCATCATCTGGTCCATCTGTCTGTTCACATATAACAGTACAAAAACTACCCAACCGAATGGTTTGAAATGTAATATATAGAATCATTGTAGAATTTTGTCATCTTTTCAAATTTTATGAAAATCAAATCAAAACTTAAAAAGATATTAAAAAGAGTTTTCTTCATTCTGTTAAATCCTATCATACATAATTAATTCAGTGATATCCCATGATAGGTATACTCGTTCTAGGTTGCCATGGTGATGACGTCCTATTTAAGATGGAGTCGTATTATTTCCATATTACTGAATTTTTAATATGTATCGCTCACCTGCAAGAAAAGTGCCACATCTCGACAAAAGTAAATTTCACAGGAGAGGCAAAAGAAAAAGTCCCTGATTTTACTGTAACATGAAATGATAGCACTTAGCTCTGCATGTAGGAATAAAAATGTGCATTAAAGCATAAAACCCTTAAGAATGAAGACATAGGATGAGGTTTGGGGGGGGGGGGGCTGGGTGATTTTACCTCCCCCCACAATCCACCCCTCTTCTGCAGTCACAAATGGACATATAGCGTAATAAAGTGATTTTCCGATAACTACACTTATGAAACTGTTTATCTATATTAGTGGAATAAAATTCAAAATGAATTTTTGTGAGATGTGACACATTTCTTGCGGGTGAGCGATATAATCGTAATAAATTTTGTATTCATGCATTTTTGCATAAGAGTGCAACAGCTATTGCACCAAGATCTGTATATTTATAAAACTAGTTGCAGTACGAAAGCACCTCATTTGCCATATTTGATGTACAATTTCCAACTTGTTGCAGTTTTTTAGATAATCAGATAGTAATCGCCAGAAATATTTAACTATTGTAGGAAAAAAATTCTTTTTTAATATTAAGCAGTTTTCAAGCTCTTTTACTGTATTCTTTCTTTTCCTTAAATATAGATTCTTTGACTTGACTAATTGTATGTTTTTAAAAAGTACAAATAAGTTTTGTGAAGAAAATATAGGTAATTTTCTATGAAAATTTTAGTTGAAAACAACTCTTTTAAGTATGCAAAAACCCATCTGTTTTATAACTTTCATTATTATATATATATATATATATATATATATAATAAAATTGAAATCACAAATATATGAATAAATTGGTAAAGATCTAAAGATGAATTAGAAATGAACATAGGAAACCAGTATGTAAAGTAAGAAACTATGAATAACTCGCAGAATCTTCAGAGGAGCTTGTGAGTTCATTCATAAAATATGCGTTATT
Organism: Maratus speciosus; assembly: GCA_963932465.1. Classification (NCBI taxonomy): domain Eukaryota; kingdom Metazoa; phylum Arthropoda; class Arachnida; order Araneae; family Salticidae; genus Maratus; species Maratus speciosus. The sequence continues at coordinate 137,573,045 of OZ010797.1, read as the reverse complement.
TCATCCAATTTTGTCGGCGTTAAGCCTAAAATGACAAAATTTAGCTCCTTATAATGCAAAAATAACAGAAAATAGATAATAAAAATCCAAGAGATCTAAAAAAGATACACCTCACACAGGATATTAAAAATTAATAGAGCAAAATACCTAAATTACATACTAGGAAGCATGACTGGATGGTAAAACAGAGTTAGGACTATTTTAACATATGGGCCTACAGTTTATTATCTGACTGAAACCCATAACTTTGCTGTCATCTGGTGTGAGAAAGGAAAAATTGTAAATTGCAACTTGATGATTAATAATAATGTTTGGTGCTGCCATCTTTACCCCAAAAAAAGATTGAAATTGATGGAAAAAATAAAGAAATGACTTAGATTAACATTTAGTTGAAGTAGAATGGAAAAAATAGCAATAAACTTGATAATTACTGAGTAAATACAAAAATAATATAAAGAATAGGAATAAATTAATAAAAAATAAAATAAAGAATTATATAAAAATAAATAAATAGAAGGGCAGTTGATTAAATTAACTAATTTAAAGACAAAATATTATAATATAAAAATGAGAATATAAATAACATTTAAAAAACAGTGGGGAATATTTTGAGATAGTAAAATATAGCCTTGTATTATGTAACTAAATGTGAAAATTTAAAAAACAATGAGGAATATTGAGATAGTGAAATATATCCTTGTGTTATGAAGCAATATGTGAAAATTGTTGAGAAATTTATGATGTTAAATGCATGATACCCCGTGTTTTTTTATTTATTATTATTATTATTTTTTTAAATATATCCATACAATATATAAGCATATATACAGGTTCACACATATATATATAAGGAAAACTGGAAATCATGTCGAGTTAAAGTTTATGACATTGACGTTATATGATGATCTGAAAATGGAGTTAACTTCGATAGATAGTAATTGAATAATCAATCTGGAAGTCGTGCATTAGAATAAGCTAAAAAAGAACGTTTCTGTAGTAATCAATATGGTTATTCGAAAGTTGTTGCAGTCAACGAGTGAAGGCCATGGAACACATTAATTCAGTGTAGTTTCTCCAGAATAATTGAGACAATATGTAAAGTCGAATCAGGATTTTATTTTAACATCTTTCGGCGGCACAGTTTCCACCAAGTTATTTAGCTATCGCTTCATAGCAGTAATTTAGGGTTAAGCAAATTGTAGATAATAGAATACATCGGACGGCAACCAGGGAATGGTATGACAAATGGAAATGCGACCAAAATCTGAGGAAACACTGCAAGCATTGGCTTTTTGTGCATCTAGCATAGTAATACAAATATGACATAGGTTGCACTCTCAACCAATTAATAATTAAGGATATCATGCCATGGAAAGAGTGCTGACAGAGGGAGTGGATGAATTTGAAGATAAAAAGGAAAACCGTGGAATGCACGCGGGAAAGTAAAATTCTCGGAAGGGAAAAAAATGGTTGCTAAAAGAACATTCTTAAAGAAAAATGATCAGAAATGGAGCATTTAATTTAAGAATACTAAAAGCGTAATATGTAGTAAGTGAATTAGACAAAAGAGACATTAAATTAAAGGGAATTTAACAGAATTAACGATAGAGATTATTTAAGAATAAGGGTTTAGTGAATATAAAGTAGTAATTTAGAATAATTAGGAAATTGCAGAATTAGATCTAATAATGTAACCTATATACACAATACACATATATTTACTTTCATGTTAAGAACCTAAAACTTAAACTAAAACATACAGAGGCACATTTTTTAGATGAATTTATTTTGCTATAAAGCATACTCTACTGGTTGCAAAAATTTCTTTTCAAAACAGTTATATTTTTAACATTATAAATTATCGGTTGCTACTCAAATTTTTTTTATAAAAGCAAAATGGCACTTTTAAAAAAGCGATAAATGAAAGGCTGTGTGATATGCTTTCCAAAGAGAGTTATTCTAATTCAGCTACTATAAAACCGTGTCAAAGACATTACTGGTCGAAATTCCTCCTATTGTGATCAAGCTTTGATGAAAGGCACTAGTAGACACTACATGAGCAATTTTTCTTATAGCTATACTATCGGATCAAATGTGATTGAAATTAAGGATAGAATTCTAATTTTAAATGTGAAAGTAAACTTTTCGAAATTGTGAGCTTAACTCTTTATTTGTGAATCAAAGTATTTGTAACTTTTTTAATGAAAATTGTTAATAGTACTGGATCGTGTATGCAGTACTTTTAATAAATATAGATATTACCTTTTTGCATTTATTTATTTATGGTTTATAGAAATAAAAAAATATTTGTTAACCCTTTCAGTTGCAAGGTTCTTGTATTCAAAAATCCTAAGATTATTAAAAGACACAAGAATTTAGACAAATCTATTTTAAAATAAGTAAAAACTTTTCTTCATGTGCTTAATAAAAGGAAAATTTTCATTCCAAAATTCTGGAGCCAAAGTAGCATTTAGACATAAAAAATAAATGGCCCAAAAATGAACCACCACCCTTCAAACGGTTAAATTGTAAAAAACAATAAAAAGTATTTTAATAGTGTACGACAAATTAATTTTGCAAAACTAATTTGGCACAATTTTGATGTCCAGACTCCATATTTTTGAATTGCCATTTTTTATACTGCTCTCTACATTCTCTCTCAACTAATTTGAAAAATAAAAAAAATGTGAAAAATTATAATAAATTTTTTTTCAGATATAGTTTGTAGAGAATTTAATTCCCTTTATTAAAAAAAGAAACTAGAAAAAGGGCTGTCTTGCTTTTTCTAGCACACTGTGCTTTGCTCTCTGTCTCACTGAAGAAGAATATTGCTTGCAGATTCGAAACAGCTGTTTGCTGAATTATTTGTGCATTTTTAATGTTGGTTTTCTGCCTTTTTAATACATGAGTTATTATTACTTTGTAGATATTTGAAGAAATAGTGTTTTACTAAAATGACCTGTTAAGGTAAATGCACCTATAGTGAGCTATGTACTAGTAGCTACAATGCATTTCTGAAAAACGACTGAAAGAAATCTGATGGACTCAGGGGCGTAAATCCTGGGGGGGTGCAACACCCCCCCTACGAAAAAATCAGTCGGAAAATTTCCCGTTCGATCGGAAAAAGTACGTTTAGTCGGAAAAAATGGTATTAACCTATAAAAACCTATAAATTGGAAAAATGAAAAAATCAGTCGGAAAAATTCCCGTTCGATCGGAAAAAAGTAAGTTTAGTCGAAAAAAAATGGCATTAACGTATAGAAACTTATGAATTGGAGAAATATTTTTGTAGTTTTTAATTAGTAAATAAGAAAAACAAGTTAGAGCGAAGAAAACCTATAAAATTTTATTCTTAGTCGGATTTTTTCCCCTTGTAGTTTTTAATTAGAAAAAACAATTTAGAACGAAGAAAACCTATATAAATTTATACTTAGTCGGAAATATTACGGATTTTATTTTTGTGATTAAAACTATTCAAAAAATCTTTGACTTGTCAAATATTGTGAACTCGAAAACCTCGATATTAAGAAACAAAATATTTATATACATATTCCAGCAATGTTAATATTATTTGTAACCTTGATATTTTGATCGAAAACTTTGATATTCCGAACTTTTTTCTGTTCCCTTTGACTTCGAGATATCGAGATCCAGCTGTATTTATTTATAGTCGGAAAGTTTTTAGTTTAGTCTGGAAATTTTAAGACATACTGATTGAAGTGAAGAAACTTCTATTTTTTTTTTTTTAAATTTAGTTAGAAACGTGTATCACGGAATTTAGGTGATATCCGATGAAAATTCAAAACTGAATTGCAAATATTTAGTACTTTACCCTATCAAAATCTGGATATTTTCCACTCTACACGAATTTTACCTTTAATCGAAAATAATTATGGTTTTATTTTTTCTACTAATTTTGTGTTTTCTTTTTATTTTATTAAAAAAGATGTTAATTTTTAACTTTTTTTACATAATTTTAGGTTGATTTAAAAATGTGTTTCAAGAAATTTATATTATACCGGATGAAATTGAAAACACCCAAATACCAACAAATTAATTAGAAATAAGAAAAGGGATATATTTCACTTTCATACTAAATGGTAAATATTTTACTAAACTGCTGGTGCCAATTTGGGGTTTGGGAATTAAAATTAAGTGTTTTCATAAACATACCACCAACCCTGAAATGGTTAAAAAAAAATCTAATAACTCTATCATTTTGATAAGTAAAATCGGGTAGATTTAACGTTTTTTTCAATTTGCCCTTCGTAAATTATAGAAACATTTTCCCGACATTTCAGACCATTCAAACTTTTTCCCTTCTACATGACGAGCAAAGCGAACTAACCGTCTACCATCGCACTGCTTTTCTATGTAACCTACATAATGTCTATGAATAGTCTCTTTGTTCTTCCTTACCAATTTCAGTAGCTCTTGCTGTAAAACAATAATGAATATTACAGTCCTATATTAGTTTGCAAACTTAAAAAAACTATTAAATTTCAAATATACAAGTGTATCATTTCTCCCCAGTACTAATGTATCATTTCTCCCTATTATGCCTTATTGGATTTTCAATCACTTTCTACAAATGCAGTTGCAAAATGGTAATCTACTTTCTAGTAAATCTAATCCTAACAATGTCCTTTATAAATTAAAAAAAGATATTATCTTCACAATAAAAAGAGTTATGAAAGAAAATCAGCCAGTGAAAAAATTTACATTGACATTCCAAAAACCTTCAAAATTAAAAGAAAAGAAAAGTTGTCAGTTCTTCACTGATTAGTCCAGCTAATGATGGCTTCAGCAAATAAAAGATGTCTTCACATGCGTTAGAATGGCTGTTAATGCCATTTGATGAGAAAAATTGTCAACGTATCAACCATCCCTATGTATCAAACCTCCCTTACCTCCCCTACTAAGAAATGGATATAAGTTTTGTTCATTCGAAAATTTTCAATCTTTTAAATTTTGACTTTTTTTATGTTGTAGACGTACATCGTACGCTGGTAACAGGATTCCTTATGCTTAATTCAGAATTTGAATTTCTATCCGGAGTGGAGTCTATGTGAATAAATATGCCATACACAGAAAAAATAGAATGCATTAAGCCCTTTATTGGTAAAAAAACGGGCATCGAATCCCCAGCTTTTCAATCATCCAGTTTCATCAAATTTTGTATATTTAGAAACAAGATAAATCGCTATCAAACAAAGGAGTTTTGAGTTCCAAACCGCAATTTTCTACACATATTAATCATAGTACTTCACCACTAATTTTTAGAGACATATACAATAATAATTCAAAAGGAATCAACATCAGCGCTTTAAAACCTATTTGACTATCTCGATACACTCAGTCATAATTATCTTGAGACTTTCATCTATCATCTATAAAGTTTAATAATTTCGTAAGATATTTACGATATCTTTTCTTCGTTTTTATCATATATGCTAAACTTTTGGACATGAGTGTATATATATATTAATTAGTCGGCATTTTGTTGGCAATAGTACTCGGAAATTTTTCTTCTTGGAGTCGGAAATTTATGAGTCTACACCCCCCTACGCGACCAGGGTGGTTTACGCCCCTGGATGGACTAACATCCTTAAATGTTAACTTTCCATAAACTGTTTAGAATAGTATTTTTTTTTCTTTTTTTTTTTTCTGCTGGTACGTTTGTTTATTTGTGGAGTGTCATCAAAAACAGATTTTCTGTCAAATTCATAGTGATTTCATGAAGAGTTAAGCTTCTATTTAAAACATTGTTTCTTTACATATTTTATTTTGAATTAAACTGCTATTGATATACTGTATTGAATTGTAAATAATATATTAGATTTAGCCGAAAACTTAAAAAATCATGCATCAGAAATTGCTTCAGTCCACTACTGGAACATAGAGAAAGATAACATTTTTTATTTTTTACAAACAATATATTTTGAAACTTTGAATGTTTATTTTGATACATGAAAGGACTAGCCTAAAAATATACCGTATTTTCGGGTGTATAGCCCGCATCCAGTGTATAACCCGCACCCCTAAATCGAGCAGTACCATAAAAAAGTCCGTGTATAAGCCGCGGAGCTGCATCGTTGTATAAGCCGCGGGCTATACACCATCTACGAATGTATATTTCGACCACGGTTTACGCCGCATGTGAAATTTCCGAGGTAATCGCGAATGGCGTGCTAAACAGAAACACATTAATAAGAAGAGTTAAGAAATCATAAAAATGAAATTATTAATTAGAAATAAATAATTTAAATGCACAATTCGAAATTAATATAATTTAAATAATATAAATACGAAAAACTACACTAAAATTGCGTGAAATTTGCAGCTTAAATTCCGGCATATGGCGCGGATGATAAATTGCATTATTACCTTGGTATATCGCGAATGATTTTGCAAAAAAAAAAAATTAATTAAACTGAAATTTTAAAAACCACAAGCACCGAAATTACAGGGCTCCCACTAGATCCGTTTTTTTGCTTCAAGTCCGTATTGGTCCGTTTTTTCATTAACCGACTTTTATTTAAAATTTTACCGATGTTTGGCATTTAGCCGAGCATCGCGGAAAAAGCGCGCTTTTCGCAAATATGTTCCAACAAATACCATTAAATTTCGTTAATCGATCACGAAAAGAATCGCCAACTTTGTCAAAGGATTGCGAAAATACGCAAATTTCTTCAAAAGATCGTGAATTTCGTTAAAAGATAGAAAAAAACGCGGTCAAGAGATAGAAAGAAAAAAAGCGGTCAAAAGATCGCAAAAAAGACTAATTTCCTCAAAAGATTGCGAAAAAAACCGCAAGTTTTGTCAAAGAATAGCCAAAAACGCGTTTTTCGTCAAAAGGTCGCAAATTACAGCAAAGGATCGCGAAAAACACGCAAATTTCGGCAAAGGATCGCGAAAAAAAACGAGAATTTTGTAAAAAGATCGCGAAAAAACACGAATTTCATCAAAAAATCTCTCAATAAAACGCAAGTTTTGTCAAAAAATCGCGGAAAACGCGATTTTCGTGAAAAGGTGGCAAAAAAAAAAAAAAAAAAAAAAAAAAAAAAACGCGAATTTCGGCAAAAGATCTCTCAATAAAACGCAAATTTCGCCAAAAAATCGAAAAAACATGCGAATTTCGTCAAAAGATTGCGAAAAGAACGCGAATTGCATCAAAATATCGCGAAAAAAACGGTCAAAAAATTGCGGAAAAAGCACAAATTTCGTCAAAAAATCGAAAAAAAAAACTAATTTCGTCAAAAGATTTTAAAAACTTTAATTTCGTCAAGATATAGTAAAAAACATATAATTTTCATCAAAGGATCCCGAAAAACACGCAAATTTCTTTAAATAGTCGTGGAAAAATTCGTGAAATTCAACCTGTCTTAGAAGGTTTGTAACCTCTACCAATAACAATGGCTTTAAGATAATGAATTTCAGAATTTGAATCGGAGCAAGCGTTTTCTTTATAACAAATTATACTTTGAACATTTATTAATTAGTGACAATTGAAGGAAAGGAGGGTTTCCTTGTTTATTTTATTTTATGATTTGCGAAAATAGTTTCCTTTTGATCTCTTTTTTTTTACAAAATATGTGCTCCCTTTTGGTCCCCTTTTTTACTACACCAGTTGAGTGGGAGCTCTGGAAATATGAAATTATTAATTTATTATAAATAATATAAGTACGATATTCAAAATTAATAATTCATTATGAATAATATTTAAAAGAAAAAAATCCCGTTAAAATTAAGTAAACTTTTCTATACACTAAAGAGCATCATGAGAACGATTGGGCGTTAGCAATCTCAACTTTAACTCAAGTATCTTAAATAGCGTGCTTGAATGACATTAAAATGACGACGTGCTAAAATGACATTTATTTTCACAGTGCCATATATTACAATTATTTACAAATAGATAATAAACGTATTAATTTTAATATTTAGCGCTATGTACAAATAAAATAACGTTATCACATCCCATTTCGTCAATTGAATAAGATATAAAAATTCTCATTTAAATTATTTCTAAAATAATCTGTAGAATCGGGAATGCAGATGTTTTTGATTTTTTTAAGAGGGGGGGGGGGGGGAGGATTAAAAGAAACCTCGCACAATAATTCATCGAGAATTTTAAACTGAAAAGCATGGAATCTGCTGGCATATCTATCAAAGTGATTTGAAATCGAATGCGTTTTTCTATTTTCGATAAATGTATTATATCTTAAGCTATAAGCTATTGCTATTTGATGATTACCTTTCCCGAGCTGTCTCATCTGGAAATTCAGTTAAAAAATCAACTTTCAGCATTTTCTAAATGTTTTTTCCCTTATCAAAAACTGGAAAACGCTGTTCGATTTCGTTAAGTATTAATAAATGCGTCAATAGTTTTATACATTTAAAATTAAAAATGACTTATAGAGAATGCAGCCGTTATTTATGTGTGTATGCGTGTTTTATAATAAAGTTATCAGAAACAAAACAAAACTTTTTATTTAATTCGAATCGGTTTTATTTTTTTCCAATCAATCTGCAAGAAATTTCATGACCTACTTTTATTATTTCTTTGCACGTGGAGCGATAAGGATTATAAACATTATATGATTCATGCTAACCACTACGAAAAGATATCACGTGCGATCCTAAAGCTATTTTCTTTTTCCCCTCCCCCCCTTCTATTGCTCTGTTTGGAACTTTTTAGCTGTCAGAATCTCAAAGAAATAAATATAGATTTCAATTAGAAGATTTTGCTTTAAAAGCATTTATACACGAAATGATTACCAAGGAAAAAAAAAAAAAATACTTACCATCACTGTGCTGTTTCTTAAATACAAGATGATTTAACAATGCAATTTAATCTGATTTATTTTATGGTCGTTTTTGAGAATATTTGGCGTTATTGTAGATGTTTTAAAAATACTTCTTGCATGAACATTTAAAAGTTATATTTTATATTTATTTCAATCACTTGGTACAGAATTGAATCCTGCATTGGGTCGGGTAATCGGATAGTACCCGAACCCGACTAAAGTTTGGGTCGGGTTGGCGGGATTTTTTTTTTCTTTTTTTTTTGACGTGAGTCGGGTTGGAATTTGATTCGTTCGAGTTAACTTTTTTTTTTTTTTTCTCCAAAAGATGCTGCTGAATATTTGTTAAAATGGTAAAAGCCGAAATAATTTGATACAAGAAAAACATAATTATAGACTACTTTTCCGTAAATGCATTAAAATATGAATTAATTTTCCTTCATTTTAGTTTCTGGTTTTAATATTTCGGTTGACAAAATTTGTTCTTGTCGGGTCTCGAGTTGACTTTAAGTAGAATTTTCGGATTAGGATAGGATACAATCCGGACCTTGCAGTTCAGGTTCAGAGTAGAGTCCAACATTTGATCATGTAGTCTGATTTTACCTGCTATTGTTTTGTTATGGATAGGGGGGGGAGGGGGATGTATTTTTTCTAGAAAAATACATTTTTTACAAATAGATTATTTTCTTAGAAACTATGAAAGATTAAGCATTTAAAAAATTATATCCACTAATTTGTTTTATGTATCCTATGAATATTGTTTTAAATAATTTTTATAGGATTTTCACTTAAAACGTACACATTAGAGATCTGCATGGACCTGGTTAATCTCTTTTTATTAGACTCGGGCCGGACCGCGATCGAGCTTAATTTTTATCTGCGGTTGCTCCGGGCCGGGACTGGAGAACTACTTTTTTTTTTTTTTTTTTTTTTTTTTTTTTTTTCGGGTCCATGTTAAACCGCAGGTTTTTGCGAAAATAACAGTGAAATTTTTCCTTTGTTCGACGAAATCTTTAGAAATTTATTTCATTTTATTAAATTATAGAGAAATATATATTTAAAAAAATCTTTATAGAGCTTCAAAATTATTTTTTCTAAAATATTTTTCTTCCATTTTAAACTACATTATTTTTTCTAACGAGTTATCATTTAAATGAATTTCTCTAAGTAATCAATAATGTTGCCATTCCATATTACATAGATTGTGGACATACTAGTTTAAGCTGCAAAATGTTTGCATGAGTATGTAAAAAATATATCTTAAATAATTTTATTGATAGGGTCCCGGACTTGATTTAATCGATTTTTCTTGGTTGGGTGGGGCAAATTTTTAGCATAAATGGTTCAAGTTTAGCCCAGGCAGGGCCAATATATTTCGATCGCCTGGGTCTGAAAATTTCGGCTCGCCCACATTATTTTAAAATCTAATTAATATGAAATTTCTTATCTTTGGTATCTGAATTTTTGAAAGTGGAAAAAAAAACAAAAATTAATTGCGCGTAAACGCCGCATTGCTTGAAATTTCAATTTAAAACACGTAAACGCCGCGGCGTTTCTTCCGTAAATTACGGTACTAAAATCTTTTTTTTTAATAATTCCATAATAATAAAACCAGATTTTAACTTATTTATTATTATCATTATTTTTAATCTGGAAAAAAAGTCACTTTTTTTTCCCTTTAAAAATAACAAAATTATTGTCAGAGGTAATTCAAGAAATATTTTCGTTTTTCTACGCCCCACCAGTGGCCGAGAGGTTCTGCTCTCAAAAGCTGGTAGACGGGAGGTCCTGGGTTCGAACCCAATCGCGCCCGTCGGCCTAATCGTTCGGAGTTTTCTTCTAAACTTGGATTTTTGTGCGTAAATACGGGTTAGGTTCCGTTAGAAAGACCCCCACGGAGGGCATCCCCGCCTCTCCGGGTCCATTTCGTAGATAATTAGCTATCATAAGCAACACAATACACAAATTTTTCCACAATATTTTTTTTCATGTCAAAAAGTAAATGTAATTATTGTGATAATTGCATACATTTCTGGCAAACATTAAATACCATTTATCTCAGTTAAATTTTTTGAATTGCAGCAGCAGATAATAGGTAAATTATCACAACAGTAACTTTGATAGAACTGGATGTAATATACAACTGGAGCCATTAATGGCGTTTTACCTCCTAGAAAATATGTTATTATTATTTTAAACAATAATTACTATAAGTAATATAAAACTACTGTATAAAAAGGCACACAGTAATTTGCTCAAAAATATTTATTTTAATCACTGGAATCGGAAAATCCTTCAAAATCGGAAGTTTCAGAGTCCGTCATAAACAAACCAATAATATCTCTATTTTCAGAGACAGAAATAAATAATAATAGCATTTAAACAGTAAAAAAACATTACAAACACGGGAAAATTCTTTAAATTTCGCGGCATAGCGAAAAAAATTTACAAATTTCGACGATTTTTGAAATTTTTTCGGGCTTAAAAATTATAGAAAAATCACGATTTTCCGTTTCTTTTTTTAAAAAAAATCTTTGTATAGTCCGCACCGTGTATAAGCCGCAGCGGCTGTTCCAAATGTTTTTTTCTTGTATAACCCGCGGGCTATACACCCGAAAATACGGTATATATCTTTCGGAATTCACTAATACTTTAATAATAATTAGGTAAATATCCTTAAGTGGTCTACTACTGGTGCATTTACCTTATATAAGAAAGAAAAAAAAAGCCTGTTATCCTTTCAGTAATCAAAAATAAATATTCTTAAAAGTCAGACATTTTAAAAACTTGAAACAAACATAATTTTATTAATATTAGCAGAAGAACCAAAATTTTATGTTATTTCGTATGCATACATTTACTATACAAGACATTGAAATTTCACGAAAATCTGATTTGTCATTTTCACGAGATCGCAAGTGCAATCTTCAAAATATTCATTTTGAACAAAATGATTTTAAAACTAATATTTCCTGTGCCGTATATAAAGGGATAACTAAAATTTGTTTTATCAACTTTTATTCTTTCACGAAGTTCTGAATTTGATTAAAATATTTCAAATCAAATGAATTTTTAATATGTGTAAATAAAACAGTATTCTATATTTTAGCCGTTAAGTACATGACTCCTTAACACATTGTATGCGGGCAATTTTTCGAAAATGAGCACTAAATTTACGTTCACAAATGCCACTGTAAATTAAAACCTGCTCACAATCAATAGGAAACAAGCATTCTTGGATTACACCTTCTTTTTTTGTCCGTACAAAATTTCTGGTACCAGTAATAATTTCTGTCTCCAACCCACAAAAACGTACTAGTACATGTCCCACATACAGTTTGTTATCCCTTTAAGCCCTGACCTGCACAATTGTGCGGGTGATACTAAAGTAAAAGAGAATGACTATTTCCTGTTTTTGTGAGATTTAAAACCAAATCTGCACATTTATATGAGTTAATTGGCTTCAGATGTTTTGATAAGACACAACTAGGGGGCACCAACTAAAATACAGGGTTAGATTTTCTGCTTTTAAAAAAACTATATCATCTGACAGCAATAGACAAAATGTATGTACTGTTGTAATTTCTTTTAAATATGATTTTTAATGTTTGCTTAGATTTAATTTTTCTTTTCATATACATTATTCATGATTTTAATTGATTTTGTCTTTGATAAATTTAATTAGGCTTTACAAATGTTGAAAAACCAATGACCCGTACAATTGTACGGGTCCGGGTTTTACCGTTTCTAAAATGGGTATAATTCCTAATATATAAAATTTTATTTTTAAGTGATTTTTTTTTAAACTTATGTTTTTAGCAATTCATTTTTTATTAATTATATTTTTAAATTAATAGGTTTGTTCTATTTATGATTTCTATTTAAAATATTCATGATTTTTATTTAAAATTGATAGTATTAGATATATAATATGCACATGTAACGAACTGTATGTTTCTGCTCTGAGTTATAGATGTCATGTATGATTTATGGGTTTTATATGAGTTATATGCATATCACAAGATAGATTTTTAAGTTTGATAAATTCATTCCATTTTGTCGACACAGCAAGTAAGCCACCAGGAATAAATTATGGAAAGTTCAGCAAATGCTCGACAGATTCCGTAGTGTCTGCTTGAATTTACCAGGAGATCAGGGAAAATTTTCCATAGATGAGCAGAGGATTCCTTTTTTTAGGACGTGCTTCAGTAAAGCAGTATATAAAAAACAAACCACACTCTGTTGTAACAGTATCACCTGGGATAGTTTCAAATTTTGTAGTTTACCAGTGGAAAAGTACAGACCTAGTCCACAAGGATCTGGGCTTAGGACCTGCTGTAGTCCTTACTCTGGTTCAGACCTAGTTTTATGTACTTTGATTGGTATTTCAACAAAATACCACTGCTGGAAAAACTAAAAAAAGAAATTTGAAGGTTCAGGCACAATCCAAACGGAGTGAAGGGCATACCATTTGTCAACGGCTCTTAAGAGGGGGTGCAAGCATTGAGCACATCTCAGAAAATGAAATTGTAGTCGTCTGTCGAAAAACACAAATTGTTTCAAACATTTTCATTGTGGCTGATGAAAATTATCTCAATAAACAACAACATTTTTGCTTAAAGTTTTATTTTTAGATATTTGCACACATAATCCAAAACTACACAATTGTGTAGATTTAGCCCAAAAACAGCTGCATTAAGCCTGAACCCGCACAATTGTGTGTGTCCTCCCTTGGCATAACCTGACATGGGGTATTTTTTTTCAATCAAATACGGTCCTATCGGTAAAGGGAAACCACCAAAACTTTCAATTTCTACCAAAAAATCTCCCGATCTTAAAGGGTTAACTGGGCATTAAATGTGAATGTAACCTGATTTTTTTTAAAAAGTAATATTATAAAAGCAAGTTTTTGGAATAATTTTAGATATCTGCTCATAACATTTAAATAATTTAATGGGCAACACCACTTTGGCGCTCTGAAATTTAAGGCTATTTCAGGGATTTATAAAAAAAAAAAAAGTGAAATAATTATAATGAAAGAAAAATCATGCATCCAGCATAGATTATGAAACACTTTTCAACTCATTCAGAATATCGTATATCAATAGTTGGAAAAAACTTCAGAAATTTTTTGTTCATCCCTGTATATGGTCTATAGATTGGTATTTATACTACTTCGTATACTAAAAGTTAGTTCAATTAAATGCATAGCACAGTTTAAAATTCCCATCAATAAACGGAAATGCACTTTGTGTATCCCTGTGTATGACTTATAAAATTTATGCACCCGAAGTAATGTGCAGAAAAGGATTAACTTTTAAAACACTTACCAGAACTAAAAAGCACTGTCAACAATTATTCTTCATAGGCGGTACTGTGGAAAAATAGTTATGTGTGTGCCTGCCAAATGAGCGATAAATTCTATGTACACTAGATTTTTTGTAAGCATTTGTAGTACACCTCAGTGATACATAGAATTTTCAATATGTTTAAAATAGTGTAATATCTTTAAAGTATGCCACAAATGATTTTTTTCCCATAGGCCATAATGTAATAGATTTGTTTTGAGTGTCCCTGTAAATAAATCGTAAGTGCTACACACTTCATTTTTAATATCGAACATACCTTAGTAAACCCCAATAACATATATAAATTTCATGGTAATTGCACTATATTTATGCAAGTTAGAGCACGGACAGACTGACAGAAAACCCAATTCATAAAAACTTTTCACCTTTGTTGAAAAGTGTTAAAAATCGATTTACAATCATTTATTACATTACATATATTAAAGTAGAAGGTTTTTTTTTTTTTTTTTTTTTATCTTACATCATATATCTACTAAAAAATGGCTGCATGACTGATTATGAGTGGGAGCACTTTAAAAAAAAGAGGGTCAAACGTTGAGTGCAGTAACTCATCATAGACTTGGCTTAGAACCAATGTAAGAAAAAATTTTTTTTACTCCAACAGCTGTTGAAATACATAGACATTTAAAAAATGTATGCATTTTTAGTGAAATGGTATTTTTTCAAAGTCAAATGTAAAATTTCAACAAATTTCATTAAATACAGTTACAGTAGAAGATCTTAATAACGCAAACCTAAAAACACAAGGTTGTGCGTTATATAGAATTTTGCGTTATATGGATCACATCATTAAATTCACCGTGTAAACATGGCCAAATGTGTCTGAAACATATCAAAATACATTAGAATATCGTTATATTGCATTCATTGTTACCAAGAGTTATCCAAATTATAATTTTTTGCATAATATAATAGGTGACATTGTTAAATTTACTTTATAAACATGATCCAAATATAACTGACACAACTATCCCTTATATTAGACATTTTCAAAAATGTTTATTGTAATAATGGCATTTTTTTCAGTAAAAAGGTCTTAAATTAGAAGATAAAGTTGAACTAATGTATCAAATTCAGTCCTCTAAAGAGTAGCAATATTTTACAATGTGAAAATTCAGGCTCTTTTTAACTGCAAAAATCATTGTTTACATATGAGAAGTTGTGCGTTATATGGAGAATTGTGTTATATAGAATTGCGTTATAAAGATCTTCTACTGTACTTATAAAAGTAAGTGATTACTATAAAATATATCATATAATATATATTATATAATAACATATAATATTTATTAATATATAGAAACAATCCTATATATTTCACCAGAAAAATATGTGACTATTTATTTTAAAAAAGATCAAGTTTATTGATTGAAAAATTGCTGGAACTAGAATGTCAACTGATTTTTAAAGTTGCTGTTCTGAAAAAAAAGAAAAGAAAATGCTTAACGTTAGTCATTCTGCACACTGAGGCAACTTAGGAGAAGAAAGAGGTCGAAACAAAGTAAAGAGCTGTTTCAAACCTGTTCTTTCTTCTAAGTCGAGCAACATGTTGCATGTGTCACCTCAGTGTGCAGCCTGCCAGGCTTCAGGGATATATATCATGATAAGTATCTGATATTTATTTTCAAAATATCATGAAGTTTGATATTTTTATATTTGATATTTATTTTAAAATACTGTGTATGATATTTTAAAATTTTTGAGTCAAAACAAGTGTAAATGTATTTTTTAACTGCTATTGACTGTGTCATTCTGTAGATAAGAACTTTTGCTTTGGCAGTGGCTTTTTCAGCTTCCAACCTCTTTCCCCTTCCCTCCCTCCCCCCCCCCCCCAAAAAAAAAAAAACTTTTCAAAGCTTTTCATTTGAAAGAGATTATTTAAATGAATAACCAATAATTATGTGGGACAATATTTACTTAAAACATCTATTGAAAATGAAAAATAAACCTTCTAATTTAGAGAAGTTATTTACAGCTTCATTAGAATCTCTTCTGGTTTTGGTTTTCTTCAGTTTAAGCAGCACAACAGGCTAGAGAATGAATAAGGCACACACAAGCTTACATTTGTGTTGAAATTTTGCAATAAAAACAATATATTTTGTATATAATTTTGTTTTATAAAGTATAATTTTCTTGAAACTTGATAATAAATTCAAGTTTCTTTTTGTGAGTGTAAAAAACAAATGGTATCTCTTTTCAATTGGTTGATCTTCAATTTTGTTACATAAATAAAAAAGTAAAGTAATGCATTTAGAATACAGTTTTATTAGGTTTTCATGCTAAGTGCAATATGTTTTAGTTTCTAATTTATATTAGGTCTGAAAATATTTATAAACATCAATAAGTTGATTATTTTGAAAATATTGGATATATATAAAAAATATCGGAAACTTTTGATATTTTCGAAAATACCATGATATTTACGAATCCTGCGGTCTGCCTTATAGTTTACTTGCTGTGACTTGCTTTACTTCGATAACTCCAAAGTTACCCTTTCACTTTCTGTAGAGATTTCTAACTAATAAAATGATTTTCATGTCGATAAAAAGTACTTTAAGCTTCAAAAGAGTTTTTTGAAATTGTGGACAGGTAAAAGTTGTGTTACTCCTTAATTTCTTTTATTACTTTATTTTACATTTAGTTTTAGTCGGTTTCTCCATCATGTACAAACCTAAGGGATTTTTTTCTTTTTATTAGTTTCCATTAGAGATTGGCATTATTTAATGTATTAGGATAAATAACAGTGTTATTGTTTTATAGTTTATTATTTATTAACAGATTAACAGAAAGCCCCTGTTAAATTTGGAACTTATTTAAAAAAAAAAAAAAAGCTGAAACAATAGTTTTTTAGAAGTACATATTAAAATTATAAAAAAAAAATAAATTTTTGAAAATTGGTTTTTACATTAATAAATAAATGTGCTTAAAAATCTACTTTCAAATTTTTAAAAAAAGTCCTATTTAAATTGCTTATTATGATGTGCCAAAGCCAGAAGAAACAAAAAACAACCGAAACTAGTAAAAAATCTTCCTTTCATGTCTTTGGAAGCCTTCAGTGGCTTGTAAGTATTATTGGCTGCAGAAAAATGAGCAAAGCTGAGTAGCTGAGAAGCGAACTCACAAACAACCAATCAAAGTCCAATTTGCTAGAATAGAACGCTGCATTTTTCTAAGACTGTTAAAACGTTCAGAGAAACAATATAGAGTTTGACAGTTATTTTATTGCAAATATTCATTATTGTTAATTTTAATACTATAGCTGCTTTCATTCAATACGAAGAAAAAATAACACTTCACAGTGATATAACTTAAACCATGTAATTTGTTGTGTAGTTAAATAGTGTTGCATGCAATCCTTTTAGTGGAGGAGATATTTTGGAATGAAAAGTAAAACATGTTTTTTAATTTTTTAATTTAGGTTATCAAAGGAGGGAATAATTTTGATTTCGTTGCGTTTTTTGCAGACTTAGTACGGTAGCAATTTTTGACCTGCTGGAGGTTTCTTTAAATTTGAATGTTTAAAAAGGATATTTATCATTGAGTTAAGAGGGTTTTTTTCTCTTTATTTTGATGCTAGAATTTTTTCGGGGGGTGGGGGTGGCATGTGTTTTAATTATTTATTTTCTCAATACTGTGTTTTTAGAAAATAAGAGCTGGAAAACTTATTTTCTGTGTTATTTCTGCGATTTTATTTCACTGTAAAATAAAAGAAAGACAATAGCAGTGCATTATTTGTGTGAGCACTTATTTTTAATATAATTGTAACTAATTTGAAAAACCTTATGAAAAATTTCTTTGGATTTGGATAAATTGCTTTTGCTTAAAAGTGTATGAATAATATTTTCATGTTCTTGTGGATTCGCTTTAAACATGCGTAGATAGATATGGCTGCAATGAAGTTGTGGATAAAATTTAATTTTTTACAAATCATGTTGTTAAAGCAGTGTTAATTTTTATACAGCATGTCTTTTCTTATTGTTTACCAAAACCTAATTTCTAAACCTTTTTTAGAGGTATAGTTCCAATTGCAAAAATGTTTCAAATTTTGTTCTTCATCATACAAAAATCAATATACGTTAAAATAGCTGTTTTTCAAATAGTTAAAAAATTTAAAATTTTTTACAATGGCTGGGGCCTATAAGTTTTATTTAGAAAAACTTTCTCTGTGTTCTAACAAGTAAAAGAGTAAAAATTTATTCTTCTGTAGCTAAAACTTACTGAGTTATGATATTTAGAATTAGAATTTTATGAATTTTAAACGTTTTACTTACCACAAATGGAAAAGCATGTTTTTAGTGCCAGAAAAGCTCAAAATGCATGAAATTAAAAGTATCGTAACTAGGTAGGTTTTGTCCTATAAAATTTAAGTTTTTAACCAAAAACTGATTTTAGTGGTGTGGATCCCTCTCAAGAAAAAACATCGTTTATACTTACATCCCAAAATTATTTCAAACATTTTGTTTAACGGCCTTCTAATTAATCCATCCATTGACATCATACGCAGCGATTAGTTATACGTTACAAAAATAACAGGTAGTTGGAACCTGTTACTTGTGCAAATATGTGGAACAATGTAGCAAAAGTAACTCTTTTTCCCATCCCTAGTTTCCATTGAAACTATTTATATAAAACTTTACAGGGTAAGTACTATTTTACCACAGTTTTCGCTTTGCATTTGCCAGCTTATTTACTAGCAGAAAAACATTACAAATTATGTGATTAAACACAGATTTTTTTTTTTTTTTTTTTTTTTTTTTTTTTTTTTTTTTATCTGAAGAAAATATTAAGCAAAGATATTTTATTTAAATTAGAGGTGCCATACTCTTTGAAAATTCCAAAGAGTATGGCCCTCCTTGAGTTATTCCCTATATTTCTAGCTTGAGTGTTTTTCTTGTTTATTAGTGATAATACTTTGGTCAGCTTTTGTAGAAAACTTTTCACATGATTGTAATTTGTCTGTATGACACTTGTTGATATTTATTTCTCCAAATTTAGAAAAATGCTCAGACCATTGCAAAATATTAGTGTATTTTGAATGATTTATATGCAAAATGTCTATTCTAACAAAAATAATTTGAGTGGTATTATTGAAAAAAAAAATCATATAAGTGGTTCTCTCTCTCTTTTTTTTTTTTTTTTTTTTTTTTTTTCTTTCCGTTGTTCAAAACGATTCTAATTTCTGAACATTATAAAAAAATAATAGATCGCAGTTAGCATTGTATAAATCTTACATTTTTTTTTTTTTTTTTTTTTTTTTTTTAGTCTTAGAGCAGCGTTAGAAAGACTTATTTTAAGTCACAATATTATCTGGGACTTGCTTAAATACGTTTTTAGATATTAAATTTTACTGACTGAAAAGCGATAATTATTAATTAAGCTTCCTGGTATAATTTATATTATATCGATTAAGTAATCTACGATTCATATTAACAGTTCGAAAATGAGTAATACTTTTAATGGAGTGATGCAGCAGCGCCAACTTATATGGGCCAATGAGGTGCGAGCCCGCCCAATAATTTTATCTCTCCCACCCAATTTCAATTGATTTAATTCTTAATTTATTTATATTTTAATTATTTAATCGCTGAAATGAAATTTCGTTTTATTAACGTTCTCAAATAATTTTGTTTGAAAAATAGTAAGGACATCAATTAAACTTACAGGAGCACTGAAAACCCCTTCAGCAGATGTATAGTTGAATTTATCACAATAATAAAAAAAAAATCCCTGCCTATTTTACCATCTGTTTTTGACTAAAGTGTATGCTTTTCTTGACACTAAGTTTTTTGCACTTTCAATAGTTTCAATTCCTATGTTATTTAAAATAAATATTAATGTATTAATAAGGAAGAACTGATAAGAATATAATTTAATAAAATTATTTATAAAATTATAATTCGATTATAATAATTAAAAAATTTGCTTAGAAAAAACAATTTTTTTTTGAATTATCTATCATCTTTAGTCATTCGAACCTCTCCACACACATACACACTACGGGAATATCATGGAAGACGGTAGTATTTCGAGTGACGCAGCCTTAAGCCTAAAATCGTATCGTATCGTATCGTTAAAATCGTATCGTATCGTATCATAGAATTCGTAGATGGCGGAACTCATATATACAGCTAACTCGACATCAAAGAAAATGCGAAAAGCCGCCTTTTAATAACTCAGCAGATATACGTCTTATTGTTCTGAATTTTCTAGAACAGTCTTATATCTGCAGTCTAATCGTATACTGAAATTTTTACATTTCTACATGCAGTATATTTTGAGATCTAAATAGTCATTTTTAAAGTGAAAACGTTGGTATAATATCGAGGAAGTTCCTAATTTGAAAATCTCGAAAACGGTTCTAACGATTATTTTTAAATTGATACATAATATAAATGTGATTAAGGCGAGGTGAATAACACTTTTCTTTTTTCTGGGAAAACTCTCGTTCGTTAAATAATTCGATTTTTTTTCTCTCGAAAATGACACGAGCGATTTTTTAAAAATCAAATAAATATGTTTCAGATGAACCAAATAACAATTTACTTGTTTCCAGCAAGACTCTTGTTCGTTTTATAATGCGCATGAAAAATCGGACTATATTTCTTCGCCATTCTATGGAAATTTCACCGAAAATGCATGGCACTGTATTCATACACATGCTTTCTTTTTAACCACTTTTGGGGAGAAAAATTTTGTCTTCCCACGGCTGAGTGGTTGAGGGCCATCGTCTACTGATCTTAACATAGGCAGTTCGATACTCGCTGATGCGTGTGAAGTTTTTTTTTTTTTTTTTAAAGTCTGTTAGTTGACCATTATTCTCAGTTCCTTTGTAATTTTTTAATTGCTATTAAGTTAAATAAAATTACAATTATAATGACGCCAATTTGATGATGATTATTTCTTGGCAATTTTTCAACAATAAAAATATTACCATAAATTTTATAAATATATTTAATTTCAATCACTTTACAAAAAATATACATTAATACAGTAAACTCTGTGTAAGGCGGAATCGATCGGGACCAAGAAAATTTTCCGCAATAGACAATATTCCGCCTTAGACAAATTTTACTCTATGTCTATGGATTCGTAGGGACTTGAAATTCTTTCCGAGTTAGACAGATTTCCGTCTTACACAGAGTCCGCCTTACAGAGAGTTTACTGTAATTATTATTTGAATATAAATCACACGATCAGAAACGTAAAAAAATAATTCATTTCAGCTCTTCTTTTTATAATATCATTTTTTATTATTATGACGGTCAATCAATATATAATCACTGACATCCATAATATTATTATTATTATAATTATTATTTTCCTTGCATAAAAACTTTTGTGATGTAATAATTATTTTATAATAAATAATTTAGTTGAAATGTTTTATTTATAAATAACAATGAAGTTTTACATAATAGGCATATCAGAATTCTGGTGTCGCCATCTTTTGACGCAATTGCGTACCACATTTCAGGGTCGTACTGGCATAACTGAGAGGGCGGTGGCAAAATGGATAAAAAGGGCGCCGATTGCCTTACAAAAGGGCGCAAATGCTTATATATACATACATACACATACTATATAAATTATGTATAAAAAATCACTTTAAAAATATATACGAGTATATTGCTATAGCGAAAACTTTATTCCTAAAATAATTATGTCACCCAAATTAGTATTTTACACTATAGAAATGTAATATGCACAAAAATAGTTCCCCGCAAGGCATTGCAGTTAAAAAAAAATCTGATGTTAGACCAGTGTTGCCAATTTAGAGGTATTTTTTTCCTCCACACTTTTCTAAGAAAGCTATCTCTGTTTTCGAATTTCGCTCACCTTATCTAATGAGTTAATTCAAACTTTACCCCGAATATTTGAATAAAAATCTCCATACGATTATCCCCAAATGGAAAATAAAATATTAAAATAAAACAAACAAAAACAATTTCGTTGGGTCAAAACTCAAAAGTGCAAAACATTATTTAATACAATTCAATAATATTTTATATAATACAATCTCTAGAATACAAATACTAATTACGGTGTATAAAATTTCAGGAAAGTTATTTTTGTTTAGTTCAAGAGTGACGTCTATTTTACGTGAATTATTTTTAAAATATGTTTTATTTCTTTATTTTTTCAACATTAAAAAGATATCATAGATTTTTTTTTTTTTTTAAATTATGCCATTTTTTTTTTCCATTCTGATCAGAAACAAAATTATGGCCATTTTTTTTTCATCCTGACCAGAAAAAAAAAAAAAAAAAAAATTATGACCATTTTTTTTTTTCCTTTTCTGACCAGAAAATCAGAGTTCTAACTTTTTACGACAGCTCTTTCATCTTCACCTAACACTTCATTTATAACGGTTGTTTCAAAATAATGGATGGCACCAGTCCATCAGTTCAGAAGAAAATGATCCATTCCAAAGGTATAAGTTCGATTGAAAAAAACTATTTAATACTTTGAGCAGAAAGAAGAGGCTACACCTGCAATTTTTATGACACTAATAGAATCCCATAGCTGCCAATGTGTACGGTTTAGTTACCTCTAAAATTTAACACAAATTTTTGCCATATTTAATCGTTGACAATTGTTAGACTTTTTAAACTGAAATTCCGGAAGTGACAGCCGATTGTTCCCTTGCGACGACATTCCTCTGGCTTCAACTCGTAAAACTTGGCTAAAAGTGCTATCTTTGACAACATTTTCTGAATGAATCTTTGCCTTTATAAGAAAATGGGAAACTAATTTCCTGGTATCTGAACAAAATGGGCAAATTTTATATTTTTACGAATATTAATGCAAATTTTTTGTATTTACGAATGAAAATGACTTCGCGAAAGTATCAGAAAAGTAGTTAGTTTGGATTTGGGAATAGCTTTCAATATAAAAAATTCTCATAACGAGGATGTGATCGCCCCCCACCCCAAAAAAGGAAATCCATGACCCCCTCTAAATGATGAGCTGAATCCGTCCTTGGCTTTGTCGAATATTGATTGATTAAAATCTCGGAAACAGAATCGAAAAAAAAATCCGCTTTATACAGGATCCTTATGCCATATCATCTTTAGATTCTTCTATGTTTTGTCATACGCCAGACAGAATGATTTTAACAATACCGTGCAAAACACAGATGCGAGAAAAATCGACAAACAAAATATTCATTTGGCGCCCGGGGCACATGCCCCCTCTGCCCCCCTTAATTTCGGCCCTGCTTTCAAATCAGCAAACTTACAAAGGCTGTGCCCAATAATGGAGTTGTTTCTGTTTTTCAAAGATCTTGTTCTTTTTTACCGCGATTCATGTGTGTACACAGGGTAGGGGGGGGGGGGGGGGCAGAAAATCTTTGGAAAAGTAATACATTCTTTAAAAGTATTACGCTGAATGTAATTATTTTGAAAAGTAGTATTACTTGAATTTTATTGCATGATAGTTTTGTTTTAAAGGTTTTCATTAAATTTCATTGTAACTGCTGGCTGCTGGCTGAAAATACCAATTATTTTTTATTGCCCACCAGAAACTTTTTAATAGAACTGTCTTTTATATTTTTTGAGAAAAACAAAAGATCTTTCAGAAAAGGCTGCCGAATGTGGCGTTTTGAACCGAATTTCCGGACGCGACAGTGGAGGAAGAGAAAGAAAACTGTTGTCATGAGACAACAATCAATTTTAACTCAAGATGTAATTAATTTAAAGAACAGAATCTATTGTATTGCAAATCACTTCAATAACCAAGCCTGCAAGTCTCATTCTTTTATGTGGAGTTTCGCCGAATATTCGGTTTCATTTTCGTTTTCAGCCCAAAATCCTAGTTTCGGCGAAAATACTGCCGTATATTCGGTATTACTATAACTGCCCCTCCCTAGCCTCCCCCAAACGGCACTCCCATCCAAAGAGCCGTACATACTATATATTCACATACAAGGAGATAAATCTAGAAGGTATTACTAATATTGATTAAATTCGTTATTTTTAAATTAAATTATTTTTTAATATATTTTTTATGTTTATAGCACCTTATATTTAATTAATTTTATTTCAATCAAATTATTTTGTTAATTATGTACTGCCGTTTCTACGCAAAACATTATTCAGATAACATGCGTATATGTATGTTTATGTTACTTACTTTGAATTTATTTTTAAAACAATTTCGCTTACGTTTTCAGTCGATACTAGGAATGTAACCGAAATTCAGTTTCTTTCGAACACTATTTTTATGTTTGTAAATCAGCAGAAATTTTCGCATTATTGAACGTTAAAAAAATTTTTTTTTTGAGAACCGCTTTAAGGATTTACATATACATTTATAATCATAACTTATAAATTACGGAAAATCGAGTTTTTATTTTAGCGGCTTTATCAACGGAATTGAGACTTCTTTATGTGGTCAGAATATGGAATAGACAATTCTATGTAAGTAAAAAAAAATAAAAAAATACAATAAGCATTCTATTATAATTATAACATAAAATTGAAACTAGTTTTTTTTTTCTCAAAATTGCATTTTTTAATAGATGACCACGGCACGATTACTTTAATAATACTGAATTGTTTTTCACTTCTAATTTTGTCAGCTTTTTCCTTCTATATATAAAAAAAAGTTTCGAATTGGAAATGGACCAATGAAAATCTGCGTAGATATTCCCGGTAGATCGGCATCCAATTTGAATGCTTAAGCATGGCCTTTCTTCGTTAATATTAAAAAAAACTGTTGCAAACAAAAATATGAAAATCAGTGGTATTACAGAGAAATGTTTGATAAACACGCTGATGCAGACAGTTTTCAAATCAAAGAATTATTTTAAGAGATATTTAATGCCAAAGTTGGAAAAAATCGTTCCATTAAAAAAGTTTTATTGGAGCAAAAACTACATGAGAATTTAATCATTTTTAGATCATTTTATACGTTATAAGTTCCCGGTGTGCAGATTGAATTTATTTTTTTTATTTGACTCATTTTTTGAGGTTTTATTTCTATTTTAAATTCAAATTTTCAGCTTTTCGAGAGATATTTTTTATATATTTTAGAAAATGTTATTAATTTAAACTGTTGCCAATTGTATAAACAGCGAAACAATAATGTTTACTTCAAATTAAAAATTTATTTACACGTGACTATTGTAAACAGAAATAAAAACTTTAAAATTAGAATTAAATGATCACATGTTAAAAGCAGGAAAATTACGTCCTAAGAACCATATTCACACTTGAATTTTAAAAGAGAAACAAAATGTTAAATAAAAAAAATTATGCGCTAAAACTTGTAAAGGGGAGAAATTACATTATTTAAAATGGTCAAAAAATATGGTAAAAACATTTAAATTAAAAAATATATTTGCGCGAGATATTTTGAGATAATCTTTTCAACTATTATCGTGAATTCAAAGACAGCGCAAATATTTCCTTCTAACAACTAAAGTATTTTCACCTGAATATTAATAAGAGAAATAAAACTTTGGTGTAAATTACGTCAGATTTAAAACGTTACATTTAAAATCTCTTATTTAAAATCATTTTCTTATAGCGTTGTTAAAATATACCATAAAGCAAACACTCTGTTGACTTAGTTCCTTTTATATTTGGTAATTTTCAAATGTTTAACTAATCTTATTTAATCAAGCACGGAAACAGCAACTAACATCAGCTGATTCGGTCTTGAAATCTCTCAGTAAAAGGGAAACCCGTTTACAGTAAGATCGCCATTGATTTTTTAATTATACAGAGAAGCCTCGATTATCCGAGCTAATTGGGACTGTTACTAAATCGGAATCGGAAATCTCGGTTTATAGAAACTGTGTGTAAAAACTCGCCGTGCTTGCGAATTTAACATCTCTTTTAAAAAAATATATAGAACGTTTTTTAAATAATAAAAATAAATATATGTAAAGTTCTGTTTCACAGCTTAACAAATTTAAAAAGAAAATCAACTACCAGTAGTAAATTTTAAAATGCAAATTGAAAAATTTACGAAAGTTCACACAGCCACTGGAAACAAAGCATTGTTCGCTATTGACTTCTCAGGGTCCAGTGTTTCTTTGGAGTTGAGTGCTTTTGGGGGCAGAAGGGCCTGTATAGCACGGACAGTGAGCTAAAGAGTGTGGTTATTTTTAAGGCTCATTCAAAAGGAAAAAAAAAATCAGACTTTGTTATCGGCTCGGTTAACAGAAACCTCGATTAATCGAAGCTCGGTTAATCCAGGTTCTACTATAATTCAATCTTCCGTAATCTTTTTAAAGCAGATCAAATTAATGGACTTTAGCACAAAGTCACATAGCTGATAACTGCCATGCTTGTTGGCCACCTTTTTTTCAAAAAGTTTGCTTCACCTTATTCAATTAATGAGATATCTCCGATAAAATAAGTCACATTTTCCCGTTCTAAAATACTGGTATCCAAAAATCGTAGCATGTAACTGACACTACAAGTACTCATGGAACTAGACTATTTTAAGTCTGATTTTTATTATAGACTATATAAAATTATTAAAAATATATATTATGATAGGAACTAGCGGGCTTCGTCCGCTATTTACGTTACGGATATAAAAATCATGTTTTTTTTTTTAGGGAAAAAGAAATAAAAACCTATTTGACGATAGGTTTATAAAGACACATTTTGTATTTGTTATATTTCCGGGGATGAGGAGGGGGGGACTATTTTGATTAAATATCGCAATTAGTCCACATGGCAGATATAATTATGATAGACACTAGTGGGCTTCGCCCCTCTATGGCGCCTTATGGGTCCAGCTTCCATAACTCAGAAACCACCTTTCGGACATCAATGCAAGAGATTCCAAACGTTATAATTAACTTAATAATCACCGTATATAGCATTAAAGTAAATTTATGAGTACTGCATACTATTTTTTTATCCTAATTTCTGAAGAGAAAAAATTATTTCGGTTCCATTCTTAGGTACTGGTCTGAAAAATTTTGAAAAAGGGGGGAAGGAGGGGACATGAGACTGCTGTTTGTGAAACAACACAACGGGGTCTGGCTTATTCAACTTGCTTTTTGGTGACTTCAATTGGAAGGTGGTTTGTTTAAAAGAATGCGTTCCCTGCCCCATGAAAATTGGAACTATTGGTGCACCATCTATGTAAGGATTTAATAATTATAAATTAACATTTTGGATTTATTAATTTAAGGACAAAGTGTTTTTAAAGGAATATCAAATGAAACCCTCTGTGCGATCAGCGATTATACTTACCCACTTGTTTTTATATACAAACTGCTATAAGGAAAATTGTAATAAAATAGTAAAAATTAAATCTGCATTAAATTCCATAAGTATCTTTTTTTTAATCATTTTATCACTAACCTCAAAAAAGTAATGATATCAATGCAAAAACCCTTGACGGGTTAAAAGTTTCTGACGCAGCAATTTATCTTATGCTCTAAGAATTTTAAATATGGAACTTAAAAATACTGATATCAAATTTTGAGTGACGTTATGCTATTTCTTAAAAAATATATTTGTATTTATTTCATCATTTTATTTTTGTTTTATTTATAATCGCATGTGCAAAAGTTATGTTCAACATGAAAAGCTGCATAAAATTTTATTCGCTGTTGCTTTATCATTTACATCTCTCATAAATTCAAAATATGAGTTTTAAAAGATATGATATAAAATTTAAGTGACGCCTTGATGTGACTTTAAAAGGTTTGTTTTAAAATTCAATTTAAATTATTTTTGACTTGGTTAAAATATTTTTTTACATCTACACAATACTTTTAATTTTCCAATTCACTGTTAAATATATCACTTTCATTGAATCTATACTATGCATTGAAATGTATTTATTTCAATAAATTGATTTATCTTTTGTGTCACGCTATTCAAAATTGTGAGTAAGATTTATGTAAATGGTTTCTTTGCGTCAAACTATCCTTTTTCATACATTTCATGTAGTTTGGACACAATGACGCAAAGAAACTATTTACATAAATCTTACTCACAATTTTGAATAGCGTGACACAAAAGATAAATCAATTTATTGAAATAAATACATTTCAGTGCATAGTATAGATTCAATGAAAGTGATATATTTAACAGTGAATTGGAAAATTAAAAGTATTGTGTAGATGTAAAAAAATATTTTAACCAAGTCAAAAATAATTTAAATTGAATTTTAAAACAAACCTTTTAAAGTCACATCAAGGCGTCACTTAAATTTTATATCATATCTTTTAAAACTCATATTTTGAATTTATGAGAGATGTAAATGATAAAGCAACAGCGAATAAAATTTTATGCAGCTTTTCATGTTGAACATAACTTTTGCACATGCGATTATAAATAAAACAAAAATAAAATGATGAAATAAATACAAATATATTTTTTAAGAAATAGCATAACGTCACTCAAAATTTGATATCAGTATTTTTAAGTTCCATATTTAAAATTCTTAGAGCATAAGATAAATTGCTGCGTCAGAAACTTTTAACCCGTCAAGGGTTTTTGCATTGATATATATATATATATATAAGTGTTATTTTACTCAAAAAGTTTTGAGCCCATCCAATATTTTTGAAAAGTTGTCACTACTGGAATGATGCCATTTGGGGGGGGGGGGGGAGCGCAGGAGTGGTTCTGGTACCCCCTAAAGATTTGAGATTTTGTGTTTTCAATAGTCAAAAAGTGTAATTTCTCCCCCGGAACTCCATAATTCCCCCCCCACACACACACACCAGTGGTGTAGTCGTAAAAAGAACAGAGGGTTTGGGGAAGGCTTATGATTCAGCAATTATAATTGAGGGGCTGTCACAAACATAGCAGACTAAGTCCGTTTTGAAAAAAAAAAAAATGAGATAGTCCATTTAAAAGGTGCATAAAATCTGTTTCATCTTCTCCCACAGTAAACCTGTGTGGTGTGGAGAAAGTCTGTTTTCACATACTTTCTCATGTATGTCAGCTGTTTACAGACTTGGTTTATTGTGGGAATGGATAAAACAGATTTTATGCACCTTTTAAATGGACTATCTCATTTTTTTTTTTTTTTTTTTTTTTTTCAAAATGGACTTAGTCTACTATGGTTGTGAGCCCGTCAATTATTGATCAGGCAGGGACTATGAAATTTTTACATTTCAGTTAGGATTCCCTTATACACAGGTACTATTTTCACTTGTTAATCAAAATATATAGGTTTTATACCTATAAAAACAAAATAGCTGGAAACCGGAAAGATATTCCTTTTTAGCAGGTAGATTTGTACGCTATTCCTTTCGGCGGAAATGTTCCTTTATAGACAGGCTTCCTTTTCACAAATTTTACTGCAAGTACTAAAAGGAATTTAGAAAAAATTATGCATCGTGAAATATCGGGACATTTGGCGTCCCGCGGAAGTGTTTGGCGGAGTAGCGGATAGGGACAGCTTAATGCAACAATGTTAAAACCTCAGAGTAAAGATAAGAAGATGAAGTTATATGAGAAGTCTATGGTTAAAACTCGGACTGCATAACGCTATGGGGAAAAAACCAGAAAATCCCTAGCCGTCTTCGGCACGTTGTTTTGTTGGTGTTGACGTTCATTTGTACTTGGTACTTATCCATGTGTTTTATATATTATTGTGTGTTTATAATTTAATTTTCTCCTAATTTTTTTACTATTACTGTTATTATTATAAATTAAGATGCTTGAATTAATTGCTTTAAATTAATGCATGCTTGAAGAGAATGCATTATAATTATTAATATTCTAATGTTAAAAAGATTATGAGATGCTCTCATTATACATTTTCTATAAAATAGGAACTAAAATAATCATAAAATTAAAATATGTTTAGTTCAATGTTATCATAATTAAAAAAAAAAAGTGCCCTCTGAATTGGGATTTATTTATTTTTTTATTATAAAACAAAGAAACATTTTAAATTAAGAATATAGAGAAAACAAATTGTTGTAGCTTTTAAATCTTTAAAAAAAAAAAAAAAAAAAAAAAAAAAAGGCCACATTGATGTACTATGTATAATAATATGTTACATATACATAATTATACTTAAGGAACAAGTTTAAAATTATGTATATTTTAATTATAGAGCTATATGTTAGTTAAATCATATTTATTGTTTCCTAAAGCCTTGACTGACAGTGAAGTTATTTTATTATATCCCTTGGTGACTAATTTGCTATAGCCTTAAAGCTGTTAAAACGCCATATAGATATTCCTGTCAATTTGTTTATATGTAATAATTTAAATATTAAATAACATTATTATAACATAAAAGATGAACTGCTTTTAAATTTTAACAGTAAAAGTTGTAGATATTTGTTTACTTATTTATATACTTTTTACTACAATGTTGGAAAGATTATGATCTAAAGATTTCGTTTTTTAATATTATTTTTTAATATTTTAGATAGATGGCGCCAATAGTAATGCAAAAGCTTATTTTTTTTCATTTGCTTCAAACCAGCTTTAGAAAAATCCCTACGAGATTTCCTTCTCCCTTCTTTAATTAGCAGGCGCTTCTTTAGCATTGTTGCATTAAGCTGTCCCCATCCGCTACTGTTTGGCGGGACGGGTCTTGTAACACCTGAAAATCAGGACATATATGGCAACACTACCTGTAAATGCGAGGTTTACTCAAAGCAATTCAGACCGAATTCTGACTTAGCGTCATTTTTTTTTAGCTTTTATCAACGGAAATTCGACCTTGGATACTGAAGAGAAAGTTTGAGAATTATACCCAGCGCCATGTAGCAAAGGGCTTTGCCATGTAGAAGTAAAATCGAGAAACTAAAATCGGTTTACGTTGTTCATTGACTGACTCAGGTGTTTCGAAATAAATTAAGAAAATCCGCTATTGCGATAAGAAGTGTGTTAAAAGATTTTGGATTTTTCAGTAATTCTTCGGCTTTTACTAGGCAGTTTCTGGGTAAGTTAAATGAATTATCTCTTCCTTATTATTATTTAATTATTGTATGTGTCAAATTAATATTATCTGTTCCAAAGCCGCAAAAAAGGGAGGGGCTCAGAGGGTTCATCCATTCAAATGAAGACAATTTTAACAAGTTACATGAACTATTCCAAAGACTTATATTCTGTCTTAAATCTATGATAATTGAAGAGCTAAGTGGAAGAACATGTTAAGTAACAAAAATTACATTTGAAGAAATTTGATGTGAAAATTTTCGTTGTCAATTTTAAGGCTTTATTTTCAGTTTGATACCATGTGTTTAAAATATTAACAGGTGTGGTACTAAACTCTATCAAAAAAACTTATTCATGTTTAATTTTTAAATATTATAAAATATTAATATTATTTGCATTATTAAATATTAATGAATAATGTCTTAAATCTTCAAGGTTAATTAGAACTTTAGTATTTTACCTTTACCATGTGATAGAATACCTGATAACACCTTCGTCCAAAAGATAAAATAATTTTTAAGAAAATGTTGCATAACATCTTCTTCCACTCAGCTCTTCAATTGTCCTCTGAAAAAACAATTCTGAGCATAAAGAAGTACTATAAATATAGATTACATTTCTAACTTGTAAATTTGTAGATTGGGGTCTTCAAAACAATTCTGAGCATAAAGAAGTACTATAAATATAGATTACATTTCTAACTTGTAAATTTGTAGATTGGGGTCTTCAACGTCATCTCTGCAAGTTGCATTTTTATTTTGAACACATTTTATGTATTATTTGAAACTTTCAACTCACAGTTTCATTTCTTTCCTATTAATAGTATTACTGTAAATAGTTTCCAACCTATTTCAGAGATTTATCTCTTATAAATTGTAACTTAATTTATGATTGCACATCCTGAAGCTCCAAGATTGCTATCTTTTACGATACTTTTATGTTAACCCTTTATGTCCCAAGGTGCTTTTTTTACGCACCCTATTGAGTGGCATATCATTGGATAGGTCTTTCAAAATGCAGACGATGTTTCATTGACTATTTTATAGTCAGAAGCTCCGTTTAAATATTACACCTGGAAGTTGTGTAGGTAGGATCTCTAGCTTTACTGCAACTCTAATCATCATAGACATCTATAGGCGTCATCAAAACAGTGTTTATAGATAGGAACTAACAATTAAACACAACTTAAAAGTTATCGATACAAGTAAATTAAAAAAAGTAGGTAAGTAATATAAAAAGTAGTTTCACATTGATGAGAAGTAATTAATCAGTTCACTTTTTACGCAGTCGGGTTTTTTGATTTTTTAAATTTAACTTTTACTTGTTCCCTCAATCTTTCAACGTCAAGAAAGCTGACAAGATGCAAATAAAAAAGAAATCATCCTTTTAAAAATATTTTTGTTTTGCGCAACGAATGATACTTTTGGAATAATATAAAGTAAAGTATATATAACTTATTCTAATCTCTATTTCTACTAATAAATGTATTAAATGAATTTTATAATAAGTTATTTTAATGATACTTTAAAAGTACTCTCAAGACATAAAGGGTTAACTAAGCCAAGTGCTATATTGCCAAATATTGTTTCCATCGTCATCATTCGTATTGCATTTATTTCACAAACCTTTCAGTAATTTCATTTAAAATATATTAAATTTCATTTAAAAACATGTACATTTATAATACATACTTACATAAATTGAAAATATACGTCTTTCACCCATTTCGTTAAGCCGTTGGAGACCATGGGTGCATATATGCACCCTCAAAAAGAGAATTTGTTTTAGTCACCAGTAAAAAAGAAAAGTAATATTTTCTTTCTTTAAATACAGCATTTTCGTGATTGTTTAAGTAAAGGTAACATTTCTAAAAAAAACAGTGCCAACCGAATAAAATTAGTATAAAAGCCACCGGTCCCGAAGGGATTTAAAAAAAAGCAGACGACGACGAAATATACCATAAAACAAAATATTTTATTTCAGCATCAAAGCATAGTTTTACTTTCTTCTATCTTCAATAGAAGAAAGTATTGTAATCAAAATTTTTTCGACTTCCGGTTTTCGACGGATTTACACGTTTTAGGGGTCAGAGATCCCCAAAAACATGTTTATAGAAAATGTCTGTCTGTCTGTCGCCATTGTACCATCAAAAAGTGTATGAAGTTATGCATAGAATTCAACCAAATTTTTATTTTAAGTTTTTAGCTATGGCAAGCAGATCCTCCCTGAATTTGGAAAACATTCGCCGGTAGGGGGCGCTCTAATAGCGATTTTGAATATTGTACCATCCAAAAGTGTATGAAGTTATGCATACAATTGAACCAAATTTTTATTTTAAGTTTTTGGCTATGGCAAGTAGGTGGAAAAAATTCGCCGGTAGGGGCGCTGTAACAGCGATTTTTGTGCGATTTTGAATATTGTACCATCGAAAAGTGTATGAAGTTATACATAGAATAGAACCAAAAAACTTTTTTAAATATTTGGCTATAGCAAGTAGGTCCTCCATGAATTTGGAAAAAATTCTCCGGTAGGGGGCGCTGTAATAGCGATTTTGAATATTGTACCATCGAAAAGTGTATGAAGTTATGCATAGAATTGAACTAAAAAAATGTTTTAAGTTCTTGGCTATGACAAGCAGGTCCTTCCTTAATTTGGGAAAAAAATCGCAGGTAAGGGGCGCTGTAATGGCGATTTTTATGTCATTTTAGGTAGCTTTCTTTACAAAAAGCTACCTATTGCAGCTGTTCGGAGGAAAGCGATTTCAAAAAATCTTGGTATATTTTCATCGATCATGACCCCCAGACCCCGAAACCACCCTCCGTTCAAAATTGATATATATATATATATCTGACCTATGTCACACTGTGACTCCCGTAATTATGAACCGATTTCAATGTAATTCGGTGTGTACATAGTACATACCAATGTCTCGACCGAGTTCGTTGGCCAGCTTAATCCGCCGTTTTGTTACAAAATGGCGGCCATTTAAAAATTAAAAAAAAATTTAAAATTTGAAATGTGGTACCAAAAAATTAAGTATGGAAAAATATTTTTTTCTTATGTATTTGACCTTTATACAAAGATTCCGGAGCAGTTTTTGTTTCGTCTATATCTAAAAAAATGGCTGAGTTATAGCATTTTGAATTTCTAGCGTGGCTGGCATTTTGAAACGTCCTGAATTTTATCACGCGATAAAAGGCGTATTTATGAACCTATTTCGATGTAATTCAGTGCCTACATAGTAAATACCAATGTATCGACCGAGTTCGTTGGCCAGCTTCATCCGCCATTTTGTTTCAAAATGGCGGCCATTTAAAATTTTTTTTAAAAATTAAAATTTGAAATGTGGTACCAAAAAATTAAAAATGGAAAAATATTTTTTTTTTATGTATTTGACCTTTATACAAAGATTCCGGAGCAGTTTTTGTTTCGTCTATATCTTAAAAAATGGCTGAGTTATAGCGTTTTGAATTTCTAGCGTGGCTGGCATTTTGAAACGTCCTGAATTTTGTCACGCGATAAAAGGCGTATTTATGAACCGATTTCGATGTAATTCAGTGCGTACATAGTACATACCAATGTCTCGACCGAGTTCGTTGGTCAGCTTCATCCGCCATTTTGTTTCAAAATCGCGGCCATTTAAAATTTTATAAAAAAATTAAATTTGAAATGTGGTACCAAAAAATTGAAAATTGAAAAATATATTTTTTTTATGTATTTGACCTTTATACAAAGATTTCGGAGCAGTTTTTGTTTCGTCTATATCTTAAAAAAGTCCTTCCGGCCAGTGCCGGGAGGAAGAGGTAGCTTTCAAATTCCTTATTTTAAAAAAGCCAACTTATATTATTCAAACACACGAAGCTCAATTATTGGAAACCGAATATAGGAGATTCAATACTAATTTTTATCAATAGTAAATCATTATGAATGAGAATTTCGCGAAATTAGTCAGCTTTATAGAAGCTGCTTTTATTTAAAGTAACTTATATTTGGCTGAGATGTTGATGTATACTATCTACATGCCTTCTTACATGGAAATAGGCGAATACGTGTGTTATCGCGTGAGAAATACAAGATCGTTTCAAAATGTTAGCCATACCAGAAATTCAAAGTGCTATAATTCAACCATTTTTTAAGATATAAACAAAAGAACAAATTTTCAGAAACAAAATCTGCTCCGGAATCTTTGTATCAAGGACAAACACATAAAAAAATCTTTTTCATTTTCCAATTTTTTAATACCTCATTTTAAATTTTAAATTTAATTTTTTTTAAACGGCAACCCTTTTGAAACAAGATAGCGAATGAAGCTGGCCAACGAACTCGGTCGAGACATTGGTATGTACTATGTACAGACCAAGTAACACCCAAATCGGTTCATAAATACGCTTGTTATCGGGTGACAAAAATCAGGTCGTTTTAAAATGTCAGCCACAATAGAAATTCAAAATGCTGTAACTCAGCCATTTTTTTAGATATAGACGAAACAAAAACTGTTCCGGAATCTTTGTATTAAGGTCAAACACGTGCGAAAAAAATCTTTTTCATTTTCCAATTTTTTGGTATCTCATTTTAAATTTTAAATATTTTAAAATGGCCGCCATTTTGAAACAAGATGGCGGATGAAGCTGGCCAACGAACTCGGTCGAGACATTGGTATGTACTATGCACACACCACGGTACATCCAAAACGGTTCATAAATACGCCTGTTATTACGTGACAAATATCAGGACGTTTCAAAATGTCAGCCACGCTAGAAATTCAAAATGCTATAACTCAGCCATTTTTTAAGATATAGACGAAACAAAAACTGCTCCCGAATCTTTGTATCAAGGTCAAATACATAAGAAAATAATATTTTTTCAATTTTCTGGTACCACATTTCAAATTTAAATTTCTCTTAAAAATTTAAATGGCTACCATTTTTAAACAAGATGGCGGATGAAGCTGGCCAACGAACTCGGTCGAGACATTGGTATGCACTATGTACAAACGAAGTTACATCCAAATCGGTTCATAAATACGCCTTTTATCGCGTGACAAAATTCAGGACGTTTCAAAATGTCAGCCACGCTAGAAATTCAAAATGCTATAACTCAGCCATTTTTTAAGATATAGACGAAACAAAAACTGCTCCGGAATCTTTGTATAAAGGTCAAATACATAAGAAAAAATATTTTTTCATTTTCAATTCTTTGGTACCAAATTTAAAATTTTAAAGAAAATTTTAAATGGCCGCCCTTTTGAAACAAAATGGCGGATGAAGCTGGCCAACGAACTCGGTCGAGACATTGGTATGTACTATGTACATACCAAATTACATCCAAATCGGTTCATAAATTCGAGAGTTACAGTATGACAAAGGTCAGATATATATATCAACTTTTGAACGGAGGGTGGTTTCGGGGTCTGGGGGTCATGATCGATGAAAATATACCAAAATTTTTTGAAATCGCTTTCCTCCGAACGGCTGCAATAGGTAGCTTTTTGTAATGAAAGCTACCTAAAATAGCTGAGTTGCAGCTTTTTGAATTTCTAGCGTGGCTGACATTTTGAAACGTCCTGAATTTTGTCACGCGATAAAAGGCGTATTTATGAACCGATTTGGATGTAAATTCGTTTATACATAGTACATACCAATGTCTCGAGCGGGTTCGTTGGCCAGCTTCATCCGACTTCTTGTTTAAAAATGGCGGCCATTTAAATTTTTAAGAAAAATTTAATTTTGAAATGTGGTACCAAAAAATTGAAAATTGAAAAAATATTTTCTTCTTATGTGTTTAACCTTGATAAAAACATTCGGGAGCAGTTTTTGTTTCGTCTATATCTTAAGAAATGGCTGAGTTATAGCATTTTGAATTTCTAGCGTGGCTGACATTTTGAAACGTCCTGATTTTTGTCACGTAATAACAGGCGTATTTATGAACCGATTTGGATGTACCTTGGTGTGTACATAGTACATACAAATATCTCGATCGAGTTCGTTGGCCAGCTTCATCCGCCATCTTGGTTCAAAATGGCGGCCATTTAAAAAAATTTAAAAAATAAAAAAAATTAAAATGAGATAACAAAAAATTGGAAAATTAAAAAGATTTTTTTCGTATGTGTTTGACCTTAATACAAAGATTCCGGAACAGTTTTTGTTTCGTCTATATCTAAAAAAATGGCTGAGTAATAGCATTTTGAATTTCTATTGTGGCTGACATTTTAAAACGACCTGATATTTGTCACGCGATAACAGGCGTATTTATGAACCGATTTGGATGTATCTTTGTCTGTACATAGTACATACCAATGTCTCGGCCGAGTTCGTTGGACAGCTTCATTCGCCATCTTGTTTCAAAAGGGTTGCCATTTAAAAATAAATTAAATTTAAAATGAGGTATTAAAAAATCGGAAAATGAAAAATATTTTTTTTATGTGTTTGGCCTTGATACAAAGATTCCGGAGCAGTTTTCGTTTCTGAAAATTTGTTCTTTTGTTTATATCTTAAAAAATGTTTGAATTATAGCACTTTGAATTTCTAGCATGCCTAACATTTTGAAACGATCTTGCATTTGTCACGCGATAACACACGTATTCGCCTGTTTCGATGGAAGAAGGCATGTGGATAGTATGCATCAATATCTCGACCAAGTTCACTGGCCAGATTCATCAGCCATCTTGTTTCAAAATGGCGGCCATTAAATTAAAAAATATATATATATTTAAAGTGAGGTGCAAAAAAATTAGAAATTGAAAAAGGTTTCTTTCTTAAGTATTTGACCTTCATATAAGGATTCAGGAGCATTTTTTGTTTGTCTTTACCTTAAAAAATGGCTCAGATATAGCAGTTTCAATTTCTATTGTGGGTGACATTTTGAAAAATCTGATTTTTTGCATGCGACAGCACTCGTATATATCAACCGATTCCGATGTGAGTGAACATGTGCACAGCAATTACTAAGTTCTCGACCAAGTTTACTGGTTAGCTTCATCCACCATGTTGTCTTAAAATGGCACGCACTTTAACACTAGTACGGCGGGAAAATCTTACCTACTGGAACGGCGGGAGGGGTCATTTTGACCCCTCGATGAAAATACTGAAATAACAATGCTAAAACAATTTTAAATGCAATACGTTGGCAAAAATATGTAATTTCCGTGTATTTCATAAGTTATATTTAATATTACTCGATAATTTATTGAATTTTAGAAGTACTGTTTATGTAACGCCTACATAGCGATTAATTGGATCATACTACAACTACTCTAAAAACTCATTAATTTGATATAAAAATCGATTTATAATTAATGTTTTCACAAATTAAAACTAATGTTAACTAAAATAAAACACAATTTATAAAATAATATATATATATATATATATATTTATCTAATTTATTCGCCGAATGATTCACTCTCTAAATCCATAAATGAGAAATTTGTTCTGTTGTTTCCGTTATTTCATTATAAGTGTAGCTGAATGGTTAATATGCTAAGCATTCTGTTTCAATTTTATTTAATGCTTATAATACTCCAAATTGTGCACACGTATTAGGAATTAATTCAGTTGTAACAAAAAATAGCAATTTTTCCAGTACATTTTCTGCACACAACTTTGAAACATGGTACGCAAAATTCTTGAGATTTGTTTCCATTGCATGTCTGTACTTGACATTTTTCTCTTCATATCTATTTTATTTATTTATTTATTTATTTTTCTGATGACTCAGAAAAGATCTTTGGGAGTTTTGAAAACATAAGATCCATTCTGAAGACATCCCCTAAATTTAATAGAAAATCTCTTCTACTGATAGGCTTGCCTGTTACACTTTTATAAATTATCCAGGTGTTTAAAGCTGCATGATCCAAAATATTGAAAAAGATATGTACAGGCTATCGTCTAGATGCCGATTTCACGGAGTATTTTCGGCACATCTGATCATGGATATCCACACCATATTTCGTTGTGTTGTAATATTTTATTGAATAGGGCAACTTCTTGAGACCGTCTTCAGTTTTTATAGTAGAATGTAATGAGCTCAGTAGAAAAGCACTTTTTTTCTTTTGGCTTAATAAATAGTAAGTATCATATTATCACATTCCACTATCTTCGATGAATAAAGATTACTGCGTATATTTTTCAATGATATAGGAATTTCTCTTCTGTTCTTTTTCATTGAGCAACCAAAGTTCTATTTTTAGCTTTTAACATTTCTGCTAATTTGATGCAAGTAAAATAGCTATCTGTCGTAATATTCCTCCCTTCGTTTAGGTGGGGATCTGTTAATTTCATGACAACGTTTTCCGATAAACGTAATTAAGGATTGGCTGTTTCATCTTATTCTAGATAAATAAATTCATACAAGAGGTATTTAGTATCAAC
The DNA here is from genome assembly GCA_963932465.1 of Maratus speciosus. Lineage (NCBI taxonomy): Eukaryota > Metazoa > Arthropoda > Arachnida > Araneae > Salticidae > Maratus > Maratus speciosus. Next base: position 137,533,617 of record OZ010797.1, on the reverse strand, counting down.
GTCAACAGATCACCAAAATTGTATTCCAAATTTATCCGATTTATTTGACATATATTGCGTAAATTGATATCTATCCTGAGATGGGAACAATTGTTCATCAACTGTAATATTTTGTACTGATCGGTAGCATGTTTTGCAATTTTCAAGAGCAAATTTATCAGTCTGTAGTCTGCTAGATCTCGTTGTCTTTTCATCAAACCTAAAAAATCTTTTTCTTTCTTTGAATCTATCTCTTGAGATAATTTCTTTGCAAAATAGTATTCCTCATTAGGGTGGAGCGAAAAAAATTATTTTTTTTAAATCAAAAACGGGTAGGTGCCAAAAGTTGCCTTTACACTAGTACATCATCTACGTGCAATATTACCGCTGAAAAAAAAATGGCTTGAGTCTGCGCTTTTTGTCCAAAAGTCGAAATTTTGGGTAAAATTTGACATTTTTTCAAAAAATTAAAATCTTTTTTATAGAGATGGTTATTATTTAAAAGTGTTATTTAAACGTTTATTAATAATGACTTAACATATTTAAACGATAAAACGATATCTTTGTTCTGTATAACTGGAATAAAACTGACAACTTTTGGCGAAAAAAAGGCGTTGCCACTCTGTTGTGTCATACAACTAATTGTTGTTTAGAATACAGCTCTTATGTAGTTGCTTTCAAATCTACCCAGGAGGTATCACGTGTAGATGGCTGCATTTCATGACACAACAGTTTATAGCCCAACCACCCTTCCATCTGAGCACAGTGTTTTATTCATATATGGAATTGTGATTTTTTATCAAAGACTGGCATACGTTTTCTATATATCAACCTAGTCCATCTCTTCTTTATATCCACAGACGTTGGATAATGCTGCTGTAACACTCCATCGCGTATATTTCTACTGCTTGTGTATGATAAGGTAAGCAGAGTAATGCAGCGGAATTAATGGAATCTATTCAGCCCCCTAGTATATTCACCAAAATTGCATCCAGTTACTGCATAGTGATTTGGAGTTCTGTTCCTACAACATTTAGGTATTTCATCTTTGAGTATGCCATCCTTTACTCTACCTCTTGCATTTTTTATATGCTGATAAACTTGTTGTTTAATGTGATGGTGATAGTCTGCGAAATTGCAATAAGAATTTGCTCTCGATGTGAAAAGCTACCATTGTCCTAAATAATTTTTGTTAATATTTGTTTTTGCCGTTTTCTGTGATGTTTAGTAGTCGAGTACTTTCCCATAAATTTTTAGATCAATTTTTTAGATGTGGATTATATTTAGTGTAAACCATCCTGCGGCGTAAACTTGGATTATATACTGTGTGAGTGAACCAGACTCTGATGGTCAACCAGTGGTTATATAAAGGCGAATAATTGTATGCGCCTTTGTGAGCCATCTTGTGTAGGACAAGTGTCTTGGGTTCCTATTCGTTAATTCTTCTGAGCAATACCTTGATGAAATAACCTTCCAAATGTCTAGCAGGTATTTCTGGTATGTGCTGTGTACCCTTTTCTCGATTTCAGGAAATAATGTTTGAAAATTACTCTCTACGGATTCAGAAATTGAAATAAGAAGGGAATAAGCACGTGGACAAAGATTTTCCTATTGTTCCGGTGAATCCCTGTGGGTTAGAATCTAATTTTTACCAACGATCTTGTCTAAAAAATGATGCAGGAAAAATTCACTGGACTTAGTGGTGGCATATGATCAATTGTAATGGTTCATTCTAAACATGTCCCTCGCTGAATGGATGACAACGACTAACAGAATTATCCGCCTTCAAATGAGCACTCACTGCCCATCAGAGTCTCTACGTTCACTCAGAAAGTACTATGTTATCCAAGTTTGGCCTCAGGATAGTTTACAATCAAATGTAATCCACAGCTAAAGAAGGGATCTAAAAACTCATGGGAAATTACTCGGCTACTAAATAACACATAAAATGGAATAAAACTACTACTAAAAAAGGTTATTTAGGACAATGGTTGCTCTGCATACGCAGAGGAAATTCTTAATTCAATGCTCTCTGAAGATTTCCATCACATTAAACAGCTAGCTGCTCAGCACATAATAGTTGAAAGATGAGAGTAAATGATAGCATAAGCAAATCTGAAATATCGACAATCAAATTTGAAGCGGATAATTATATAAATCTAATTCATTGGAAAAGTGTTGTGATAACAGAACCTCTAATCAATATGCATTTATCGGATGCAATCTTAGTGTAGATAATAGACGGCTGAATAGATTACATTAATATCATCCGCATTGCATTACACTGTTTGTCTTCTCTTACACAAAAAGTAGAAAAATACGTAAAGGAGATCACAGCAGCAGCATCCAAAGTCTGTGGATCCAAAGAAGAGATGTACTAGGTTGATACATAGAAAACTTAGGCCAGTCTTTGATAAAAAAAATCCGAATTCAATGTATAAATAAAACTTTGAGTTGAGTTCAAATGGTAGGGTGGTCGAGCTATGCACTGTTGCGACATGAAATGCAGCCACCTCCACGTGGTACCTCCTAGGTAGTTTTGAAAGCAACTAGGTAAGAGCGGTATTCTAAACAACAATTATTTGTGTGACACAACAGAGTGGCAAGCCTTTTATTCACCAAAAGTTGTCAGTTTTGTTCCAGTTATAAACAAAGATATCGTTTTAGCGTTTAAATATGTTAAGTAATTAATAATAAAGGTTTAAATAACACTTTTAAATAATAAGATTCTCTATAGAATGTTTTTTAATTTTTTGAAAAAATGTCAAATTTTACCCAAAATTTCGACTTTTGGACCAAAAGCGCAGATTCAAGACATTTGTTTTCAGCGGTAATATTGCACGCAGATGATGTACTAGTATAAAGGCAACATTTGGCACCTACCCGTTTTTGATTGTAAAAAATTAATTTTTTTCGCTCCACCCTATTCCTCATGCCTTGGACGACAATGAATAAAAATCTAAACCCCTTTTTTTTATTGCTCCTCGAATATATAGTATAGCAACAAAAGCAGCTTCGAGTACAAAGAGTATTTTACTAAAAGGGTCAAAATGACCCCCGTCTGCCGTTCTAGGAATACAAGTCAATATTTTAAAAACTAACAAATCTAGAAAACTGAATTTTTTTTTAGAAATATATGTTATCTATTTAGGAAAAGTCAAAAAAATTCAAATGATTTCGCCCAAGCAAACAAAAGTAATCAACGGGAAAAAGTACTCAGGTGTCAAAATGACCCCTCCCGCCGTTCTAGTGTTAAGAAATCGCCGAATTTGGCAGCCAAATATAAGTTACTTTTAAAGAAAAGCAGCTTGGATAAAGCTGACTAATTTCGCGAAATTCTCATTCATTATACTGATAAAAATTAGTATTGAATCTCCTATATTCGGTTTCCACTAAATTGTGCTTCGTGTGTTTGAATGATACAAGTTGGCTTTTTTAAAATAAGGAATATGAAAGCTAACCTCTTCCTCCCGGCACTGGCCGGAAGGACTTTTGAATATTGTACCATCGATAAGTGTATGAAGTTATGCATAGAACTGAACCAATTTTTTTGTGCTTGTTTTTGATCATGGCACGAAGGTCCTTCTTGAATTTGGAAAAATTCCGCCAGAAGGGGGCGCTATAATTGCGATGTCTGTACGATTTCCATTATTGTACCATCGAAAAGTGTATGAAGTTATGCATAGAACTGAACCAAATTTTTTATGTATGTTTCTGGCTGTGGCAAGCAAGTTCTTCCTGAATTTGAAAACAAATCTGCCGGTAGGGTGCCGTAATAGCAATGTCTGTGCCATTTTCCTTATTGTACCATCGAAAACTGTATAAAATTATGCATAGAATTGAACCAAATTTTTTGTGTATGTGTAAGGCTATGGTCGGTAGGTCCTCCCTGAACTTGAAAAAATTCCGCCATAAGGGGGCGCTATAATTGCGATGTCTGCGCCATTTTTATTATTGTACCATCAATAAGTGTATGAAGTTATGCATAGAATGGAACCAAATATTTTGTGTATGTTTCTTGCTATGGCAAGCAAGCCCTCCCTGAATTTGAAAAAAGTCTGCCGGAAGGGGGGCGCTATAATAGCGATGTTTGTGCCATTTTCTTTATTGTACCATTGAAAAGTGTATAAAATTATGCATACAATTGAATCAAATTTTTTGTGCATAATTTTGGATATGGCCAACAGGTCCTCCTTGAATTAGGAAATATTGAGCGGTAAAGGGGCTCTGTGATAACGATGTTTGTATAGACAGGTTGCAAATGACGTCACATGTCTGGCATCGCTTCATATGGCGTCCAAACATAAGACGAATGTAGTCCTCTCCATTTGACTTAGTAGACTTATTTGCACTATAATAATAAAAATAAGAAAGATCTAAATTAAACAGAAAGATAACACGCGCTTTTAACGGCAAACGGGCAGTTGTGTGCTCCAGATGCAATGGTATCGGTCGTTGCTAATAGCAGCGTGACGTCAATGCAAGCCGTCTATACCAAAGACATTTAAGATACATAGACCGGCAATTCCCATTCAAAAGCATGCGAAATCATGGCAGCCATCTGAAGTAAATTGAAACACCTGAACCGCGATGTTTGTACGTCATCTGTGGTTATTTACCATTAAGTGCTATGGCTAGAATGAGCTTAAAAATTAATTTTTATCAATATATATGAAGTTTATGGCATATTGTTTTACATGAGGCTATTTTTTATAGCTAAATATGCGTTATAAATATTGAATTTTCAGAAATAAAGTTCAGTAAGGTGATTTATTAATAATTTTATGGATGGTATGTTTGAAAATGAGTACCTAATTTTAACATGCCTTATAAACCTAAATAAAGACGAAGTTTATATGGAAATAGATTGTTAAACATTATAATTTCACCCTTTTTTAAGTTTGACTTACAAAAGTAACTGGAAAGGAAGTTTAGATTAAAGGTAGCAACTGTAACATAATATAGTAATTTACAAAATTTTAAATTACTTGTAAAGAAATCTGCGTTTGTTAAACTAATTTTTATGCAAATAGGTAATTAAAAAAATGCATATTAACGTAAGTAACACTATAGTTTTTTCCTTGTAGGATGTTTATTGAAATACTTACTTGCTATACGAAAAAAACAAAAAAAAATATGAATAATAAGGTATATTTTTTTTAAAAAGGCTAAATGAAATAGGGTAGACTAATACTTAATGATTCGCAATGACAAAATATGCTGAAAAAAGCATTTTCTTAGGTAAATTAAAATATAAAACATATATGCTGCCGTACAACAGCTGTGATCAAAAATCCTCAGTTAAACTGACAGTTTGCAGGTCTATGTATATGTATCTTAAAAGTCTTTGGTCTGTACTTTTCTTGATTTTTCGTAGTTCTATTGTCCATCGGTGGCTCGCGCAGCGGCGGGAACTCGCTTCCTGCTAAGCTGGCTATTCGCAAACAGCTGATAACAACAGAATAAGGAAAAACTATTAATTTTAATAAATATCATGATATAGATTGTTAACTCGTTTTTAGTCCGTTTAATTGACTGAAGCAGAAATTTAAGAAGAGTATGAAAGTTGGTATAGCATTGAACTAATAATATTCAAGTATTAGCATATGTTACTACTTTTTAAAATATTAATATGTATAAGATAGAAGAAAGTTTTGGGATTGGCACATCCAACTAGTTTAATTTACACTCGCAAACAAAAATGAAAAATCATGCATTTCAGCATGATGACACTGGGGAACGCACATTTTGTTGACTTAGATCTGGCACTTGTTTTTGGCTAATTATTGGCATCTGAATCCAAAAATGACCCCAGTTTTTTCTATCACATCAACGTTTTAAGCTACAGGGTCCCCCCAAAATCATACTTAATGTGGATACAAATGAAAATAAAGAAAAAATTACCAAATATGTTATTCATACAATATACTTACTATACACTACATATACTTACTGTATATACTTACTATACACTACATTGTGTTCACACAAGTAGTAAAATCCTTTTACAAAACGAAAAAAGTACATATTAAGGTAAAACTTTTCGCTTGTAGCTTTTCCTGGAGTGTTCAATTTGTGGACAATCTCGCTTGATGTTCCAACAATAGTCAGCCATCATATGTTCATCCCATATGTTCATCACCGTTCTTCCATTGTGTAATCTTGGTGGAATCGCTCACCCTGCTCATCACTGACTGCACCAAGAAGTCATCAAGATGCCTATGCAGAAAATGAAGTCTAATGCTCATGTTGCAACCAAGCCTTTTGAAGCTTTCTAAAAGTTGCTGGGCAATTTCGGTGTAATTTTCTACTCGCGTGTTTCCAAGAAAGTCTTTGACAAGGTTTTTGAATGCCAACTGAGCACTCTTTTGGAGTTCTGTCATTGTTCCGATGAAATGGTCATCTCTAATGATAGTCCAAGAGATGTTAAACATTTTAGGGAAGTATTTGAGGCACCCTGAAAATTTGTGCAACACTTCTTTTGTAATGGCTGAATACAAAATCGAATGTTTGGCTGAAGGATCGTGGCCCAAAAAGTGTGCCAGACACGTGTCAAGTGCCATTTTTTGACTACCCCCCAAAAAAGGTATTTGAGGCACGCTGAGATTGAGACAGAATAATATTTATACTTAGAAAAAAATATTTTGAAAACGACAGACACTTTAGTCGGCCCAAATACTGTGCCAGACACGTGTCAAGTGCCATTTTTTGACTACCCAAAAAAGGTATTTGAGGCACACTGAGATTGAGGCAGAATAATATTTATGCTTAGAAAAAAATATTTTGAAAATGACAGACACTTTAGTCGGCACAAAAACTGTGCCAGACATGTGTCTGGCACAGTTTTTGGGCCACGATCCTTCAGCCAGACATTCGATTTTGTATTCAGGCATTACAAAAGAAGTGTTACACAAATTTTCAGGGTGCCTCAAATACCTACTCAAAAATGTTCAACAGCTCTCCTACTATGAGCTGACGAATCTGCGGGTCGTCAAATACACTTGCCTTTATTTTTTCAAAAGACAGGTTTGGAAATTTCGAAATGAGATACGTGAAACAGTCTCCTTCAATTGACAAAGCTTTCACGAACTGCTTCATTAGATCCAGTTTTATATCCAGAGGTGGAAATATGATGTTCTTTCATTCGGCAAGTAGCTGAAGCAAAATATTTGGATCTCCAGGCCTGAGGTGAGGTCTTGGAGGCCAATTCGACTGAAATCGATGCTTCTCAGAAGCTCTGCTGTCCCAAATACACAAAAACATGGATATTTGGTATATCCATGTTGCTAGCCAGGAAGGAAGTACACCATTTTGAAGTTAACACAGATGAACCACTCATGAATGTGATAGTACAATAAATCAATGGCTCTCTTTATGTCCTCATATTCTTTGCCCAAATAAACTGAATGGCTTATTGGGACTGCTCCAAATAAATTTCCGTTGTGAAGGAGTACGCATTTCAAGCTCCTCTTTGAGTTATCGATGAACAGTCGCCATTCAGTTGCGGTATAGGATGAAATTCCCAACACCTCCATTAAACCATGTACGCTATGGCAAAAAACAAATCCACCGTTATTTCGAAAGTATTGAAGAAATTCACCTTCTCTTGATCGAAAGTAGGATACATTAGCTCCCTTTTCAAGCAAAAATTTCTTGTGAAGTCTTGATGCTAAGAGTTCTAAAGCTTTTTTCTTATTATTACTCACGCCCGATTCAGTGTAGAGTGGTCACATTAATGTAAGCTGTAGAGAAAAAACTTGACGTGATAGAAGAAAACTAATTGCAGGTTTGAAATCACCACGCTTTTTTGACTTAAAAACAGCTGAAAAATCGAAGTCAACAGAAAATAAGTTAAAAATTGTTCCCCAGTGTTATGAAACACTTGTCAACACATTCAGAATGCTGTAGCAAAACTTTACAATTTATTAAGGTGAAAGATGTGTAAATAAATAATTTAGAAAATGTATAACGCATTTGAAAAAAAAAAATTCTTCAATTACCATGAATAGTACGAAAAATATCCAAATTTTTTTGTCTAGCCCTGTTATGATTTATAGATTCACATGCATATTACACAGTATGCTGAAAATTAGTTCAATTAAACGCATAGCACAGTTGAAATTTCCCATTCAGCAATTTCCGTTAATAAACGGAAATGCACTTGAGATCTTTTGTGTAGGATCTACAGAATTTATACACACCAAGTAATATGCAAAATCGTAGTTAAATTTTAAAACACATATTACAATTGAAAACCCATTTCCAGCAACTTTTTTTCATATGCAGAAGTGCTGTAGCCAAATACTTTAGTGTGACCTTGTAAATGAACGATAAATTATATCAGGGCCGCAGCTTGAGGGGTGCTAGGGGAGGCACTTGAGATCTTTTGTGTAGGATCTACTGAATTTATACACACCAAGTAATATGCAAAATCGTAGTTAAATTTTAAAACACATATTACAATTGAAAACCCATTTCCAGCAACTTTTCTTCATATGCAGAAGTGCTGTAGCCAAATACTTTAGTGTGACCTTGTAAATGAACGATAAATTATATCAGGGCCGCAGCTTGAGGGGTGCTAGGGGAGGCACTTGAGATCTTTTGTGTAGGATCTACTGAATTTATACACACCAAGTAATAATGCAAAATCGTAGTTAAATTTTAAAACACATATTACAATTGAAAACCCATTTCCAGCAACTTTTCTTCATATGCAGAAGTGCTGTAGCCAAATACTTTAGTGTGACCTTGTAAATGAACGATAAATTATATCAGGGCCGCAGCTTGAGGGGTGCTAGGGGAGGCTGCCCCCCCCCCCCCGAGAAAGATTCGAAGGTCATCAAATGAAACTCTGTTCAAAAATCGTATTTAGTCAGCTTTGTGGCCCTTTTACAATTTTGTACAAAAACTAAATTTTTGTATCTGTATAAAACTGAACTTTTTGACGTATCATTTATTACTTATCAACATTAGTTATATATACTGAAAAGGTTCATTCTGCAGCGTTTTCTGTTGCTAGCTTTAAAAAAAGTTATTATATTGAGTTTGACAGTAAATATTAGGGATGCACCAGATATTGATTTTGCCGGATATCCGAAGCTCCTTCGTCTGCCGGATTCGGATATCCGGCCCTAGATATGTTTTTAGTTATATATTGAATTATTTCTCTATATAATGTCATTTCAAAACAATAAATTACAAACATGTTTCACACATCATTGAAACATTTTAAATGTATTGAAATATAATTTACAAAAACTATATCTCTTTGAGTATCATGGCTTGAATTCAAGTTTTCCCAAGAGGGGAGTTTCATACCCAAAATTTATAAATGCAGGGAAGTTGAACTGTTATAGAAAGGGAAAAAAAATCTTTAAGTAGCACATAAAAAATAACGGGGTGTAAAGAATTACATTTATACAGACATGACAAAATACCATTGAAACAATTTAAATTAACAACTCAAGATAATTATTCAAAATTTTTATTTTATTAAAACAAAGGAACAGAATCAAGCTTTATATATACCATGTCTATTTTTCAATTTTCACCCAATGTTATGGGCAATTAACAATCGGGTTGCTAAATGAATTTCTTAATTTAGATTTTATTCCATTTTGCATACTTTAGCCTCTTTCAGAAGTTACACTTTTGACAAACAGTACAGAGCGATTTTATAACTTTAGAAATTATCGGAAACACATGGTTATGCTCTCTTAAAAAGTTTTAGAAAACTTTGTAAAATCTGATGTGCATTAATTTTTAACTTACATGAATAATGCACATCTGTGATGGTATGTCACTTCTGAACAAATTTTTTTATTATATCCTTAATGGAATTATAGTCAAAACTGTAATCACTGGTGTTTTCGTTAATTGAACTATGTTCTACGCATTGGAATCTACGCTATGAAATCCATATCCAAAGTTTGAAAAGGGAATAGTCAATTGATTTCTTCTATTACACGAGAAAAGGTTGATTTAAAAAAGTCATGTCCTAATTTCTGTTAATTGCGAGAAACAACTAGTTTGTTGTTTCTAATTATGTTTTTTTTTAAAGTTCATCAAAGTTATTTTTTTTTCATGTGCATCACAAGTGTAATCTCATTTTGTTTAGTGCTGACTATTGGCCAATTTGATAGAGCTTAGTCTCCAGTGGCCGTTGCTGCCCTTTTAGTTATTTCCTATTTTGGGCAGACAGGTAAAACATTGCAAAATACGTAAAACGGTCATAGAAAAAACATTGCTGATTTCGTCAATCATGGGGAAAATAAATAAAATAATTTGTCGATTGGTTGCGAGAAAAAAACTGAAGTTCATGGGAAATCGACAGTGGGAAAATATCACAAAATTCGTCAATCGATCATGGAAAACTATCGTGAAATTTACCAGTCCGTCACGAGCAAATACTGTGAAATTCCTAAGCTGGTCGCAGAAAAAAAAATGCAAAATTTTTCAATCGGATGCAGAAAAACAATCGTTACTTTCATCAGTATGTCACAAGAAAAAACAGGGAAATTTGCCAATCGGTCACAGAATAAAATTTCTAAATTTGTCAATTGATTGTGAAAAAAAATTATGAAATTCACCAATCTGTCTCCAGAAAAAAATCAAGAAATTCGTACAGTCGGTCGCGGGGAAAAATCGCAAAATTTTTTTGTCAGATGCAGAAAAACAAACATGAATTTTGTCAATTTGTTGTAAGAAGAAACTGTGAAATCTGCCAATTGATAGTGGAAAATATCAGGAAATTTGTCAGCCGGTCCTGAGACTTCATCGTCGTTTTACAAAGAAACATTTTCGGAAAATGATTTTTTTGGAAACAGGAGTCTCCCGCCCCCAATATTCTTTAGGGCACGAATCCTACCATCCCATCTCGAAATTCAAGACATGTATCTGCCATTCAAGCCATGTAATGTATATTAATAATGTTGTATAAAAAATGTTATTTAAACATTAAAATATTCTGTTTATTTGTACAATGAAATGCTGATAATTGCTACTGGATTTGGATATGGGATTGAGTATATTGATAATTGCTAATAATTAATTTGTACAATGAAATGCTGATAATTTGTGTAACAAATTTTAACCAATTAAATATGCCTATAATTGTAGAGTATTTTCACAAAGAAATACATACATTCTTTTTATAATTTAAACATAAAATATCTACTAATATACCCATGATTAAAGAGTGATTTTCTCCAAATAAAGGTTTAGTTGATGCCTTTTTTCTGTTTTAATTATTTAATAGTGTTTTGCTTTGAATCACATTTAGTTTTATTTTAAGTTAAATTACTGTGATATTTATAAGTAAAAAGAAAATTACTTATTAATTTTAAATATTTTATTTATAATGAAGTTACAAACAGACTTGCATAAAACCAAAAACTTTCTGCGCACATAAATATTGGGTCAAAAACTTTCTGCAAATTTAATGTTTAATAAAATGACGTGTTATATTACTTTGACTGCATGAATTTTAAATAGTAGTTTTAAAACAATTACCGTTTAATTTAAAAATTAATTAATATTAATTACAGAATAATTATGTTGGCTAAAAAAATAATAAAACTAAAAATCCATGATATGAAGGGGTGAATTCTTATCAGTTATTTTGTCAATGCATTTAGAAACAGCCCAATCCTTAATATTGTGACCTCTTCTCACAAAATGCAATAATGGACATTGCTTCTGAAACAACGGAATCACATTTTGTAAGGAGAGGTCCATTCTTAGGTATCATCATTAAAGAGACCAATGAGTTTTTATTGCAGACCTTTGACGAAATTCTCATTTTTCCCGCGATCATTTGGCGAAATTTCCGTTTTTCCGCGATATTTTGACGACATTTGCATTTTTTTGACAAAATTCGCATTTTTTTAGAGATCTTTTGACAAAATGCGCTTTTTTTCTCCTATCCTTAGACGAAATTTGCATTTTTTCGCGACCTTTTGACGAAATTCAAGCTTTTTTCACGGCGTTTTGACGAAATTCGCAATCCTTTGATGAAATTTTTCTTCCGCGGTTCTTTGCTGAAATTTTCATTTTTTTCATGATCTTTTGACAAAATTCGTGCTTTTTCCGCTATGCTTGTACGAAATTTGTTTTTTTCCTGCGCTTTTACACAAAATTTGCTTTTTTCTGCGATTCTTTGATGAAATTCGCTTTTTTTTCGCAATCCTTTGACGATATTCGTGTTTTTTCTGTGGCATTTTGAGAAAATTCATTTTTTTTCGCGATCCCTTGACTAAATGCGTGCTTTTTCCGCGGCCCTTTTACCAAATTTGTGTTTCTTTCGCGATCCTTTAACGAAATTAGTTTTTTTCCGTTATGTTATGTTTTACGAAATTCATTTTTTTCCTGCACTTCTTTGACGTAATTTGCGTTTTTTCTGCTATTCTTTGACAAGAAATTTTTTTTGTCCACGATTATTCTTTAAAGAAATTAGCGTTTTCCCGTGGTCCTTTAACGAAATTTTCATTTTTTCCGTGATACTTTGACGAAATTGGGTATTTTTTCTGCGAACGATTGACGGAATTGGTTTATTTTCAGCGATCATTTGTTGAAATCCGCAATATATTTCAGTGATTTTTTTTTTGTGTCTGAATTTTCGGACTGATGGGCGATTTTTTTTTTAATTTTCGGAACCAAATGCCTTAAATTTTCGGAAAATTCGGAACAGAATCACCCCTATCAAACAATAAATAAATCGTACATAAAATTGGAGAACATTTTTAATTTTTCGGTATTTAAAAAAAAAAAAAAACAAGAACAAAAACTACTTTTCTTTTCTAAGAAATTTTCGCAAAGTTCCGAATTTTGCAGAAAATTTTCCGCGTGCAGGAGTGCGTCTATATTATACAACTCTGGTTACAAATATAACTAATTGGATGTGCCAATCCCAAAACTTTCTTCTATCTCATACGTCTTAATATTTCTAAAAGTAATTTTAAATGTTAATACTTCGATATTATTAGTTCAATATTATACCAACTTTGATTTTTATCTAAGATTTCTGCTCGTCAATTAATCAAAATAAGAATAAGTTAATCTCAATCATGATATTTATTAAAATCAATAATTTTTTTCGTTATTCTGTTGTACATCAGCTGATTGTGAACAGACCGCTTAGCAGGATGCGAAGTTCCCATGACTTCACGAGCCACCAATATACAGTACAAAAACTGCAAAAAATTGAGAAAATTTTACAAAAAACGCTGTCACAGTGACACCTTCTGGCAGAATATTTCCAAATTCAAGGAAAAACTGATGGCCATAGCCAAAAATATACACAAAAAATTGGTTCAGTTCTATGCTTAGTTTCATACACTTTTCGATGGTAAAATAATGGAAATAACACAAAAATCATTATTATAGCGCCCTCTTCCAGCAGACTATTTTCAAATTCAAGGAGGACCAGTTGGCCATAGCCAAAAACATACCCCTAAAAATTGGTTCAATTCTATGCATAACTTCATACAATTTTCGATGGTACATACAAGAATGAAAATGGCACAAAAATCACTGTTACAGCGCACCCTTCTGGTGGAATATTTCTAATTTAAAGGAGAACCTGCTGGACATAGCCAAAAACATACACAAAACATTTTGTTCGATTATATGGATAACTTATTACATATTTAACAGACACTTTTCGACAGTACAATAATGAAAATGGCACAAAAATCGCAATTACAGCAGCACTCCTTTCTGACAGAATGCTTCCATATTGAAGAAGGACCTGCTGGCCACAGCCAAAAACATACACAAAAATTTGGTTCAATTCTATGCATAACTTCATACACTTTTTGATGGCACAAAAATCACGATTACAGCGCCCCCTTCCAGTGGAATGTTCCAATATTGAAGAAGGGCCAGCTGGTTATAGCCAAAAATATTCACAAAAAATTTGGTTCAATTCTATGCATAACTTCATACACTTTTTGATGGTATGATGACAGACAAACAGACATTTTGTATAAGCATGTTTTGGGATCTCTGACCCCTAAAACGTCTAAGCCCACCAAAAACCAGAAATTGAAAAAAATCTCAGTTACAATACTTTTTTCTATTGAAGATAGAAGAAAGTAAAAATAGGCCTGTTTAATTGTTAAACTTAAAAGAGAGAAAGAAAATTAATAAAGTCATACTTTAATAAACAACTTCAGATTTTGTTTCACATTCTGAAAGTAAAGGTACAATTTTCTAAAAGATGTAAACATAAATTCTTAAATTTATTATAGAGAGTTCAAATACCAATGTTAGGAAAGCTGTTAATTCTTTAAACTTTTGGGAATTACCTTTTACTCATAAATAGTGGACTTACTTTCATATTTTGCATTATAAACAAAACAAAAGTCGTTCGGCATTGTTTCGGTCAAACGATTTCTCTTATCTTTATATATTTGCTTTGTTACGCATTGCCGGATATCCGGCAGAGAAGTCGGATATCCGGTGATTGTGATTCGGATATTTCGGATATTGAAAAATCAGCCGGATGTGCCGGATATCCGTTGCATCCCTAGTAAATATGATGCTTGTGATAAACATTTTGTTTCGCATTTGTATCATCTTAGTTTTAATATATATATTATATATATATATATTTAAGATCCTTGGTTTATAAATGAGACTAATGAAAAATGTCAATAGCCAATTTAAATGCAAATGTTTTACCATTTGAACGGACACAAGTAATTTTAAAATGCAGAATTCATCATTGATTTTGTTAATATTTTTATCATATAAAAATACAACTTTAGGATCCTTAAAGGCAGGGAATATTGGGGGAAAAAGTTAAAGGTTGCAACTCTTTTGAAACAGGTGAACAGTAAATTTTTTATTTACTTGTTGACGTCATCACTTATAATTTCACCAGCATACTGGAAATTTCTGTAGCTTTTCCTTTTCTTTTCATAAACTGAAGTTCTTATAAACACTTTAATAAGAAACATGCTATCTACAATATGAATATGCAATAATTTATCTTTCCATATAATACTTTGATTATAATATATCTGTGTGTGTGCGTGCATGTGCCTGAAAGAGAGAAGAAATATGAGCCTCCCCTACATTTTCTTAAGCCCCCCTCGTACTGATAACTTCTAGCTACAGCCCTGAATTATATGCAAATGCAAACTAGATTCTACAGTAAGCGTTTTCTAGTACACCTCAGTGATATGTACAAATTTTAATATATTTAAAATCGTAGTAGAAGGAAAATGGGAGTTCTGCTTCACCAGGTGGTGGTTTGCGTGGCCAAGGATGATTGACAGGGGCCAGGGTTGAGGGATGGACAGGTGAGATTAGAAAGTGATTGACAGGTGGGTGGAGTCGAGACACACTGGCGCTCTCCGCCTGGCAGCATGCTACAGTAGAGGGGTTAGAACAAAAGAAAGCGTTAATGAATGAAAGTCTACTGTAAGAGAGGTTATTAATGAAAAGTCTAATGTAAGAAGAGTGGTAATGAATAAAATGTCTGTTGTAAGATGAAGGTAGAACAAAGGAAAGATAATGAATAATTAGGTGATTAGGAAAGATGGCATGCAATGAGTTTAAATAATTTACCACGGAGCAGCGTGGAGACACGTCCGATCTGTATGTAATCCACCGGTCTAATGAGCGAAGGAGCTTGCGACAACTGGTTTCATCTAGATAAGGAGCTGGCTTCTGATTGGTCGAGAGTGGAACCTAGGTGGCAGCACAATCGTTTTGCCTGAGGGTGTGAACACGAGCGCCCTCTCTCGGCAAAACTTTTTAACTCACCTGTGATGACATCATTCTATTTTTGAAGAAGCTGTTGAAATAAAGAGGTTAATACATTATTTTTATTTTTTTATTAGTTTTTCAACGAAATAAGTTTTTAGTTTTAGTCATTTGTCAATTTCCGAAACAAGTTTTAAATTATTTTTTACATTTAGTCATTTCAAATAAAGTTTTTTTAATAAATTAGTTAATTTTTTTCATTTAGTGATTTGTCAATAAATTTATTTTCGAAACAGGGTTTTTTTTTCGGTAAGTCATTTGCTAATAAAACTTTTTAATAAATTAATTATTTTTTTTTTCATTTGTTAATACATTAATTTTCGAAACAAGTTTTTTAGTTTTAGTCATTTGTTAATTTCCGAAACAAGGTTTCTTTTTTCGGTAAGTCATTTGCTAATAAAAACTTATTTTAATAAATTAGTTAATTTTTTCATTCAGTCGTTTGTTAATACATTAACTTCCGAAACAAGTTTTTTTCCCCAAATAAAGCTTTTTTAATAAACGACTTTACGTATATTTTCATTTAATTATTATTTAAAAGAATGTAAATTATTTATACTAATCAAAAGAACGCGAATTAGTTTTTTTTTACAATAATGTTTTTGTTTAATTATTGCCAAGGGTGAAAGTTAGCCGAAACACAAGCTGAATACGAAAACGGTTTTTTTGTTTTTGAACTTAGAAAAGGACTTTTTTAAATTAATGAATGGCTCTTTTTTTAGAAAAATAATGGAGAATCTTTGAAAAGAAGAAATATTGTGCTATGCAACACTGAAAAAGAGCTAAAAAACAAGTGGGTAAGTGTGATCACAGATCGCACAGAGGGTTTCGTTTAATATTCCTTGTAAACACTTTATCCTTTTGCGAAATCTGTTAGTTCCAAATTTCGCAACCAGGGCGCGCACTCTATTCTACACAAATCTTTATCCGAAGGAAACTCCGTTTTACTACCTATCCGTAGGTATATTAGTCGAGGGGATCGGGTCTGTAGCACCCGAGATAGGTAGGCGTTCCAGGAAATTGCACGGAACAATCTTTTATAAGCTTTTTTATTATGTGTTATGAACTATGTCAAAGTTTCAAGCAGATCGACTTGTTAGATTTTCTAATTTTAACAAAATTGCGTTATATTAGTTCCACATTCCACCACCAGGGAGCGCACACTATTCATAACAAAAGTGTATCATATCGAAACTCTGTTAATCAACCTATCAGTGGATGTGTTACTCGAGTTGGTGGCAGTCTTAAGCGAGAAATTAAGAAATTTCCTGAAAGTACTGTACGGAAATAGTGGTAACTAAAATTTTGACATTTTTATATTTCATAAGTAGCACATGTCTGAGTATATCATAGTCCTCAAAAAACGACATCTAAAAAGGTCATAAACGCTAATTTTTAAAAAAGAAATCCAGCGCCTCTCCCCCGCCCTCCCCTCACAGGAAATTGCATGCACCATTATTTTATAAGCTTTTTGTTATGTGTCATGAAGTATCTTAAAGTTGCAAACAAATCGCCTTGTTATATTTCCTAATTTTAACAAAATCGCGTTACGTTAGTTCCGCATTCCACCACCAGGGAGCACACTCTATTCTTAACAAAAGCATATCTGAACGAAACTCCTTTGCGCAACCTCTCCGTAGATACATTGTCGGGAGGGTGGCGGTGCGGTCTTAACCAAGAATTTAAAACATTTTCTGCGGTAACAAACGCTAAGATTTAATAAATAAACCTAGTTCTCCCCCCCCCCTCCACTCCTCGAAATATCACACTCCATTCTTTTTTACACTTTGTCTTATGTGTTATAAAGTATCTTAAAGTTTCAAACACATCGAGTGGCGGTCTTAACCAATAATTTAAGATATTTCCTGAAATTGCTATTCGGAAATAGTGGTATGAACACTTATAAACCTTTTCATATTGAATAATTAATACTTATCTCATAGCGCGCCGTCGAAAAACCCGCGCAAATTGTTAGATTTCCTAATTTAAATGAAATCTCCGTTAAAAAAGCACGTGCCTCCATCTTAATCTTGCATCTGATGGAAATAAAAGGAATTAATTAAATAATAATTAATATCTCAGTTTGTAATTAAGCTAGCTCTTTGAACCGGGTATGTATGAAATCTGCGAGAGATTTCCCGTCTGGATGTCAAAAAATTTTATCGAAAAATTTAATATTTAAAAAGTTTAAATTTCGTATTAGAATGTTCTCTGATTAAATTTCTCCCACGCCGATATGTCTGAACGATGACGGCAGCTGCGTACCGATGATAGGAAATCTCATTTCATTGTCTTTTCAAATACAGAAATTAAATTTTTATTGATCGATTTTTAGTGGATTTTTTGCATTCTACCCTACGCAGAAAATTGAAATTCATACCAAAAATAAAGTAGAATTTTTTCCGCGTATTTCAATACCTGTTACGAATTTGTACGACCGATACTTCGGCAGATGAGATATCGCTTTTTAAATGTCCACTTCATTTATTGCTTAAATTACTCCGTGGTAACCCTGCATCGGCTGATTTTACAGAGCATCCGCCGAATTTACTGGCAACCCTTAGGAGAAACTCCGGAGGATTTGGAAAAAGTGCGTTCGAAGCTGCGTTCAAAAGGTTGATTGGTTAAATTTAGAATTTAATTAGCCCGTAATTAGGTTAATTACCAACTTTTTCAAAATTTTATGATTTGCTGTTTGATGTGAGGTGTTCAGCTATAAGTACCCAAAATTTCAGGTCTGTAACATGTATAGTTTCTGAGGACGGGCTCTGTGACGGACAGACAGACAGACAAAGGAGTGAGACGAATAGGGTTTCGTCAGATGAACGAAACCCTAATTAGTGATTTCACCTAGTTTTAAAGCATTTAAAACCTATGACGAAAACCTGACTGCTGTGGAAAAGCTTAAAACTAACATACTCATGAATTGTCCTGTATACGTTGGGTTTGCCATATTAGAACTATCCAAGTTATTAATGTACAAATTCCATTACGGTTTCGAACCCATAAACATATAACCAGACTTCACAATTTTAGCTCATCACGCTAACCAATGGGCCACGTAGACCCCATTGTTTTATAATATGAATATGCTTTTTATCTTGGTTTTTTAACTACTTATTTTCAAAACAGATTTATTCACTTTTAAACGTAAAACACTTTCTGAAAAAGCATATCTTAAACAGTAACAATTTTTTAAACCATCTTTAATTAGACACATATATATATATATTATCACAAAATGAAAATATACAAAAGATCCAACAATTATGCTTACTTGACTAAAATTAAACATCTTCATTGCGAATAACAAACTCCCACACACAACATCATTTTTTAGTGTACAAACAAGAAAATTTTGGAAATGAAGGTTAAATTCCATATAAATATATTTCAGTTCTGCTAAGTTTTCATTATTTGAAAAGATGCTTATTGGATACCGAGGACCGCATATCTCTGTGATTTCATTTGGTACCTATGACATCAGATCCTTTCGTTTATATTGATAGATGCTTAGGTAACTTAGTTATCAGTTTTTTTTCTTTCTCTTTTTTTTACATGCAAGTGTTGCTATATTGTTTTTAACAGTGAAACATTTGCTATATGATATGCATCTACCCTTCACTTAAGTGGTTGGGGAGAGATGTCACACAATAAGCAAGCATTTCCTTATGTTTCGAACGAAGGAAACATCTGTTATCTTCCTCTCTTTCATACAATCAGAACTGTATTGCAACTCAAGAAATGGTTAGCTGAAACAATTCATAACTTCTGTTTGCTTAAGGTTAAAAAATATAATTTCATGTTCCATACCTAAGTGAAAACATTTCACCTAATTAGAGATTATTAATTTCCTTTTTTAATTAAGAAAAGGAATTTCACAATTTATTTATTTTTATAACTTAAAAACAGTTCATTTAATTTATTTTTTTTTTAAACATGCAATTTTTTTATTTAAAGAAATATGTTTAGATAAACATTTATAAAAAATAGTTAAAAAGTTTAACCAAAAATACATATTGTTTACAAGACATTTGTTATCCGTTTTTTAGTTTTACTAAGTTTTAAATAGAACATCACCTCGTTTTCTAAAAAAAACAAAATAGGTTTTTTTAAGTTATTCTTAATTCCATAGGGGTAACTTTTCGATAAAAGTTTTTTAATTACTATTTAAAGGTTTTTTTGCTGAATCTCTGAAAACGACTTTTAGCTAAAACATTTTAATGATTGACGAAGTAAAGTTCCATTTTCTAGAAAAAGTGATATGAACTTAATATTTTTTTATTAATTACTAATGAAGGAGTGTATTTTCTCAAGTTAACAGAAAATTTATATGAAAGTTGTGAATTTTCTTAAGAGGATTAAACTTAACCACTCGTTTGGAGAAAGAATTTGGAATGCACGAGCTACTGAATTCTTTTCAATTAGAATGAACAAGATCTTTCTATAGTTTGAATCTTAAACAAAAAAAAAGATTAATAATACTTAACAAATACTTAACAAATACCAATGTAGTCAACTAGATAAAACATAAACTCAGTTTACAAATAAGTTTCATTTCAGAAAACTAATCTGACACTTCGTTTCCTAATCATAAATGTTAAAAAGACGTTTTCTTAGAAAAGTTTTTTACTTTGATTCGAACTAAAGATAAAATACTTTACTAAATTAGAAATTTTTTTCCATATCGCTTTTTAAAATTATATTTAACTAGCCGCCTTCGCCCGCTACGCTGGCCGGTTTTTCTAAAGAAATCTTGAATGAAACAAAATATATCTGTGAATTTGATCATGCGTTTTAAAGCAATATGGGCATTTACCTGGTGTATCCAACCGAAATGCTGAAAGCAATATGAATGTCATTATGCTATTATATCTTTTATTAAGTCATACAAAATGTAGACTGTTAAGGATCAATTTCTTTAGTTGATCTGTTAGTGTAGGATTCGGTAAAGAACAATAGAACAATATGTAATATACTAAAAGCGTTCATGAAAAATTATCAATGCAACTCTCATCAGAATCTGTAAATTGGACTTATTGAAAAGGCTGATCGTTCATAATAATTGGGTTCGCTTGATTCTAGAACTTTCATCTATAATTCTACAATCAAGCAACCTAACAACCAAGCAACAGCAAATTATATGTGCTTTATACTAAAACATTCACTGAAATATTAACTAACCTGTAAAGTTGCATCGAAATCCACTCAGCAGAATATTTTAAACTGGAAAATATACCGAAATCTTCCCTAAAAATGATCTAATTAACAGTTTAAATCCCATAAAAATTCATTCAGTGGAACCTTTAAAAAAAGCAAATCTTTCAAAATTGGGTTCATCTGATTTAGAACTTTCCACATAATTATTTAACTAAGCAACGTAGAACGTTATGTTTTATACTAACATCTTTTCTGAAAAATTATCTAACTAACATTGTAAGTCCCGTCAAAAGCTATTCAGCAGAACTCAAGATATAAGAAGAAGGAATGAAATTTCTCTTTGCATTATATATATATTGATATAGTTAAATATAGCTTTCATAATCGAGTTAACCTGATTATAGAACTCTCTGGGAGGTAGGGGTAGGTATAAACTGCATCACTTCTGAATTTTTTAAGGAACTCAGCTCAACTTCCTTAACTATAGCATTTATACTCTCTAGTATACCCTATCTAGTATACCCTACCCAGCGTATATCTTCCAATTTTCTTTACTGTACCACTGAGAACTTTTCCCGCATAGCTCCGTAACTAAACAACACAGAATGATACAATAAATATTGAAAAAATCCTTGAAATATTATCTAACTTACTGTGCATTTAATTAGTTGACTTGAAATCTTTCATAATCGAGTTCACCTAATTTTAGAACTCCCGTAGCAACTTAGAATGATGGTTTTTACATTAAATCATTTATAAACCAAATTTATTGTTTAACAGTGTAAGTTCTACAAAATTCTGTTCAGTAGAATCTGACTTATAGTCATATTTACAATATTTATTGCTCATTAAACCTTTTTTCTTTACATTTGAAATAAAATCAGTAACTGTTTTGGTATTTCCCTGTTATGCCAACACCATTGTCACCAAGCGTAATAGTTGGCACAAAAATGAAATGATACATTTGAAAAAAATAATAATAAGCATTTAAAAAATATAATATTTGAAAATTACAGACTTTGACCTACCATTGTTTTTTAAATCAATAAAAATAATGGTACTACTTGGTTATTCCGTCGACCAAAAATCTATTGCCAAACTATAAAATTAAATGCCAATAATGGTTGGTCGTAAATGTCATATTCACTTGACTTTAAGCAAGTTATGCATATTTACGTAATCAGGGGATTTTTATTTCGACATTTTAAATGTATTTTTATTAATGTTATACTAATTTATTTATTCTTTCGTTATTTAAAATAAAAATTATGTCAATTTGTATAATTTGGCGAGTGGTTTGGCGGTTTACATAATTTGGAGAAATTGGTCGACGGGTACCAAAATAAATACTTAAAATATAAGAATAAATAAATATTTTGCAAGTAATAAAATATAGTCAATTTAAACTGCAGTCTTGAAATTGTAAATGTCTTTTGCTACTGAAGCATGGCGTACGTAATACGTATGTCTCATATTGCAGTAAACATTTCATTCTTTCAATGAAGACATTCATGGTTTTTTGAACAAAACACTTTTATATGTATAATTCCTAACTTCTGAAATAATTTTATTGTAGCTTCCTCATCATCAGCTAACTGCGAAATGGTAAAATCTATATCAGTATCAGTAATAAATATTTTCTATTAAAAAAATAACAAATGAAAAAGTTTTGCGAGATGATGATGGAATAAAATAAATTCCACCATTAAAAATTCATGCATAAAAATATTCACGTTCAATAATTAGCAAATGTGGCACGGTTTGCAATAAAAATCGTTTGCACGATTAGGGTTGATATTAAATGGCGCGATACCATACATTTTGGTATGGTATAGCGACGAAAATTAGAACGAAAAGTACCACAGTTTTTTTTTTTTTTTTTTTTTTTTTTTTTTTTAGTTTTAGTTTTTGAGGCGTTTGAATTTTTTTTTTTTCTAATTGACGAAGTTTTTTTATTTAACCAAAAGGACTGGTTAAAAAATTATTCAATTTGAATTTTTTCCCTTGCAGTAACAGAATGGAAAAAATGAGTTTTTAGAAATTATCACTTGAAAAAATCAGGTTTTGGCGCCAAAGATAGTGCTAAATTAGAAAAATATGAAATATCTCTCGCACTATTGGGCTTAAAAGAATTTAGTTAGTACCATTCGATTCAGCATACAAAAATACACCAAAATATGTTATCAGTTTGAAAATAACTGAAAAATCATATTTTTAAGGAATTTTTTTAAAGTTCGTTCTCTTTTTTACCCCTTTTAGGGGTGGAATTTTGGAAAATCCTTTCTTAGCGGCACTCTATATCATATGAACTATTTTTACCCCGATTTTCAAGGTTTTAGGTTCAGTAGTTTTAGCTGCGCGTTGATTAATACAAAATCCAGACTTTCTTTTATATATATAGATTAAAAAAGAATAATTTATGTTGCACTGTTTTTAACAATTTTTTAGAAAATAATTTTTTTCTAATAAAAAAGAACGCGTATTAGTTTTTGACAGATAACAAAGGCTTATTACCTATTAGCAAAAGAAAAATTAGTAGCCTCACCTACATTTAAGTCATTATGATGAAGACCTAACTGCTGTTGAAAGGATGAAAGCTAACATACTTAGGAATCGA
Organism: Maratus speciosus; assembly: GCA_963932465.1. Lineage (NCBI taxonomy): Eukaryota > Metazoa > Arthropoda > Arachnida > Araneae > Salticidae > Maratus > Maratus speciosus. The sequence continues at coordinate 137,510,090 of OZ010797.1, read as the reverse complement.
CCGATTTATGTTGCACTGGTTGTGATGTATGCAATGGATGTGATGTTTGCAATGGATGTGATGGATGTGATGTATGCAATGAAACATGTCAAATGTGAATAAGTTTTTTCTTTTAAAATATTTTTTTACATTTTAAATTTATTTTTTATCACTTTTAGCAAATAATAAGGACTTTGATATGATTTTTTATTATTTTTTAAGCTTCTTACTTTCACATAATAATTATCATTTTTTTTCGTTAAAAAATTTACGTTGTTAGCAGCACACTAAAACTTAAACAGAAAAAAAGTTATTTAATAATTGCTTAATGTATAACTTTCCCTCAAATTGAAAACAAATGGATTCTTGAAACCTCTGAACTTACTAAGTAAAAAACTTAGTTTGCCCTTGGACAGATTCGAACCGTCAACCCCATGGTTAACAGCCATATGCGCTATCCAATTGCGCTACAAGGGCATTAAAATAGAAAATTAAAATTAAAGCCAATTAGACTAATTGCATGTAAATCAGAGAATGATAACATCATGTTTTATTACGACATGTAAGTTTTTTATTTGAAAATTAATGACCACGGTTAAACATAACTTCAAGCATGGTTAAACATCTCAGAGTGTGGTTAAACATATCCGAACTATTTTTGAGTATACCCGAACATGGTTAAACATATTCGAACTTATATTTAAGTATATCCGAACATGGTTAAACAAATACGAACATAACTTTGGACATGGTTATGCATAGCCGAACTATCTTTGAGCTATCCGAACATGGTTAAACATATTCGAACATAACTTTGGACATGGTTAAACATATACGAACTGTCTTTGTGCATATCCGAACATGGTTAATCATGTTTATGCATGTCTCTGAACATAGCTAAACATTCCTTAAAATATCTATCTTAGTTAAAACATGAGTGAAGAAAATAATAATATTTTAAAAGAATTTATGTAAAAAAAATTTAACAACTAAAAATTATTCGATAAAGCAAGAAAGTGAAACTATCTCTTTCTGTTCTAACTTCTTTAAAGAAATAATGATAACAAATAATTTAAAAAACATCTTTGTAAAACATTTCTAGCATCTTAAAATATATATATAGTAAAGGACAAAGTGTAAATTAGCTTTTACAGTTTTAACAAAATAGCGTTTAATAATTTTTTTTAATAATCTTTGTGAATATTTTCTATCAACTTAATTTTCTTTATCAGAAATTTCTGTTTAAAAATATATCATGATTAAAGTAAAATAAGAAACAAATATTTTTAAAAACATCTCTTTCATACATTTCTATCAACTTAAAATAACAACATAGCGCAGCGAGCGAGTTACTTTTGAAAGGAATATGTTTTAACGAGTAACAATTCATTTTATTTTAGTTTTTAAGTTAAAAAAATAAAAAAAAATTTAGGAAAAAAAATATAAAAAGTTTTTAAGAAAAAAAATCTGTAAAAAAAAAGTTTCAACAAAATTTTAAAAAAGTTTTAACAAAATTTAAAAAGTAAAAAAAGTTTTAACAAAATTTAAAAAGGGAAAAAGTTTTAAGAAAATTAAAAAAATAAAAAAAGTTTTAAGAAAATTTAAAAAGCAAAAAAAGTTTTAACAAAATTTACAAAGTAAAAATAAAGTTTATCAAAATTTAATAAGTAAAAATAAAATTTTAACAAAATTTTAAAAGGTAAAAAAAAAGTTTTTCAAAATTAAAAAAATAAAATTTTTCAAAAATGTTTAAAAAATTTGTTAATTTAATATATATATTTTAAGATGGGATTCGGGGTGTTATTGGAATTTTTACAATCCATGATATTATCACTTTCTTAACCTTTATGTTTTAAGAACTACACTAACCTATCAAAACATATACTTCAGTTTTTCATTCTCATATAGTTACTTTTCGAAAGAACACCTATGAATTTCTTTAAAAAATGTTTTAACAAAAAGAAAATATGTATTTCCAATCACTTGTTTGTTATAATCTCAGAAATGACTTGAACACATTCTCTGAAACATACACGAGCAAATGAAAAAAACATATCTCTTTATTTTGAAAATCATGCAAATTTATGAACACAAGTTAAATGTAGAATACATGGACTGGTGAATGTATGAACTGACGAATACATTCAATGTAAAATGTTGATTGAAAAAATGCGGAATGTCCAAGTTTTTGAATTTTAAATTAACCTTCCGTCTACCAGACGGGTCCATTGGACCCAGGGTTGTCTCAGTTTTAACCATGGTGGTTTTAACCAGTGGTTTAAACCGGTTTTAACCATCCTGGTCAAAATCAATTTTGACCATTTTGACCACTGAAATTGCCTATTCAATTTATTTACTACTAATCAAATATGTTTTACTAGCATATGTTAAAAACTAAGTTAGCATTTGTTAAAAATGTCATAATATAAGTAACATAACACCAGCAAATACCAAATTTAAAAAGTCATAACATAAATAACATTACACCAAGATACAACACAAATGTTTTAATCATTTTTTATGCACAAGCTCTTTTATTTTTTTATGTAAGTTGTGTTGAATTTAAGAAATGATTACAATTAACAAGTTTTGCAGTTGTCTCTAAACTTAGATAGTTTCGTAACTTATTTTGGATTAATCCAAATTTAGAAAACAATCTTTCAATTGATGATGAGCTGGCGCACCAGTTCATTAGATGTAATGGGAATTCAACAAATTTTATATCAATGCCTTTAACCTTCTTCATTGCTGCTCACCAGGCATGAGGCCCAATTTTATCTTTTACACTTTCAGAAAAATAGGATTTTGGATATGGTGAGGATTTTGCTTGAAATACAATCACAAGAGGCAAAAAGGTAGGATCAATATTATCGTGTAACCACTGCTTTGCTATTTTTTGCTTCTCTTCATCAATACTTTTACTCGTGTAGACAGAATTCAGCATATGAGCCAGAAAATGAACTGGGGTAACATTTTCATTAAATCGAGACTGTATCATTTTAGAATAAGTTTCAAGATCTTTTTCTTTTAGCAATATTAACCATTCATTGCATACATCAGATACAGTAGCATCTTCTTTTTTAAGTTTATCTAAAGCAAGGGAAATAGGCTTAAGTTGATTTTATAAATGTTTTACTTCTTTGTATGCATTGTTAATGATTTTAACGATGTTATCATCAATATTATCTTCATGCTCATCTGCAATTTTTCATTTCAATAACATGCTTCATTATTGAATTAACTTTGTTTGTGTTTATAATATCTTGTCCTACAAGGTTCAAGTAATGTGCAGCTCATCCATAAGAAATAAACAGTTCGTCTCTATTTGCATTTTGAAAATCTTCTCTCATGTGTTTCATCTTGTTTTCATTGTCACTTACAAAACTTCTTACTTTACAAGCAAACTTGTTTTCTACCTCTTCTTTAGTATCAGCTGCTAGTTTTAAACAATACTGGGCAGTTTTTTTTAGATGCCCTGTATCAACAGCTGAAAGGAAGAATGATTTTTTCCCTGTTGATACACAATTAACAATGATAGGGCAATTATGGATCTAGCTTTCTTATTTTATTGCATAAGCATATTTTACTAATGAGCTTCCTTAACTTATCAGTGCATTATTTTTTTAACTGCCCGTTACTTTTATTACTTATTAAGTTACTTTTAATTGCAAAGAAAAAATAATTATTAAAATTAAGACCTTTTTTAACAGTTTTGACCATTTCTGACTACTTTTGACCAATTTTGGACGGTTAAAACCACTTTTATCCAGTGTCCTGGTCAAAATCAATTTTGACCGGTTAAAATTACAACCCTGATTGGACCCGACAGCAATATTTAATGTAAATTTTTCTCATGAAAAATAGCATTCAAAGTTTCGCGATTACATGACTTTTCCTGCAATTGTCTCCTCTATGTATATGCAATTGCGATTAAAATTTTGTTCGAAATTTTTTACCTATTTTTAATTTGTTTCATTGTTTACCACGCGGGTCCATTGGACCCAACATTAAAACAAACGTAATATACTGTTGCTTTCTTTTTCTAGGGTTGCCATAAATCATGAGGAGGAACAGGGTTACCATAATTGGCTGTTTATCGCCCATTTGGCGATGGATTTTTAGCGCCAATCTCGCCAAATTTGGCGACTTTATAATGAAGTTTTGAGAACATTCTAGACTGATCTAGTAAACTTCGTGCTCTATATATAAAAGGTTACTTCTGGTTCAGAGAGTCATTTATCAACAGACACAGTTAGTGAGCGAATGGTGTCTATTGATGTTTTTGAGTCTTTTCATTGAAAATAGGACTTGATATTTGAAGACAAGTAATAAGTGTAGTTTGTACGTGCTTTGTTATTTTACAAATATTCATCATTTTCTTATTTCCTAACTTATTTTTTGTTAAAAACTGAATTGAAGATGAACAGAAAAAAAGTATTGACTCAAGAGGAAATTCAAAAAATTATGGAAAATCCGGACGATATAGAATTCGACACCGATGATGAAAATCTGTCGTCTGATGAAGGTGAAGTAGATTATGTTGAAATACATAATGAAATTTCTGATTCCTACTCAGAATCTGATAATGATTCCAATGAAGTAAATGTAGCAACCACAAGTACTTCAAATTCTACTTTTGTTTCCAAAAATAATTCACAGATCTGGTATAAGAATGAAGTTGCCAGACCACAAGGAAGACGTACTGAAATCAATATTTTACGTGAAAAATCTGGACCTTCAAGATTTGCAAATCGTGAAGTGGATTCCATATCATCCTCATTTCTTATCTATTTCCGAAAAAGACTTTTGGAAATTATAGTAAAATGGACAAACGCGGAAGGCAATAGAGTATTCGATAAAGAGTGGAAACCTATAGATATTATAGAACTTAAAAAATTCATCGGACTTTTATTACTTATTGGAGTATATAAATCGAAAAATGAAACAGTAAGCGAACTTTGGAGCATAAAAAATGGAAGACAAATATTTCGGGACATTATGAGTCGCAATAGATTCACAAGTATATTACGTGTCATAAGATTTGATGATGCTGCTGAGAGGCGTAAAAGAAGATCAACTGATAAATTAGAGCCAATAAGAGAATGCTTTGAATTGTGGAATAGCTATTTACAAGACCCTTATATTCCTAATTGGTCTATGACTGTCGATGAGCAATTAGTTTCTTTTCGTGGAAAATGTCCTTTCCGTCAGTATATGCCATCTAAACCTGGAAAGTATGGATTGAAGTTCTGGGTTATTTGTGACAGCGTAACATCGTATGCTTGGAAACTGGAACTATATACAGGCAAAAATGAAGTAAGAGAATCTCATCAGGGAGAAAATGTAGTTAAAAGATTGACGAAGGAAATTGAAAATTCTGGTCGTAATATTACATGTGATAACTTTTTTACGTCATATGCATTAGCAACACATCTTACTTCAAAAAAATTATCTCTTATTGGAACAATTCGAAAAAATAAACCTGAATTACCCGCTGTGTTCACAAATCCAAAACATCGTTCTGTATATTCTACTTTATTTGGGTTTCAAGAGAAGGCGACCATCATCTCTTACTGTCCCAGAAAAGGTAGAATTGTTACTTTGCTAAGCACAATGCATAACACTTATGATATTGACAACAGCTTAGAAAAAAAGCCACAAATAATCCTAGATTATAATAAAACCAAAGGCGGAGTAGATACGATGGACAAAATGGTAAGAGCATATAGTGTGAAACGCATGACACGTCGGTGGCCTTTGATTGTATTTTATAATATGATCGATATAAGTGCGATGAATGCATACATAATATGGTTGTCACTGAATGCTGAATGTGATCCGAAAATGAAAAAAAGGCGGAATTTCATTATTCAACTTGCAGAAGAATTAGTAGGTGAAGGAGGTATCGCCGTCTCAACATCTACTTCAGAACAACTTTACGCAAATAGTTTTGAACCGCCACGAAAAAAATCAAGATGTCATATTTGTCCCTCTAAAAAAGATCGAAAAACACGAACATTATGCAAGAAGTGTACGAAAAATGTTTGCGGAGAACATTCCGTCGTTATTTGTACTTCATGTACAGAATAATTTTATTATGATGAAAAACGTTTTGTAGTCATTATAATATACTATATATATTACTTTCTTACTGTATGTGTTACTTTCTTACTCTATTACTATATATATCACTTTTATATATTGTATAAGGTGCATTAATAACAAATATATTCATTGTAGATAAATGGGTGTTTTGTATATTTTGAAATCCTATATATTTTACATATGGGTCCAATGGACCCGAATGGTAGTTCTTGCATATACTTTTTTTTTGGTAGTCTGAAGGTTAAGAAAAAAAGATTAGATTCGAAGAAACATTTCTGTATTTTAGTTTTTAATAAACAATGTGTTATACAAAAATAAATACATATCGTTTGTAAAAGATATTTTCCGCTTTGTGAACAAAAAGTCGCGTTGCTAGCTTTAAAGATGAAATTAACAGCAAATGTATTTTGTAAAATTTTGAAGAAAGTGCGAGCTAGCGAACAAATCCATTAAGAAAGGACAAACTCATGAATTTTCTAATCACAAATCAGTTTCAACTTTAAAAAGTAACTGATTAACTTTTGGAAGAATTGTTATAAGTTTTTTTTTTCTTTTGAAACACTTTGTTAGAAACTAACGAATGAGTTTAACAAATTTTTGGAAATAATAATAGAGTATGATAATACTCTTAGAGTACAATATATATATAGAGAGAGAGGGGAGAAGGTCCAAATACCGGCTACTAGGTGTTCTGGGAACTGAGTGCAGCGCAGCCTATCGGCGATTGGCAGAGTTTGTAACTTTAATTAAGATAAGAAAGTTAGGAGAAGTACGTAGCTCAAGTCAGTCTAATTTACAAACAGTAAATGCAAAGTCTCGAAACGGCGTAATCTAGAACTATTATTTTAACACAATCAAACTGACTGGTAAAGTTATCATACGAATTGAATATTTCCAACTGAGCGAAAAAATGCCCAGGCTGGGAATCGAACCCAGATCCTTGGCTTACAAGGCCAATGCTTTTCCATTTAAGCTAACTGGGCCGACAACCAGCCAGCATATTTCGCTCAGAAAACCTTATTGGTTGGAACATCTGGTCTGTCATGTAGACAGCTCAACAGAGTAAACCGCAGGTAAAAGACCTCCATATAAACGATGGATACGTAGATGAACTATTATTTTATTTTACTATTATTTTTTAACTATTATTTTTTTATAAAATAATAGTTCATCTACGTATCCATCGTTTATATGGAGGTCTTTTACCTGCGGTTTACTCTGTTGAGCTGTCTACATGACAGACCAGATGTTCCAACCAATAAGGTTTTCTGAGCGAAATATGCTGGCTGGTTGTCGGCCCAGTTAGCTTAAATGGAAAAGCATTGGCCTTGTAAGCCAAGGATCTGGGTTCGATTCCCAGCCTGGGCATTTTTTCGCTCAGTTGGAAATATTCAATTCGTGTAATCTAAAACATCAAAAGTTTTTCAGATATGTGTTTCTCATTTTTTTTTTAAGTACTAATCGTATATTGTCTTGAATTGATGATTAAATTATTTTCTAGACATATTTAGCTCTCAATTGCCACACGCACGTTATTAGTATTTTACTATATGAATGAGTAATGCCGGTTTTAACTTAAACATAGCAGTGGTCTAAATACCGGCTACCTGGAGTGGTCTAAATATCGACTAGCCGGTATTTAGACCTCTGGGTTTGCAGTGCTTGAAGGGGAGGAATATAAATTAATTTATAGGTAACGTCTTCAAGAAATAGTTGCAGTCCCATTTCGCAACATAAAAAATAACAACGTGGGCCGCAAGTCTTAAGACCGACACTAGTTACCGTATCACTTCACAAAAAAGTGTTGTTGGACACCCCAAAATTGCCTACAATAAATGTAAAGAGAACAAAGACAAATGATGGAGGAAAACTTAAGAAAAAACAGGCGAAAGGGGCAGAAATTGGATTTTTAAAAAGTGAAAAAGGAAGATATCCAATAGAGGACGGTGATGCATTTTGTGTCTTCTGCGAGGGTGCTTTCTCTGAGGACAAGAATGGAGTAAAAGGGGACTCTTGGGTTCAATGTTAAGAATGCGACATGTGTGCCCATAGCGACACTGCGCCGACGCAGAGAGTGATTATTATGTTTGTGATTTTTTCAGATAAAATAATTCTCATTTCAAACAGCCAGCTTAAAAAAATAAATAAATAAACACTAGAAACATGGAAAGAAGACTGTGAGAGATAGTCGTTAAGATTTTTTAAGACAAAATGCGTTAAGACAAAAATACTTGTTCATTACATGTTACATATTTTTACTGTGCAGAATAATTGTCATTAATCAATAAAATTAATTAATACAATGTTCTTATTGCTTAATAATTGACATTAGCAGTATTTGTGTGATTCTTTTGGGAAAAACATAGGTAGCCGATATTTAGACCCCATTTTCAAAACTAAAAATTTACAGACTTTCGGAATTTTGCATTTTATAAACAGAAAACGCATAGATCAGGGACAATCCACTGTATACATCACAACCAGTGCAACATAAATCGGTAGATTCCTAAGTATGTTAGTTTTCATACTTTCAACAGCAGTTAGATCTTCATCCTATGTTTTCAATGACTTAAATGTAGGTGAGGCTACTAATTTTTTTCTTTAGCTAATAGGTAATAAGCCCTTGTTATCAGTCAAAAACTAATACGCGTTCTTTTTGATTAGAAAAAAAATATTTTCTAAAAAATTGTTAAAAACAATGCAACATAAATTATTCTTTTTTGGTTAAATATAATTTAAAAAAGAGATATGGGGGAAAAAATCCTAAATTAGTAAAGTAGTACATCTTCAGTTCCAATCAAAGTAAAAAACTTTTCTAAGAAAAAGTCTTTTTAACATCTATGATTAGAATCTTTAATTTAGTGAATGTACGCAACTAAATAACATTATGAATAAAAGTAATATGTTGCAGCTTTGAAACATTTGAGGGAGACCAAACTGGTCGCCAGAGGCGGCTAGTTATTAATAATTGCATTTAATATTTAATTGTTAACACTACTTAAAATTAATAATTATTAAACAATTAACTCTCTAATTAGGAACATACTATACATTTTTATGCCTTAATTACTAAAATGATAGTTAATAATTTAGTATTCATTCTAGAAAGAAAAAGAGGCAGCGCAGGATGCTAGTTTGAAAAAAGGGCACTATTACATGAGGAAATATATCAGTAATGTGTTTAATAACAATATAAGAAAATATACAGAATTTTTTTTGTATACAGTAAATAAAGTGTCATTAATTTTTAATAACTTTATGAATTAAAGATTGAAAAGTACAATTAAATAACATGTTTTTTTAATATCCCATTTTTTCTAAATAAATAACATTCTATCATTTTTGCAAGGTCTTGGGCACATGGATTTAGAAATACTGTGGAATGGAGGTTTTTTAAAGAAATCTCTGGTTACAGAGCTACAGGTTTATTTGAATATGTTTTAAAAAGGCAGGGTGCATTTTGCCAATTTCAAAAGGGGCCCTTATAAAACGGCCCAGAGGAAATAGTAAGAAATTACATAATTAATAAAAACTGCAAATAATTAATTTCATTAGTTAGTAGCTCAAATAATAAAACTAACACATATTACACTGGGGAACACACATTTTGTTGACTTAAATCTGGCTAATTATCGGCATCTAAATCCAAAAATGACCCCAGTTTTTTTCTATCATGTCAACTTTTTAAGCTACAGGATACCCCAAAAATCATACTTAATGTGGATACAAAGGAAAATAAAGAAAAAATTACCAAATATATTATTCATACAACGGCTGTATATGCTTACTATGCACTATATTGTGTTCATACAAGTAGTAAAATCCTTCTACAAAACAAAAAAGTTCATATTAAGGTAAAAATTTTCGCTTGTAGCTTTTTCTGGAGAGTTCAATTTGTGGACAATCTCGCTTGATGCTCTAACAATAGTCAGCCATCATATGTTCGTCCCATCTACCTTGATACCGTTCTTCCATGAACTTCAAATCTGTGTGGAATCGGTCAACCCGCTCATCCCTGACTGCACCAAGATTTTCCTGGAAGTTCATCAAGATGGCTATGCAGAAAATGGAATTTGATGCTCATGTTGCAATAAAGCCTTTTGAAGCTCTCTAAAAGTTGCTGGACAATTTCAGTGTAATTTTCTACTCGCGTACGTCCCAGAAAGTCTTTGACAATGTTCTCGAATGCCAACTAAGCATTCTTTTGAAGTTATGTCATTGTTCCGATGAAATGTTCATCTCTAATGAGCTACCAAATCTGTGGACCGTCAAATACACCTGCCTTTATTTTTTCAAAAGACAGGTTTTAAAATGAGATACTTGAAACAGTCTCCTTCAATTGACAAAGCTTTCACAAACTGCTTCATTACATCCAGTTTTATATGCAGAGGTGGAAATATGATGGTTTTTTTTCTTTTGGTCGGCAAGTGGCTGATGCAAAATGTTTAGATCACCAGGTTTCAGGTGCGATTTTGAAGTCCAATTCTACTGGAACAATTGCCTCTCACGAGCTCTGCTGTCCCATGTACACGAAAAACAGGGATACTTGGTATATCCATACACGTTGCTGGCCAAGAAAGAAGCACACCCTTATAAGACAGATGACCCATGACAACACAGATGATCCATTTGTGAATGTGATATTGCAATAAATCAATGGCTCTCTTTATGTCCTGATATTCTTCGCTCAAATAAACTGAATGGCTTATTGGGACTGCTCCAAATAAATTTTATTTCCAAGAAAATTTATGATTTTAATCAGTGATTTAAAAAATAATCAGTTGATTAAAATCACGATTTAATCGTTGATTTAAATCAGCTGATTCAAATCGCTGACACTCTATAAATCACGTATTAAATATTTAAAAAATAATATTATCATTTTTCGTATTTTTATTTATTTTTATTTTTTTTTACACTCTGCATCGTCTGCAAGGGTCTTGAGGGAACATTTTAGCAAAATAACTAGTCCCTTCCTAGATCGCGAAATCTCAGATTAGTGTATGGGGAAATGAGTAGTCATTTGTTTAAAATTCTCCCTATATTTTCTCAAGAAACCCGAGCAATGCTGGACGGTACTTCAGTTTTATATATTTTTTTTAAATTAAAACAATGAATATTATTTTTAAAAAAGTGTAACAACTCTTTCTGATTACATTTCTTTTTCTTTATAGATAATCTACTGCAACATTACGTTTTGGAGAACAGATTTATTCAGAAAATACTAACATAAGCATATACCACAAATTTTTCGATGGCATCGATAGGTGAAGTCAAGAGAATTCCTAAAACGACGTGTGAATTCCAGTGGAGCATACCCGACTTTTCCTCACTTTCGAAGAAAAACGATGAATGCTACTTGAGTCCTCAGTTTTGGTTTGCAGGAAAACCCTGTAATTTGAGTATTGCTCCGAATGGTTACAGATCTCAGAAGTCTGTCGGATATATTGGTTTATATCTTATACGAAGAGATATTGATGCTTGCTTCAGCCCGAAAGTTTTCTTTAGCATAAAGACTTCAGATGGAGAAATATATCAAGAGAGACTTTATGAAAAATACGACCCGAATTTTCAAGATAATATTGAAATTTATGGAATTTCTTGCTATTTATTAAGATCTGAACTATTAAAAAGAAAGTCGGAGCTATTGCCTTCTGATGTGCTTACAGTTCTTTGTACTGTGAAATACTCGAAGTTAACCGAAGATACAGGTAAGCTTGATCTACGTCTCATAAATGCAAATATCTGAAATTTGAAGATTCAATCAAACTAAGCTAATAGCACATGCTAACAGTGATAAAAAATACATTTAAAAGGCATATAAATACCTTTATTCTGATCTACACGTTTCATCGTTCAAACGGCGACTTTCTCAAGACTTATATTGATACAAATCTTTCCGCAAATTTTTAAAAAATGAAACTGGTAAGCAAAAATCACGAGATCACATGCATAATGAAATCAGGTGGAATAATAACAAGTCGGAAATTGTACGTCGAACGTGGAAAATGAGGTGCGTTCGTACTAGTTTTATAAATATTCAGATCTTGGTGCAATAGTTGTTGCCTTCTGACGCGAAAAGGCATGAATAGAAAATTTATTACGATTATATATATTAAATTCAGTAATACGGAAATAATATGACCAGACATTTCCGGCTATAAGAATTTAAACTTGTTAAAAAAAGAAATTTCGGCAATCAATTTAGTTTTATAGTTTTTAAGAGTAAAAATAACTACACATTTCTCGTTAGTCATGACGTAATTTCCGAAATGGATAACTTTGCGGTGCATATTATTGACATTTATTATCCATTTTCTTTTTTAAATTTTTTAAACTTATTTCCATTTTAAATTAAAAATTAAATCTTTTTGTTAGACGCTCGCAGACGATAAAACGTCAAGTATTTACAATAATTTTATTTAAATAATAAAAATTAATGCCATAACTCAAGACCATCTTATTTCAACATCAAAGCATATCCGTTTTAATTTCTATATATGACGTCATATTAGTCTGCTTTCCATACTTGTTCATATTAATTCCCCTATACTATTAAGAAATACTAGAAAAATTTCTTTTTTTTTTTAATATGACGTCATATTAATATTTTTTTAATTCATATTTTTTTTTATTTCATTTTCCTTTTTCACGTGAAAATCTTTCAATTCAAAATTAATTATTGAGAAGAAAATATTATTCGGGGTTTTCATTTTTTGGCAACGGAAAAAGAAGGTTACATTTTATAGGAAAAACGTGAATTGATTCTCTACGAAAAATAATGAAATTTTGAATTATTAAGAAAAATATTTAAATAAAATAAATAAAATATAGCCTATGTGCATTTCCGGGTTATAATCCATCTATATGCAAAAATACAAAAGCATTGTTTCATCAGTTTGGATATTGACTTAATTCAAATATTAACACACACTTTCACATTTACTATTTTACATAAGAATTCGCATATAAACATCGAAAAAAGAATTTGCTTTAATTGATTTCAATTCTAATCTTAAAATACTGTTTTACTTTGTTGCTGCATTTTAATGCATACTGAATATGTTTTGATTTATGTAATACGTGCATGATTGTAAAAATCCTTTTTTCCACAAAAAGGATTTTTACTTATTTATTTCAATTTAATTTTAGTTTTAAAAATATGACTTTTTTGTTTATTATTTACAGTTTAAAAAAAGATTTTACTTTCACTTCCATGCATTCCATTCATTAGTTCGCCTTGGAACAGCAGAATGTTCTTTCTGTGAAAAACCTCTCGATCCTGAAAACGTTTCATCACACGAGCAGAAATGCACAAGGAGACCGATAAAATGTCCAGAATGCTCCAATGTACTCCTCTTACAGGACTGGCATGATCATGAATGTCAGCCAGCAAGAGCAGAAGGTATGCCAACTATATTTAATTCAAAAATTGTAACAAAAACAAATTTATTTGTACAGTTTGGCAAAATAATAAAGAACAGAGGTTTAAGTTTATAAATCTTTTTAACCAAATAAATTGAAATCAGAATGTTAATAGACAAAGTATAGATTTCTGACTAAAAGATCTGTGCAGGAAAATTACAAGTTTCCGAAGTGGCTGCTCTTTTTTTTTTTTAGAAACGAAATCTTTTGATAAAATTTTTAGCAACGAGCCGCAACAAATCACTATTATTCCTCCTTGAGAAACATTTTTAGACTCCAAATGTACTTGAGGTTTCACAAAAAAACTCGTCTCTGCAACATGATCATGCAGACGTACATGCTAGTACAGGGGATATTTTTGTAACCTTAATAAGTTTGTCAGATGTGACCCACATCATTCCTGTGCTGAAAGAGAATCTTGATGGACAGTCCATTTCTCCTTTTCTAAGTGCTCCTGGAGCCATAGAAACAAAACACACTTAAAGATGCTTTAATGGTACATTCGGTGTTGATTTTGATGCTTTCATCAACAAATGAAAGTAAGTGGTGTTTTTCCCGTTGAACAAATTACACTTCAAGTCTTAACTGAGTGGAACTTTGGCCATCTTCCGATAATGGCTGATGGACTAAAAGGATGTGTGAAAGTTAGGAAAACTTTTTGCCATTGATCATGAGTGATCCCGTGACATTGTTGCTATCTATTTTTCAAATCTTATATTTTTATTGCCCGCTGAAAGATTGTGATATTATTTTTTTCCTTAGATTGTTATCTTTGAAACTTTTGCACCATTGGTCGAACCGTCTTTCGATCGATATTCCATTTTTGGGACATTTTTCATGGAAACGTTCGTAGTGCATCCAAGCGTCTTTACGGTCATTTTGTGGTTTAAAAAAAATATTTTTTTTTACCTAGTTCCTTCATTTTTTCATTATGGTCTGTCCCTGTTATATCCAAACTATTTGGATCGTTTCATGCATCCGATACAGTGTACCTTGAAACTTTCAGTATCCGAAAGGACTAGATATTAAAATTAATTTTGCCTCAACTTGACGATAACCTGAGTTTTGTAATCGCTGAGTGGCAATCACCTTTTTCTCTCTCACATGTAAACTGTTTGACATGCTCTTTCGTGTGCTGTAAGTTTCTTCTCACTTTTTGTATTATTATTATCTGTTAAAAATGTATTTTTAATATGTTATCAGCACGAGAACTCTGGAGAAAAAGTTTTTATACGCGAGTTAGTGGATAATAAAAACAAAAACAAAAATAGACTAAGTGAAAAACTTGTCGTGCGCTGCTAATCCTAACTGACAGCATGGTTGAACTGAAGATTCTTCAGCTAGATGGAGATAAATATACGGCATGGAGTAACCATACGCGTGCTGCGCTAGTGAAAACTGAAAAGGATCTGTTGGAAGGCGATTGATCCTGGTTACGGCTCAGAAATGAAAGAAGAAAAGAGAAAAATTGCGGCTCTTATGCTCTTTTCCTCGTTATAGAAGATAACTTTTTGGACGATATAGCCGACTTTACATGGTCGAAAGATGCACGCACATCTCTAAAGAATATCCATGGGAAGTTTGGGCTGCTACATACCCTCCATTTAATTCTGGTGAAAACTTCAGTTCCTATTTAAGGAGAATTATAGAATTGCATCGCAAGTTTTCATATTGCAGAAACAGCTTCACGGACAGAGAAGTAGCCCTTATCATGTTGATGGGTTTATATAAAGAGTATGAAGGCTTTATATTAAAAATAGAGCAAGAGGAAGCCGCCTTGTTCTCAAAACTATTAAGTCACGCCGAATAGTCGAAGAGATGAAATTCCTCCGCCACAGTGCAGAAAATGAGCAAGCTGTTGGTGAAAGAGCACTAAAAGTGAAAGACAGTATAAAAATATGAGGACATGACACATCCAAGAAATATGCTAAAGATAATGAAAAAAGAACTGTGTTTTACTGTCATCAGTGTCGGCATATTTCCCTAAAATGTCCTGTCTCTAAGACTGTATCGTATAACCAAAGAGTTTCAAGTGATGTACATAAAGCACTACTTTTGGTGCTTGTGGTGATAAACCTGTCTGTGGTTGGTATCTTGATAGCGGTACTACTGAGCATGCTTTTACAAAGAGAAAAATTTGCCGATTTGGTATCAATAAAAACACAAGTTGAAATAGCAAACTCCGAAAACATTGAAGCTATAGGGACTGGCAATATCACTTTGAGGCACTCTGAAAAATATGGTAAAGAAACCCTTATCTTATCAATGTGTTGTATGGGCCTAATCTTGACAGTAACCTCCGCTCAATTGGAAGAATTGAAGACATGGGCATGACCATTTAATTTAAGAATGATAGGCCTGCTATTAGAAATCCCAACCAACATAACACAATTTTCCTTACTGTCCATATCTGTGAAAATTGTATAAAGTTGAAGAACAGTAGTTGCATAAGTACGCATCTCCAAACATGAAGAACTCATGTCCTGCATAGACATTTGGGACATTTTGTCAAAAATACAGCGAAGAAGCTTGTAAAAATAGCTGGTTCGAGCAACGATTCTAAAAAAACCCAAAAGAAAGTGACATTTACTCGACATTCGTTCTGTGAAAGATGAAAAAGAAACCATTTCCAATTAAAGAAACTAAACATTCTACAAGATTACTACAACTAATTCACAACGATTTCTCAGGACCTATAACACCTACGTGAAAAGGGGGTTCCAAATATGTTATCACATTTGTTGATGACTATTCAAAGTATGTCGTGGTAAAACCAATGAAATGAGCTCTTAAGAAAATTATCGAATTTAAAAATAACTGTGAAAACATACATGGGCTTAAGATTACCATTTTACGAAGCCATAATGGTGGGAAATATTCAAGTAAAGAATTTGATGATTTTTTAACTAAAAATAGAATCTCGAGACAGCTTACTGTTCCTAGAACCCCACAGCAAAATGGAGTTGCTGAGATGTTGAACCACACATTATTTGATTTGAACACTAGATCTCCCTTCTTCGAATCAAATATCCCAAGGGATCTGATCTGCAGGCAAATTCTGTGGCTACTGCTTGGCTACTCAACAAGTGTCCATCATGAGCTGTCCAGGGAAGAATACCAGAAAATCTTTGGATCCAAAAGCCTGTCGAAATTGATAATTTAAGAATTTTTGATTGTAAGGCTTATGGACAAATTGATAAAACACAACTAAAGGGAAAATTGGAGAAACATGTACAAGATTGTGTGTTTTTATTTGTTATACTTAACCCTTAAATGCCTGATTTTCAAAAATCATTGTAATAATATTTTTCGGCTTTCATTTTTTAAATAAATCATGGGAAAAATACTTTAAAAATTCATATTTTGTTTTAAGTATGGTTTACGGCTAAAAAACAGTTTGTTACTAATCGGCAATACTGGTCTTTAACTGAAAAAAATAATTATCCTTGATAAAATTCTATAATATTAAACACATAAGAATTTTAGGAACTATAATAAGAAATAAATTTTACTTGCTCACTGCAGAGCAAAATAGGGTATTTCGTAAGCTTCCAAACAAAACAAAAAGAACAAGTAGCAACAATTGAAAAAATAAATCTATCTTTATTCTTAAAGATCACAAGTGTTGCCATCTACATGTTGAAAATCGATTTAATAATATTTTCAGAATGTATTTTATTGGCAACATTAGGCATTATAGCTTCAATATTATTCTAATAGTATTTAAGAGCCTAAATTGGGTATGTTGCCGAAAAGCAACACCCGGCATTTAAGGGTTAAGACATAAACGGATACAAATTCTGGAATGTAGAAAAATAGAAATTTGAAGTTTGATGAAACTGTTTTCCCATTCAGGAGGAGCCAGTCAGAAAAGAAAGATGTAATCATTAGCTCCAATGATAAAGATCCTGGAATCAGTATAATTCCCCCTGAAAGTCTAGCACATGATATAATAATTGAAGTCGAATGTACCGAACAAAACATGGAAGATCCTGCGCCTGAACAATCAACAGTAAGTATAGGAGAATCTCTTGAAGTCAGAAGAAGCAGTAGAATAAGGAAACCTAAAACTTACTTTGGGATTTACAATATTATACAAGGTGGAAGGTGAAGAGCAAGCTTCTACCCAAAATATTGCTGATCCAATCACCTTGGAAGAAGCTATGAAGTCTCCTCATGCAGAAATGTGGAGGGAAGCTATGAAAAAAGAATTGAACAATTTTCACAGCAACCAAACATGGGATGGGAATTGGTTTCAAAATCGGCAAACACCAAATCTACTGGGTGCAAATGGGTATTCAAAAGAAAATTAAATACAGATGGAGAAGTGACTAAATTTATAGCTCGTTTGGTTGCAAAAGGTTATTCGCAGTTCCCAGGTAGAGATTTTTCTGAAACTTTCTTCCCTGGTATAAAAATAAAGTCTATATAAATTCATTTAGACCTTGTCATTAGAGCTGGACATTGAAAGAAGATATTTACGTGTTGCAACCTGAAGGGATGCAGCAGTAAGGCAAAGAACAACTTCTCTGTCACCTCAAAAGGACTTTGTGTTGCTTAAAACAGGATGGAAGAGAATCAAATGAGTGCTTTGACATCTTCCTAAAAGAACTCGGATTGTTGAGTTCAAAATGTGATCCATGCATTTATTATCATCCAGCAAAAATACTGTATTTTGACCTCTACGTTGATGGTATGATTATCGTTGAAGCCTCAGAAACCATAAACACTTTTAAGCATAAAGTTATGCAGAAATTCCAAACCAAAGACCTCGGAGAAGCAAATAAAATATTATCCATGCGAATCTAGAGGCAAACTGATGGTTCACTAATACTGGATCAAACAGCCTACATTGAAGAAATCCTGGAAAACTTTGAGACAAGTTCGGTTAAAGGGACATCAACACATTTAGACCCCAGTATAAAATCCTGTTCAAAGTAAATGATGCAGAATGAATAAAATAAGGGAGAAGAGTGACGAAATCACTTATAAGCAAGCCGTTAGAAGTCTGCGGCATGTTGCCTGTGGAACACGTCTTGACATTGCATTCACTTTCACCTATATGAGCCAATTTAATGAGAAACTTTCTGAATTGCATTGGAGGAACGTTAAACACCTCTTTTGATACCTCAAGGAGACCAAGTACCTGTCCCTTACCTTCAGAAAGACTGGAAAATTAATGAAAATTTTCTAGATTGGGGTGCAGACCATGTGGACAGAAAGTCCTTCATTGGATAGGTGTCCGTTTTTGGTGGTGATGCAGTTTCCTATTCAAGTAAAAAGCAATTCAAGTAAAAAGCAATGTTGTACTACATTGTCTTCTGTTGAATATGAATATTTGGCTGTATCCCATACTACAAAGGGAGTGCTATGGCTGAGAATTCTAATGCAGGAATTTGATGAGGAGAAACTTATCCCTACACTTCTATGTCTGTAAAAACCGACAGTCAAGCAGCTATGCTTCTTGCAAAAAATCAAACAATGTCTGAGCCCAGTAAACATATAGACATAAGACATCATTTTCTCTGGGACTAGATCGAACAAAATGTTATTTTTTTAGGGTGATCCAGAAGTTCCGGGAGTTTTGAAATGTTAAAAATAGAAAACTATGTACAATAGAAAGGTGCGGTTTTCACATATATGCTCAGAAATGAGTGGGATTTTTGTTTATGATGTAATTATTTTAAACTAAATAGTTAAAATTTTTAGCAACAGGTGACGCTGTTATACAACATTAACAGTATTTATACCATGCGTTATAAAAGCAATTGAGTTCATTGCGCAACATCTTTTCTAAGATCAGGTTTCAATCAGGTATCAATTGATCAGGTTTCACATTAAGGGTCGTTTATGCTCAAACGCTTTTTCGAAGGTTAAAGAAATTGCATTTAAAGGGAATTTTGATACAAAATTTGATAGGTAACTGCTATGTTTAGACTTGCTTTTTTTTGCGTGTCAACGGTTTGTTAGTTAAGGGGGTCCGGGACATAAAAATCTTCAAATTTTCCAAAAACATTTTATTTCATAAAAAATTTCTCTGTTTTTTCCTGCTTAAAATGACATTTAAATCATGTTTCTATATGAATTAGAACAAAAAATATTAATTTTTTCGTTTTGGTTTGTTTCAAAAATTCAACTTTCAAGCAATGGCTGTCATGAAAACGATTTCTTGTAAAAATGAGTTTTTCTTCATGATAGGTTTTTTCACCATTTCAAATATTTAAATTCTTATAACTCGAGAACCGTTAAAGACACAGGGTTCAAATTTGGAACATATATTTTTCAATTGTTTTACTTTAATTTTGATTCAGCATATTTGAAAAAAATATTTACTTTTGAAAATATGATTTTTTAAAAAAAAAGTTGCACCACTTTTTTTGAAATTTTTTCGTTAAATATTTTTAAATATTTTATAAATTAACATTTTTAGAAATGCTGAATCAAAATTAAAACTTATATATTTCTGTTTATTTAAATGAATAAAAAACTGAAATTCTATAAATAATATTTCGAGTTATAACGATTTTAAATTACACCACTTTTTTAATAAATTTTAAATTTAAATTAAAAAAAAATTCTGAGAAGTTCTATCATGTGATTTTGTTTACAAATGATAAGGTTGACCATCACAAGAAAATTCAGAATTTTAACTCAATAAATAAAATTTTTTTAAAAATGTGTCCCTAACCCCCTTAAGCTGTTTTACAAAAGGATGAATCGGCACGTTTAGCTTTGCGTTCTTATTGTACAATGCGTGGAATTAAAACTGGAAAAGGACCGATGATCATTACAAATCTGAAGGCTATGATAAAAAGTTTTGAGAAACAGGCTCCTTGGAAGATCGTCAAAGAATCGGGAGACCCCAAACGTCTGTTGCAGTCGTCAATGAGGTTGAACGTGATGCCGATACTTAATCAACATCGTCAGCACATGGTAAATGCAGTGCACGTGCAATTTCACGACGAAATGGAATTTCTTTTGGAAGTGTATGGCGATCTCTAAGGATCATTCTCAAGGAGTATCCGTGTAAAATTCATCATGTGCATGAATTAGTCAACTGATTTTGTAAAACGTCAGGAATTTGTTAATTGGGTTTTTGTGAAAATGGAGAATATTGCGGACTGGATTTTAAATGTTTTGTGGACAGACAAGGCACACTTTTCACTATGTGGGAGCGTGAGCATTGAAAATTGTAGCATATGGGCAGAAGAAAACCCTGATGCATTAGTGGAAAAACCTCTTCATTACCTAAAAGTGACAGTGAGGTGCGGCTTTATAGCTTCTTTCATCATTGGCCCTTTTTCTTCTAGGAAATTTATCTAGATTGAAAACAATTTCCGTGACAGGTGACCGATATGCAGCGCTTTTAAAGGATACAGTCATTTCTCACTTGCAAGAGAGAAAAGTGCTCCATTCCGTAACATTCATGCAGGACGGAGCGCCTCCCCACATTGCTTCTCCTGTCACAACAATCCTGAGGACTATCTTTGGAGATACCCATGTCCTGAGTCGCATATCATACATATGCTGATATCATACATATGCTGCACTATTTACACTCTTAATACCAATGATTTAATTCTAACAATACCAGAGGAAAAAATACGTTTTAAATGCTAAAGATTCTATGTACGATACATATAAACAATTAATAAGATTTCATGAATTAACTAACTTGATGCTTCCTATTTACATGTTATAGGTTAGACCAGCCGAACACTCCAAGCAAAGTATTATTGAACAGCTTAACATCTAGTGGTAGAAACCAAATCTTTGTTTTAAAAACGCACCTTTTTCACTGTGTACACTGCCTTGCTGTAGACATCGCTCCCCTATATGTTTCTCAATAAACATATTTTAATTAAAACAATGTTTTGTGTTGTTTTGTTTGTTAGTTGGAGTTAGATCAATGAATTTTAATTTAAAATGTTATTTTTTTCTGAATGAAGAATTTTAATCAAAATGTTGTTATATTTTTGTCATTATTTGTGATCAGAACAAAGAATATTCTTTAACAATTCATTATTGTTTTTTTTTTCAGGTAGCATTGAAACTGCAGAATGCTCTTACTGTCAAAAACATTTGTTTCTTGAAAGCGTTTCTGCGCACGAAAAGAAATGCAAGGAGAGACTGATAAAGTGCCCAGAATGTTCTGTCACCGTTCTCTTGCTCGACTGGTATTTCCATGAATGCTGGGTTTTAGCGCCGAGAGAAAGAGGTATCCCAACCATTTCATTTAGAGCTTCAGGACCCCAAGCCCTACCTTCCCGCTTTTCGGTGTCTTTAATTTGCGTAATTTCTCTTTTAAATTTATCCGGTTTTAATTTTTGATTTTTTTTCAACCTTGCTTTCGCTAGAGTCTATTATACTCGGGATGTGGTCGGGGACCTATGACCCTGGCTTCCGCAAAAGATTTGGAATAGGAGAAAAAAAAGGTTAAAGGATCGCGGACGGTAAGAGTCCGCTCGCCGCGGCAGTTGACCCACCCACCCGCCGACCGAAACTAATAATAAGCTCGACGCAGCAGCAGTGGTTCGGTAGCTTCAGGGCCAAAGCCCCCCCTTCCCGCTTTTCGGTGTCTTTAATTTGTGTAAATTCCCTTTTAAATTTGTCCGGTTTTAATTTTTGATTTTTTTTCAACCTTGCTTTCGCTAGAGTCTATTATACTCGGGACGTGGCTGGGGACCTATGAACCTGGCTTCCGCAAAAGAGTCGGAGTAAGAGATTGAGGTATTGTTTTATTTATTGTGAGTTATTGTTTGTTAAAAATACAGCAAACAAATTCTTTGTTGTAGCAGTATATACTTAATGTATTGTAATATAAATTCAAAATGTTGCTCTGTATGCGAAAAAATTCCCTAAATTTTGCAAAATTTTGGTTAAAATTTATTAATTTAACCTATGTCGAGGCTAAAGTCGTCTGCTAATGGTGTTTGCGCCTGCGATACTGGCATTCAGGCGGTACAGTGGCTAGAGTAACAGATCAACATACTGCCAGCTCTGGCGTCTGACGTCATGTGCGTAAGGTCCATTAAAGCTGTTAAATGCATCAATAAATAAATAAAATGACAAGCATATTCTTTCTCTTGCTGGACTGCTGTGATCATGAATATCAAGTTGGAGGCAATCAGAAATTATTCCATTTATTTAGTCATTGTAGTACAGTCTACCGTGTTTATAGGAATAGGAATTTTGAAATATAAGTTATTATGTTAATAGGATATTAGATTATTAGTGACTTATTAAAATAATAGTTAGAGCTTTAATAACCCTAGTCGTGCTTCATGCATGAATTAAACAGTAAAAAGTCCAGAGTGTTCCTGTTCCCCCATGTCGTCCAATCTCTCACAGAATTGTTGCCAACGTGAATGCAAAAAAGCAATAACAGGCGACTATGCAACCATTGTCTTACTACAAAAACTTTCTGAAAAAAATATATATGTATATGTTTTCAGTTTTCTTTGCCATTTCAATATGAAACAAATGGCATTCCGTCCATTGTATTTACAAATGTGTAGTATTTACTTTTATTCTTATATGTTACGCTTTCTAAAAAACTATCTTGAGTTCTCCAAATTTACTTCTATTTCGTCTTTTTTCATAACTATTGTAAAATGCTGAAATCCCGATAAAACTTGAACATTTTATGAAGAAATAGTAGTGCAGTGAATATGAAGAGGAATATGAAGAAATAGTAGAGCAGTGAAAGTAATCTTGGATATATCGACAGTTTTTATCGGGCTACTTTAAGGTATTAAACAAACAATTTTTTCTTGTTCATATATGTATTTGTCAAATATTTCTTAGGAATTGGATGTGCATGCTACTTGATTTTGGGATCTGTGATAGTTACGATAGTTCAGAAAATATC
Source organism: Maratus speciosus (assembly GCA_963932465.1). NCBI lineage: Eukaryota > Metazoa > Arthropoda > Arachnida > Araneae > Salticidae > Maratus > Maratus speciosus. The sequence continues at coordinate 137,486,710 of OZ010797.1, read as the reverse complement.
CGGTTCAGATCTGCGTTATTAAAGAAATTTTAAATTAATGGTCTGTAACTATAAACTAATATAGTCCAAGTTTAAATACATGGGGCGTGAAGACAGAAAGTTTCATTGGACAGTTAAAAGAAATGTTAATTTTAATGGCTCTTAAGTCTTTATTGTACATTAAAGTACAAGTCTTGAATTATGTTTCAACACAATTGCTACGCCTTTTAAGACCTACTTCTTAATGAAATATCTAGTTTGTACCACCATATCGAAAATCGATGCCACCTTTAATGATATCCAAGTGGTAACAGATTGAAAGGATTGACAATATGAAATATCTTTCTAACAAGAAAAGCTCTGGGGTACAAACAGAGCCGGCGCAATGTACGTATACTGCAAAACTGTATTAATAAAATATATAGCACAGAATATATCCTAGTGATCGTTGTGTATATCATAGAATAATATTATATAATACTAGGGGGCTCTGCCCCCTGCAAGCTACGCTCGCCAACCCCCGTTCAGACACCGCAGAATCTAAAAATAAAAAAAAAACATGCTAATCTGATGGGTTTTAAAAATATTAGAGACGATTAAATTATACTGAAAAAAGCTGTGCAGATCTCCCTGTAAACGGGTTTCCATTCAATTCCCTTTGATTGCAAAAATTTAAGGGCGAATCAGTTGCTGTTAAGACAACCAATCGTTGTTTTCGTTTTTTATTAAAGAGGATCAGTTAAACATTTGAAAAGAAGTTAAAATAAAATGAATTAAGTATTCAGAGTCTTTGTCTCCCGATATTTTAAAGCAATCTCTATAACAATAGCCTAAATCATGTGACTATCATCAACAGTTCCTGGTAGAACACTTCGTTTTTTATACTCTAGGTGCCATTTTGATACTTTAATGTTATCCAGGCACAGGTGATAAGTCGCCAAATATTATTCTATCCCCATCATTTCATCTATATTATAATAGTTCAAGTCATCAAATGCCATAAACAAATACGGTCTGATCCCTTCGCCTTTCATATGAAGGTTTGGCACAAATGTCATATACGCCCCATATTGGCGCGATTTTTTTTCCAACGCCAATTTGGGGAACGCATCAACAGCATAAACAACAACATCCGGCTTACCATATCAAACAAAATAACGATACTTTGGCGCCAGTTAAGTACCCGTTGCATTGGCGTCAGAAAACAATCGCGCCAATATGGGGCCGTATATGACATCTGTGCCGAAAGAAAAAAAAGCCGGGTGCAAATCTCGCCAATATCTTTTTTGCAACTCGCCAGTTAGAATTTTTTTATTCTTCGAGTGGTAAATTAAAACATTGATTTGAAGTTGAAATTAAATGTCATGGTTTGTTACATAATTTAATATTTCGCCAGATGTCATATACGCACTGCATGTTTGGCATGATTTTTTTTTTACGAAAATTTGGCAAAAACCTCGTTAATAAACGAACAAAATAATTTATATAAATTAAAAAAAATAAAAGTAAATAAACATTTATTATTAAATAAACAACAATAGCCATGTCAATCAAAATAATGCCATTTTTGCGCCAATTAGGTACCCCAGTGCGTATATGACATCTGTGCCTAATATTTTTCTTTTCGTTTTTTTTTTTTTTTTTTTAATTGAAAGAAGTGAAAGCCATCAATTTAAATGTTTCATTTTTAAATGAAAGTTTTGTATTAAATAAATGATAACGAAATACAAAAAAAAAAGCATTGTTCTTAGCATAGATTTAAAGGAGGCCAAACTGGTCGCCAAATTAATTTAAAATAGTAAACTTTTCTGAATTATGAAAAAAAAAAATATCTGTTCTGATTAAAATTTGAGTTGCCATCATTAGAAAAATGTATTTAAAATTAGAAAAAAATTAATATTTCGAAAACTAATTCGAATTTAAAAATTCTAATACCAGTTTTGAGATCTGTGGATCAATACGGATTTTTGGTGTTAATTTCATCGCAAAGTATTCCATATTTTAGGAGAAATCGCCGTGAAACATAATCAGTTGTTTAATCAGTCGATTCAAAGAATCGATACACATTTCAGTCGTTTCATAAATTCGTTTCATTAGGATTTTATATATATAAAGTAGATAGATAGTAAAATATATGAAAAATACCCCTATTTTCCCATTTAATGAGCATAATTATTTTTAATTTGGCAAAATCTTCTAACCTTTACAATATTTTAAATATTTTTTGCATTTGGAATCATGAAATCTGTACATTCTACGAAATTATGTGAATTGTAGGATGAACGGACATAGTGTAGGACTAGGTATATATATGTTTAAAACAAGTAATTTGACTTCCTAAATTTCGATTTCATTAAAAGTACTTTATTATATTTTTTTCTCCTTTTCATTGTTGTTCTTTTATCTATAATTTGAAATAACAATTTTATTTATTGCAAAAAATATGCTTTCATTAGGTATTACTGCAACTGCAGAGTGTTCTTACTGCCGAAAAATTTTGAAGGCTGAAAATATTCCATTGCATGAGACGAAATGCATCAGTAAACCTATGAAATGTCCAGAATGCTCCGTTGTCATGCTTTTACAGGAGAGGTATTATCATCAATGTCAGACAAAAGAAGTAAAAGGTAATTATTTTACTTGGAGAAATACAATGAATTGAACATATTTTCGTCTGATAGTCTTACAGTAAAATATTTTGTTTTTCAAATTTTGCGATTTTTTTCCCCTAAAAAATCTAGATCAAGAGTTCAGAAACATTGCATTCATTTTATTAAAAAAGAATAAAATTTTTTTTTCTTGCTGTTTATTCTAATTGAAAAGAATTTCTGTAGTATTCCAAAGATGCATCTGTGTTGGAGTAGTTACAGTACATTTATAACAGAGTAGAAGCATATACCCAGGGTGCCTGCTCATATTGAGAGATTTTGTCAAAAGTATGGCAATCAACGTTACAAAACTGGGCGATACCCTCTTGGATGTGTTCGCTTAGACAAGTTAATGAATAAACCAGAACTAGCTTGGTGATAATAACAGCATTGGCAAACAGGGCCTGATTGCCAACGGGGCACACTTACAACAATAAATTTTAAAAGAAATGTTCGCTTATCTGAACGCCGTATTCATGTAAAAATTCTGCCTTGAATGAGGCAAAATTTTCTGTTTCTTTTTACTGCTTGTGCCCTGTTGGAAATCAGGCCCTGTTAACAAATCTTTTTTCCCTCTAAAATAATCTCAACCTATCCAGCCCTATTGTCATTATGTCATATTGCTACGTTGATCATTAAAGCCCTCTAGGGCTAGTTGCCTATGAGTTGTGCATTTCAATGTTAAATGTCATCTTGTACGAGTGCAAGCAATACAAATGCTTGTTTTGTCAGTCGAACAGATTCAGAAATCACCAAACATGTCCTTATCTGCCAGGTGGTTGCCTATCTCATGAGTTTTATTGCATGCCGAATCCTAAACCCAGGTGCATCAAATGTGGATTAGAAAACCTAAGATGGACCGAAAACAAGAACTGTGAAATTCATTGCTATACTATTAAGGGGCCGCTGCACTGAAACTCCCAGAACTCGAAATCCCATGTTAACCTATGGGAAAAATTTCAAGCGCGATGACTCATTACCTAATTGCCGAAACGTCAGTGAAGGCTTACTGTGGAGACACGAAAAGTTTTGGTTTCTGTTAGTCTGTCTGTTCCGCGATAACTGCCGCAAAAAGCATCCGATCGGCTTGAAATTCACTGGGCATGTTGATGAGGTATCCGGACTTAGCTGTATAGTTTTTGGTTAAATTTGTTTCATTCGTTCGGGAAATATGGAACATTTTATTTTGCTCTATAATGCTTTTCAATGGCAAGTCAGATGATTTTCAGATTTTCATTTGTTGAAAGAAATGACTCATATGAAAAATGGATTTAAATGGTAAATTTTTGATGCTGAAATTTTTAAATAACATTATTAAATTATTCCAATAAATTATGTCAATATATTTGCGAGATTTTTTTAATTAGGTTTATAATATTGGGGGGGGGGGGGGATTTTATGCATGTTTTCCAATAATATAAAGGATTTTGTTTTATCAAATTGACATAATGCATACTTCATTTTTTTCCTTTATTTCTCTGTTGCCTAGCAACGTATTTGGTCGTAATAATATTAGTATAATTGCGTGTACATAGGCGTAACCAGCATTTTACGTGGGGGGGTGCCCAGATTTTTATTTGAAACAGGTAACGGAACTGAAAACAGACACATACATACGTGTGTGTGTGTGTGTGTGTGTGTGTGTGTCTGTCTGTGCCTGCATACATGAATGCATAAACCAGCAGTATAATAATTATGAATATAATAATAAATGTCACAATAAATAAAACAGTTAAAGTATTATAGTCAGGTTTTAGGGTAAAACCTCATTATAAACTCAGATTCAGTGACGCAATAAAGGTATTGCTGCTGGTGTTTCGTAATCAGGTACCATGTCCGATAGGCGTGCCATTGATGGTTTCAGTTACAGCTATTTAAGCATCAGCAGTAAGCAAAAAAATTATACAAAAATCTTGCACCGGGTGTCAAATAGAGTTACTGCATTTCTACTCATGTGTTGCGATTGATAAAGTATTACCATTTTGTTGCGAAATGAATCAAGGTTATTTTTTACATGTAATGGTAGTAAATTAACTGAATAATTAAGTAAACTAATATAAAACAGAACTAAATTAATAATTTATTCCATACTGATCACACAAGATACACGTATTTTGATAATATAACATGCAAGTAGGGAATTTTTTCTCTCTTATAATGAATTATTACGAAAGTATTCTTAAATTTAAATAATAATAATGAAAACGAAATATTTCAATTTGTGTCAAAGAAAAAAATATAGAATTTAAACTATTAAAAGAAAAATTCCATTATAATTAAGCATATTTTTTATAGTTAATATTTAAAGAATGTAAGAACTGGAAAGTTGATTACAAGTAAAACAAAAATATTACAGATTGGAAAAAATAATCATACGAAATTAGCTTGCATTAGTACCGATAAAAAGTTAGAGAACATTTCTATGCAATAAAAACATGGGAAAAATACAATTCAATCTATTGGTGTATAAATAATTGAAAAATTAAATTAAAAATCAAGTTATCCATATTTTAATCCCATGACATGCTAATGAATTTTTACCGTAAAAAATGAATAAAAAATAATGCAACATGTAATTTATACAAAAAATTTCCTTGCTGAAAATTCACATTTTATGATTATTGAATAAAATAAATAGATAATACAAAAAATGTAAACATAATAAACCTGTCTATGTATTATGTGCATTGTAAAAAATATATAGTATTTTGTAATATAATGGCCAAGTACTGAACAGATAGATGAATAATAGAGAAACATTTTGAAATACAATAGTCACATTTTAAAATCATATCTACAGAAAATTGCCTTTCAAAAAAGAAGGCTACTGATTAAAACAGAGTCTGTCTGTATGAAATTTTCATTTGAGGGGAAAAAACCCATTAAATTTCTTATTATAAATACTAAATATTAAAAACATAGAATAATTAAAAAAAAAAAGAAAATATTTTGTCCATAGTCTATTTTAAAAGCTTAAATTTATATGTGTATGGGGACATATGTACTTTTAATCATTTAGCATGTTCTCCAGCTGTAATTTTCTCGGATGTAATCGAGAAAATATGTCAATTACTTCATCAATTGAAATGTTTTCATCATAATGGATATGAATGAGAGCTAATGAGCTTTTTCTTTCATTTGTCATCGTAGTTCTATTGTAATCATCTAGTTTTCTCAAACTACTGGCTGAACGTTCGCATTCACAAGAAGTTACTGGTAAAGTTGCTGCAATTCGAAGTAAGACACTGATATTTGGATAGAAACATTCATCTATGCATTTTAACGCTGCAGCAGGTGTTTTTGGAATATCCTCTTCGGAATAAGATTGGAAATGGGCTTTCCATCGCTTCATTTCTTGAACTAAAAGTTCTGGACTTGGAAGTTCATTATGATAATTTTTTTCAATCTCTTCAAGTTCCTCTTTGTCTTTTAAGAAAACAGGTGGCAAAACTGATAAAAGTGAGATTGCTTTTTCCTCCAATCTTGAGAATCTTGATTTTAAATTTGTAATAACGCAATCCAGAAACGGTATTGCTAAATTTATCTTGTAATGATTTAAAATTGAATCGCATTCGATATTGCTTCTATATACCTGTTTCTTCGAAATTCGTGGAACTGAAGGCTCGATGCTATGTTTTTTTTCCCATGGAAATTGCTTTCTCATAAATATATTCAAAGCCTTCATCAACTGAATTTCTTTCTGTGGCATATAAGGCAATAATGTCTTTTACCATTCGATATGCTTCAACAATATCCATTGATCGGCCCTGTAACTTAATAGTAATGCCTTCTAAATGAGACAAATTCTGATAAGAAGTAATAAAGGTTATTAAGAATGGAAAAGATGTTATGGAATTCAATATTTCCAGAGCATCGCGTTTACACTGAGCGCTCCATGGTGTATCAAAGTATTTTTCAGATTCTCCTCCATAAACAATGCTTTCGAGTGTTTCTACGATGTAACTGTAGTTCTGATAAAAATGTTGATGTGCCTTGTGCCTCATAGCCCATCTTGTTCTGCAGAGATCTAACAAAATTTTCCTTCTACCTACATCATTTTCAGTATCTTGCTTGGCAATTTCTAAAAGAAGGCCCTCTCGTTTCGGGCTATTTAAAAAGAAAAGGCATACATCTTTTAATCTATCAAACATATTTCTCACTTCCTTTATTCTACTTGTCTGTGCGATAACAAGATTTAAACAGTGCGAGTTACAGTGCACATATACAGCTTTGGGGGCGTGTGTTTTAATTCTTGCTTGAACCCCAACTCTTTCCGAAGCTATATTTGCAGCACCATCATAACTTTGCCCTACTACATTTTTTATATCAAGCCCTAATTTGTCGATAATTTGCATAATTTTTTGGGCGATAAATTCCCCCGTGATATGATCAATTTGTAGAAATTCTAAAAATTCTTCTCTAACATTTTTAGCGCGGTCAATAAATCTTACACAAAACGATAAAATTTCAACATTGTGAGAAGTTACTTCATCAGCTATGACAGAAAAAAATTTAGCTTCTTTAATTTCTTCAATTATCTTCTTTTGTATTATTTGATGTGCAATTATGTCAATTAATTCATTTTGAATTTTTGGGGAAATATACGTAGCATTCCTCATTGCAGGAGACTTCAAATGTTCTCTAAAATCGTTATTATATGAAGCTATCACCTTCAACATTGCCAAGAAATTTCCCGGATTTCCATTGCCTTCCAAATTTTCACGATGACCTCTCAATGCTATGCCCTGCTTACTACAGTAAATAATCCCTTGAATTATATGTTTCAGAATTTCCCGGTTTTTTTCTATATTAAGATTTTTTTGGCGGTCAAGGCGTACATCAATACAATTTTCCGGAAACTTTCTGCTTTGAAGAAAGTTGCTTGCTTCTAAAACAGAATCTGAATGATAATCATTCTGCTGGTGGCAGTTTGCTTTTTCTTTCATCTTTGTCCAGTTTAGGAATGGAGTATTTACAAAACTCTTTTTCACTTCCCGATTTTTAGCGAATAGGCTACAGGGTAAGCAAAATGCCCCATTTTCACTTTTACTATATACCATCCATTGATATATATTCAGCCATTCATACTGAAAACTTCTTTTTTTACCATCTCGCATTTCCGTTTTTGGGAAAAGAAATGATCTATGTGGCCGAAAGTGATTAACTAATATATTATATTTTTCATTATCAGACATAATGGGAAGTTTATTTTCAGCTAAAATATATCCTATATCATTATCTGTCATTTCACAAACATTCTGATTTTCAAAATCGCAAGTTGACGATGAAGCATTGCAATTAGAATTCTCTAAGAGTACTTCATTTTGAGAACCTTTAAAAATAAAAGTAGACAGATAATGTAAGGAACTTTAAAGACTGGAATAAAATAATAACCTGCAATGCAAAAATTTCATTAATTTTGAAGCGTGATAAATCTAGAAACTTGTGGAGTAATAAACCGGTAATTTTGGACACATTGGAAACTTTGCTCGGAAGAGATTACGGGAAGATGCAAAGAGATTCAGATTTACATCATGAAACGTTGAATATATATAAAATTAAAGTTTGAATTTATTTCCAAAAAAGCTGCAACATAAGATTTTTTTTGTAACTACATCAGTAACCCATACATCAAAGAGCTAACCTATCAGAGGCCACATGTAAAATTTTTCCTCATCTGTCAAAATATTTTATCAGCTATGCCTTCATAAATTATTTTTTATAATTTGAAATAATATATATACTGTTTCATTTAAAAGTGTATTATGCATTTTCATGAAACTTTTAATAAAATTTTATATCTAGGTGCATTTCTAATAATTCCTATCTTTCAACAGCGTCGGTAGGACGAAATTCATGTAGTGGCAAGCCAAAGTTTTGGAAAAAATGCATGTAATCCGCAGCATTTTTTTTATACAGAATATGAACATATAAACCAAGAAATTTCGTCAACAGAAATTTTAAAGAAATTGACATAAAAAACAATAGATAAATGTAACAAACAAAGAATATAAAAATTCCAAAAGTATACTTATACCAACTTTTTATAAAATCAAGAATTGAAATAGTTTCCTTTTTTTCCGCTTAACCTACCGCTTAACCCTTCTATTCTCGTTGCGTCTATATTCTATATGAACCGAAAGGAAATTTAATTGCTTATAAATTTTTTCTAAAGATTGTTTTTGCTCAAAATATGATGAGTTTCGTGGTTACATGCCTATTTTAAACGATAAATTTTGAATAAAAACAATTTTTAGTAAAAAAGTTATGAGCAATTAAATTTTATTTCTGGTCATATAGACCCATGGAGAACAAGAGGGTTAAGAACAATTCTAAAGACAAGAACAAGAATGTAAGAAAAAAAACATAACTAAAAATTGACTTATATGGGAGTTTTAGGGGGCTCTGCTCATTTGGCAAAATAACTCCATTCCTCAATTCTTTTGTTTAGTCATTTTAAGCCACTTGAAAAGAACAATATTTCCCTGCCCTCTTTGCCAGCGTCCATAATAACTTTATGATATGGTAATTGGACTTTTATTTTAAAATATAACTAATCATTAGTGTCATATAAATATTACATACATTGCTCATAATTACAAATTAAGAAAGATTATTAATGAAATCTTTAAAAAGGCAGAGTGGGACACAAAAATCTCGAAAATACCATATTTACTCCCCCCCCCCTCCCCACGTAATGGAATATTTTACACTTTAGAATTTGCCAAAATTTCTATACAAGATGTAGTTATTCATAGTAGTAGTTCATAGATATAGTTTACTTCATACAATTATTTTTAGTTATATATTCATGAAATTTTTCTCAAGATTATTATTTTTTTTTTTTAGAGAGAAAATTGTAAAAGTTGTCAGTAAAAATTATTCACAATAAAATATTTTTTTTTCTTGAAAAATTATTAATTTTTTTTAATGTGTTAGATAAAAAAATATTTTATTTATTTATAAATCTTGAATGTAAATTTATTCTTATTTATTCCTATTTTCGTATTTATTCTTTTTTTGTACTGGGAAATGAAAAAAAAAATTCGAGAAACGTTATCCTTTCAGAAGATACGGCTAAAATTAGTTTTTAAAATTAAATTTTAATTTAATGCTTTAAATTTACATTTAGAAAGGATTTGAATGGGTAGAAAAAGAAAATAAGAATAAAACATATTTATAAATAGCATATACAGTAGAGCGCTGATTATCCGGACTCCGATTAACTGGATAGTCCAATTAACCGGATCGATCAAGGTATGCATATTTTATTTTAGGAGAATCGCTCTTTATCTTCAGAATCTCTGAAGGGGGTCAAAAAATTGTTATGTACTGTACAGTGTATGTATGTATATATATATATATATATATATATATAAAGTTTAAAAAAAAAAACCTTCTAAACACGCCATTTGTAATATGCTAAAATGCACACTATTAGAATTGCTAATCCTAAGCCTAGAAAAAGTGTGAAGGGAAGTTATCTAAAAAACATTGCTATAGCAGTTTTTTAAAGTTGTCCAATTATCCGGATTTTTCATTAACCAGATCGGCCTCGGTCCCTTCCGGTCCAGATAATCGGCGCTCTACTGTACATATAAAGTTATCGCAGACCGCTGTAGCTGAATTAAAATGCTGAATTAAAATATTTCAATTTATTTTTTCAAAATTCATTTTAAAGCTGTTCACAAATCCAAAAGGGTTGCTTTCTGACACATTATTTATTTATTTATTATTTTGGAAAATGCATCGACACATTTTTTTTTTTAATTCTTGCATGAAACTGGCAGGTGTTGTTATTCAGAAACATTCTAATCGAAAAACGTTTTCCATATTTTGTAAATGCAATTTTCAAAAATATTATTAAAGTTGGTGCTTTGAAAAAAAAAATTCGGCGTGAAAGCGACAGAAAAGAGAAAAATCTGCCGCCACGTGACAAAATTCCGTATAATTCGATACGTATTTTATTTATCAAAAAATGCAATACGCAATTCGATTCCAAATAGCTTCAATAGACAAGCCTGCCAATTTTGTGCCTTTATGTTTAAAAATAAGTGATAAAATGTATCAAAAAGTTTTGCGTTTGTTGAGCAGGTAATTTGAGAACAGCTTTAAGAGAGTATAAAGTATTCTTACTTTCTTTGGTGACTGTGTCTTCTGAAGATTTGACATCATGTTGTACAGTTATTTCCTGTTTGAAAACATCCGCAATTTTCTGGCACTTTTTTGCAGATTTTTCTAAAGCTTGTTTTCTCTTTTCAGGCCGTCCCATATTTTTTAAATACACATGATAAAATTCAACGTATATTTATAAATTAAATATAATTTTCCTTTTGCCTGTTTCGGAATGATGCAAGCACAAGAGAAGGAAAACTGAATAAAACAACAAATTTCTCTCTTCTCGAAAATACTAATAAGATTATGGCTTTAAAACTTACTACTTCGTTGCGTCTTTTTTTTTTTTTTTTTTAAACTTAAAAGATAAAAAATAATTAAGCATAGTTTCTATAAGTAAATTGGAATGTTTCTGTTTTCCTCAAATTCCCCTCAGTAAAAAAAAAAAAAAAAAAAAAAAAAGAGTCTAACGTCAGTGTGAACATACAATGCACTGACGCCTTGCAAACGTTAGCTCAGGGGCCGCCAGTAGTGTCTGGCGCCTGCGTACCCATCATTTGATACCCTAAAATACTCTACTTTATAAAATATTGATGAATGAGTACAAATGTAATGTGAAAATATTATTAGTTATTGTATCATAAAACTTGGGAAGTTATTATTGTGTTCTACAGGAGTGATAATATATGAAAAATAAAAATAGTTCATTGTTTTTTTGACCTTGCTTTCATTTATTCTTTTTTGATGAATTTTGATTATTTTACTTCGATTTAAAAATTCCGCTTGAATCTGCGTGAGGGGGGGCGGGGGGGGGGGTGCCCGGGCACCCAGGGCACCCCCCTGGTTACGCCCATGGTGTATAATGCTTGAGTAAAGCCAACGTCAAAACAGATGAATTAATGCATTTGTATCTTTGCATATAGAAGGACTTTAGCCCAGAAATAAAAATAGGCAATATTTCATTTATTTTATTTATTTTATTGAAATATTTTGCTTAAAAATACAAAAGTTCATTATTTTCATAGAGAATAACGTAACATTTTCCCATAACATTTAACAATATTTCTTTAATTGTTGCCAAGAAAATCAAAACCCGGAATAATATTTTCTTTTAAACAATTTTCAATTGAAATATTTTGTCGTGAAACAGGAAAATGAAAAATAAAATTAAGAATAGAAAATTAATATGGCGGCATATTAAAAATAAAAAGAAAACTATCGAGTATTTCTTAATATAACAAGATGAAAAGTTTTGAGTAAGTACGCATAGCAGGTGAATTAGACGTCATTTATCGAAAACAAAGATGCTGGAATAAAAAGATCTTGGGTAAAATAAAATTAACTATTTTTCACGGAGGAAAGAGATAGATGGAGATGCAGTATGCCGTAAAAACAGTTTGCAATACGATGTGCGTTATCGCTCAGATTTAAATGCCCTCATTCGGCCCAAACAAAACAAGCACGTGGAACAGGGACCAAATTCTTTGACTTCATCCGTTTTTTTTTTTTTTTTTTTTTTTTTTTCTTTTAAGCACGTCGTTGTGTTGTGCTGAATGTAGCGGATTTTAGGGTTACATTTTTGGCGTCACTTCAAGATTTATTGTCTGTGTACGGTTAACATGGATATTTTATTTTAAATTTAAATTTTATTAATTTATAAAAAACTTATGCTTATCCTTATAAATCACAGCGTAAAAAAAAATCTAAGATATACTATAACCATCCGCACAATCAATAAAAAATTACGAATGTAAATTTAAATAGACTACGGGGGGTTCAGGGGGCCAGAGCCCCCCTGAAGAAATGCAATTTTTGATTTAAAAAGTTACCAGAATAAGTAGCTCATCAGAATTTCAGAACATCAATGTACAACCACTTGTTTAACACTTTTAATTTCTGAAACTTTACGAAGTATCTTGTATGCTCATAAATATTTATGTAATTTGAAAACTTTAAAAAGCGATTTGTAATAAGTTGAATATTATGCAATGAGTGTTAAAAAACAATGACTTGCAAAGATGACGTTGAGGCTCCTGATCTGCAGATTTACTAGTATAATTGCCGAAACGTCAGTGAAGGCTTACTGTGGAGACACGAAATGTTTTGGTTTCCGTTTGTCTGTCTGTCTGTCTGTCTGTCCGTCTGTTCCGCGATAACTGCCGTAAAAAGCATCCGATTAGCTTAAAATTAAGTATGCATGTTGGTAAAATCCCCGGATTTAGCTGTATAGTTTTTGGTTAAATTTGGTTCATGCGTTCGGAATATATAGAACATTTTATTTTGCGACTTAATGCTTTCCTATAGCAATTCAGACGATTTTTCCATTTTTATTTGTTGAAAAGAAATGGCTCATATGATTGAAGGATTTAAATGCTAAATTAAGGATGATGAAATTTCCTAATTAGAACCATACATTATTCATATTAGTTTGAAATTTTGTGTATACATTTGTCAGAGTTTTTAAATTCGGTGTTTAACTTATGGAGGTATTTTATATATGTGTTCCAATAATATATCTTTTTATAAATTTACTTTTTTTCAAAGCACATATTTCATTGTTTTATTTTCTTTTAACTGTTGCCTAGCGACGGAACTACACCTAAAAATATCGTAAATGTGAAAGTATTTGTAATTGTTTGAAGTCAATCAAAGTCAAAAGGGACGAATTAATGCCTTTGTGACTTTACATATAGATGAAATTTACCCCAGAAATAAAGAAAGACTATGTTCTGCTTATTTTGTTCAAATATTTTTTCTTTTAAATTAAGAAGTTCATTATTTTCATAAGGAATAAATTGACATTTTGCTATAAATTTAACAATCTTTTTTTTTTTTTTTTTTTTTTTTTTTTTTACCGTTGCCAAGAAAATCCTATCCCAGAATAATAATTTATCCTAAACAGTTAATTTTGATTTGAAAGATTTTCATGTGCAAGAGGAAAATGAAATAAAAAATAGACATGAATACGTCTTCATATTGGAAATAAAACTAAAATACGAAAAGGTGAATTTGATCTCATATATCAAAAATAAAACTAATATGCTTTGAGGTTGAAATAAAAAGGGCTTGTGTTATGATATTAATTCTTATTATTAAAAGAAATGTTACTAATATCTCATGGTTTATCGTCTGCACACAGCTAACAGAAATGTTAATTTTTAATCGAAAATTTCAATGAGAAAAAAAAAAAAAACTTTTGAAAATCAAATATATAGTAAATGTCAAAATTTTACACCGCAAAATTATCGCTGTCGAAAATGACGTCATTGTATTGGGAAATAAATATTCTCATTCTTAAAAACCAAGCATTAACTAGATTACCTAAAAAAATATTTTATGACGAGTGTTACTTCTTAATGCCGTCTCATTTCAGAAAATATGAATGAAAATTATTTTATTTTTAAAAGGAAATTATATTTTCATTCATAAAACCTAAACTTTTAATATAATTGCGTCAATGTGAATCATTTTCTGTCCACCAGTATTGAAAATTAAGGCTCGGAAGTATAAAAAGAAATTTAAGATTTGCGATAACCATTAGTGCAATAAATAAAAAGTTACATATGTAAATTAATGAAACCACGGGGAGTTCAGGAGGCGGAGCCCCCCCCCCTGAAGAAATCTGTTTTATTATTTAAAAAAATATCAGAATTAGTAGCTCATGAAAACTATTTCAAAATATCCTTCCATAACAACGTTTTTAATTTAATGCTTCTAATGTCTGAAAACTTCGTATTTTTTATTCTTATAAATAATTACATAATTTGAAAACTTTAAATTGCGGTTTGCATGAAATTGAATATTACCAAAGTGTATCTAAAAACAGTGACTTGCAGAGCTGACGTTGAGGCTCCTGATCTGCAGATTTACTAGTTATTGCCGAAATGTCAGTGAATGCTTACTGTGGAGACACGAAAAGTTTTAGTTTCTGTTAGTCTGTCTGTCTGTTCCGCGATAACTGTCGTAAAAAGCATCCGATTGGCTTGAAATTTACTGGACATGTTGATGAGGTACCCGGACTTAGCTGTATAGTTTTTGGTTAAATTTGGTTCATTCGTTCGGGAAATAAGGAACATTTTATTTTTCTCTATAATGCTTTTCTATGGCAAGTCAGACGATTTTCAGATTTTCCTTTGTTGAAAGAAATGGATCTTATGAAAAATCGATTTAAATGGTAAATTTTTGATGCTGAAATTTTTAAATAAGATTATTAAATTATTCCAATTAGTTTGAAATTTTGTCAATATATTTGCGAGATTTTTCTAATTAGGTTTATAATATTGTGGTTAATTTTATGTATGTTTTCCAATAATATAAAGGATTTTGTTTTATCAATTTGACATAATGCATATTTCATTTTTTCCCCTTTCTTTCATCTGTTGCCTAGCAACGTATTTGGTCCTAATAATATTAGTATAGTTGCGTGTATAATGTTTGAGTAAAGCCAACGTCAAAACGGATGAATTAATGCATTTGTATCTTTGCATATAGATGGATTTTAGCACAGAAATAAAAATAGGCAATATTTCATTTATTTTATTCAAATATTTTGACAAAAAATACAAAAGTTCATTATTTTCATAGGGAATAACGTAACATTTTTCCATAACATTTACCAATATTTCTTTAATTGTTGCCAAGAAAATCAAAACACGGAATAATATTTTCTTTTAAACAATTTTCAATTGAAATGTCTTGTCGTGTAACAGGAAAATGAAAAATAAAATTAAGAATAGAAAAATTAATATGGCGGCATATTGGAAATAAAAAGAAAACTCTCGAGTATTTCTTAATATAACAAGATGAAAAGTTTTGAGTAAGTACGCATAGCGGATGAATTAGACGTCATTTATCGAAAACAAAGATGCTGGAATAAAAAGATCTTGGGTAAAATAAAATTAACTATTATTCACGAAGGAAAGAGATAGATGGAGATGCAGTATGCCGTAAAAACAGTTTGCAATACGATGTGCGTTATCGCTCAGATTTAAATGCCCTCATTCGGACCAAACAAAACAAGCATGTGGAACAGGGACCGAATTCTTTGACTTCATCCGTGCATTTTTTCTGTAAAATGAAAATGATCTGTTTATATTTAAGCAATAAGCATTCTAAGGTAGCATTTCATTGTATTATGAATTAAAAACTCTGTTACTAAAAATATTATTCTGTTTTTTTTTTTTTTTAAGCACGTCGTTGTGTTGTGCCGAATGTAGTGGATTTTAGGGTTACATTTTTGGCGTCACTTTGAGATTTATTGTCTACATACGGTTAACATGAATATTTTATTTTAAATTTAAATTTTATTAATTTGTAAAAAAAAACTTATGCTTATCCTTATAAATCACAGCGTAAAAAAATCTAAGATATACTATAACTATCCGCACAATCAATAAAAAATTACGAATGTAAATTTAAATAGACTACGGGGGGTTCAGGGGGACAGAGCCTCCCTGAAGAAATGCAATTTTTGATTTAAAAAGCTACCAGAATAAGTAGCTCATCAGAATTTCAGAACATCAATGAATAACCACTTGTTTAACACTTTTAATTTTTGAAACTTTACGAAGTATCTTGTAAGCTTATAAATATTTATGTAATTTGAAAAATTTTAAAAACGATTGTAGGAAGTTGAATATTACGCAAAGAGTGTTAAAAAACAATGACTTGCAAAGATGACGTTGAGGCTTCTGATCTGCAGATTTACTAGTTAAAATACCGCTTACACCATCAGAAAGTAGATGTCAGATGCCGATGATGTGCGTTTTTAAAAATTGTCTACGTAAATTTTAAGTATGTTTAAGTAGATGATAAGATTTAATCAAATGGAAATTTCAAAGTTTATCGGGATTTTTTATATACTTAAAATTTACTGAGATAATTTTTAAAAACGCACATCATCGGCATCTGACGTCTACTTTCTGATGGTGAAAACGGTATTTTAATCATTATATTAGGTAATGAGTTATCGCGCTTGAAAGTTTTCCCATAGGCTAACATGGGATTTCGCGATCAGGGAGTTTCAGTGCAGCGGAGCCTTAATACTAGAGCATACCTAGAGAAATAGTAAGAATATTAAGTTTTCTGAAACAATGGCAGTGTACACTTAGTTTTAACATACGATAAAATCTAGAATTACCTTGATACGGAATACTTGCTTAATAAAAGCCCCTTAGTACATCTACAAAATTGATGACTAAATTTTAAACAGTGATATCTGAAGAACCTGATTTTTCAACATGTTCTCTTTTTTGCATGCACTAGCAATACATTAAATATACAGTGGTGGCCAAAATTGTGGGCATTTTTTGAAAATTTCATGTTTTATACTTTGTGTGCTTATAGAATATATTAATTTTCACTTAAATACAAATGTTCATATATCAAAATCAAGGAAATTTAATGTGAAATTTAATAATAATAATAATAATAAAAAAAAAACAGAATTAAAATATCTGCATTGCAAAAAAAGTTACACTTACTTTAGTCTAAAACACA
The DNA here is from genome assembly GCA_963932465.1 of Maratus speciosus. Classification (NCBI taxonomy): domain Eukaryota; kingdom Metazoa; phylum Arthropoda; class Arachnida; order Araneae; family Salticidae; genus Maratus; species Maratus speciosus. The sequence goes on along the minus strand of OZ010797.1, from coordinate 137,469,470 downwards.
AACACGACTAGTCATGAATGCTGAAGTGTATTGTAATAAACGCTTCCTAGCCAATCACAATGATTGTTCTGAGAACCAATCAAATGTCAGTAACTGAACTGTAGTATGTTTTGATTTGTAAAAGTGGTATTTTGCTGGAATGAATTTTGTAGAAGGGTGTAACTAAATATAATGTTTTTTAAAAAATATTGCTATTTTTTTCTTAATGCAAATAATTTAAAACAATGTCATCAACAACAAGAACTGATTGGATACCTACAAAAAGATAAGCAGAATCGTCATATTGAGAGAAAATTATCTCTCTTATGCCGAAATTGCAAGACAGGTTAATGGATCAGTCACTTTATCTGGCATACGAAAGTTGTGCTTACGTTATGAAGAAACTAAATGAGTGATAAATAAGGCAAGATCAGGCCGAAAAAATGCACAAGTGCTTCTGACGATAGAAAGATAAAAAGGTTATGCCTCAAAGATAGAAGAATTTCATCAGATGCTGTTAGATGTGAAATGAATGCAATCGATATTTCAGTTAGTTCAAGAACAATAAGGAGAAGATTAGCAGGTTTTGGACTGAAAAGTAGAATTCAGAGGGAAAAACCATTTTTAAATCTTCAGCAGCAACGCAAGAAGTTCAGTGGGCAAAAGAACACATTAATTGGTCAGAAAATCAGTGGAAGCAAATAATCTGGAGCGATGGGAGTAAAATATCGCTCTTTGGTAGTGATGGGCAAAAATATGTGAGACGTAGAGTAGGGGATGAACTGCATCCTGATTGCATTGAAGCAACTACAAAGAACCAACAAATGTCATGATTTGGACCTGTATGTCTGCAGATGATGTGGTCCCCATTCAAGTGATTGATGGCATTCTGAATGCAAAAAGGTACATCGAAACTGTCCTGGAACCAAAATTGATACCTTCCATCAGGGATTTCTTCTCCAATAAGGCACCATTTACCTTTCAGCAGGATTCAGTTCCATGCCATACGTCAAAAATATGTAAAGAATGGTTTAAAAATAAAAGCATACAATTATTACCCTGGCCAGGAAACAACCCTGATCTGAGTCCTATAGAAAATTTGTGGCGACGTTTGAAAATCCTCGTACAAAGAAAAGGCGTCCATCTAATAAAACGCAACTTATTGAAGTTATAATTGATTCTTGGCATCATGCGATTAAAATGGATGAACTTCAAGCACTAGTTCTCTCAAAGAAAAGATGCTGTGAAGCTGTAATAAAAAACGAGGGTTATCTTACTAAATATTGAATGTAACTTTAAAATATAATGAAAACTAAGATAGATCTTACTTTTTGTAAACGTAACTTTTTTTGTAATGCAGATACTGTAATTATTATTATTTTTTAAATTCTACATTAAATTTCCTTGAATTTGATATGTAAACATTTGTATTTAAATGAAATTTATTATATTTATCAAGTACACAAAGTTATGAAACATGAAAATTTAAAAAAATGTCCCAAATTTTGGCCACCACTGTATGTACTCAAAATAAAAGAAAATCTTTGAAATTAATCAGTGTAAATTTACATTCATTTTGTAAAAAATAAAAGCTTAACCCTCAAAGGCCACCCAGATTTTCAAACTATCAGCATTTCAAATAGTATAGTATTGCCAGATTCACTATCGCAAAAAGAAGGGGCAGGCTGACAAAAGACTCTGAAAAAAGGCTGAAAAATTGGGATTTAAAAATGCAATAGAACTTCTTTTATCCGAAACTCTCTTTTAACCAAAATCCATTTTTAAAGCTTTTTTTTTTACTATCACATTCATTGTGTGCAAAATACATTTTGAGAGCTTTTTTTTTTAACTATCATATTCCTTATGTGCAAAAGTTCCTTTCCGAACTACGAGTATATATAAATATTTTCGATTCCCTTTCTTAGCGTTCCTTTGAATTTAACTTGAGCTCCCGTATGCTGCGGAGTGGAACGAAGAAACAAGAAAATGGATAAGTTAGCAATTCGGAAGCTTTTAAATGGTTTGCAAAAGGTTTGGCATGGCTGGAGCAGCAGAAAGACTGTGATACTGGTGAACTAATAACATTAAAAAACTCCGTGATAGAGCTTCAAAGCAAAGGCAATCGAAACTGCAACAAACAAAACATTTTTTCAAACCCTTGTGATATATGTAAAAGGTATTTCAAAATTAAAATTCAGGTAATTTATTCTTGTTTCTATTTTGCTATTGCTTTATTTTTATTAAGCACTTGTTACAATAATAAGAAATATTGCATATATATCTCCCTAATCTTAAAATTGAAGTATTCTCGATTATCCGAAAATTTCGATTTTCCGAAAGATAGTTGGTCCCAATTACTTCGGATAATCGAGATTTTACTGTACTATAATTCCTTTAAAAACTGAACCTCTCTGTGATGGAATCCTGTCTTAAGCGTAAAGAAACATGGTTCCTACAGAAATAAATACGAGTATACCATACATATATACCTTCTAAAATAGAAACCTGTCTAAAAATAAATCTTTCTCTGGTTACTTGAAATTTTGTCTTAGAAAGTTTTACTGTGATAAATAAACACGATAATCTAATACGGTAAAAATCTATGAAAACGGAATCGTTTGGGACCGAAACATAAATTCCGTTTCGAAGAGGTTTCAAAGTGAAAAGTTATAAGTATATGGTATTCCTCCCATATGGACTATGAGAAATTTACGGTTAAAACATGTTCCATTTTTACAGGTCTCTTCTGAACAAAGTACATAAAAATCTGCAAAAACAAAATCTATTTCTCAACCAAATTTAGGTAGGTTATAGGTTTTACTGTATTAAGCTCCACTCGATGCAGATTAACGAATATCGTAGTAAAAGAAATTTAAAAGAATTTATACATTGTAAGAAATCGGAACTTTTTGTGTCCCGCTTGGTAGTTTCGAAGGACGAGTCTCTGAACCCTTAGGAATCGGGATGATCCTCGTAAATTGTGTTACCTGGCAACACTAATTTCAAAGTAGATGTGAGAATTTCTTGACTCCAGCCACGAAAAACTTATTTGGATCACTGAGAATCACGTGGCAAGATTTGACCCATCATTTGTGTTTACGTCGCGTTAGAAGCTCAGCCTGTGTGCAAATTAGCACCCAGGTGGATTTTGCATTAACAATGAGTATATGAGGGAAAAAGGGACTGCAAGGAGCCTCACTTTGGTTTCATCGTATTTACAGTTAGAAAATAACTGACTGCAACAAGAGAGTTCATCGTGAACGCGTCACCATTATTTTGGTTCAAACTATGGTGAAATAGTATAACAAGAGAGTTCATCGTGAACGTGTTACCATTATTTTGGTTCAAACTATGGTGAAATAGTATTTTTCAAATACTAGTAGTTGCAGTTAAATTGACTAAATGTAACTAGGTTTTGAGTAAAATATTAAATATTATTTTGTGTAGAATAAAAAAAAAAAATTAATTCCGACATTCATCAGACTTTTTTATTTCTTTATTACAGGTGAGACCTCCGCATCAGGATTCTCCATTTTTCCTCATGACTACAAAGTCCTTCTTGACCTTAAAGATTTATTCCTCAAGAAAGAGGACTGTGATGTGGTTATCAAAGTAAAAGGACAGGAATTCCCTGCGCACAAAACTATTTTGAAAGCTCGTTCGTCCGTGCTCGCCTCCACCTTTAGCACTGACATGAAGGAAAAAGCAACTGGCATATTAGAAATCGATGATTGCGACCCTACCTCTTTTTCGGATTTCCTGTGCTTCCTTTACTGTGGAGACGTGAGTGTAATTTCTGAAGAGAATGTTTTCAGCCTTTTTACTGTGGCTGACAAATACGATGTTCAGGATCTTAGAGCAAAGTGTATGAAGTTCGTCTACGAACATATATCCATTGACACATTTTGTGATACCATTGCTTTGGCCTTGCGGCATTCAGAAACTGAACTGATTAAGTTAGCCACCGATTTCTTTACTAAGAATGCTCCAAAAATCATTGTAACTGTCAAGTGGCAAGTATTTTTGCAGGAAAATCCTACACAGAGTAATGAGTTATTAGTCAAACTTCTTGTAAACAATCAGAGTTCTAGCAAGTGATCCTACAATTTCAGTCGAGAGAAAGGCAAAATCCTTATATGTAGATGTTTTTTTCTATATATGGTTAAGTAAAAAAAAAAAAAAAAAAAAAAAAAAAAAGTTGTATTATGTTCTATTGTTTGCTTATTATAGGTTCTGGAAATAAAAAATAATATATAAAAAAGAAATGAATATTTTAATGAGTGATTATAGTTAATTTTTGTGTTTACAGAAAATTCACAATTTTCATAATCTTGAAGCTTATCTTGTAATTATTTATGAATTTGTTTTGGCTAATGCAGTGGTTCCCAACGTGGAGGACAATTTCATTTTTATGGAGGGGGAGGTGTCGATTCCACATTTGTACTATGCCTATTCTCTAATTTTCTTTTTTTTTTTACCTTATTTTGAAAAAATAATGTTATAGACTAAAATTAAAAGTAATATGTACAAAATTGAAAAGGAAAAACAAAATAATGAATTAAAAAAATAGCAATCAAAAGTTGAAAATAGAATCTATACCAGAAAAATTACATGAAAAATCATTAGACAGTGGGTATTTTTAGATATAAAACAAGTATTTATTTAAAAAGCTCTATAATTCTTCTTATTATATTATTGTATAATTTTACAAATTATTTATTTCCGATGTTTTACTGAATAAGACTTGTGTTTTCATTCTTTTTGCTATATGTCACATGAAACTACTTAACTATCTGTCTTGAATACATTTAATCTAAAAAATACACTACTGGCCATTAAAATTGCTACACCAGGAAGAAATGCAGATAACAAAATGATATTTATTGGAGAAATATATTATACTAGAAATAACAAGTGATTAAATTTTCAAGAAATTTAGGTGCATAGATCCTGAGAAATCAGCACCCAGAGCAACCACCTCTGGCAGTAATAACAGCACTTATACGCCTGGGCATTGAGTCAAACAGAGATTGGATGGCATGCACAGGTACAGATGACATGCAGCTTCAACACGATGCCACAATTCATCAACCGTAGTGACTGGCGTAATGTGACGAGCCAGTCGCTAGACAACCATTGATCAGACGTTTGCTATTGGTGAGAGATTTGGAGAACGTGCTGGTCAGGACAACAGCCGAACATTTTCCGTATCAAGGAAGGTCCGTCCAATACCGGTAGCATGCGGTCGGGCATTATCCTGCTGGAACGTAGGGTTTCGCAGGGCTCGAATAAAGGGTAGAGCCACGGATCGTAACACACCAGAAATGCAATGTGCACTGTTCAAAGTGCCGTCAATGCGAACAAGAGGTGACCGAGACGTGTATCCAATGGCACCCCATACCATCACTCCGGGTGATGGGGCAGTATGACGATGACGGATGCACGCTGCCAGTGTGCATTTACCACGATGCCGCCAAACACGGATGCGACCATCATGATGCTGTAAACAGAACCTGGATTCATCTGAAAAAATTATGTCTCGCCATTCGTGTGCCCAGATTCGTCGTTGATCACACCATTGAAGGCGCTCCTGTCTATGACGCATCGTCAAGGGAAGCCGCAGCCAACGTCTCCGAGTTGAGAATCCATGCGACTGCAAACGCCGTCGAACTATTCGTGCAGACACTTGTTGTCTTGCAAACGACTCCATTTCTTGACTCAGGCTCGTGCCGTGGCTGCACGATCCATTACGGCCATGAGGATAACATGCCTGTCTTCTCGGCTACTAGTGATAGGGGGCAGTTGAGATCCCGCACGGCGTTCTGTATTACCGTTCTGAACCCATAGATTCCATATTCTGCTAACAGTCATTGGATCTCGACCGACGCGAGCAGCAACACTGCAGTACGATAAACCGCAATCTTGGTAGGCTACAAATCGACCTGCATTAAAGTCAGGAACGTGCTGGTACGCGTTTCTCCTTCTTACACGAGGTATCACAACAACTTTTCACCAGGCAACAACGTTCAAATGCAATTTGTGTATGAGAAACCGGCTGAACAATTTCCTCATTTAAACACATCGTAGGTGTCGCTACCGGCGCCCACTGGCGGATCTAAGAGGAGGGGGGCGAAGGGACGATCGGCCCCCACCCCTTGGACATAATAAAGGGTTTGCAAAACGACATTATGCATCCTCACGGGAAATGACTCAGGGCGAAGCTCCAACCCGGGACGGGTCGTGCCAGTTTAAATCCATGAGCCTCGGGCTGGGTCAGGTCTTCTCTCTTTTAGAGCCGTGCCGTGCCCTGATCTTAAATCTTTCTGCAGATTCGGGTCGGGCCAGACTTATTTTTCTTCCCGGTCGAATCTGATTTGGACTTCATTCTTCCTAGAGGTCTACACTGGTCAAAATCTTCTGGTCCTAGCTCGACTCAGAATAAAAGCTAAACGTTCGGTCAGTGTCAGACCGTATGATAAGCATTATTGACCATGACTCGTGTGACCATACTGACCATGACTCGTGCACTCCTCTAAATTCTTCCTCCCCGAGCTGAAGTTGGTCTGGCGTCTTACTTATTTGTTATTCGTAAAAATTATAATTATGCTGTACATTTGTTTAGCGAAATCTTTAGAAATTTAACCCTGATTTGCCTGATTTTTCAAAAATTATATTAAAAATGTTTTTTGGCTTTCATTTTTTAAATAAATCATGGGGAAAATACTTTAATTTTATTTTAAGTGTGGTTTACGGCTAAAAAACAGTTTGTTACTAATCGGGAATTCTGGTCTTTAATTGAAAAAATACTTTTCCTTGATAAAATTCTATAGTATTAAATAAACAAGAATTTTAAGAACTATGATAAGAAATAAATTTTACTTGCTCACTGCAGAACATTATAGGGTATTTCGCAAGCTTCCAAGCAAAACAAAAAGAACATGTAGCAACAATTGAAAAAATATATCTATCTTTATTCTTAAACAACACAAGTGTTGCTAACTACATGTTGAAAATCGATTTAATAATATTTTTAGAATGTATTTTATTGTCAACATTAGGCATTATGGCTTCAATATTATTCTAATAGTATTTTAGAAGCCTAAATTGGGTATGTTGCCGAAAGACAACACACGGCATTTAAGGGTTAATTTGATTTGATACGTTACAGGGATGCATTTTTAAAAATCTATTTTTTTTTTAATTGTAGACCTTTAAAAATTATTTTCTTTTATCTTCCGTTTCTTTCATTCTCAACGGATTTTCTTACTGGATTTTCATTTGAATGTAATTGTCTAAGTCATATTTTTATGTAGTGTTTATGTACATAATTGCCTAAATAGTCATTAATATTATTGTTTTTCTGTATTCATTAAATTTCAAACATAATCTGAAATAAAATATGAGCATAAGTAACAGTGCTTTATGAATAATTTTAATTGCAAAATGCATGCAGGGCGGGAGTCGATTTTTTAGCTTTTATACCGGGCTGGGCCAATAATTTTTTGTGTGTGCGGGCAAGATCTGGAAATTTAAGACATTGTAAACCTCTAATTCACATATCGAAGGCACCTTTAATTTTTTTTTAAACCCTTATTTCAGCCATCATCCCATAGCTATTAAATATACCGGGTGTCCTAATACTGACAGATTCTAACATTCAATAAATTGCAAATGGTGACAGGTATTAAAAAATTACTTGCATGAGGATAATGTAAGATGTCAGGAGCAGGAGTGATTCTGTTCCGAATTTTCCGAAAAATTATCCCTCTAGCTGTGCATCCCGCGATTTCCACGGCAACGTAAAAGTAGCATAATTTGCGCAACCCGCAATTTCTGCAGCAAATCATTTTTTTATGATATAATTCTATTTTTAAAAAACTCATTCACAAAGATTTTGGACGTATTTTAACTCGAAAATGAAATTGAAAGTTGAAGTTTGACTAAACTGAAGTTTGTAATAAAATAAATGTACAATTTTTGAAACTATTTTGATTAAACGCAGCGAGAGAGTTAAGGCATTCGTTTCCGAAATTTAAAAAAATTCATCAATCCGAAAATTCGGACATAAAAATAATCGCGAATTTCGACAAATGATCACCATAAAAAATGCATTTCGTCAATCGTTTGCAGAAAATAACTTCAATTTCGCCAAAGGATCGCGAAAAAAACGCGAATTTGGTCAAAGTGTCACGAAAAAAAAAACCCGCGAAATTCTTCAAATGATCGCGGAAAACGCGAAATTCGCCAAAGGGCAGCAGAAAAAAACTCAAATGTTGTCTTAGGATCGCGGAGAAAACGCGAATTTTGTCAAAAGATCGCGAAAGAAAAGCGAATTTCGTCAAAGGGCCGCGAAAAAACTCAAATTTCTTCAAAGGATCGCGGAGAAAATGCGAATTTCTTCAAAGAATCGCGAAAAAAAGCTAATTTCGTCAAAGAATCGCTTTAAAAACGCGAATTTTGTCAAAGAGTCGCGGGAAGAAAACTCGAATTTTATCAAAGGCCTGCAAAATTACACTAATTTCGTCAAAGGGTTGCGGAAAAAACACAAATTTCGTCAGAGGGTCGAAGAATGTGAATTTAATCAAAGACTCGTGAAAAAAATACATTGATCTCTTTACAAAACAGAACACATGCATGCATTTATGCTTATTATTATAGATATAGTTTTTAATCTGAAGTAATATACTGAACTAACTTTTGAAAAAAAAAAAACGGTTAACCCAAACTCAGCTTACAGGAATCTACACTCAGCCTGAAATCGACCCGAATCGAAACAGCTAACCTTCAACAAAAATAATTAGTGCCAGGAGCGAATCCCCCTAACCTTTCAAAAAATTTGCTTTGAATTTCAGAATTTTTTTAACCTCAGAATCACCCCTGATCAGGAGTTTTTTTACTGTGATTCTTGATTTTAGTTTAAAATAGCAACGATAGATGGCTCTGCAAGCAATAGGCTCTAAATCGGTGCCCGGAGGAGGAGTGCAGGAATCGGGCCCGATTTAACGACTATTGTCTGCAGCGCCATCTATCGCTGCTATTGTAAAGTAAAATCAAGAATAGCAGTAAAAAATCTCATGATATCTTACATAGCCCTCCCGCAAGATTTTTTTAAATTGCTGTCACCTTTGCAAGTTACTGAATTTTAAAATCAGTCAGTCCATTTTAGGACACCCGGTACGTTTTTTGATAAGTTTCAAAGCATTCTTTACTGAATTACAACTGATCTTAGATATAAAGAGACAAGCAGCCTTATACCAAATTAGTGTTTTTTACATAATCTTGATGATTAAAAAATATTCCTAAGTAATTATTTGGGCGTTATGGAGCTTTTACTGTATGTAGTTTTTATCTTCAAAAATATTTAGACTTTCTTTTCAAAAATCGGGTCAACCCGAACCCTTCTCGCAAGAGCGAAATCCCAAACCGAAACTGACCCAAACACGAAATAATGCATGTCAATCTGCCCCAAACCCAACGCGTTAGGCGCAGCTAAAAAGTAGAAATCAACCGGGCCTAAACTCGACCCGCAACAAAAAAGTAGAACTTAACCCGACCCGCGGCAAAAAGTAGCAGTCAACCAGATCCACAGCAAAAAAGTATAAGTTAACCCGACCAGTAGCAAAAAATAGAAATCAACCGGACCCAAACCCGACCCGCAGAAAAAAGTAGAAGTCAACCGGACCCAAACCCGACCCGCAGCAATAAGTAGAAGTAACACGACTCGCAGTGAAAAAAATTATCCCCGACCCGCGCATCAGATTGGAGTCTTCAAATTTTTAAAATCGCCCCCCCCCCCCCCCCCCTTGAGGACTCTCCAGATCCGCCCTTGCCGGCGCCTGCTTTGTCTGAATGCGCTGAAAAGCTAATCATTTGCATATCACAGCACCTTCTACCTGTCGTTTAAATTTCCCGCTAGCATGTCACCTTCTTGGTGTAGCAATTTTAATGGCCAGTAGCGTATATGAAATAGCTGAACGAGGTACTACAAATTTTATAAAGCGCATAAATGCCAAATGTGCATCACAAAAGGAAATGCGTAAAAGACCTGTTGGTTCTGAAAGTGGCAATATCCATTTTGTGAAAAACACCATTATTAATTAAAGCTAAATCTTATTACAAATTAACAAAAAAAAAAGTTTTCAATCAATTTGCAATAAATATCTTTTGATATCAGTATAAATTTCTGTCTAGTCCTTTTATTTGGTGAACGATATATTTCAATTCCGTTTTCAAAGCGATCATCCAGCAATAACATAAAAGGGTCATGTTATGAATGTTCAAAATCAATGGCTCAAACAGTCAATTTCTTATGGCTCTAGTGCAGGCCTCATACACAGTAAACAAATATACAGCATGGCATATACATTCAATTTAAAATTGGGCTATACATCAGTTATGATAGGAAAGAAATGCTTTTAGTTGTTGTCTAAAATCATATTTGTGTTATGTATAATGAAATCTTAGTGCATCCAAAAATATTCCACTAGTTCTCAATGAGTAATTAATACAGGGTGTTTCAAAAATGCAGGCCTCGAAGTGGGCCGCTAATATCGCAATTTTTTGCATTTGTCTCTTTTAGTCTATATTTTTCAGATTTAGTCTCTTTTCTCGCTTTTTTTCAATTCCTTACTCCTCGACCGCCGCCAAACTATCCTTTGGTCGCGGGAAAAAGATCGTAACTTTCGTCATTTGTTCGCGGTAAAAATATCGATGAATTCATCAATCGGTCGCGGGAAAATATCGGAAAATTTGTCGATCTGTCGCAGGAAATAAATCTCGAAATCTATCAGTCTTCGCAGATAAAAATCTCAAAGGTTTTCAGTCGGAAAACCAAAGGAAGAATCGTGGATTATGTCAGTCTGTCGCAGGATGAACCCACGAAATTTCACGGAAACTATAGTGAAACTTAATCGCAGAAAAAAAATCAGAGAAATTTGTCTCTCAGTCACGGAGAAAAAAATCGTAAATTTCGTCATTCGATCGTCGGAAAATTATTACGAAATCGTGAATCGTTCGTGGTAAAAATTGCAATTTTTTTCTGTCGGACATTGAAAAAAACCCCGGAATCTGGTCAATCTGTGGCAAAATAAAAACGCGAAATTCGCCAATTGGCAAGAAAAATGTTGCGAAATATTATAATCATTCACTGGGAAAAAATCATAAATTTCACCATTAGGCCGCGTGAAAAATATCACGATTTTGTCAATTTCGCGGGGAAAATAACGCGTAATCCGTCAATCGGTGACAGAAACATATCGCGAAATTTTTCAACCGATCTTGTGAAAAACAATAGAGAATTGTGAGTTGCAGAAAAAATCTCAAAATTCTTCTGTCGGTCGTTACATATCGCGAAATTAGTTGCTCGATTTCATGAAAAAAACCCCGCAAAACTCATCAGTCGATCGCTAAAAAATTGCGAAATTCGTTCTTCGGTTTCATGAAAATAATCGTGAAATTCTCTCATTGGTTACATGAAAATAAATCACGAAATTCGTCTGTAGGTCAAAAAGCGAGAAAATATCTCGAAATTCCGTCCTCGGTTTCATCAAATTCACCAATCAGTCGCGTGAAAATATCGTAACATCGTCGCAAAAAAATCTAGAAATTCGTCAGTAAGTCGCGGCTAAAAAGGGTAAAATTTTTCAATCAGACACTGAAAAGAATGTGAGGTAAATCTGTCGCGTGGTGAAAACGGGAAATTTGAAAATTGGTTCGGAAAATATTGCAAAATTTAATAATTAGTAGCGAGGAAAACATCGTAAATGTCGGCATTTTGTCGCTGGGAAAATAATGCGAAATTCAGCAATCAGTCACAGGTACATATCGCGAAATTTGTCAATCAATGGTATCAAAAATATGTTAAAATTAGTCAGTGGGTTTTGTCCATCGCCAGAGAAAAAAAACGCGAAATATGTCCATTGGTTTAATAAAAAAACAATTTCGTGAACTTTACCTCGAGATCATTTGAAGAAATTTGTTATTTTTTCCCGCGACCGTCAAGATTCACAATATTTTTTTGCGGCCGATTGGCGAAGTTCGCTATTTATTTCTGCGATCCTTTGACAAAATTAGCCTTTTTTTTCACGATCGCTCGACCAATTTCGCGTTTAACCGAGATTATTTGACGAGTTTAGCGATTTTTTACCGTAGTCATTTGACAAGCTTCGTGAATTTTTTCCGAGACTATCTGACGAATTTCGCGTTTTTTTCGAGAGAACATTTGACGAATCTCGTGATTTTTTCCCGAGAGAACATTTGACGAATTTCGGGATTTTTTCCCGAGATTGTTTAGTTAATTTCGCGATTTATTTCTGCAATCATTTGGCGAAATTCGTGATTTTTTTTTCAGGATTGATTGAAAAAGTTGCTATTTATTTCTGCGATTCTTCGACAAAATTTGCGATTTTTCCTGCGCTCGTTTGGCGAATTTCTCGATTCGCAGCCTCACTGCCGTCCGAGATCATTTGACGAATTTCGCGGTTTTTTAAATGAGATAATTTAAAGAAATTCATTATTTTTTTGCACGATCGATAGCCAAGATACGCGATATTTTTTTCGCGGCCGGTTGACGAAGTTCGGCCTTTATTTCCGCTTTCCTTTGACAAAATTGGTAATTTTCTTTAACGATCTCTTGACGAATTTCACGATTTTCCCCAAGACCACTTGAAGAATTTCGGAGGGGTCGTACTTCCTGAAAAAAGAAACTCGAAATTCCTGAAAAATGAAAAAAAAGTCCTGAAATGTCCTAAAATATAATAACCTGTTCCAGTGGCGCAGCCAGAATTCGGCTCTAGGTGGGGAGAGGTTGGGTTGTTGATAACGGAGGTCTCCGGTTAATTGAATCACTGGCTAATCGAATCAGTCTATTTAATGAATGAAAACATGACGCCTTTTTTTTTTTTCTCGGATATTAGAATTAGCAGGTACGTTGGTTATGGTTCATTTAAACAGCATTTATAATATTGGAGTTACAAAACTTAAAATGCATCAATGAAATAACACAAAACTGTGTTAGATTTATATAAAGTGTTTTAAAAAAAAACAATGGCACCCCGGGAGTGCCAATAGAAGTGAAAACTTCAACAATTACGTGTATGTTTTTTTAATCGTCAGGAAATGTTTTATTGTGCAGGAAATACTTTTAAATGTAGTTTTTTTTAATTCATTATTATAAACTATTACTACCAAAATTATATTACAATTTTCATTTAATGCGCCATTGTACATGAAAAATAATGCATATAATTTTACATACAAAAATTGTAATCTATTGCTTAAAACGTAAATTTACAAAAACATGAAATATGAAAGTTAATTAATTCCGATCATCAAAACTCAGAGGTGCATCCTGTATCCCTAGAATCTTGAAATTTGGTATGAAGGTAGTGTTTGGGATACAATGAAAGGGAAAATTTAAAAAATCCGGAAAATTTGGATAAAAAGTCGAAAAATCAAAAAACCGAGAATTTGGCACAGATGTGATATACGAACCAGGTTTGGCGCGATTTTTTAACGTCAATTTGGCGAAAGCCCGTTTTCCAATACCAGTTACAATATATATTTTTAAATTATTTTCTATTGTTTTAAAAAGTAAACAACAATAAATAAACGATAATTTCATTAATAACTATAAAACAAAACAATTGTACAATTAAAAAAAATAAAATAAAAGTAAATGAACAATTTATTAATAAATAAGCAACAGTAGAAGGGTTACCTTGTAAAATAAAGTAACGCTATTTTGGTGTCAATTAGGTACCCAAGTGCGTATCTGACATCTGTGCCCCGTATTTTATCTTCCGTAATCGAAATTCCCGCCAATACTTTTGGTCATTGACCAGACCATCAACACGATAAAATACAGCGTTATCGGTTTTTAGTTTTTAGTTACACGAAATAGGTAGATCACGAATGTGGTATAATTCATTTTAACTGACGAAACACAAAATAATAATTTGTTTTACCAAATGTTGTTTTGGTGAATTTAAATATTTCTGGAAGTCAAATAATTCTGCAAGTATGTTAACATTTCTTGATAAATAATTGCGCTTATGCTTTTGCTATATTTAAAACCACTACCATATTATTACAAATATCGCTATAGTTTGATGCTATGACATACACCATAACGCAAAAATAACACGAATTTTAAAAACAAGAGAGTTTTTCTGCTAAACTTACCCGATATTTGATCGAATAGTTCACTTTTGCCGCCAACTATTGACATAAATAACAACTGTTGAATAAAGATAATTTTATTTTGCTAGAGCAAGGTAGTTTTATTTTAGTAAGAGTCACGAGACTTGGCTAATTTTTACTTGAGATGTTTTTGATGAGATTTCCTTTTCTAACTCTTGTACGTGTATTTCGGGAACCAATAGCGCACCGGCAAGCATGCGGCGCGCTTGCCTGTAAATTGTTGTTATTGATTAAGCAATCAATAACAATTAATTGCCCGCCCTCCTCATACCGAACTATGCACAATACATGTACATACTTGTATACAGAGGTGTCGGTTAAAATAACAGTATTACGAGTTCAATGGTTTTTCCCATCTCAAAAAATGCCAAACGCGCCCAAAGAAGCTTTCACTTCAATAATGAAAGTATCAAGTATTTGTCTTTAACAATAAACACAACAGCGTACTGCAACGAAAATGTAAATTTTGTGTGTGTTCCTGTGTGAACGCCGGGAGAAAAAGTGAGTTTTAGCTTCGTTCTTCTTTTGCGGATTGAGCTGAAGAGGGAAAAGTTCCTGTATTCACCACTTGGCGCGCTAGTGTCTATGTGCCAAAATGCTAGCATGTCGGTTACGTACCAGTGTCTCCAAGTCAGTGGTTTTTCTCCATCTCAAAAAAAGCTCAACGCGCCTAAAGAAGTTTTCACTTCAAAAATCATAAACAAATTTTAAAAGGTGGAATAATACATTACAACAAACATTTTTTGTGTCGAAAATCATCGAGTGGTTCATCGGAAAATATCTGGTGGTTGCAATCCAATTTTTCAGCCAAAAATACACAGTGTTTCACTCCAAGACAATTCTGAATTCTTGTTTCTAACTTTAATAATGAAGCAATTTCAGCAAAATTTTCAATAGACTTACCTTGCTTTGTGTCAATATAATAATATCGTGAGAATTGGTGGAATTTATAATTATCCACGTCCAAACAGTGCTGAATTAAGAACAGTTACTAAAAATCACGGAATTTAAAAGGGTGAAATGAGCAAAATGTGTTCTAAATTACGATTTCTATTTGTTTCAAGAAATACTAATCTGATTTCAAAAGTAATTGTTGTAAACTGATGGTGACTGCGATTTTTGTGATATTGAAGGGCTAGAAACTATAAATTTGGCATGGTAGTTACTTATAAGATATAAATGCTCTCTAAGAACAGTTACTAAAAAATCCCAAATTTAAAAGTGTGACATAAGCGAAAAGCGTTCTACAAATGTTTTAAATTACAATTTCTATGGAATCCCAGGAAATACCTTAGTGATTTCAAAAGTATTGGTAGTAAATTGATGGTGGCACTCCCTGCTCCACACTGTAAAAAAAAATGGTAACTTTCCATGTAAAATCCAGGAACGTTTCGCCTTTTATCAGGTTTTCAGAATAATTTAGCTCTTTCCTGTGAAATTCTGGTTTTCTTATCTGAAACGTTCCTGAACAAAAGTTGGAAACAGCAAAACGCTGCGGCCGCCATTTATTATTATTTTTTCCTATAATCCGTTGCTCGCGCGCGAGTGTCGAAAACGAATTCCTTAAATGAATGTAAAAAAATCAATATGGAATGCAAATAAATCAATAGGCGACATAATCCTTTACGTCTCTATTGTCAAGATAATTCAATGAAAATACAATACCTCTGTGACATCACTAAGAGATTATCTCTCGTACTTGTCTGTGAAATCTTTAACGAGCAGACTGTGTAAAAAAAAAAAAAAAAAATACACCTATTATTTGGATCTGCATTAACCAGGGGACAATCAAATATGATTCTCAGCTATTTTGATTAATTTAAAGTATGTTTTAGAGTTCTTATCTCTAATTATTCTTGTGAAAGGATTTCTTCAAATGGGCCTTAGATTTTCAGAAATTAGATGCCGAGTTTTAGCATACGTTTCAAATACCCATTAGTTTGCAGCTCTCAACGTATCATTCGTGGTGTGGACGCAGAAAGCTTGCACGCCACCCGTACGGCTCGGGTTCGATGCTACCTCTTGACTTTTTTTTTTTCTTTTTTAATTAATTTTATATTTTAACACTTTATTACAATTTGATTTAAATTTGACATATATTTGACACTTTGAATTGCTGCAAATTTGAATTTTTTTTTTTTATTTTCGAAAAAAATATACAATTACGTTTAGGTTTTTTTTTCATGAAAATTTATATGTATTTTATCTAACTTGTAAACTAACATGATCACTGACGAAAATCCAAAATATTTTATGTCTAGATTTTTTTTCTAATTATTATTTACATTTATATATTTTTATATTTTAAGCAAAGTTCAGAAACAATATATCATATATATATATTTACTTTATTGAATTTTAACTGAAAATTTATTTTTTCGTGTAAATTATAAATAATAATTTTGATGTCAATTTCAAAATATTTTTTCATTCTAACAAATAATGATAATAAAGCGAAAATTGTCAACTGGAAATGTAAAAATCGTCTGCGGATCCCGCATGCTGTGAAATGTCAGTAATGTCATAATGAAGGGAACGAACATCCAGAGTGAATTATGTCGACCAGGTATCGGTCCGGATAGCCTAACAGGTAAGGCATTGGCACGGCACGCCAAGTATCCAGGTTCGATCCCTGGTCTGGACATTTTTAGCTCTTGTGCTACACCAGCCTTGAACATGTCAGTAATGTTTTGCTGTCAACAGAAATATTCCTGGTATTTCGCAGGAAACTTACTGGCATTTCTGTAGAAAGTTTTTAACATATACAGTAAAGTACCAGTCATTTTCAAGAAATGTTTCTTGGAAATAATGGGCAACTCAGCTGCCCATTTTTTCCCAGGAACGTTGCGGAATTTTTTTTACAGTGCAACATAGGCTATGTTTTATGTCGATGCCACTACCATCAGGGGGATGCAGGAACAAAAATTTCTACAACTGAGATTTTTATGATACTGAAAGGCCGAGAAACTTGAAATTTGGCTTGGTAGTTACTTATAAGATGTAAATGCTCTCTAAGAACTGTTTGTAAAAAAAATATCGAAATTTAAAAGGGTTAAAAATGCGTGAAAAGAGTTCTAAAAACTTTCTAAATTATGATTTCTATGGAATTGTTAAAGATAGAAACTTGAAATTTGGCGTGGTAGGTACGAATAAGATGTAAATGATCTTTACGGCCAGTTTCTAAAATTCCAAATTTAAAAGGGTGAAATGAGCTAAAAGCGTTTTAACAATATTCTAAATTACGATTCCTATGAAATCTCTGGAAATACCAAACCGATTTCAAACGTAATGATTGCAAATTGATGGTAACAGTCCCAGTTCGAATATAGGCTATATTTTATGTCGGTGCCACTGCCACCAGGGGGTTGAAGGAACAAAAAATATTCTAAAACTGTGATTTTTGAGATACTGAAGGGGTTAGAAATTATAAATTTGGCATGGTAGTTACTTATAAGATGTAAATGCTCTGTAAGAATAGTTTTTAAGAAAATCGAAATTTAAAAGAGTAAAATGAGCGAAAAACTATCTGAATTTCGATTTCTATGGATTTGTTAAAGATAGAAAGTTGAAATTTGGCATGGTAGATATTTATAAGATGTAAATGCTCTCTAAGAACATTTTCTAAAATATGCAAAATTTAAAAGGCTAAAATGAGCGAAAGCATTCTAAAAATTTTCTAAATTACGATTTTTATGAGTATTCAGGAAATACAAAACCGATTTTAAAAATTATGTTGGCAAATTGATGGTGACAGTTCCTGTTCCAACATAAGCTATGTTTTATGTTGGTGCCACTACTAACAAGGAGGTGTTAAACCGTTAGACCTGAAGCTGGAAATCATGATAGTTACTTTTTTAAGATGTAAATATTTGCTAAGAATGGTTTCTAAAAAATTCAAAACTTCAAATGAAAACTAAAATGAGCGTAAAAGCTTCAAATTACATTCTAAATTATCTTGTCTTTAGAATTAGTTTTAATTCTTCTCATTAAATTAAGTCGCAATTTCGCCTAATGTTGTGTAATAATGAAATTTAATCAAACTGTGGCTTAGTTAATAACTTTTGAATTATAGCAGCATAATTTCGTGTAGTAAAAATAGGCTCAGAAATACCACAAAGCATATATTTCAAACATTACGAGAGCAAAGTCGCGGGTTTTGCTAGTACCCTACTTTTTTCGCTGACTAAATGGATTGCGACCTGGTTTCCTACGCAAATGTTGCCAATCTCTACCACCTCTTAAAAATTGTCCTCTACCTTTTTTCAAACACCCTGCATGTGTCACATTTTTTTAAAAGAAAAAATGTCTGTATGCTTTCTAAATATTATTTCTTTTTTATGGAATATTTAGATATACTTAATTTTCTGTTAGATATACCTATGGCAAAATAAAAGATAGGCGGTATCTACCTCCGACCGCAAGAAGCAGGAGAAAAAATTCAATAACATTTTCGAAAAAAGCGGGAGGTGTGCTTTCTCTTTCACTTCCACAAATTAGGTGGGGAAGGATCTACTATATATACTTTTAGTTAAATGAAAGGCAGCTAAATACCTATAGCAAATGCCCTCCCCGTCTCAATGATATTTTATAGTTTTTATGTCTTTTCGAATTTAAACAGTGACTGTAGTTTTGTCCTCATGAAAAAAAAATAATAGGTCGTAATTTTGCAGGTAGCATCATTTAAGATTAATAATTTAAATTATGGTATAACTAATTTATTGCTTATTAATTCAAGTTGATGCATAATTAGACTAAGTTTGTGTGTAAGATATAGACAGTAATTTTTATTAACACTAAAACGACCGGAAATTTTACTCAAGTTTTATAAAAAATATTTCACACCGGAATTTTTATTTAAATTTATTTAACATTATTCTTCTTTATATATTTTAAACTTATTTTACAAAGAAATTTCTGATTCGAACCGAAATATATCCATCGGTTCGAATATATACGGTCTTTTTAGTGTTAATTCTAAGAAAATGTTTCACATTTAATGTCCGTCTTGAAAAAACTGCTCCACAGTCATGTATCTATACGTCAATGCAATTGCAATCAGAGATTCTCTCCTACGGGGAACGGATAGCAGTATCTTCCTGAGAGCAAGACCTCCTGGGGAAATTTTTAAGTTACATTACCAACTAATAAACTACAATCTTTAAATTTATGTACCCCAACCCTGGAACAAATGATTCAAAAGACACACTGATTGCAACTGTAAAATCGCAATCAAAAACAGCTTTTTTATGTTAATATCTTCATAGTACTGTTTTTGTATTTCTTACTATTTCAAAGGTTTTTTATGCGCATAACTTTGAGAGCAAAAACGCAAAAAGGGCGTTTGAAACTGAGAGAAATCTAGAAAGCATGTATTTTCCGTTTGTCACTGGAATTTAAATTCCAGATACTCCATTATCGTTTCGAACATGGAACATAGAGAGAAATGCAATCAGTGTATAATAATCAAACTCAATATTAAAGAAGTGAATAATCACTTTGCTAACAAGTCGTAAAACAACTTAGTGAAAAATTATTTAAGTGAGAGATGCCAGGCTGGGCATCGTCCTTGTGGCTTAGTGGTAGAGTACTGGAGATCTATTCCAGGGGCCCGGGTTCGATTCCCGGCTTGGACATTTTTCACTAAGTTGGTTTACGACTTGTTAGCAAAGTGATTATTCACGTCTTTAATATTCAATAATTTCAAGCGTAATTTCACTGCTGAAAAGTAGTTGGAAAATTGATTAAAATCAAACTCAAAGTGTCTATGTCGCAGGAAATGACCACTCTTTTAGCCTGAGACTTCTCGAAAATGTGACAGCTGCCCTTTTTAAAAACAAATGACCAGTTTTCACAAAACTGATGCATGTAATGTGCGTTTTCAGAGTTTTAAATACAATATTCGCCGTGTACTTGAATCACTTTTGTTGAGTAGAATCAGGAGTGATTCTGAGTAAAAAAAAAAAAAAAAAAAAAAAAATTCTGAAATTCACAGGAAAATTTTCTGAAAAGTTACAGTAGAGGGGAGGGGGGGTAGAAATCCCCTCCCGGAACTAATTATGCGTTTTTTCTGCGTCTCTTTGACGAAACTCGCGATCTTTTAACGAACTTTGCGTTTTTTCGCGATCTTTTGACGAAATTTGCGGAGTTTTCGCTATCTTTTGACGAAATTTGTGATTCTTGGATAAAATTTGCATTTTCTCCGCGTTTCTTTGAAGAAATTTGCGTTTTTTTTCCGCGATCTTTTGACGAAATTTGCGATTTTTCTGCAAACAAGTGACAAAATATACTTTTTTCGGCGACCATTTGTCAAAATTCGCGATATTTTTAATGTCCGAATTTTTGGATTGATGGCTTTTAAAATTTTCTGAAATGAATGCCTTAAATTTTCAGAAAATTCGGAACAAATCACCCCCTAAGTAGGATTTTATCCAACAAAGCCGCGGATTCCGAATAAGTCAAAAAGTTTTAATATTAACTTTGGTTTTGGTTTATTAAAGCGGCTAATTTGCTCTACTGGTGATTCGTATAAACGGCAATTATACTAATTATTTTAGCTCTGGGAGGGGTTTTAACACCCAAAACGCCCCCTTCGCTGCGCCAGTGACCTGTCCTGAAATTTCGCGCGTTTTGTACTATAGCACTAAAAGTCATGATTTTTCCGCTAATTTATATATATTCGCGGAATCCCGCGAATCATTTATTTTTGCAAAATTCCACAAAATCAGTAATTTGGAATTATAGGTGCATAGGAAAGAAAAAATATGAGCCAGAAAATAGGGAAACATCGATCGCGGAATAAAATCGCGAATTTCGGCAAACGATCACGAAAAAAATCGTAAATTTCGGCAAACGTTCGCGGAAATCGAGAATTTCGGTAAACGATCGCGGGTAAAAAATCAAATTTCGGCAAACGATCAATTTTTTGATGAATTTCTGGATCCCTCCCTCCCTCCGAGACCCATTTGATGAATTTTGCGATTTTTTTCGTGACCATTTGCTGAATTTTACAATATTTATCCCAAGACAGTTTTACAAATTTCGCAATTTTTCCTCAGACACACATTTGACTAATATCGCGATTTTTTTAGGCCGTTTGACGAATTTCGTGTTTTTTATCCCGAGAACATTTAACAAATTTAGAGATATTTTTCCCGAGATCATGTGACGAATTACGTGATTTGTTTTCTGAGACAATTTGATGAATTTCGCTATTTTTTCCGCGAGAACATTTGACGAATTTCGTGGGTTTTCCCCTGAAATCATTTGGTGAATTTCGCGATTTTTCTGCGAAATCATTTGGTGAATTTTGCGATTTTTCTGCGAAATCATTTGGTAAATTTTGCGATTTCCCCCCAAGATCATTTGGTGAATTTTGCGATATTTCTTCCAAGATCATTTGATGAACTTCCTTATTTATTTTCCATGACGGATTGTCAAGATTTGTGGTATCTTTCCTTGACCAATTGACGAAATTTGCAATTTTTTCGTAACATGCATTAAAAATGCATTCTGCAGATGGTGGTAAATCTTATTGTGTTTGTCTGTGTATCCAAAACATTTATGTGAAGAGAAAAAGTGTATTTTATTTGGTCTCTTTTTTTTTAACATTGTAGTCTCTTTTCTCTGTTTTTAAAGAATGATTCAGCAGTCCTAGGCCTGTACATGTCTAAAATGTAAAGGCAGGTAGAGGGGACCTAAATAAGCAAATTTCGTATAGGAATGTGGGTGCAGAAATGCAGCGTTGAGGTAGTAGAGGGCGCTGTTGAGTGCGGCGGATGAATGCTCTTCGCTGGCTTCAATCGTCATTTCCCGCAAGGATTTCGAGCATCATCCATTTTTACACCAATTCGGAGCTTGCCAACATGCATTTCATGTATGGGGCAGCGGGCAGTGCAAGGAAATGGATTTCATCGAAAAACTCTTGAGCTTGTAGAAGGATTATCCTCTACTGTGCGTAATACTGCTCCTACCACTGAATGAATTCTGCGACATCTTCCAGTGTCCTTACCATGACCCGAAGTATAAAATGATCCACTCGCGCACAACTCCCAATGAAGATGCTCAAATGTTTAGAGATCCGGTAGATTCCTACCCTGGAATCGTTTCATGTACATAATTTGAGCAGCGGCCCTATTTCCTTGAGCAGCCCTGTACATGAAATGCATGTCGGCAAACTCTGCATTAGTGTAACGACACATGTTGCTCGAAATCCGAGCGGAGAATGACGATTCAAGCCAGCGAAGTGTTTTTATCCACTGAACTCAACAGCGCTCTCTACTGCCGCAACACTGCATTTCCGCACCCACATTTCTATACGAAATCTGCTTACTTAGGTCCTCTTTACCTGCCTTTACATTCCTGACATACAATTTTGAAACAGCATGTATATATTATAAAGTGTATAACCAATATTGAATTTAATGTCAAATGTGAGATCCTCTTCAAGTAATGCTCTGAAGCTAAAAATACAGACAACTTTTTTGTTTTACACTGAGGTAAGTTGGCAAGAAACAACAAAGGTGAATTCATGTGGTCTCATTACTTTTATAGAGTTACATTAAAAACATATTTGTGACAGAAAAATTAACTGAAAGTTAAAAATAAAATGCGAGATAATTTATTATTGTTGAAGTTCTTTTTAGGCTACCTCCAAATGAAATTCCTCCCCTTTTTAAATACTGAGAACAATGTGGAGTGGGGCAGGATCGCCATTTTAGAGATGCTTTGGTGGGTTGTGGCCAATAAAATGTTGGGAACCACAGGTCTAGTGTTGCCATGTGTGCCTAGTAAATCAGGACTCTAAATGCTCTGGACACCACTAATTTCTTATAGTTTATTTAGCAATCTTTAATCGCAGATAATTCTGCCATTAGATAAGGCAAAAAAATTACTTTAAAATATTGGTGTCCAGAGCATTTGAAAACCCAATTTACATGGGACACCTGGCAACACTACACTGGTCTAATGTGAGTAAGATTAAAAATAAAATTGTGCTAAAACATATGTAGATACTGTGTTTCATCGTTTTCATCACTGTTGCCATTCCGCTACTTTCTTTTTATTGATTGCCACCACTTTTGTGAAATAGTAATGTTTACCTTACTTAATGATAGATAAAATAAGGCGAAAGATACTATTTCAAAAAACGTGGTAGTAATCAAGCAATCTGAATAATAAAAAAAGGAGCAGGCTAGCAACATTAACTCCATAATTAATTGTTTAAGTGTCATAATTAATTTTATGTATTCTCCTGACATAATTTAATTTAATACATATTTTTGTACTATGCAATGGATATTACCCACGACTGGCAACAGAAATGCCACTACAGGTATATACACTCAGAAAAGCACTGTCAATTGGACATAAGTGAACAGAATTGAAATATCCTTCATGCCAATTGGTATTTATTTTTATACACCCACAGATGATGTGCCATGGGTAAAGCCCATAACAAAAAGATAATTTCTTCATGTATCATATTTTTCAATTCTATTAAAAAAAGATCATCTGCTTATCTCTTCTATTGCTTGAAGTCTGTTGTCAAAGTATTAAACAGGGTTCATAAATATCATGATATTTTTGAAAATATAAAAAATATCAGATATATATGGGGCATTCTCACAATCTTTTAACTTTCAGGAATAAAAATCTGGTGAAATTAAACTTGCTAAAATAAAATTTTAATCCGATAGGCGAATGCCTTAATAATTCAAAAAGAAAAAAATGGTCAGCAGTGAAATTTTTTTTATTTAACTGAGGTTTAAGTTAAACTTGCGAGTTTAATTTTCCTTACCATTTTACCACTAAAACTTTTTATTTTCTTCTAAATTTTTACTTATAATGAATTTGCATAGTACCCACAGGACATTCAAATAAGAAATAATAACAATGTAGTATTTTTAGTACAAAATTTTGGTATAACATTGTCTTAAAGGGGTGTTAAAGAAGGATGGAAGGAAAAAGAAGGGGATGGTATATGAAAAAAGGGACGGTAATGAAAAAAAAGTTACGTTAAGAATGGGACGGTAAGGAAAATTACCACTATTTTTAAGCAAATCCGGTGTTAAGACTAAGTGATAGCCACATTGTTCATTGATTTTTAGAAACAGTTATTTACATTGGATTAAATAAATAAATAAAAAATAATTTACCTCGAAAAGTGCAGGAATCTAGACACACGGCAGTGTGTCAGCCAAGTTCGTCTGACATAGCCGTGTGTTATTTACACGAACCATTTCGAGCTGTTTTCGTCAAATTTGGATGCTCTACTACTAAAAATCTATGAGACCTACGTACTTGTTGTACGAAATGTATAGTAAGGCCACCCTAATTACCTAAAATCCCAAATTTTATAAATAACGCATAATTAGTTTCAGAGATAATGACATTTGAAAATGTCTGATAATCGATAATTTTATCACTGACTGACTCACTCACTCATCAAAAAGATCTCGTATTTTGATTGCAGCTACAGACCTCAAATTTGGTGCGAAGTTCGTTTACACTATAAAACTAAGGAAAAAAATTGTGAGAATCGATGAATTACCCACCTGGGGGTGCTCATTTTTACTTTAACATTACGTCTATTAGGCGAAATTTTAATTTGCCGTAGGAGGGGACGCTGTTCTGTCGCCAAATACCGCCAAGTTTCTCGCCAACATGGCGATATATCGCCAAATTTGGCGACCAAAATTAGTCGCCAAAAGTGACGCCACCTTGGCGATATTCCTAATATTTCGCCAAATTCCCATAGACTTCCATTGTAAACCTATCTACTTACTGGGAGTTTATCTGTATTTACTTGCTTACAGAAAATCAACAAATTGAGATATTTTTATAATTTTCTAATATTAGCTTAAGGGATTACATTGTTTTTTCAGAAACAATAAAAATTTCGAATCAATACATTTCGTTTCAAAACATGCATTCAATACAGCAGTATTAAAATATCTACTAAAAAACAACTTTTCAAAAGTAAAAAAAAGCCAAGCAAAAAAAAAAAAAAAAAAGGTGAAAGTTGTGGCTAAAAAATAGTGTGATATCAAATTTCCAAGCTTATATTACGGTACTTATTTAACATTTTTTGATAAAAATTTACCATATGTAAGTCGAGTACCTAAGTATGCGTTGATAAAAAGCCTTTTCTCCTTTACTAAATACATCATAACGTGTTTCTGAAAATTAAATTTTTTTAAATTATGCATGATGGGCTTGGCGGCCATCTTTCCATATTTTACACAAATTTCTAAGCACACAAGTTCATTGTTAAGATTGGAAGTTCGAAATTGTTACTAAAGCAAACATTTTATTCTTTTAATTTATGGAAATGAGTGCCTAAAAATTTGTGTCTAAAAATAAAGCTGAAGTAACTTCAGGTTTCATCTTATGATTCTTTTTTTCGGAGGGGGGGGGGGTGTAATTAATTAGTTAAAGCAGTAAAAATCAATTTGTTTTTTCAAAATAAAAAACTTTCTTAATTTATCTGTCTGTAGCTAAAACTAGAAGTTCGAAATTCTTAATAATGCAAATATGTTACGAGCTTGAGTGCTTAGAAATTTGTGTAAAATATGGAAAGATGGCCGCTTAGCCCATCATGCATAATTAAAAAAAAATTAATTTTCAGAAACACGTTATGATGTATTTAGTAAAGGAGAAAAGGCTTTCTATCAACGCATACTTAGGTACTCGACTTACATATGGTAAATTTTTATCAAAAAATGTTAAATAAGTACCGTAATATAAGCTTGGAAATTTGATATCACACTATTTTTTAGCCACAACTTTCACCTTTTTTTTTTTTTTTTTTTTTGCTTGGCTTTTTTTTACTTTTGAAAAGTTGTTTTTTAGTAGATATCAGTTCTTTTTTTTAAAACAAATGATATATAATTGAAATAATTGTGCTAGCTCAAATTCAAATTAGTCCTTGTATAGACTTTATAAGCAGGGAGCAAACACAATATTATACATTTTGTTTACCTATCATTCATTTTTTATAGTGATTAATAATTTAAAAGTAAGGAAAGTCAATTTCTTCTTTCAAAGTATCAGTCTTTCTCAATTTATATCTCCTTAAAATTTTCTACGAAAGATGAAAATTTAGTAAAAAACAGAGTCGAAATAAAATATATATTTACAGGTAGTCAGTCAGTTAATTGTTTTTTCTAACTTTTTTTGCTGACGGTTTTGCAAAATAAATTTACCTTTACAAATACCTACGGTTAATCCAAGAATGAAACCCCGCAGGCATCTAAAGAATCGAAGATCTGTAAATCTAGCAATTCTAGACATAATAAAGGAACATTTTTGATAAAAAAAATCTAAAAATTTAAAGATATAAACTGTACATATAACTTCATCTTCATTTAGATCGTGTTATAGAGAAGAAAGAATAAATATGTAATTTTACTCAAGTCTGTTTATCCATACCTATTTGCATGAATGTGAGGATATTAATTTACTATAAAATTTCCCCTAAATTGATTATCTTTAATAGTCTATTATTAAAGCCGCATATACATTAGAATTAAATATTTTTCGGTTAAAATTTGCCTGAAATCTATAGTCTTATCGTTCGTCAAATTTGTTTTTTTTTTTTTATGCCCAGACTCTTTTTCTGAACTCTGACAAAAGATCACAGGCATATTGAAGCTATCCAAATTCTTATATCTTTCTATCATATTTCCTTTTTTGAGGGGGGGTGAGGAAGAGCCCTTAAGAACTTCGTTTTGTTCTCAGAATTCTGAATTATTCATTCAAAAGATCTACTTACATAAGTCTTGTTGCAGAATTTTCATTAGCTAAGAGTTGCATCAAGTTATACATCATGTGAATCTATTAAATTAATTTTGTGAAATACTAGATGGGAGCCATTGATATTTCCAGACCATATGCCTACATTTTAAACTTGAGTCATTTACTACTATTCATTAATTTTCTATACGAATTAAAGAAGTCGTTGTTTCCATGCCAACTGTACCTTTCACTATTACTTGCTTATTTGTTTGTTTGATTTATTGAACACATACATCATATCACATGCGGATCACGGCGGGATTCGAATCTGCTTCCACCTACGCTCTCAAGCGATTAGCCGCATGGTGTCTTATCCACTCAGCCACGGTGGGCCACTATTGCTTTCTCTAATGCCCAGATACTCAAATTTAACGAACTGCACTTAGAATCATGGTCATAACAGAGAACATTTATATGTTAGAGCAGTGTTGCCAGTGGGCTACATTTTTTTAATTCAGATTTCTTCACTGCCAGCACTTATTATAAACGGTAAAATTCCCTTTGTTTTCGCCTTAATTAATATGTCATTAAATAAGGCGCATTTTACAATTTCAAAAAAGTGGTGCCAATCAAGTATCTGAATTAAAAAAAGTAGCCCATCTGGCAACACTGTGTTAGAGTGGTGACATATGTACAATTCGTGTACTGATTTTCAATTTTTTGTCCAAAGTACGGTAACTTAGTTTTCAGTAATAGACGAGGAAGATTTCAATTAAACTAACCAGAAAAGTTAACAAACATTGGCTTCCTAATTTGATTTTATTCAAAATTGTTTTAACCAACCAAAGTTAATGTCCGGGATCCAGATAAATTTTTCTCTGTTAGTAAAATTACATTGACCAATCAGTAGCCTCCATCCTTGCAGGCTTTTCGGTGTTTACTGCAAACATCAAAAATTTCGGAAAAATGCAGACGTCTGATTGATCAATCTCATCCCGCTAATAGCGAAAAATCTATCTTGATCCCGGCCTATTCAACGACCTTTAAATATTGGAGAAAGCCTTGACACGTGTCAGGAAAACGTCACACAAAGCAGGCAAAACAAAGAAGAAAAATCATTCATTGGCTCGTGAATATGAACAAGCCGATGAATGATTTTGTTTCTTTGCTTTGCCTGCTTTGTGTGATGTTTTCGTGACGCGAGTCAAGACTTTTTCAAATATTTAGGAGGCTTTGGCTTATTTCACCACCATGAAGTTATGAAAGGAAAGGAACAGACATGTCAATCTTCCCGTGCGAAAAACTAGTTACCAAAAAAAAAAAAACGAGTTCTTTCCCTCTCTTCTGCCCTTTTCTCTCTTGATTTTGACCGATAGCAGCCCATTTAGCAGTCTCCAGTACAAGATGCCGCTATATACGGTGGACGCAGGAGGGAGGGTGTTAGCGCAACCAATGACATAATAGGCCAGTTCATGATGTTTAAAAGTCATACGGAGTTGGATCGAGGCTAACGAAAAAGACAGGCTACCGCGGTGGGTCCGATTCTTCTTTTTTTACAAACCGCTGGAGTCACGTGATGCTCTTTTCACGCACCTTCTTTGGTGCATTCGAGCATCACGTGACTCCAGCGGTCTGTAAAAAAAGAAGAATCGGACCCACCGCGGTAGCCTGTCTTTTACGTTAGCCTCAGAGTTGGAGCATCTTTACACGATGATTAGTACAAAGCTGCGCGCCGATTTTTTTTTTTGTGTGTGTGTGTCCATTGCCGTGTACAGATAATCAACTCCGTGTGACGTTATGAACTGGCCTTATATGTTGTTGGCCACTGTTTAGGAACAGCTACAAATGACTTCATCTATATCTACTCCGAGCATAGACTTCTCATATATCTGGACTCAGAAATAGCAACCCTTTCTTGAAGCCGGGATCGCTACCCACCGTCACGTGATGGTGGGCAGAGAAAGCGCGCCAAACCGGTTTTTCTCCTCTGGTTCCCGCTGAAACTTTCTTGCATGGGCGTTTCCCTCGCATAAATCAAATCCGATAGTTGCCAATAAGGTGATCACCGCCATAAATTACAACCTTTTGGCGATGAAAGCAGGAAACATGTGTGCCTCAAGTTCTGACCGAAATAACAATGGGATTCGGCCTCTACTTCTTATCTTTACTCTGAGACTCCGAGGTAAACGAAAAAGACAAGCTACCGCGGTGCTATAGCGCCTAGAATATATAGTGTGGAAATCGGCTATACCAGTAATACTTTAAAAAGTGCTAAAATATTGGATCTCTTAAATTTCAAATGATGCTGAAATCCAATGAGTCGATCACAGCGATATCTGCAGGATATTTCCTAAAACATTATGACGATTTGGTAACAGCGTCTAGAATAGCTAGTGTAGAAATATTTTATTAACGCTAAAAATTTGTATTTCATAAATGATCGACGATACTGCTAAAATCCCAAGTATCGATCGCAGCGAAATCTGCGGGATTTTCGTATTACATTTTATATAGTCTAGCAATATCTTGCAGTTATAGAAAATATCCTGCAGATGTCGCTGCGATCTGTATATTTCAGCAGCATCGTTGCACATTTAAGGATACAATATTTTAGCACTTTTTTAAGTATTACAGGGATAGCCAATTTCCACACTATATATTCTAGGCGCTATAATTTGGTCTAGACGCTCTAGCATTTTTTTTTTACATTTTATACATACATATGACCTGTGTGCTTGGCGTCAAGTCCGCTGTAATAATATGATGTTTACTTTGAAAGTATATCACAGATGTCGCTGCGATCAGCTCCCTGGATTTCAGCGTCAGTGCACATTTAAGGGATACAACTTTTTAGCGCTGCTTGGATAGCAATTTTCCACATTATGTATTCTAGACGCTATCGCGGTGCATTACACGTGTCTCTTTTTTCTTTAAAAAATATCCTGCAGATGTCGCTGCAAATGACTGTTTGGAATTCAACATCGTTGTACATTTAAGGGATTCACTATTTCCGCGCTTTTTTAAGTATTGCTGCGATAGTCGATTTCTACAACATATAATCTAGGCCTATAACGGAGCTATAGTATCTAGAAGATACAGTTTAAAAATCGGTTTATTAAAAAGGTGCTAAAAAATTGTATCCCATAAATGTTGAACGAGGCTGAACGATGAATGTCGATCACAGCGACATATGGTAATTCCAACGTAACTATTTCAAAAGACATCAAATGAGAAAACGTTTCGCTCAGAGAAGATCTAGAAAATGTTGCTGCTATCGACATTTGTCATTCAGTATTTTTCAATATTTATGGGATTCAATTTTTAGCAATTTTTAAAGTATTACTGGAATAGCCGGTTTCCACACCATGACCATGATCTAGGTAGAATTTTCTTTGTTATCGCAACGAGATTGACCAATGAGAAGCTGGAGTTATTGCTAACTTTTCACTGTTTGCAAAAATGTACCTGGATCTCGGCCTATATTTCTAGACGTTATAACTGAGCTCAAGAATAGTACAGAAAGCAAACTCCGTATTTTGATACATTAAGGCCGGGATCCAATTAGGAACAAGTGTGTCGCTATAACGAAGTAGCGACATATGGCCAATAAAGGTTTATTGGTAGAAGTGATAAAACAAATCGTTAAAGGTCTTTGCGAGCGTGTCATTATCGTCAGACTAATGCATATTGAATTATTTCCCTAGTCTAATAAAGCTCGTCCATACGCGTATCGTCTAATGGAGGATATTCCAAATATGGGTTCAAGGCTGAAAAAGTCACGTGGTACCGGCAATTTACCTAAAGAACTTCTAACTGATGAGAAGGGAAACAGGAAACTACTACTGCTTTCTCCCGTGAACTGTTTCATTGGCTAGCGGGATTTACATTACGTCGACGGAGCCTTCCCTTCTTTACGTTAGACGTTTTTGTCTTGACCACGTGATCATAACGTAGATAGAATAGCCTCTATTCAAGAAAGTGGATTGCCGTAGTATAGCACCTAGATAATATAGTGTGGAAATTGGCTATCCCTGTAATACTTAAAAGAGTGCTAAAATATTGTATCCCTTAACTGTGCAACGATGCTGCTGAAATATACAGATCACAGCGACATCTGCAGGATGTTTTCTCAAACTTCAAGATATTGTTAGTCTATACAATGTAATACTAAATCCCGCAGATGTCGCTGTGATCGATACTTGGGATTTTAGCAGTATCGTCGCACAATTAAGGGATACAAATTTTTAGCGCTGTTTGGATAGCATATTTCCACACAAGGTATTCTAGACGCTGTAGCCATACTTTCGGCAAAAACTTGAAATGAGCATGCTTCCTGTGCATATATCACCACTCTTATGTATAAAGGCTCTCTGTTATGGTGTTGATTCTGAGCGCTCTTTGTTAAATTTCTATATTTGTGTTTTAGAGAAAGCAATACAGAAAAGTACTGTTACTATGGAAACAACAACTTCTTTAATATCGAAATGTATAGCAAAGGCGTTCAGAATCAGTGCCTTAAATAGTTTCGAATATGTATTGTCGTTATGACAATCAATACCCTTCCTGGATGTGGAAATGCAAAATTGTGTTCAACATAATGGAGGATATTCCATCTACATTTTGATCACGTGGTCAAGGTAAAAACTTCTATCGTAAAGAAGGGAAGGCTCCGTAGACGTGTAATGTAAATCCCCGCTAGCCAATGAAATGGTTCATGAGGCAAAGTAGTAGTATCTTCCCTTCTTATTAGTTAGAAGTTCTTTGGATAAATTACCGGTATCACGTGACTTTTTTCAGCCTCGAACCCATATTTGGAATATCCTCCATTGGGCGTAATCTAGATAGATTTTTGGCTGTTAGAGAAACGAGACTCATCAATCAGAAGCCTGCATTTTTGTGAACTTTTCGCTGTTTGCAGAAATGCAGGCTATTGATTGGTGATTCTCGTTTCGCTAACAGCGAAAAATCTATCTGGATCCTAACCTACATTTCTACAAACATTGCACTTCATCCACGGCACTAAAAAAATGACTCAAAACTTTCATGACATACGCCGGGATCCAGAAACAGCAAATATTCTCAAACATGCAGGCTTCTGATTGGTCAAACTCATTTCGCTAACAGCGAAAATTCTATCTGAATCTCAGCCATAGTTATCTTCGATGAAATCAATGCAAAAGGATAATATAAAAGAAAAGTATAAGATTTCTAAAATATTTTGGCGGGTTTATCGCCATTTGGCATAATTTGTAAACTTTAGAACTAATTAACAGTTTTTCGCTAATTATGAATAGAAAATTAATGTTTTTAAAGCTGAATTTTATAAAAGCACGTAGATTGAGTAAATATCTATCCAAAAATTCAATCCTTACTTTTTTCTGTCCATTATTTAAGTCTCTACCTCAATTGAAACATAAGTTGTGACGAAGAAAATAAATCTGTCATTTTTAGTATCTCGACGTTATTTTAAAAAATCTATATCTCTGTTTATAATTAATTTATGAGGATGCATTTGATCTCAAATTGAAGATCTTCTTTATTAGGTCCTCCTGGTGGTGGTTTTATTTTTCTGCGATGATTGCTTCTTCTGATATGGGAAATTTTACGCTGGCATATTTCGTCCATTTAACATGGAGAAGTTGTCATCAGTATAGTAAGCAGTTACGGTGTCTTGTCGTTATTCTTGGCGTTTGTTTGTTTGGCGGGGTAGCATTTTTTTTCAGCTTGGCTTGGCAGAACGACAGTCCTGCTTGATAGATTTCTGCCGCAAATTGACAGCAAATACTTTGTTGGGGGAAATTTAAATTAAAATTGAATGTTGCTTGGCGAATCTATAGACACACGGCAGTGTGTCAGCCAAGTTCCTCTGACATGCTCGTGGTGTTATATTACACGAACCATTTCGAGCTGTTTTCGCCAAATTTCGACACCCTACTTAGAGTTGCAAAAGCTGGAAAAAACCGGGTTTATTCCCGGGAATAAACCGGGTTTTTTGGGAAGGAAATTTTTAAAATTTCCGGGAGTTTTCAGAAAGTTTTAAGCATGAAAAATTTTTAATTAATTATTTTTTATTATTTCAATTTTTGACAATTTAAACAAAACTAATAACATAAAATATTTAAAAAATAACACGGTTTACATGAAAACTAACGAAATAAAGGCTTACGCTGCAGAAATATTAAGTAAAGAGAAATTAAAAAAAAATTGTTATTTTAATCGTCGATAAGTAAAAAGTGAAAGAGGCAAATGAGAGATTTATCTTCTCTGACATGAGCATAAATTTCACCTCTGTTCTTTGAATCAACGAATGTAAACAAAAAAGAAAACGAACAAAATTAAAAGAAATCAATGCAAAAGTACTACAAAGCAACTCGTTAGAAAATTAATATAATGTATGCCTGAAAATGAGATGTGCGAACCAACAGAAACTGAAAAAAATCTTTTTTTAAAGAAACATTCAAATCCTCACCTATTTATAGCTGCCATTGTTGTAAAGCTAAAAAATTATTAAGAATTAGACTGTAAAATCATAAGTTTTGTGAATTCATAAAGTAAAATCTATCTGTTTGGAACACTCATCCCTGAAATATCTTTAAAATAAAAATTTCAAATTGAAAATAACTGGTTTTGTTCATCTTCAAAATTTCCAATATTCCCCAAAATTACGGGTTTATTCCCCAAAATTCCCGGGTTTATTCCCGCCCCTCAAAAACTGCGGGTTTTTTGCAACTCTAACTCTACTACCCAAAATCTATTTGACCTACGTACTTGTAATACGAAATGCGTAGTAAGGCCACCCTAATTACCTAGAATCCAAAATTTTTATAAATAACACATAATTAGTTTTTCGAGATAATGACATTTAAAAATATCTGATAGTCGATAATTTTATCATTGACTGACTGACTCACTCACTCATCAAAAAAATTTCATATATCTACTGCACCTACAAATTTCAAATTTGTCGCAAAGTTCGTTTACTCTATAAAACTAAGGAATAATTTTAAAAAAAATGTAAAAATAGATTAATTACCTATCTGGTGGTGTCCAATTTGTACATTAACATTACGTTTATTAGGCGAAATTTTAATTTGCCAAAAGAAGCGCCAAGTGTAACCCCTACCAGTAAATGTTGGACTTACAGATCATATTTCGAAAATTATAGGAGATACTATTAAATGTTCAAAGACAAAAATGTAGAGCATCACCTATTAGTAAGAAAAGGCATATTGTGAACAAGGATGTGATAAATAGTTCCCTGTACACACCAAAATGTCTAACATCAATGCATTATGTAGGGATGATATGTAGGGAAAAAAGCGTGCAAAAAGACGTTCGTCTGACATTAGCCTTAACGTTTGCAAATGTAATTTTATTAAATCAGAATGTGGTCATATGAAAATGTGAATCAAAGTTTGATTCTTAGTACAAGCAAGGAAAACAATGGAAACGTCTGTTACTTTTTTAAAAAAATCAGGCGTTTTTATCTGCAAACGGGAGTATTTAAAATTCTAAAATGAATTTATCGTCTGGCATTATATATTTTTCTCAAATAAACTAAAAAAACAAAATAAAAAACAACTGCTGTCGAAACCGATTATCTGGCTGCTTGACTGGTGGTTAGAACGCTGGCTACAAATCAAGAAGTATCAAGTTCGAACCCCGATTATGGCTTGGCATGGCTATACGTAGTGTATTGGATTCCACTTTTTAAAAAGATCCTGGACAAATCAACCCTTGATTCAAAGCATAATTGTAACCCATATATGATTCAACCTATACACGTTCATGGTTCAACTGAAACAACAAATTTTGGAACATAGTTTCACTATCTTATTGTGGCAAATGTTTTGACACTATGAATTTTATCTTTCAAAATTACTGAAACAATATTCGAGCTAAACATGCAGCAACTGATTGTTTCCTTAACTGATTGTTCACAAAAATTATGTTTTCAAAAAGCGCATTTAAAGTTTTTATTTCGTAAAATTCATTAGAAATATTCAACCTCCTCAAAATCTCCCGATTTATACGTTGCACCTTCTTAATTTGAATATTGAAAGACATTATTTTTCTTTAGGTTACCTAAACTTACATATCCGTTTTTAGGGTTTCGTTCATCTGACGAAACCCTATTCGTCTCGATCCTCTGTCTGTTTGTCTGTCCATCTGTCACAGATGCCGTTCTCAGAAACTATACATGTTGGAAACTTGAAATTTTGCATACTTATAGCTGAATACCACACATAATACGACAAATCATAAAATTTGGAAAAAGTCGTAAATTTAACCCTTTGGGCTCCCACATGTGTATTTTAAACAATTCTTTCTAAGTGAGCCCTAATAAGGTTGGAGGCGTGAAATTTTACATACTTATAGCTGAACACCTCACATCAAACTACAAATCATAAAATTTTGAAAAAGTGGTACATTTAACCCTTTGGGCTCCAACATGTGTATTTTAAGCAATTCTTTCTAACTGAGCTCCTCATTAAATTGGAGATTTGAAATTTTACATACCTATAGCTGAATACCACACATAATATGACAGATCATAAAATTTGAAAAAGTCGTATATTTAACCCTTTGGGCTCCCACATGAGTATTTTAAACAATTCTTTCTAACCGAATCCCTAATTAGGTTGTAGGAGTAAAATTTGACATACTTATAGCTGAACACCTCACATCAAGCGACAAATCATAAAATTTTGAAAAAGGTCGTACATTTAACCCTTTGGGCTCCCACATGTGTATTTTAAACAATTCTTTCTAAGTGAGTCCTTATTTAGGTTGGAGGCGTGGAATTTTGCATACTTATAGCTGAACACCACACATCATACGACAAATTATAAAATTTTGAAAAAATCGTACACTTAACCCTTTGGGCTCACACATGCGAATTTTAAGCAATTCTCTCTAACTGAGCCCCTTATTAAATTGGAGATTTGAAATTTTGCATACTTATAGCAGAACACCTGAGGTCAGGCAACAAATCATAAAAATCTTGAAAAAGTCTTACGTTTAACCCTTTGAGATACCACATATGTATTTTAAGCAATCTTTCTAAGAGAGCCCCTAATTAAGTTGGAGACATGAATTTTTGCATACGTATAGCTGAATACCTCAGACCACACGGCAAATCATAAAATTTTCAAAAAGTCTTATATTATTTACCCCTCGGGGCTCTAACTTGTGTATTTTATGCAATTTTATTAACCTCCGACCATTTCACCGGGGAGCACATTTCCAACTTTTGTCGACACCACTTTCACCATTCTTTCATATTATGCACCATAGCATTACATATTTTAGTTCCCCTTTTTACCACCAGGGGCGTCTACTTATCTCGGGTGCTATCGGCCCAATAATCCCCTCGACTAATATATCTACGGTTGGTTGGTTGTATTTATGTCGGCCAATTATCAGCACGTGGGATATAGGCCCTAAGGGGGGGGGGTGCCTTCCGTGGAGGTCTTTCTAAGGGAACCTAACCCGTATTAACGCTTGGAGAACCAAGGTTAGAAGAAAACCACGAAAACTCCGAACGATTAGGCCGACGGGCGCGATTGGGATCAAACCCAGCACCTCCCGTCTACCAGCTTCGAGAGCGGAACCTCTCGGCCACTGGTGGGCAATATATCTACGGATAGTACATAAAACGGAGTTTTGTTCGGATGGAGGTTTGTTTAGAATAGTGCGCCCCTGGTTGCGAAATGTGGAACTAACAGATTTTTCAAAAGGATAAAGTGTTTTGAAAGGAATATTAAACGAAACCCTCTGTGCGATCTGTGATCACACTTACCCACTTGTTTAAATAAAAACTTCTTGTTTGAGAACTGAAAAAAAAAAAAAAAAAAAAAAACAGTCATAGCTGCATTTCCAATGATCGAACAAAGAATACAAAAACAGTTTTGAATAGTTAAATGCAAAGTCTTTCATATGGAACAATAAAAATAATATTTTACATTTACCGAGAATTGGTTATTTAAACGTACTGGGATATATTACGCGGCCAGGGCACGTTGGAAATAAGCAAATTTGCTCGAAATAATAATAAATAACTCTAAAAATCATTTTATCTTGAAATATTCCTTTAATGAATAAGGCCTGACTCATTTGAAACTAGTCGTATCTGAAGCCGATTAACATTGAGTAAATACTTTCTGCCTTTAATATTCACCTATTATGAAATACCAAAAACAATGTCAGGTTTTTTTCTCCAAACCATTTCAAATTTTCAATCAACAGTTGCGATCTTATTTTTCAAAAACTCGAGTGTCCATTTCGAAAATAGGAAATTTTATAAAAAAAATTAGAACTCTCAAATGCGATAGTACGGTACAAACATGAAAAAAACCTGTTTGCAAACGAAATATCCAGTTAATTGTAGTAAAAAATTTCGGCTATAAGAAAAATTTTTATTACTTTTTTTCGCAGTGTTTTAATTATTTTAAATCACTTGAGAAGAATAAAGTTCATTTTTATTTTCAAAATCATCAGACAAAGAGAATATCTAGTTAATTAAATTTGAAAATCCAGGAGGGGCAATGTCCTTCCTCTGCACTGCCTCTTTGCCGGCACCCATGGGTGAATGAAACATAGTGTGGCATAAGCACATAACTTTATATTTCACTTTCAGTACAAAAAATCAGGCCCAGCTATAGGAAATTTAATTGAAATATTTAATAGGAAAATTTAATATAGGAATTGTTGTTTCAGAAATAATAAAAATTTCGAATCAATACATTTCATTTCAAAACATGCATTCAATATAGCAGTATTAAAATATAGATTCTGCCGCAAATTGACAGCCAAATACTTTGTTGCAGGAAATTTAAATTAAAATTGAATGTTGCTAGGTGAATAAAATAGTCACATGTAAACGCATTAAAAAACATTAAGTAAATTGTCTAAATATATTGTAACTTTACAAAAAGTAATGATATCTAACAAAAACATAACTGTGAAAAAAGGGAGCCAAGTTCTGTAAAGACAATGGCAAGAAAAGAAGTGATATCTAAGTGGGTGCCAAGTTCAAATAAAATTCACTCAAACTTACCTACTGAAGTATTATAGCATTTTTTAAATTGTTTAGAAATAAAAATTATTGATAGCATATTAATAATAAATCTAGAACTTGGCAAGTTTTTGATAAATGTTACGCTTATCAATTTCATGTCTTAATAAAATGATGATGTTAATATTAACAACGTCATTATAAAAAAATTAATATAGTTATTATTATAAACAAATGAATCATGTTAAAGATTTGATAAACTAATAAATACACAAATACACTCCCGCTCGTCTTTGGTTATCGCTCTAGCACCCACCCTTCGGAAACCTCAATGCAAACAGACTGAAAGGCCTGACAAAGAGACAGATACCCTTACGCTTTTTCTTGGTCATCTCTCTAGAGACTGCACCCCTTTAACCCTTCAGGGGCAAAGAGCTTTTATTCGTGACATGCTGAAATGATTGAATCAGACCAGAATTTAAAAACAAATTTATTTAAAAATGGGTAAAAGCTTCTTTTCACATATTTAATAAAATTAAACTTTTTAGTCATGAATTCTAGTGTCAATGTGGCATTTTGCTGTTAAAATTAAGTGGAATATATTTTATCCCACCACCCTTCAAGGGGAAGGAGCTCACTCAATCGAAGGCTTCCAAACATGAAATAACAAGTTTAGATATAATAATGTCATTAATAAAAATAAATGACTCGTAGGTAAAAACTTGCCAAGTTCTAGATTTATTATTAATATGCTATCAATAATTTTTATTTCTAAAAAATTTAAAAAATGCTATAATACTTCAGTAGGTAAGTTTGAGTGAATTTTATTTGAACTTTGCACCCACTTAGATATCACTTCTTTTCTTGCCATTGTCTTTACAGAACTTGGCTCCCTTTTTTCACAGTTATGTTTTTGTTAGATAAACCTTATCTAAAATCCAGGGACACAGTTCAAAAAATAATATCAACTATACAAATGTGTGCAGGTGAATTTTTTGCTACATCTATTATCTATATTATAAAGGACAAACATATCTGTGCGTAACGCATACGTCATTTTGCGAATGGCAACACTTTGAAATAAAATGTTGGTTCTGCAATTTTCTCTACTGCAAATTTTTAAACTTCTAAACATCGCACATTTTAAATTTTTACACAGTCGCATAAGGAAAAAAAATGCTCTTTTAAATGTAATTTGTTTGAAAGTTGTATCTCAATTTATTTTTGAGATATTAATTTTTTTGTAGTTTTTAATACAATTTTTCTTATCGTGGCAACAAAAGTAACTCATTTCTATTGAAAGTCAGTGAAAGTAAACGGAAAATAGTCGAAAATAGGAGATACTGTATCCTTTTTGTTGCCATTTTCTCATTAAACCTGAAAAAAAAGTTGAAATTAAAATATGAGCTATGTCAAGAATATTGTCTATTGTTCCGTGATAATGATGTCATATGCACATTTTTCTATAGACGAAGTTTAAGACTAGATTGTAAAAGTGGATTGCTTTAGCGGATGCAAATTACATAATTTTATGAAAAAGTGTGTATTTTAATTCTTAAACCTGAATTATGTTTTGTAGAAGTGCGTCATTTTCACAGCCCAGATGCTTTGAAATTCTTTTCGGGTGAAAATGCTTCACTTTTGAAAATAATGTAATCGAAATAACACACTGATAAAACGAATGTTTTACAAAAATTTAGGGTGTCCTTATAAAAGAGAGGTGACATGCAAATAATAGCGATTTATATTACAAAAATTGATGATTCTCGCCTGCACGGATTTGCCTCGCCGAGTTAGACAAGCAAACAAGTAATTCGTGGTTTAAAATAATATCGTGTTCCTGAAGTTTTTGTCGAAAATTCTCTCGAATAATAAAATTTTATTGCTATTTTTTAGGACATTCTACTATAAATTTATCAAATCAACATAATTTGCTTAATTTAATTTTTCCTAATTTTATATAATCTATATATTTAAAACACAAGTGTGTTTTTTAGTCATCTGCCCTGATCTTTCTGCTGAACCAATTTTACTAATATTTTTTTAAACTGGAAACTCTTCCTTTGTAGATGTTATAACGACTATCTCGTTATATATGTCTGCATTTTATTCCCCCCCCCCTCCCCCAGACAGTTTCAATTAAAATTCTGTTTAATAACTTATTTATTTTGCGCACTATAGTCAAACAGTGCAGCCCCTAAATTAAATTCAACAGTTAAAAACTAAATCGATTGTATTAACAGCCCTTCACATTTAAATTAAATTATTCTAGGTACTCATCTCTTTAATAAAATAAAATCAGTGAATCACTCTCTATTTTCACTTTCTGATTCTTTCACACATACGCTTTAACCTTGTACAAAATTCGTTACGGCTGACTGTTAGTTTCAAACGCATTTTAACTTTGGTCATTTCCTTATTTGGGCATGAATATAACTCATCATTTAAAATCACTTTACATGCAATCTACTTATTAGAATTATCTTCGCTTCACACCCTGTTGTTCAGATGTATGGCAATTCTGCATTTTTGTGGTAAAGCGGTGTATCTTTGATCTAACATCTGGTCTAGAAAAATACAGTCTCATGCTTTTTAGCCTAACGAACTCGGTCTGTTACTATGCCCTTTCCAAATAACCCTTTTTATTTTTTACATTTAACCGCAGCTGTATCAATGTACTGTTGAGGCTCCGTCTATCATGACTCAGGAATGTATGCAACCCACAATCTGCCCCCCCCTACACAATTAATATGGTAGAAGCCTACCGTACATTTTTGGCGAACATACCAGCCAATGTGTCTCTTAGCCCCTGTGCATGGCGCAAAAATACTTTTAGATTGGCGATATTGTAGCCCGCCAAGCAAGAAAGTTGTAACTGTATATTCTTATCATTCCTGCTTTCTCTCTGGCCTCGTGATGACGTCTTAAAAGAGGCTCCCTATTGCTTTTCCCCTGTACCTCTCCCTTCGACTTTCATCATGAAAATAAAATAAGTCTTCGTTTACCGAATTGGAGTTTTTTTTAATAGGACCTGGTGTTTTTTAATTCTCGCAATCTTATAAACGCAAACGGCCATCTCTTCTAGCAAAAAAAGTCATCATATAAATTGGTCTCCGTGACCAGCTTTTTTTCTCCATTAACAAAAAAAATGTAAGGGAGAGGTACTTGCTTCCAACCTTTTTCTGCGTGGACTTCGAAGCGATGGATCCTTCCCGGCACCTGCGCGCTCTATACTGTTGACGTCCGGCCACTTTGTTATCCCAGCTGCGTGGACGCTGAGTTAACTCGCCCCCGTACCTAAAGAAAAGTCATCCTTGAAGCAACGGCTCGCCACCCCGTCAAAGGATGGAGGATTTCATCATGGAGTGAACTTCGCGCCCTGGACACCTGACCCGCGCCGAAGAGTAAGCTTCGCCTGCTTCCTATTCTGCTTTTCCTTTTTGCCAACCCCCGGAGTTGTGGAATCAGCTGCTCGCTTCCCGTCGCCTAAGAAATCTGCCTGCCTTACATCCTCCCGTGCCGAAGAATTCTGCCCGCGTGCATACTTATCTCTCGGAACATTCCCCCCTGCCCTTTTTGTTGCATCGACTTTACCTTCGCTTATACACCGGACAGTGCATTAATCGGCTGATAAATCATCCCTACTAAGGAAACAGCTTTCAACTCAATCACATAAAGGTGATTCTTCAAATAATTGTGTGCTCTTTTGTCTACTGAGGTGTGCGCGTCTGTTTTGTGCAATCATACGACTGAGTCTACAAGTTTCCAACAAAAATGATGTGCAATTAGTTTTTTTTTATAATCTTCTGTTTTCACAAGTCCTACAAATTCTACAATCCTACGGCGCGTTGAGAAACCTTACTGTTTGTGAAAAAATACTACAAATTATTCATCAGTTAAGTGCAGTGAAGCACTGACTTCAAACAAAAAAAAACCCTGCAAAAACGTGTGCTACCCCCCTCATGTGTAAAGAAAAGGTGATAAGAGAATACTCGCCTTAGCGAGTGCTAAAATTTCCCTTGTTTACTTTCTGTTTACGAAAACGAAAGGAACGTCCGAGCGAGTCAGCGATTCAATGAATGAATCTCGCTCTCCAACCTCCTCAATATTCTGGAAAAGTGTGTTTTGTTTTTTTTACCATACGACACCAACTGTTTGTGAAATTCAAGTGTTCCAACAAATTAGTCGTGTGTTCTACAGGTCCTACATCCTAATATTTAACAGCCGTTTTCTGTCATAAAAAAAAAAAAAAATCAAAAAAAGTCTTTTGCTGCCAAAGAATCGTTTTAAAGATTCATTCAAACGCATACATAGATTTCTAGCAAATGTTTATGATATTGACAAAGAGGTCATGAAGGTGCAAAAAAAAAGTGAAAAT
Organism: Maratus speciosus; assembly: GCA_963932465.1. Taxonomy (NCBI): domain Eukaryota; kingdom Metazoa; phylum Arthropoda; class Arachnida; order Araneae; family Salticidae; genus Maratus; species Maratus speciosus. The sequence goes on along the minus strand of OZ010797.1, from coordinate 137,427,162 downwards.
AAATATTGCACCAGTCCCTTAAAATAGCACATTTTTAGAGTACGAAAGCATATTTTAATTCCCTCATTTAATTGCTTTCCTTTCGCTTAATTTTCTTTTCAGTTAATTCTGGAAACCTTGTTTTAAAATTTTTAAAGTTGTTTCATTCCATTTGTATGCTTTCTTACTCCATAAGTACTCACAAGTACTTCATAATTTATTTTATTAATATTATTGTGTTTTTGTACAGGATACGAAAACACAGTGATATTGCTATTTTTGATATTTTGTGTTGTCTACTATAATATTTATAAATATAATATAAGTAGTTCTTTCCATTGCATTGAATGTTCCACTATCTTTAGTTATTAAGATACACATTCACCTTTGCTTAACTTTTAATGCATATTAAAATATATTAATTTTTTTTCCTCTCTCAAAAAGAGTTAACGAAGATTATATTTTGTCCCATATATTTTTCTGGTTCGCCTTTCGGCTTGAAAATATTTTAATTTGAGAAATATTTTTAATTTCTGTCCTTTTAGAGAAATAAGGACAGATAGCAAGTTTTTTTTCTCTGTTAAAAAGGATAAAATAAGTTTTTTATTTCAGTTGCTTGCTCCTACCAGTTTTACTTTAAAAGACTTACATGTTTCATTCCTTTAAAAAAAAAAAAAAAAAAATAAATAAATAAATAAATAAAATAGGAGCTATTGTGAAATATTTTTTTCTGTTTCTCTTTTGCTTAAAATAAGCAACGGTATTATTTTTACTTTGGGAAACACAATTTTGTCCCTGGATAAGTTTTCTTTCTCTCTTTTTTTTTATATAAGGTTTAAAAAAAAAATAAGACCTTTTGTTTATTTTTAAGTTGTGTATTAGTTTTTTTAATGTGATTATTTATGTGATTATTTTATTTCATTATTTTAGTTGCTTTGCATTTTATCTGTTTTTGTGTGTTATATTTAGATATGTATGCAGAATTTCAGTAACAATTTTTGATTAGAGAATTTGTGTTAGGTAAAACGTTGACCATGTCCGCTAAACAAGTTCAAATCAACATTAACCAATTTGACGGAGATCCGGATTTGCTTAAATTCTTTTTTAACCAAATTAGGTCTGTCGCTGAAATTAACAAATACAGCCCTCAGACTACCATTGCTGTACTTGTAGGCAAGTTAATTGGTCCCGCTCAAAAATTTTATGCTCAAAATCCGGAAATTCAAAAAATTAATGATCTAGATACGCTTGAAAAAGAATTTGCCGCATTTTTCTCACCCCCCAGCAAGTGCGTGGCTGGCGTTGAACTTTCGAGCTTATCTCTTCTGCCAGCGGAGTCAATTAAAAACTTGGCACATCGGTTAAACGTGTTAGCCGCAACTGTCTATTCAGATATTAAAGACGAAAATGCCCGTAACACGATTAAACTTATGAAATTTATGGAGGCTGTGCCAGCTAACATACGAATAAAGTTACAAGAAGAAGGCGTGAATGAATACCGTGCTGCTGTTGAAAGAGCACAGATATTACACGAAATTCTGCATAACGAAAAGATTCTACATTCCTTACCCTCTGTCAGTAAATCTCAAAATAACATTGAAGACCAATTGAAGGAACTCTCGGAAAAAATAAATGCATTAACACTCGCACCGCCTGGACCCAAAACTGAAACTAAAAAAAATGACATGCAAGGTAGCCCAAAGTATAACGCAAATGCGATGCGCTATAGGAAAAATTTCAAAACGCGAAATTTCCCAAAACGTTTTTCCCCTCACAAAGTTACACAAAGAAAAGTTGTGACTTGTCAACTCTGTTTCCGCAATGGCCACCAGGCACATCAGTGTTTTAAATGGAAAAGAGTTAATACATAGAGAAGGGAAAATTTTAACAGACGCAACAATTACCAGGTTCAGGAAAACTAGAACAGAGACACAATTTTTATGCTGATGATTTTGTGTCTCAACCATGTGACTTAACATCAGCAACATTTCCTATTGACCCTACATTACCAAAGATCTCTAAAGAAAGATTAGTCAATTCAACCGGGTCACAAACTTCAGATCACATTAAAATCGCAAGAAATATCACTACTCAAACAGAAAATGAAGGCGATAAAATTGTTCACATCATTTGTAGTGTTAATACGCATTCTCCATCACTCCCTCTTGTAAAGGCCACTATTGCAAACCATAAAATCACCCTATTGGCTGACTCTGGAAGTAGCATTTCGTTACTTTCACAAAATTTATTTAATGAACTTAAACCTGTATTAAAATACAAGAGACTATCAACAGCCATAAATATTAAAACCGTCAATTCGGATGTTTCTTTTTCTTCATGTATTAGAGCATCCATTAAGTTAGAAAAAAAATCCTTCTCGCACCACTTTTATATAGTGGATATTCCTGAATCCTCCAGTTTTGAAGGCATTCTTGGTTTTGATTTCATTAGTAAATTTAACATTATCATTGATACTTACAATAAATGCATTCACATTAACAACAACTTGACTATTCCACTAGAAACATCACACACTAAGTCTAAAGTCAGTGAAAGTAATCAATGTAACACCTTATGTGATGTAGTGACAAATCAAAAAGTTTTCTTAACCCGTAAAGTCATTCTAGAACCCCAAGAGCAAACATGGTGCTCAGTTTACACAAACAATAATATCAAACATGACATAAACTATCTATTTGAATATTTGGCAGATAAAAAAGAATTAGTAGGTCATGATGCCATTATTCAAATGGATAATAAAACTAAACGCAAAAAGAAGCCTGTACAATTAAATCATTTCTTTTCTATTTCACTTAAAAATAATTCTGACACTACCATTCATCTCCCTAAACACACAAAAATTGGACATTTATCTGAAGTTGAGGAAATTCTTGACTACCCCTCTGATAATTTGGACAAGCATCATAACTCAGAACAACACTTCCTAAATTTTATTCAGGCATCTAATGAAACATTAAAAAAGAGGAAAGAGGATTTGGCAGCTACCGATTTTGATCTTACACATTTAAGTTCTAATGAAGCAAATACAATGACTAAATTATTACTTAATTACTACCCGGCCTTTTCAAAATCATTAAATACACTTGGACATACTGATAAGATTGTACCTGATTTGAAATTTATTAATGACTACCCTATAAAAACTCTTCCATTTCCTCTTCCTCAATCTTTGCAAAAAGGTACTTTAGAACAAATTAAAGATCTGCTTGATGCCAAAATTATTGAACGCCACTGTTCAGAATGGGCTTGTCCCATGCTTTTAGTCAAAAAGAAACCAGACGGAACTGGTAAACAAAAATTTCGTCTCGCCTTAGATCTTCGAATGGTAAATACTGTAATTCAAGGATCATCTTACCCTCTACCTAAAATTCAAACCATCATTTCAAATCTTTCTCAGTATCGATATTTTTCTTCTCTTGACTTTCATCAGGCATATCATCAAATTGATTTGCCAGAAAAATTCCAAAATCAGTTGACATTTACTACTATGTTTGGTTCTTTTAGATACAAGAGATTAGTGTTCGGATTAAAAAACAGTGCTTCTATTTTCCAAGCTTTAATGGACTCTTTGCTTGATGAGTTACAATTAGATGGTGTATATACATATCAGGATGATTTCATTGTAGGTGCAAACTCTTTTGATGAAATGTGTAATAAATTAAAAAAAATTCTCTCTATCCTAACCAAATACAACTTAACCCTGTCTCCTAGCAAGTGTACTTTTCATAAATCTAGTATTGACTATTTGGGATTTCATGTAGAAAATCAGTCCGTTTCCCCGATTCAGTCAAATATCATAAAAATAACATCTTTTCCCACACCTACAACTAAACGTCAACTAAAAAGACTCATTGGTGTCATTACATTTTATAAGAGTCTAATTCCATCCTTTTCTGAGTTAGTACAACCACTGATAAACCTAACTACTCCAAAAGTTAAATTTAAATGGACAGTTAAACATCAAGAAATCATGGACACAATACAGAAAATTTTCTTTAATTCTCCCATGGTTAGATTACCTGATTGGAACAAGACATTTTATTTAAATACAGATGCGTCAAATGTTGCTATTTCTGGTGTTTTATTACAAGAGCATGATCAACAACTTTTACCAGTTGCATATTTTTCTAAATCTCTTAAGCCATCAGAAAAAAATACCCTGCACTTAAATTAGAACTCATGGCAATTTATAAATCTGTAACCGCTTTCAAATATTATTTATATAACAGACAATTTGTAATTCTTTCTGACAGTAAACCCTTAGAAAAATATAACAAGACTACTAATCCAGCTGATATTATCTCTCGTTGGCTCATGGAGCTTTCAGAGTACTCATACACTTTTAAACATATCCCTGGTAAGAAAAATGTTCTTGCTGACTATTTATCTCGCTGTACTTTTGAAAACAATCAACAAACTCTTGATACTAACCCTGAACTGATCCATGACCCTCAACCATTACCTATTGTTGACTATGATACACCAGACAGTAATAATTCATGTTCCAAGTGCCACTAAGAAATATGTAAACTATCTTGTATCTGGTAAACAAACAAATCCAGATCCTTTATTGGAAATTTCAAATGATACTTTCTGCACTGAACAAAAAAATGACACCACCTTGTCCACTGTTTACAAAGATATCCTAAAGAAAGGACCTTCTCAAAAATATCCTAATTACTTCATACACCCTGATTCGAAGGTTTTAATGTTAAAAAAAGAAAATAATCTTAACAACACTTTTTCATATCACATTGTTGTTCCTAACTCCCTTAAAAGCAAAGTTTTAACAATCTCTCATTTATCTCACTTTGGTTTTAATAAAACTTATGAGTTTCTATCATCAAGATATTTTTGGAAAGGCATGTATGTTGACATCCTAAACTTTGTAGCTTCATGTGTTAAATGTCTTCAATGTAAACATCATCAAACCCCTCCTGCACCCTTACAACCCACCTACACGCCCAGATATCCTGGCCATACTATTAGTACAGATCTCGTTGGACCTTTTTCTAATGGTAAACATATTTTAACTATTACAGATCACTTTTCAAGACATGTTGAACTTTTTCCACTTAATGATACATCTGCAACTAAAGTCGTTAAATGTTTATTCTCTTACATAACCACCTTTGGGAGACCTTCTGTTGTCTTATCAGACTTAGGACCCCAATATACATCTCAAATATACAACATTTTTAATGATACTCTAGGTATTAAGGTACTTCACAGCTCTGTTTCGAGACCACAAAGCAATGCTCTTTCGGAGAGAATAAATAAATCTATCAAATACTCTGTTAATATACTTTTGCAAGAAGGTCACTCATTTGAAAATGCAATATTTATACACAAGTCGCTCTATAATGGTTCAAAACATTCAACTACATTATTCACTCCTAATCTTCTCCACTTTGGACGAGAACTTTCATTAATTTTTGACACTTTTGATCAGAATACCAATCAACCTTTTCTAGATAAACATACTGAAATACATAAACTACTTGAAGATTTACACAAAATATATGACAAGGCTTACAATAACATTAAAACAGCACAGGATAAAAGATATAAACTTTACGGTCAGAAAGCTAAATTAAGAACCATTTGTCTCAAAGATATTGTGTACTTAAAGTCTGTTGATAAATTCAAACCTAAATACACTGGACCATGAATTGTAACTTTCAAACATTCACCTGTGTCATTCTCGATCAAGAGATTGTATGCTGCTGATAATACAGCATTTCGGGTGCACATTGATAGGTTACTTCTTGCACCACCTCGATATGGACATTTATTCGATGCTACAAGTCACTTAAACAATCACAACTTCCCTAATGTTTATCAACCACATACATATAATTTAAGAAACAGAAAATAATATACTTCTGTTTACATTTTTTTTTCTTATGACATGTATTGTGAAGCTAAGTGTACAACCAGAGGCCTAGGTTGTATGTATGTTGTTTACAACAGAACTTTGACAACATTATGGCTGGCCCATGACTGTTTTCTTCGAAGATCTCTTGTGAACAATATTTTGAATCACTTTACACTCATTTCATTTTACTGTACACTTTTTATGTTATTTACATACACTTAACTATTATTTACAGTTTAACATTTATTTTACATTTCATTCTTTTACGATTACATTTCAGTTAAAACTGATAACTAACACATTTAATAATTGCAGTTATTTAAAAAAAAATTTTTTTTTCACATGTAATTTGATAACATTTTCTTGGCAACCAGTTAGTTACCTTCTAAATATATGACTTGTGCATTATTTAACCTGATTATGACTTTTTCATTTTTTTTATGTCTCTCTTCACTCTAGGATTGTCTACCCCTTTTGGATTTGATATATATGTGAAATATATATCTATTTTTTTTATTTTTTAATTCTCCCTTTCGAATGTTTTGTTCCCGTTCAAAATTATTGCCCTTAGGGTCCAAAACTTCATTGTGTTGAGAGACAACCCCTTGGAATTGGTGTTCCAATTCACAAAAAATCAATTTTTGCTTGTAAACCGACGTGTGCTCCTTTAGAGGACCGCTAGTGTCTTCGGAGGAGCAGGGACTCATATAAGCGGGCGCTGTATGAGTCTCAAAACTCCCTCCTCACATAAGGCTGAAGCCCTAAGCTGACGCCATAATACTTGTGGTCTACACAAGATTCAGGGTGACACCTTTTTGATGGGCGTGCTTCAGGCACCTCTTTTTTTTTGTCATCCTATGCTGCATGCATGAATATTACATTTTTTTTAAACCATGTCCAATTTCTTTTGAATCATATTACAATTGATTATTAGTTTACAATTACACATTTCACTGATTATTATTTACTCTTTACTTCTAGTGTTGCATTTGTGTTTATATATTATATTTCTATTGTTACTACTTGTGTTTTTTTTTCATAAAAATGATCCGAATCAGGATCAATATTTTTGATGATGTGCAGCCAAGGGTCTAGTTACATGCTGCTTAAATATTTGCTGTCAAAGTCGACTCAGTAAAAAAAAAAATATATACCATGGTATGCAATTTTGAAGAAAATTTTACTGAAGGTGGAGTTCCATAAACTTAATTTAGAAATATTAATTCATAAAATCTCTTAGGACTGTTGAACTATTGATGAAAGAGATTTTTTTTTGTTTTCATGACAGCAACTTGTTTTAAAAAAAAAAAAAACTTTTATGTTTTGAAGATATATTTATATGTGTAACTATTTTTCTTGCTGTTTTGCCCATGCACACGGGTCAACAAAAGTTTTTTTTTTTGCGGTGTCCCAGGTGATATATATAACGACTATCTCGTTATATATGTCTGCATTTTATTCCCCCCCCCCCCTCCCCCAGACAGTTTCAATTAAAATTCTGTTTAATAACTTATTTATTTTGCGCACTATAGTCAAACAGTGCAGCCCCTAAATTAAATTCAACAGTTAAAAACTAAATCGATTGTATTAACAGCCCTTCACATTTAAATTAAATTATTCTAGGTACTCATCTCTTTAATAAAATAAAATCAGTGAATCACTCTCTATTTTCACTTTCTGATTCTTTCACACATACGCTTTAACCTTGTACAAAATTCGTTACGGCTGACTGTTAGTTTCAAACGCATTTTAACTTTGGTCATTTCCTTATTTGGGCATGAATATAACTCATCATTTAAAATCACTTTACATGCAATCTACTTATTAGAATTATCTTCGCTTCACACCCTGTTGTTCAGATGTATGGCAATTCTGCATTTTTGTGGTAAAGCGGTGTATCTTTGATCTAACATCTGGTCTAGAAAAATACAGTCTCATGCTTTTTAGCCTAACGAACTCGGTCTGTTACTATGCCCTTTCCAGATAACACTTTTTATTTTTTACATTTAACCGCAGCTGTATCAATGTACTGTTGAGGCTCCGTCTATCATGACTCAGGAATGTATGCAACCCACAATCTGCCCCCCCCCCCCCTACACAATTAATATGGTAGAAGCCTACCGTACATTTTTGGCGAACATACCAGCCAATGTGTCTCTTAGCCCCTGTGCATGGCGCAAAAATACTTTTAGATTGGCGATATTGTAGCCCGCCAAGCAAGAAAGTTGTAACTGTATATTCTTATCATTCCTGCTTTCTCTCTGGCCTCGTGATGACGTCTTAAAAGAGGCTCCCTATTGCTTTTCCCCTGTACCTCTCCCTTCGACTTTCATCATGAAAATAAAATAAGTCTTCGTTTACCGAATTGGAGTTTTTTTTAATAGGACCTGGTGTTTTTTAATTCTCGCAATCTTATAAACGCAAACGGCCATCTCTTCTAGCAAAAAAAGTCATCATAGATGTGATCGCACTATCTGTTTTATTTTAAATACTAGTGTAAATGCCCGTCCTAGGGCGGTGGGTAAAAATTGTGTTTTTCACTTAAAACTTGAAAAACTGATAAAAAAAAATATAATTGACAATATGGAAGCGTTTAGATGAGCAAAGTTCGGCTAGTTTATATTCTAATAAACACACAATTAGCATTTACAATATTTCTGGGTAAACCAGGTTTTCCGGCTAATATACTACTATAACAAAATTAAGATTTCTTAATAAAACAAAAATTTAATAAATATGCAATAAAAGTGCGTAATTAAAACAGTCTGCTGCAACTATTGAAATAATACTATTTTTTTTTAATAACACTTTGAAATTGTATTTTATCATTTACCCCCCCCCCTTCCTCCCTCCCTCCAAATTTTTTTAAAATATGTATATTGATTAATAAATAAGTATCTCGGGTTGAATCCCAACCGCCTAATCCCCTAAGCTTCTGTCCTCCTGATGCAAAGCTATAAATCAAAAATTATTAATTTTACTTTTCGTATAAACATTAATTTTTTACTTTTAAAATATGGGATATGTTTTTTTTTTATGTTTAAATTTACATACACCTGTATATAGAAAAGGAAAATATAAGTAATGTGTAATTTAAAAATAAGTTACAAAATAACAAGCCTAAAATATTTAAATTGATTACTTTTTTAAAAGAAAGTCAGTTTTATCAATTTTTTGCAGGAAAAAAAAGGATATTTTTAAAAATACCATATTATTGTTTTCCGTGAATCACTTTATATAAGAAATAAATTAAAATTCCTTACATGTCGCAAAGAAAATTTAATATGATTGCAACTTAATACTTGAAATAATCTCAAGTGACACTTGGCGATTTATTTTGGTGGTTTAATGCGATGTGCCTTGCACTGATTTGTTAGGAAGAAGTGTCTACTACTGCACAATTATCAGGACTTGTAACCTTGAGAAGTAATCGCGGGATTCTTGTTTCTTGTCAACCAATGGGAGAATGGATCCTTTTCCCCTTGAGTCTCTTCCTGGGAGACTGGTAAGATTGATGGATTCACCCCGCCCCGCCCAGCGTTACACTGGCTTTTATTATATAGAGATCCCCACTTTTATATTTTAATTTTAAAAGCATTTTATGAAATTTCTTCAAAATTATGAAAATTAGATAGCTTTCATTATTGCAGACAAGAGAGAAATAATGAGGTATTTTTAAACTTTATTCATGCTATTTTCTGATAAAAACTAAAAATTGTTGTATAGGGTTTAGTGGCGCAAAATCCCATTAGGAGCAGAATATTATATTAGGGGCACAATAACGGAAAATGTCGTATTGCTTTTGAAAACACGCATTTTTCCTCATAAATTTTCTATAGTGATTTTCCTTCTCTATGTGTACTGATACTAAGTTTCAGACACTAAGCGAAATGCTTATTTAAGTGAAAATGAAGTCACATTTAAAAGAAAACAATCATTTTCTTAGATAAAACTAAACATTTTAACACAAATGCGTCTAAAAAACATAAATTAAGGAAATTTTTACTCTCCGGAATTGAGATTAGAATCTCAAGTAAAGAGTGCGTCTTTTCACATAAAAGATGTTGCTGACAATTGGGACTTCAAGTTTTGAGTTAAAATGATTTTTAAATGATCAAACAAAATACAATTTAAAAAAAAATTATGAATATGGATATGAGAAGTGCGTATGCAAATTTTGAGAAGGTGAAAACTGCTGTTTTCCTTCCAGAAATCCAAGCATGAGAGACACAATTGATAACCACAACCTAATAACCGATCTTTACTATATTTTACTGATTAAGTATCTGTATTATAAAGAACAAATGTATCTGTGCGTAACGCTGACATGATTTTGCGAATGGCAACAGTTCACAATCAAATTTCGGTCTTCAAATTTGCGCTACTGCATTTTTTTAATCTTCTGACAATCATACATTTTCAATTTTCGTCGTATAGGGAAAAAAATTTACTTTCAAATGCAATATGTTTAAAAACTGTATTGATTGACTGATGTATTATATTTTCTAAAATAATTTTTAAGCATGATTTTTTTAAAGTTATCTTATCACGTGCCGGTTTCAATACATAATAATAACATTTTGCACATAAAGCAACAAACATTTTTCAGCATTTGTTTCTGACTATTTTTGCATAACGAAATTAATACTTCCTTTATAAACAAATAAAAGAATAATATTAAAAAACCACCAATCTAACATATTTGTGAAAGACAAATTAACGAAATTAATACTTCTTTTATAAACAAATAAAAGAATAATATTGTAAAAACACAAATCTAACATATTTGTAACCGTACAATTTAAAATTTAGATCACCAAATAGGATTTTTTTTTTCAAATGTAATTTGTTTGGAAAGTTCATATCAGTTTACTGATTGTCTATGGTTTTAAAAACAATTTTAAAGCATGAAATACGTTTTAATTTATCTATATCGCGCGGAGAACGATTACGAAAGATTAATCCGTTTGCCCTTAAAACAAAATAAAGAGTTCATCATTTTCTTACGGCTAATATCAATTTAAAAAATTTCCCTATGAATAAATAAAATAATATAAATAAAACACAAATTTACCAGACATGTATAAGCTCTTAAATTATCAGAATATGAAAGGATGCTATAAGTAGCAAAATCTTGGCAAATAGCTCTTAGCATGCGGCTAATAAGAAAATATCGCTTTTGATAAATCTCAAAAATTTATTTGATTGTATAATTCGTATTTTCCATATGAAAAATGCTTTTTTAATGTAAGTGGTCAATCTAAAAAATTTATTGCATGTAAAAAAAATATTAGTGTTCTATTTAAAAAAAATGTTTTCACCTATATTCTTTAACCCGGGAAGCCCGGGTACGATCCCCTAGTATATATATAATCCAAACGAAAATTTCGTTCCGAACGCCTAGATTTTGAGTTCTACCGCATAGATTTTTACGGAGCTTATACCGTTAGATAGGTATCGTTTCAGGGAAGGTTTTAAGCTATAACACTACGTACGATACGTTATAGAATACGTCTACGTAGATTAGTTATAGAATTATAACGGAAAGTTCTGTTATTTTGGACGAAAAGGTTGCCATTGGCATATGATTTTCATCTTGGCATATTAAGCAATCTTTTTGCTAAAGAATTGAAACATCTATATCATTTTGAAATTAAAATATACAAACAGCCCGAAAAAAACTATTACTGATTTTATTAAAAATACAAAGAAATACAGTTTTAATGAGAAATAATAATATTAAAAAGAAAATATTTAATTTAAATATGAAAGAAGTGTGTTTGTACGGCTTAAAATAAGATTCAATTTCAAAGTCGATCCATGGAAACAATACTTGGCGATTTATCATCTTTGTGGTTTATATTTGGCTTCTGGATAAGAAAATATTTTTATTTAAATAAAATAGCGGGTTTTTTTCTGTTTTTTAAGTTTGTCAGGGTTGATTTCCAAAGTACAGGATGCATTTTGTTTATCATTTACACCATTGGATAAGTTTTCGGAATCATTTGCAAGCATGATTTACCTATATAACTATAACTATTATTATTATTCAATTAAAATTTGGTGTTTCTCTTTTTTTTCGGGCGCAAAGGTTGCTGTTGGTCATAGTTTCTCATCTTGGCGGCGATATATTATGCTATTATTGAGGAATTAAAACGGCTGTATTATTTAGCAAAAAAATACGAACAGCATGGGAAAACTGTTGGTAATTTTATTTGAAATATAATTAAAAAAAAAAAAAACCGAAAGTAAGGGAACTTAGAATTATTCTTATGGAGATTTGTGCAATTACGCATTATTTAAAAAAATTCCATGGTGAAATATACACATATATATATATATTTGCTTCATTACTTTTTGTATAACTGCGTATACACCCTCATTTTTCTGATAGGTGATTACAGGATTTTTGAAAAATCTTCCGTAACTGAGCACCCCCACCCAATTGGCATATAAATTATGTTATTGGAAGCATTTTTCATGTTTGAAGAGAATGCTTCAGGATGAATCCTATTACAAAAGATGAACCGATTTCACAATTAGTGATTATTTAGAAATTTGTGTTTTTTACTTAATCAGTTTTCACATTGGCACACTCAATGCAGTAATGAAAAATCTGGCTGAGATTGAAAAATTGAGAAGCTTGGGCCGTTATTCGCGGATTCGAATATATATAATTATGATTTTAGGTAATAAAATTTGCTTTTTTTTTTCTCTTATACGGGAGCAAATTTTTCCAAAAATGAATTTCTTTCATCTTGGCGACAACATAGCTCAATGCCTTTGGTTAAAAATTTTAAACTTCTGAACGAGTTTGATATATAGGGTATTGTATATAGGGAACAGTTCCAAATCATGTTCCCATTTTTATCTATATAATTGTATCTATATAAAACAACTGTCCCAGTTTCGGAAAAAAATTACATCAAATTACTTTTATTGAAACAATTTTATACAGACAGCTCCAAACTTAAAAATCAGCATCAGGGACACGGACGGTATAGGAGTTTTCCTGGTATTTGGACCCCCCAACATTGTCCAAAACTTATTTATCTCGTTAATATTGTTATGCAATCATGTAATGGGATGTTCCCCAGTATATGAAAAAAAAAAAAATCCACAAAAATATGTACTAAAAAAAATTATTATTCAGGGACATAAAAGTCAAAAGATTGTGAGAATGCCCCATATATCAAAATATCAGATAATTTCGATATATATCCGATATTTTCAAAATAGTCAACTTATTGATGATTATAAATATTTATAGACCTAATATAAATTAGAAGCTAAAACATATTCCACTTAGCATGAAGACTTAATAAAACAATATTATAAATGTCTGTTCTTTTTCCTCTTATGTAACAAAATTAAAAATCAACTAATTCAAAACAGACACAATTTGCTTTGTACACTTTTTGTATTTCAAAAAAAAAAAAAAAAAAAAAAAATTATGTTTTATAGAACAAAATAGTTTTTATTGAAAAATTTGAACACAAATGTAAGCTTGTGTGCTTTTTCATTCCCTAACCTGTTGTGCAGTTTAAATTGAAGAAAACCAAAATCAGAAAAGATTCTAATGAGTCTGTATATAACTTCTCTAAATTAGACAGTTTATCTTTCAATAGCAGTTTTAAATAAACATTGTCCCACATAATTATTGGTTCGACATTTAAAAATTCAGTTGCAAATGTAAAGCTTGAAAAATATTTATTTATTTTATTATTATTATTATTATTATTTTGCGGGGGGGGGGGGGGGGGGGGGGGGGACGACTAAAAAAGTTCTGCCAAAGCAAAAGTTCTTATCTACTGAATGACATAGTCAATAATGTTTAATAAATTCATTTACACGCGTTTTGAATGAAAATATCAAAAATATCATATACAATATTTAGAAAATAAATATCAAATGTATGAAAATATCAAACTTCATGATATTTTGAAAATAAATATCAGATATATATCATGATACATATCAAGATATATACCACCGAGCCCTGGTGTTAAATTGTTTTATTTTGTTTTTTATTTGTCATGCCCAGAAAATGAATATCGAACACTTTTTATTTTATAAACATACTTATTTTTGTACTAAAGCTTTGAAAATTTTACATATATAAAATATGTATGCAATGACAATATATAATTTTGGTGGAGGAATGGGTATACAGGACATGTTTGAAAAATAAAATCTCAGTTATTTTTCTTTATCTATTTGGCAATCTCATTTTTTTCTAATAACATAAAATTGTGTTACAGCTTCAAAATTTTTATATGTTAAATAAAATCATTTTTATGTAGTTTATTTTAAATTTTGGTGTATTTAGAATGATTTTTACAGTATAAAGGGCTCAGATAAATATAAAAACATTTGTGAAAAAATATTAATTTGAGCTATTTTGTTGTTACAATGTATTTATTTTGGTTTTTAACTCTATGTTCAGAGGTGAATATTGAGCGCTTTTCATTTTTTATATATTAGCCTGTTTTTTTTTTTTTTTTAAATTCTCTTTTTTTACGACAGCCATATTTTTTCTCAATTACTTAAAATTGTGTTACAACTACAAAAATTTTAATATGTTAAATAAATCGCTCTTACGTAGTCTATTTTAAATTTGATGCAATTACAATGACTTCTATTGTATAAAGGGATCAGTTGAATAATTCCATTTTTTTCCCACTTTTGACAACTTTACACCTGGTTACAAATTATTTTTTTAATATATTTTAAATTGTGACAGTGTTTTGAAACTTTTGTAAGATTTGACAATTATAATTCCGATCTGTGGGAAAGTAATGAATTTTATCAAATTAAAGAATGACTTAGATAAGATAATAATCTAAAGCCAAGACAATAATATATTTCGTCAGCTGATTTCTCCAGCTCAGCTGAGACCGTGAATATCACGTGACTACTCTAAATTAGAGAAGCGCATCAGCCTGTCTTTTTCATTAGCCCCGGACAATAGTCATGCGATGTCACAATGGGAATCACATGGTGTAAAAGTAGCTGTGAGAGTATATGTTTTCCATATTGCGTCATTTGATGCAGCATAAATATATATAAATGCATGCGTAAAATACTGCAGATTTATTTTGTACAAATTATTTTCGATAAAAACATATATGCATATTAATTAGTCAAATATACTCATTAATTAAAATTTACATTTTATAAATAAAATGAAAAATATGCATGAAATTGCATTAAAACGGAGAAAAGAATTCTTGTATAACATATACCTGTCCCTGAAAAGGTCTGAAACTCCTTATAAAAATGAAATATAAGCATACATTTTTTAAACAAAAAGTTTTTCAATGGCACAGTTATGAATGTTATTCCCAAGCAGATTAATTTTTGTTGCCTGGAACCTAAAAGATGAATATTGTCCCTTAGATACAGAAGTATTCAAATGTCAGTCGTGCTTTGGAAGACTATCCACAATTTTCAGTTTTTAAAAAATTCTAATGCTTTAATTTAAAAATATCAATCAATAAAAATGAAAGAGAAAATTATTAATGCACTATTTTTGTGATTTATTTAAATTACCCTTGCATAATTAAAATCTCCCTTCCCCTCCCGCAAGATACATTATTTTACTCTTTTGGCTCTTAACTTATTTTTTCAATCACAAGCTGTTACAGATTTCCAGTTGAACGGTACTTCTCACATCTCTCTGCGACAATATTGTGATGAAATAGCATAGGACAGGGTTGGCGAACCTATAGGACGTGTCCCAGAGTTGGTAGGTAAGCTAATTTTTATGGCACGACAACGGGTAAAATTTAAATATGGTAATTGTTATACAGATAAAATCCATTTTTTATTTTTGTTATAACCAATAAAATTTTGTTCCATACTACCATAAATAACGTAATTATTTTTTGAATGAATTAACATCATATAATAATTTTCTTTTCCTATGATGCTATGTAGCGTTTTTGACATGTATTTTTCTTTTCTCTATGAATAAAAATAAAAATGGAATTTTCAAGTGAATTTTTTTTTACAGTCACTGCAGCAAAATGGTGAAAGGATTCCATTTAGCTATGTATATTTGTAAAAATAGCAAAATATGAACTAGATATAATTTTTTATTGAATGTACAACAGCAAAAATCTCATCAATACATTCTTAGTACATTCGTGCAATTTGGAAAATTATAACAGAGATGTTGCATTAATAATACCGAAGATAAAAACTTATGCAATAAAAACTCATATTTTTCCCCCTTTATCAGAGTATATACTGTATACATGAATCATATTTATGAATTAAAAATTCATTCATTTAATGGCTGATTCCAGTATACAGAAAAATCACAATCTCACCTCCATATGTGTTTAATTTTTTCTTTGCATTTTTGCATCAATCCAGAGAATGTCCAAATTTGCTTTTAAAAAGGTGGAATTCCTCCTTTAGGAGGAACTCTTTCATGCCTGTATGACAAATGTTTTAATGTATTTAGATAATTATAGCAAAAAGAAGTATAACAGAACTTCATCGTTGGTTGAGAGAATGTTTTTTTTTCCTCCCGACATCACCAGGCTCTATATGACATTTTAATCGTGAATAATAAAATGTAAATCATATCATTCATGTATAATGTGCATGTATTCAATCTGTGTGCAATAGTATAATCCCGAAAACTGGTTTATTTTATTTCAGAAAAGAAAATATATATGCTCCATATTAAACTTTATTTCTGCAATTGTTTTCATTTTTAAAAAAATAATATATTCACATTATTTAAGATAAAAAATAAGAGACAAGAATCTAAAACATAGCATTCATTCTGAAATGATAGGAATCATTCATCACATAGTTCTGCTTTGAATGACAGTGAACCACTGAACGAAACATGCCTGCTGGTTGTCAGACCAAATACAGTGAAACCTCCCTGTGCAACCACCTCCCTGAACAACCATTTTTTTATAGAAAGAAATTTATTCCCATATGCTCAATAGTAATTTTAGCGCCATTCAGAGACCATCCCAGTTGAACTCCCTCCATGAGCGACCCATTTCTATTCCGTTTTTTCCTGATCACTTGAAGGAGGTTTTATTAGACAAATAATTCTGGAGAGCGCATTATTCATCAAACTTTTAAACTAAGTTTAGATTTTTTTAAAAATATTTTATTCTGGTAACTTTTAAATGTTTAAACCCCTTTGTGCCTTTTTAGGCAATGAATTTAACTCTGGTGACAAATTAAGAATGATGGTCAATAAACTCCCCTGCCCTATTCTGTCAGGAAACTCTCAAAGAAGTAGATAAATTAATGAAATCCTCATTATTTGTTCCCATAAAAAAAAACTGCATTTTTTACTGAACTTTGAAAGGACTTGGAAATAAAAGATAAAACCATAAAATCACAACAAACGTCAATGTATTCCCTTTTTAAACTCTGCAATAATTAACTTATGTAATTAACTTTTGTTCTGATACTTAAACTTTCATATTTTTTCCTAATGTGAAAAAAAAATTTTAGTAACATTAATTGTATGACCTCCATTAAGAGACCTTCTCTCGGAACGACCAATTTTTATTGGAACGTGGTAGCTTTAGGGAGGTTTTACTGTAGCTCAAACTGTAGAGCACTGACAATGCAACTTGAAGGTTCTGGGTTCGGGTCACAGATAGGGCTTTTTTTGTTCAGTTGGAAAAATTGAATTCGCATTTATAAATTTCATCTTAGCAATAATGATGTAAAACTGCTCAAATGACAAATTAAACTTTAGCATGAAAAATTAAGTCATCATCGCCATTTGTTGGTAATTCCATGAACAATTTATATTAACTCCTGTGTTGGGAGATAGCAGCAGCAAATAAAACCGCCTTTTAAAGCCTGCTGTATAAGTAACACTGATATTTTGGGCGATGTTACAGATATGCAATGTGGTGACACAAAGAGTTAATTTTAAATTCAAGTGTTTATTTTTTAAATTTTTCGAAAGACTTGATAATAAGTTCATTTCCTACAGTTGTATTATCTTTTAAGAAGATCTGCCATTCCACTGTGCGCATAATATCTACCACATTGCTCATGAAATATTCTGTAGCACTTTCTAGCAAATCAGCATCGCTGTGTTTTAATGCCAGCTGAATGATATTGCAAATGTTAGTATAAGATAGAGACTTCTTTACATAATCGATACAGTCCTTTTTCAAACCTTGCATGTCATATTTATCAGCAATATAATATAATCCTAGCATATTACTTTCATCTAATGTTTCAACTTTTCCTGTGTATACATAGGAAAGAAACAGTTCCATGGCTTCTGGATCACAGTCAGGCATATCGATAACACCACTGTTTTTCTCCTTCATGTCATGGTCCAGCATGGACTCGAAAACTCGCGATCGGGCCCTCAGAATATCTTGATGAGCTCGAAGCTCTTTGTCTCTAACTTTTAAAATTAAATCATGATTCTTGCCATCCGTCAGCATTTTCTTAAGATCTTGGCTTAAGGATCCATTATCTGGAAAAAAATACAAAAGTAAAAAAAACTTTTTTTTACATTTTTTATAAACACAAGGGGATAAACCAGGTCTTCATGGATTACAGAATATAGGAGAAAACCTTTTTTAAAATTGAAAACTCTAATAATTTTTTTTTAATTTAATATATTTGTACTAGGGGGCTCTGCCCTCTGCAAGCTATGCTCGCCAACCCCCATTCAGACACTGCAGATTATAAAAACACGCTAATTTGATTGGTTTTAAAAAGATTACAAAAGATTGAATTAAAATTTAAAAACCAGTGGTGATCTCTTTTTAAATGGGTTAACATTCATATCCCTTGTTAAATTGTAAGGCCGAATGAACAGCTGTTAAGACATACAATGGCTGTTTTCGTGTTTTATTAAATAAGATCATTTAAACATTTGAAAATAAGCTAACACAAAATAAATTAAGTAAACAGTCTTTGCCTTCTGGTATTTTTAACAATTCTATAAAAAATTTGTTTTAAATAAGACATTTTAACGTATTGGCTTATTTATGAGCTAATTTTCACGAAAGTATTCTTTCTCATTTTAACATTCACATGAAAATGCTTTTTTTTTTTAGAAAGGAAATATTATTTGTGCTGTGTTAGAATTGGCAACATTAGTTAAAAATATCATCTTGAAATATATATTGATTTTTTTATTTTTTTTAATTATGCTTGAAGATTTTAAAGACCATAAAAAATAGTAAATTGCGATAGTTTTCAAAAAATTGCAATACAGTTTTCAACAAACTGAATTAAAAAAAATTTTTTTTCCCCTATTGAAGATCAATTTGTGTTCAAGATTTCGATAACAGAGAAATCATAATACATCAATAAGAAAAATAATTGTGCGTATTTCAAAATTAAAATAAATGAACCAGCCATTGAAAGATAGGAATGTAACGTTGCTCAATTTTAGAAAATTACAAGGTATATTTACTGCAAGAATATGAGATGAGAAATAAAATAAAATTAATTTACAAGTTTCTAATTAAAATAAAACATACTCTGCCCTTGGTTATTAAAAAAAAAAAAAAAAAAAAAAAAAAAAAAGTATTTATTATCATTTGTAATTCTAGAAATCTCAATATTTTTTTTACATTAAGAGGAAGTTCTACTTCTTTGGCTTAAAATTCATGTGAATTTTACTATTTTTAGGGTTCCATACTTAAAAAGTAAAAACTGAACAGCTACAAGATCACTCTTGTGTCTGTCACAGTCATTTTACTCGGAAACAATGGAATGTGGAAAATTCAAAATGGCAAAGTAATTAAGGCTATCTACTCATATATATTTATAGATTATTAACCATTCACAAATATATTTAGGAAAACTGTAAAGGTGTTAATTGAAAAAGAAGAACTTTTCTTTGTATATCGTGTGGAAGCTTTCGTAACGCCGAATTAAAAAATACATTTCTTTTAATTTTAGGAACTATATTTTCTGAGATATCGTCGAAAATGTAATGCAAAAATATCCCCTTTCCCATCTATTCCAAATCTACTGAAACTAAAATTATGACCAAATTAGGGGTAGCATAACAGGGTTCATACTCTATTTGAATAACAAAATTCCCTGACTTTTCCAGGTTTTCCAGACCATATATTTCTTACAATGCCCTGACCACAACTCACGACATTTTTAGAAATACAAATTACAATTTTAGATCTTAATGACTGAAGTTATAGAAAAAAAAAAAGAGAGAATAGATTTATACATTAATAAGAATAAAATGGAAATTTAACTCTGAAAATGAAAATAACCTATAAAATTGAAACAAAAATCTATATCATTTGATATTTAAAATCTAAAAAATGATTACAACTTAAAACAAATACAAAAAAAGAAAAAAAAATTAAATAAATAAATAAAATATAACTCGGATGGATTCAAAATATATTTTTAGTCATATAGCTGAATTTATACATACTTAGGGGCTCTGCCCCCTGCTCATTAACGCTCACCAACCCCTGTGAATTGCGACACAATTCATACTGAGACCGCTACACGTCCACAGCTCGATAATTCTTTTATCCCCAGCCATAATTCTTTTAAATTATGAAACTCTCAAAAAAATTTAAGGTAAAAAAACAGTAATTGAAAACTTCGCTGAAATCACAATTAAAAATGCATTTAGTTGTTGCTACTAATAGGCATAAATCATTTTAATATTATGAAATTTCCTAATTTTTTAAATGTAAAATAATTAACTGAAAAAAATTACCTTGGAACACAATTAATTTAAAATTCATTGTGCATAATATTGTACAGCATGGATTAAATTCATTTCGAAAATCTCTTGGAAAAACACTACCTGATACCAAGATAGTTGTTCAACATAAATCAACAAACACTATCTAAAGTTCATTCGCCGTGAAAAAATACAATACCTTGCAGACACTTGGCAAATTAACAAAACGTAAACAACACATTTTCTGATGTGTCTAAAAGAAGCTTTTGATCAAAAAGCTGATTTTCTGAATGCATCACGTGACCGTAAAACGAACCAATGGCCATTGATATTCTTACATCTGCCAAAAGATTGTACTGTGTTTAAAAAAGATCCTGCTCTAAATTTTAATTTGCTGAATTAGATGTAAAGGCCAGTGAATATGACAGGAGTCTGTTCAGACTTTTCTCACAGGGTCCTGTTTTTGTGAAATTGTGAAGTTTTTCTTATTTTTGTGAAAATTCTAGTCACAATTTTGTGAATTTTAAATTATTGATGTGTTCATGTTTTATCCTTCATATATAAAAAGCTAAGTAATATGCTCTTTGTTGAGTTCAAACTGCTTACTTACAGGCCAGATTTTATTTTTAAATGACTAAATTTGTGAAAAGTTCAATTTGAAAGTGAAAAAATTCTGTAAAAGGTCTATTCAAGAGACAAATAATTTTGTGAAGGGTCCTGTTTTGGGATAAAATGTTTTGTGAAGGGTCCTGTTTGGGGATAAAATTTTTTGTGAAGGGTCCTGTTTTAAGATAAATTATTTTGTGAAGGGTCCTTTAAAGGACCTAAAATTTTCCTAAACATATCCCTGTATGATGTCATATTGACAAAATCGTACTAAAATATTTCAGTTTTATGTAAACTCTAAAGCTCATGACATTATTTGGAGTTCTTAACAAACCGTTCCTGTGCATTTTTTGGCTTTTGCTGCACTATTTTCCGGGAGGTAATTCCTTCACACAATGGAAATCTTTCCCAGAAATCGGTCGTTTGTTTGAAACACTTCTACCATGTGCCATGATACTTTTAGAATCCGTATGAGAATGAATCCTTTCTTTTAAATATGACATCATTTTCATCATCAGAACCATTCATCCCTTCCAAGATTAGAGCGTCATTTAAGCAATTCTTTTAAAATTCCAGAGTTTCATTAAATATTCATTTTAATTAATTGGAAATTATGTAATTTTCAGAAATATTTCATTTTGTGTATACCAAGAATCTTTAAATAAATAGCAAGAGTCCAGTCTATTTATGTGCAGGAATATGACGTCATCACTGAGACAGTTATAGTAAAATATTTTAATTCAGGGATGAAAATGCATCTTTTGATTTCCGAATGACGTCATTATCTTCATCGGAAACATTTCGTTTTCCATATTGCTTATTATGAAAGATTATTCACTGTCATTTTATTTACACAGATTACTTAGTATTGATTTTCAATAAATAATCTGTTCTGCTCTTACGCGATTAGTGCATAATTAAACTGAATCATTTTAATGTGTTTACATTTTATGAAAACCATTGAAATTTTTCTTTTAAATATGACGCGAGTTTAAGTGGTGAAATCACTCTTCTGATTGATGGAATGTAATAAGGCAAATTAACTGTGTTACTGCGGTTGTTGCCAAACAGCAAGCTACAAATTCAGTCCTATTATAGTGCTATGCAAGAGAAATATATATATATAAACATTCACATTTTTTTGGACAGTTCTATCATATCATTTATTTGTGTTGTTTCAGACGCAGTTTGTTGTGTAAGTTTCAATTTTTTGCCTTTCAACATTTTATTTCCAGCTACAGCTTTTCTTTTTTCCGTTTCTTAATTGCTTGCTTCATAATTTTCTTTCTTTTTTTTTATTTAAAGATTCTTGATATCTCACCTTCATGATATCTCGACAAATTTGTTAGCTAGAGCATCTTTATGTTAAAAATGTGAATTTATCGAAAATTCTACTTGCAAGTGACAAATCTGAACTTTTTGCAGATGGACCTTGAAAATCTGGACATGTGAAAGTGCACACACGCAAAAAAATTCCCTGACTTTTCCAGGTTTTAGCAAAAAGTTCTAATTTTCTCTGACTTTTTGATTAATTGTCATTTTCCCTGACAATTCCCTGTTTTTCAGTCGCGTAGGAACCCTGTATAAGTTAATTTAAACCTTGCAAAAAAACTAGAGTGTAGGTCACATAGTTTTTGGGAAAATTGCATTTTTCAGTTACACACAAAATTAGATTTGTGGGCAATTCAACAAAGGAATTGAGGAGTGCTGGAGGTACCTATCGTCGCAGAAGTATAAAAAGATTGTTGATAATTATTTTTGAAAAAAATTGTCAGTAATTAGCTGAGATATTAACCATTAAAGGCATGGATGGTTTAGACATACATAAAGACATGGGAGGCGTACTCTATGCGCCATCGGCTTTTAATGGCTAGATAACAACTTTTAATGATATATTATTGTAAGGCAATGCCCAGTTACTAATTCATATACTTATTGTATGGAACCCTCTACATGCGAGTAATACTTGCACATGACCGATTATTATTTTTTCAATTACAAAGAAAAAAGAATAACACCTTCAGATTTTTTGCATTTATTGACATTTCACTTATACATTTAAATTTTTGTGCATCAGAAAATGAATGATACGCCTTGTGTGATGGGGAGAACCTGCTGGTGCACACAGTGAACTTCCAATCTGGCGACCATTTTTATCCAGTCACAAGCATCTGAAACAAATTGGGTCACTAAGTTTTGAAATGGCATTGAATTATCTGGAGCTTATACTAACATTTAGTTTTCAAAGTTGATTTTGGAGAAATTGGTAGTCATTTGAAATAAAAAGGTCATTTTTTTGCCTTTTTTAAAAACTTTTTGCTTAACTTGAAAAAAATAATAATCAATAAAAAGTATACTTTTCGGTGGTAAAAGCTCCAGTAAAAACGATTAACTTTCTTTTAAAAAATGAATGGAATTGGTTGAGAAGTTCGCAAGAGAAACGGTCGCCCAGTTTGAAAAACGTTATTTTGAGGGGCATTCTCGACGTGGTTTTTCTTATTGTGTTTTCAACATAGTTTCTAAATGCAGTAAACTTTTAGCATAGAAAGCCGTTTTCTGGCTGTTGCGGCAGGTATTGCACTCGATGAGCAAAACAAATTGTAAGGAATTGGAATATTACGAAACCGTTTTAGGGTAATAATCTACATAAATGAGGGATTTATAAAAATGCAAAAGGAAAAAATATTCAAGGATTTGACCCAAAGAAGTAGAACCTCCACTTAAGAATATGATTTAAGATTAACTCAAAATACAAATTTCTGACATGTTTTTTTTCATCACGTTTTTGACATAGTTTCGAGAAGCAATAAACTTCGAGCATAGAGCAGCATGCAGAAAATCATTTTCAAGCTGCTGCATTACATTCAACAAACAAAAAAGATTGTAATGAATTGGAATATCACGAAACCACTTTAGGGTAACAATCTACACAAATAAGGAATTTTAAAAAATGCAAAAGTAAGAAAAGAAAAAAAAAATTTGACCCAAAGAAGTAGAACCTCCACTTAAGAATATAATTTACCATGAACTCAAAATATGTATTTTGAACATGGTTTCTTTCATCACATTTTAGACATAATTTCGAGACTCAAAATAATCTGCGCAATTAAGGGATTAAAAAAAAAAATCAAGAGGAAGAAAAGAAATCGAAAATTTTGACTCAAAGAAGTAGAACCTCCACTTAAAATATAATTTAAAATTAACTCAAAATACATATTTTCGACATAGTTTCAAGACACAATCAACTTCGAACGCAGAAAAGTGTTTTCTGGCTGCTGAGCTTCAATAAGCAAAACAGATTGCAAGGAATTGGAATATCATAAAACTGTTTTATGGTAACAATCTATACAATTAAGGAATTTAAAAAAAAAAAAAAAAAAAAAAAAACAAAAATTTTAACTCAATCAAAGGAGTAGAACATTTCAATTAAGAATATGATTAAGATGAAGTCAAAATATGCATTTTCAACAAGATTTTTTTCATCATGTTTTAGACACACTTTCAAGACGCAATAAACTTTGAGAGCAACTCCACTGCACATAAAAAGCAATTTTATGGCTGCTATGATGGGCATAATGTTCAATGAGTAAAAAGGATTATATGGAACTAGAAAATCATGAACTGCTTTAGGGTAATCTATACACTTGGAGGATGTTAAAAAAAAAAAAAAAAAAAAAAGCAAAAGGAAGAAAAGAAATCGAACATTGCGACACAAAGAAATAGAACCCCCCACTTAAGAATATGAATTAACATTACCTCAATATATTAAAATTTTTGAAATAAAAAAGGGAGAGTACCTTCTCTTCTTGCAGTCTGGCACTCATGTCTGTACCAATCCCGTAAAAAAACTACGTCAGAACATTCTGGACACTTTATTGGTCTCTTGATGCATTTCTTCTCATGTGGTGAAACATGTGTTGCAACCAAAGGATCTTTACAGTAGGTACACGCTGAAACTGCAGTGGTATCTAAGCAGCATTTTTACGAAAAGAAGGAAACAATAGAAAATAAAAATTACAACTTTAATATTTTGTTAATCATAAATCAAGACAAGAAGCAATCATTACAAGTGAAATTATAATAATTCTTGGGGAACAAAAACTATCTCAATTATCGATGTCCAATATATAAATTTTCAAACTGAGCAAAAAAAAAAAAAAAAAAAAAACCCAAGCTGGGATTCAAACCCAGAACCTTTGACTTAAATTGCCAGTGTTCTACCGATTGAGCTACCTGGACCGAGAACCGGAGGGCATATTTCGGTCAGATAACTTTATTGGCAATAGCATCTGGTCTGCCATGTAGACAGCTCAACATTTAAGTCAAAGGTTCTGGGTTCAAATCCCGGCTTGGACATTTTTTTTTTTTTTGGCTCAGTCGAAATATTTGGTACTTTTCCCTTATGCCATTGACTACTTTCCATTAAAAAAAAAAAAAAAACTATCGCTAAACAGCTGTATTTATCGCTAAAATTTCATGATCGCGCCATCACATCCACTCGATGTCAGGTGCATTATATGTGTTTTATTTTAACAAGACGTTTATCTGTATTCTTAAGGATGTTTTACTGATTTATTAGCTATCTCACTAATTAAAATAACATTTATATTTTTAAATGGCGAGTCCATAATATTATAAGAGAAAAAGAATTGAAAAAATGTTGCGATGCATAGTTTCAACTGACATCACAAACATTCACCAGCTGAGAGGGATAATTAAGAAAAATAATGTAAATAAATAAATATCCAAGATATTTTGTTTCTGTTTTCATTAATATATTGTAAAATTTATAGTTTAAAGTAACGGGTAGTTGACACTTAAGTGAATGGGGTTTTTCCGAATTTGTTTTTTTTTTTTTTTTTTTTTTTAGATTCCAATGGCAACATTCTTCCATTTGTTTATTGGGCGTTAGAGTCTGGCGAATAGTTTATTTTATGGAAAGTGGTTGGCAGGATAAGGGAGAAAAGGACTGAAAAATTTCATTCATATGATATTTTTACCAATCAGTATAATTGAATTAAAAAATTGAGCAATATGTAATAATTGTTATTAAATACATACAGCTGACTTCAAGGAATTTACATTATAAAGATGAAACATGGGAGACGCTAATGCTGAGAACATAACAATGGTTGTGATGAGTTTGTTAGTACAACTAATTTTGTCGTTTTTATATTCTGTTCTAAATATCACATAACTTAAATTTTTACACTGTCAAATAGAAAAAAATTGAACAGTCTTAGAAAAAATATGTGATCACTCCCTACTAACTCTGCTGCGTATCGTTGTACACAAATACGACTGGTATAAATCAGTTACTAATAACAGCTACTCATTAATGCTATTCTTAATTTTTGATTAGGGGTCGTCTGCATATGGAACTTGAAACAAACTTTAAAATCTTCAACATGAAAACCTACTTTTGACATCATATTTGGATTTTTCGTTAAATTTTACTTTAGGAAGCCATTTCGTGAAGTAGTTTAGTAAATATGCAGGTTTAAAGTTTGGAACTCGCAATGTTAAATTCATGTTTAAAAATAGATTGGTAGTTTTTTAAGCATAAATCGAAACCTATTTTGTGGAATGACAATCATGCATAAAAAAGAATGGATTTTACTTTGCTTGCCTTTACTTATGTAACCCATTGCAAAGTCAATATTTTAGAATCAAGCATTCTAAATTATACTAGATTAATTTTAACACAATTCTTCTAATTGGTAAATAAATCATATTACATGTAAATTTCCAACTAGGCGAAAAATGTCTGGACCAGGATTCGAACCAGGGATCTCCTGGCTGAAGCCGCCAGTGCTCTGCCGTCTGAGCTATCCTGGACGAACCTGGTGGAACTTTTTCACCCAGCTAACCTTAATGATTATAGCATCTGGTCTGAAACCTGGTTCAGCTCAACAGAATAAATCTCAGGTAATGGAACTCCAGAAATCGCTGGATATGAAATTACACTAGATTAATTTTAACACAATTATTCTAATTGGTAAATAAATCATATTAGATGTAAATTTCCAACTGGGCAAAAAATGTCCGGACCAGGATTCGAACCAGGCATCTCCTGGCTGAAGCCGCCAGTGGGCTTCCACCCAGTGGAGTTCCACCAGGTTCATCCAGGATAGCTCAGAAAAGCACTGGCGGCTTCAGCCAGGAGATCTCTGGTTCGAATCCTGGTCCGGACATTTTTCACCCAGTTGGAAATTTACATCTAATATTCTAAATTATATCTAGGATTGTTTTATTTATCTTTTAATTTTGTTGTTGTATCTTTTGCATACCTACAATAGTTATGCTTGGACGAATAAGTGGATATATATATACATGTGTCCCATAAATCCATAGACTTTTCAAAAACTCATAAAAAATAACAAATTATCTTATCGGAGTGCTGTTTGACTTGTCAAGGTCTTAAATAATTTGTGACAAAAATAGTTCACATTTTCTCTGAACTATTTTTTGATAAAAAAAATTCCAACCATTTGCCAAACCTTATGGCAGAAATCGCACTGGGATACTTTCTAATATGACAATTCATTAATTTTTTTTTTATGAATTTTTGAAATGTGAACAGACTTGTGGAGCAAACATGCAAACCATGCTTTCTCCTTTAGATACAAATTTTCAAAAAACACAAAAAACTGATAAATTAGAAAATAACTTGTATTTAATTCTAATTTTTACTGTGTATTTTTATTACTCGTTATTAGAAAGAATTGCAAGCATGCATAAGATATTAAACATAAAACGAATTAATAAAATGCATTTAATATTAGGAGAAATCACGTTTTGACCGAATTCAGAGGAGGAAACATGTTTTGATAGTTTGACAAGTGGATAAAACGCTTTTTGAATGACATAAGTCATAACTCACAAATAATACAAAAGCATTATTTTATTTGAGCAAATACAGAACTTCAGTTGATTATTGTTGATAAAATAAAATGACAGATTATGGTACCTAGTAGTATTCATTATATATTTACTAAATAAATACTCGTTTGCCAAAAATCAACTTCAAATTTTAAAACCATTAACTTCATCTAGACAGTCACACACTTCTCCCTCTTCTTGCTGGCTGGTAAATCATGAATAATGTGGTTGTATCATTTGCAGACATCATCAGGTTGATTTTGCCACTGTTCACCATACATTACCTTCAAAAGTTTGCCAACATACTTTTTCTCTTCAACTGATATGGCGTGGCTAAGAGTGAGATTCTAAAACAACCCTTTGAACACGCACAACAGTAACTCTCTTTTTAAGAAGATTTACATCATATTCTTCATTTGGATCTTGAAATCTATAATTCAGGAAGCATTTAACCTTAACAGTTATCTTATTTTTCTCTAAAACAATCCGTTTCAATTGTGATATGTATGATAGGTTTTGAAAGTATGCATTAAGTGACAACTCTGATTGGCAGACTGGAGAAATCACTGTTTGACTGAATGCAGGCTTTGGAGGAAACACTCTTTGATTGAAACGTCAAGTTTTAAAATTGGTTTACGATCGGAGAAAATTTTTTTTGGGTTAAAAATACCATCTATTTCTGTGCAATTTAACACAGAGTTCATAAAACTAACAATAACTCATTTTTTATTTTTTTGTGAGAAAACACGGTTTGAGTGTATGCTCCTCATTTATGGAAATCTATAAAATAATTTTTTTTTTTCATTTGCCACTAAAAGTTACACTTATTGACAAGTCTTATGGTGTAAACCACGCGTCCGTATAACAATTTGTTAATTTTTCTTAAAAACTTTTGAAATCTGGACTTACTTTTCAATCTCTTGAACAATGTCTTTTCTAGTATCGAAGAAAAAAAAAAAAAAAAACACTATGTGAAAAGTTAAGGTAATGCACTTTGATATGACAATTTATTAATTTTCTGCAATTTCTTTAAATGTGAGCAAGCTTATGGAGCTCTTTGTATAAATAAACAAAAATCAGGCACTTTTTAAACAGAAATCAAGCACAATTTCAATTATTTTTTTAATCTGAGTTGTTCAAATGTTTCAGTAACAATAAAGACTAGATATGATCTAGAATCAAGGTAAACAAAAAACTCTTTAACCCTTTATCTACTGCCGGTACTTATAAATACCATTAAAATAACTTGTTATAAAATTCCTTTAATACATCAATTAGTTGTAATACAGTTTAGAATGAGTTATAGATACATTACTTTATCTTCTTTCAAAAGCATTATGGGTTACACATTTTTTTTTTTTTTTTTTTAAAAAGGATGATTTCTTTTGCTTTTGCACCTTTTCAGCTTTGGGGGGGGGGGGGGTGTCAATTTGGAAAGATTTCTATATTTCTATTGTCAGAACATTATATTTGTACATTTCCTAATTCTACAAAATGCTAAGAAAAATATTTTAAATAAAAGATTTGAGTGGGGTTATGAATATTGCACAAAATCCCTATAAATTCAAATTTAATTAATCCTTCTAAAATTTATTAAATAATTATGTAAATCTTCTAATATAGTTTAAACAATTCATGAAAAATGCTTTAGAAGATAAAATTTTCATGAATTCATAATTCAGTACATAAAGGGTTAAAGGCTTCAGAAAAAAAGCCTTTGTTTAGTGCAAAAAGAAGAAATCTGAGGCACCATTTAAATAGATTCTTGTTAAGGGTGTGGAAGGAAGCAAAATTTCATTTGAAGGGGCAATTTTTTTAAAATCTTGTAGTACACAGATAAGCAATTAATACAGTTTTATTCTTATATTTATTTTTATAAATTAGCCATAGTACTCATTAATTATAAATGCGTCTCATTTCAAGAGTGCTGTGCTAGTAACACTTAATCAAAAACTATTGATAATCATTAATTTCTGTGCTTAAAGTTAATACAGTAGAGTCCCTCAAATCCGCACAGCTTGGGACCAGTGATTTTGTGGATTTTAGAATTTTGCAGATTTCTGGTCATTGCTTTGTTTACATTTTTAAACAGTAATTTGAATGTAATAATGCAATCAAAATTCTAGAGATGGGAAAAACAGTTACTTTTTGTTAACAGGTTCCATCATTACACCACTAGCTTGGTAACATACTACAATAACCTAATAATTTTTTAACACCTTACCAGAGGCTAAAAATTTGTTGAAATTTGCAATTTTAGGGTCTTTCTTTAAATTTAGGTCATTTTTATAGATTTTGGTTAAGTATTTGTAGGTAAAGAACATTTTTTGGACTTTTGGGTAATATTTTGTTTCTTTGAAATATTAATGTCTGAAAAATGATCTAAGCTCACATTTAAAATGTAGAGGTAAAATTTACAAAAAGTCAAAACAGGTTTTTGAACTTCAGCAGTGGACATAAAGACACACTAAACAGAATTATATATTTATTTAAAAAGTTTAACATTAGAGTCTATATCCAACATGATTCTTCTTTTATAATTACAGCATCCTACTTTCTTAGTCCCACCTAACATAAGTCTGAAGATATCTGTACATAAAGGAATAGTACAAAAAAAAAAAAAAAAAAAAAAATTATTTTTAATAGCTTCTAGCATTTAAAACTCTCTAGGATTTAAGATGTCCCTAATTCAAATGTCATTCAATGTCTAGAATAATTCTCAATTTTTTAAGGTGAAAATTCATATATTCAAGCAAATGTATTCCTTATAAATTCATCTGCCTAATAATTAGACTATTCGATAGATATCTCACACATATTCTTAAAATGCACAACTCTCTTTCCCTCTCTGTATATATATTTTGAGCGTTCCTTAATATGAGCCGTTACAAACATACACCCATTTGACATTAAAAAAGGATGTTTAAAAAAGACCAAATTAGAGTAATTATATATATATATTGCTTACAATATTTAGTCTCACTGTTTACATATCGCTGCAACGCGTAAGAAAAGAGACGTGTCTTGCAAATATTCAATTTGCGTTTTCCCCCCCACTAACAGGTCTGTTATAAGTGCGTCTTGCTACACAAACAGTTTCATAAGTGTATCTATGTGGAAAATCACTTTATTACGCCATATGTCCATTTGTGACCACAGTAGAGGCGTGGATTGTGTGAGGAGGTAAAATTACCCAACCCTCTAAACCTCATCCTACGTCTTCATTTTTAAGGGTTTTATTCTTTTATGCAAGTTTTTATTCCAGCATTCTAAGTGTTATACTTTCATGTTACAGTAAAATCATGGAAATTGTCCTTTTGCCTCTCCTGTGAAATTTACTTTTGTCGAGATGTGTCACTTTTCTTGCGGGTGAGCGATATATTAAATTAACAAAATTCCTCATACTAAAATAAATATTTACTCTATGTATTCCAAAGCATTTTTTTTCTACATTTAAAAGTATTTTTTGTTTTTTCTGAAACACTTCACTTTTTCATATGTGTCACTTATCGAATAATGGTGCGATGCAATCAACTGTGCATTTTGACCTATCCGATAACAACATCCAATAACATTATGGGACATAAAATAATTTAATAAAATCTTTTAAACTTAATTAGGTTTAAGGCAAAATTTGTTAATTAAAACATTCCACTCTCATGATATTTCCACTTATATGAACAAATAGCTTTTAACACGCAGTCACTTTCATATTTGACAACAGTGATTATTATTTTTTCCAAATTGATTAAAGCATTTTTTAAATTTTTACAAATGTTCTTATAAAATAAGAATCTTATTGCTTTAGTAAAATTAATTCCAAGTAAAAAGTTTTTTAGCAGTCGTAGTTATGAGAAAAAGTGCGATAAATAAATAAATAGCTTTACCGCATCCGTACTTAACTTCAACAGCACACATAATTCAACAACAATCGAAAAATACTTTACCTGACCTTAAAATATTCTCAAACCACAAAAGCAAAAGCGCGATACTAGCTTACAAATTACCTCAAAATATCCCCAGCCACGCGAATCTAACTTACAACCTTAGGAAAAACTTTTCCTCCCCTCTTGATAACGTAAAATTCTCAGATTCTAATACTACCAGTCTAGATAAACAACATATTCAAAGCAATAATATATATTTTTAAATAACTCCTTCATAGCTGTGTATTACAAAGTAACTATATTCTCTCAGAGACAAGATTAAATTTATTTACACATTCGACATTGAAATAACCACAAATTCATGCTGAAGCAAACATAATATTTGAATATTTAACAGTTGGTATAGAATATTTGATGCTGACAAATAATTATTACTGATAGATACTTTTTATTCCTAACAACAGAATGAGGAGAAACCAGCAGATGCATTTTGCCTTGGACGTTGGACGTCTCTATTTTTGTTAGCGGGGGGTGAAAAGTGATAGAGTAATAAATGAAATGAAAATAGGTGTTCGCTTTTCTTTTCATACGTAGGAGTAGGACGCTGTTTAACGATACGAGTTGACTTATTTTTCATACATAGGACGGGGTTGACATTTGTGTTTTGTTTTTTAAGCTGTAAAATTTACTTGATTCTTTTGTAATAGTGGATTTTTTTTTCACTTTTTCTTAGAATGTTATTAAGAGCTAGGAAAAAAGATTTTGCGATTTTATTTTCATCGCAATATAAAATTAAAATAAAGCTAAAATATTTTTCTTTTTTTTTGTCTTATTTTCAGTTTTTCGCAAGGCAAATTGATAAATAGTTATAAAATTAATAGGCAGTTTCTGATATTCTGTTACTAAAAACCAAACTTTAAAGCAATAACAGTGTTTTTTTAACTGTTAAATAATGCCCACCTCTAATAATGAATGTTTGTAATATAGTAAAATATTAAAATAATTAAGTAAAGTCATAAACTAAAAGGATAAAAAGTAAGAAAATTCTAAAAGTGATTTAATTATTAAAAGTAAAGGTCAAGTAAATAGTTAATAATGTATAATTAAATATGCACAATAAAGATGAGATACATTTTTCTTGAATAATGAAACTTTCCTCATAAAGGTACCCTATTAATTCACATAAAAGTCATAAAGTAAGGAAGTTTTATTTCAGGTTTAGCGAAAGGTTAAGCGAGTCTTAATAACTGAAAAAGCTTGATTAATACATAAATATATTTGGTAAAAAGGTTGTGATTACCAGTGATATCAGCAATATCTTGATGTTTTTTTTTTTCAGAAATAAATTATACTTCCTTCACGAAAAACCACGAGTTGAGTCATTACTAATAATTACATATTAAAATACATATGGAATGATATAAAACTAAAAATACTGTAATTTTGCCCCTACATCTGAACTAAAAGATTCATTGTTTACATCTGCGATGATGTGCGGATTTTAGGCATTTGCAGATTTAAGGGAGTCTACTGTATTTAATTCTAATGTTTTGTAGTTAAATCTGACAAATTTTAGTCTTATTAAGCTAAGCTAATACATGCTAAAAAGTACACTTAAAAGGCATATACATACTATTATTTTGACCTACATCTTTCATTGCACAGTCGGCAACTTTGTCAAGAGCTACACTAATAAAAGTTATTTCTGCAAAAAATTTAAAAAGTTTTTTCTTTTTTAAAAATCAATGTATGATAAAATCGCCATTTGTGTGATGAAGTACGTATCAAAATAAAGATAATTATATTTCTTTTAAATGGACTTTTTATCACTTTTAGCTTAGTTTAATGATTATAAGTGATCTTCTTGCATAATTTTACTTTAGCTTCTGAATTTTTTTTTCCGAGTCTGACCTGTGATGACTGATAAATTGTTTCAAATATAAAGCTCCTTGTGTGTGAGGGGGGGGGGGGGGGACGGGCTGCCCTTCTATCCTTCCTCAAATGGTGCCTGTGAAAGTAAGGGGAGATAAAATAAAAAACTACACTATTCAAGGCATACGGGCCAAATATAAAAAAATAAGACTGTTATACATGGGTTAACCTTAACTTACATTTTTATAATGAGCTATAAAGTTCAAATCAATAACAGCCACCATGAGAAATTTAATGAGGTTATTAATCAATCATTAATCGTTGTATATTATAAAGTATGAAAAACAAAAACAAAAAAATATTTAAAATATTTTCTAAGCCAGGCATGTCAAACACGCGGCCCGCGGGCCACAACTGGCCCGCCAATCATTTATCTATGGCCCACGAAGCCTTAACCATTTTACATTTATTTAATTATCATTTACCTAGTGCCTGCCATCAGTCGAGTTTTTCAGGGATGTATCCGATTGCATTATAACAAAAATCATCAGAGTGGAAATGTTTTTTTAGTGTAGTAAAAAATGATTTCAAAAGAAGATTTTTGAATTTCAAGAAACAGTTTAATCTGTTTCCCTAATTTATGTTCAAATTATTGTTTAGAATTTATTACTGCAGCTAATCAAAATTCAGAACGATTCCATATTAGCGCCATGGATACTGAGTTTTCAAATTTCTGTAATTATTCATCAATCGACTAATTTTTTGAAATACAATATGCAACCTTTTGTTATTTTTCAAGTCAAATAAAATAATTTGAACCAGGAAATGTATTTAATAAATGAAATTAAAAAAGTAGCGATTATATATGATATGTTTTATTAAATAGTTTTTCAGATTCAAAAAATATTTATTTTTATTTTTTACTTTGAGAAAACACAGAAGATTGGCAGCTATGCCTATGCTAAATCTAGATTAGCGTGTACAAGCAATTTTTAAAATAAACGCAATTTATCATATTCAATTAAATTTTTTTTTGGTTGATAAAAATAATTGTGAGTGTTTTTACGAAAAATTAATATAAACTTACTATGTACTTAATGTTGGAACTTTGCGTTAAAATTTCTTTAACATGGCTGTGTTACATCTTGTACAAACAAATTTTATTCTGTGCAATGGTAATATTATTATCTTTTTTTTAATATGGCCCGCGGCTTAGTACATACTTAATTTGGCCCGTGGCGGTAAATGAGTTTAACATGCCTGTTCTAAGCAATACGTAATTTTATAATTTTTCATATTCTTATCTTATTATAATCAATATTACCATTTTCAGCTTCTTGGTGATCTCTACTTGGTAATCTCTCCAATGATCTCCTAGCAGTCCCTGATTTTAATAGGTACATGCAAAAAAAGAAAAAAATGGTTGGATTTATAAACGCAGATACATTTCACCAGACAAATTATTAAATATAAAAATGAATATTATACTTTCTGCTATTAGCTTTAAGAAATAGAGAGGCAGTTTTATGTTATGTAATAATAAACATTTCATGATAGATTTTAATTATCAGTTGAAATCATACACAAATTCATTTTAAATAAAATAAGTAAGCATACCTTTTGTCCTTGCCATTTCAAATTCGTGATCAATCCAGTTCTTTAACTCAATAACACCTGAGCATTCAAGATATTTTATTAGTTTGTTCACGCAGGTTTGCCTGTGAGATAAAATGTCTTTAGCATCCACAATTTATCTACAATTGCACCTGCTTTATATATTTTACAGTTGTAATGTCACTATCCTAAAGAAAACATGATGCTATTAGTTTCTATAATATATAGTGTAGCAACTAGTAGTAGTGGCTAGAATATATAGTGCAGGCTATTTTAGTAATGCTCCAGTAGCAGAAAATTCTCCAAGTGTCTGCAACAGATACTTCAGGGGCAGAAAATAATCTGCAGGTAAAATATTTTACAATTGAAGCATTAATCAAACGATCACTTACCTTTGACGTTATTATGCATTTTATTAATTTTACTAATAATAATCTTAAATTTTTGTATTGTATTAAGGAATAAAGAGCCAAACATAATATAAAGCGAAATAAAGGTTCAATAGAAAAATAATTTGCAAACTAGAAAAGAAAATCTGCGACGACCGTCTCCCATCTCGAACTTTCTGCTACCAGGAGTAATGCTTTAAAAAGTGCAAAAACATTGAAGTCGATAAATGTTGAGTGATGCTAAACGACAAATGCCGATCGCAACGATGTCTGCTAACTCTTCATCAGTCAAAACTTTTTTTCAATTGAATCCTTATACAATGACTATCAGATTTCACTGTGATCATCATTTGTTGTCCAGCAATGTTCAACATTGATGGTTTTCAATTGTCTAGCACTTTTTGGTTGATTGATTGCCACACTGTATCTTCTAGATACTACACTATTACAAAAGATATTTTCTAGCTCAGATTATAGGTAATAAAATCTGTGGAAATTCATATTTATTCTAATGCCAAAACAATGTCTCTAATTGAAATTGAAAACTACAGCTAAAATTAATGATGCTACTAATATAATCATTCACATTTGTATTCAGGTCATACTGATTTCTTGCGGAATTACACTTATAATCCAATAAAAATTATTCAGTTAAGGGAACTTTCGAAATTTAACAATCAACTTTTAAAAAGATAATCGCATTTACAAAATTTATGCATTTCGTGAAAATTACATCAATTTCTAAATTTTTAATTGGCACCTATTTTAATATTTCAACAGCTCTTTCCCCCAAAACTTATGCCTGTATTGGTGTTTCATAGATAGTATCATAGAAGGATAGGAAATAGATCCTGAATATCGAAATGAAAAATATAATCATCACCCGGTTCTTCTCTTTTAGGGAACTACTTTTGTTTATCATTAAAAACTAATAATTTAACTAAAATATTATCATAACGTATGGTAAAAATTACTATATTAATTATTAACATTTCTACATTAAATTTTTTAATAATAAACAATTAAATGTAATACACCACATCTTATTTTTTAATGTCATGCTCAAACTACAAGGATGGAGTATTAAAAAACAGAATGTTTTCATTTTCATTTAGCGCCTTGCTTATCATTTTTAATATAAAATTTTCCATAAAACTTAACCTAAATATTCACTTAACACTTTTTTTTTAATGCATATATTTTTTCTTTTCATCAAAGGAAAGGAATCTGGGGGGAAAAAAAATTCAGATTATCTGTCATATATTCATTCATGTCATATACATCATCATCTTACTTTTTGATCCATTCAAATAATTACAGAATCTGAGGATCTTTTTGAGACAAGATGATGAAGCATCATATCTAAGATGCATCGAGAAAGTGAAGCAGCGATGACCACCTCAGGAACTCAGCTTTCGCTTTAGAGTGTTAGTGCAATCCCGAGGGGTAGTGAAAGTGAAGCAGGAAAGCCGATTACAAGTGGAGTGCAATGATCTGTTTTTGAATGTCAGATCACTGCCCCCTGAATACTAGGCCTGCACGCTGTCCCCCGAAAGATTTGAGATTGTGTTTTTGTTTTCAATGGTCAAAATGTGCAATCCATCCTCCCCACCCCCGAAACTTTATAATGTCCTCCCCAGAACCACAGAAATCCCTCCCGGAGAAAAGTGTTTGAATTCAACACTGGTGTTTATATGGTCTCCTGAATCCAGCATTTAAAAAAATTTTTTGTTAACTTATTAATTTCAGAAAATAAGGTTACTGTTACTACAAGTAAGGCTCCTAAAACTAAAGCTAACTCATGCTGGAATTTAATTGCCAGTAGAAGCACAATTGGCTACGACACTTCTAGCAACATGAGCAACAATAGCTGATTGGTCTAATTGGGAAACAAAATACTTGACAAGGCAGTTAGTATTATAGTAGCCCTAACTAGAAGTCTTTATTTCATGAATGACCAGTCGAGACTTTTGCAAGACATTTTTTATTTTTAATTCTAGATATAGCTTGATCAACCAAATTTTATACACTATATATGGGGCATTCTCATAATCTTTTGACTTTCATGTCCCTGAATAATAATTTTTATTTTAATACACTTTTTTGTGTTTTTTTTATTTCATATACTGGGGAATAGGGTGGTTCAAAAAAACATTTTATGAGCTAGAGTCCAGGCCACCCCCTAAATTTTTTAGACTCATCAATAGTATAATATTGGTAAATTTTTAGCTTCTTACTCAAATGACCCCACAATTTAACATTAGCAGAAGCATAGGAAATGCAACAATATTTTATACTTCAGAAATATTTAAATTTTTCCAGAAGTTTTTAGAAAAAATTTAGTTTGTTATATTATTATATATCTGTATTTAAATATTTCTGAAATATTTTATTATGTGTAGCAACATTTCTGAGAATTATTTACATGATAATGTTTCAGACAACACTAAACCAAAACAAGAATTCTACCAACTCTTTTTACAACCAATTAAAAACAATTTGTCAATGAAACATTTAATTTTTCATGATAATTTTTATTTTAAATACCATCTTATAGATTTTCAAATTCTGCATCCGGTAGCAAACATCTGTCTGAAGCTGTTTACATTTAGCTCATGGCTATTCTTAAGTAAGGTGACAAATGAAAATAATATTTAAAATACATTTAATTATTTATTGCAAGAGTTTTTATTTTTAAATAAGTCTTTATTATATAAGAATTATATTTAGGCTATATTACTTATATTAAATATTAATGTATTGTTATGGGATGCTAACATTATTCATGTTACAGTTAACCCTTAATCGGAAACATACGTCTGTGAGATGTCTGCGTCTACTTATCTGCCCTTAATATCTTCTCTCTCCAGCATTCCAAACTTATTTTTATGCTGTTACCCAAGAAGCAGAATTTTCTGTGTCAGTCTGCAGCAAACTAAAATTTATCTGCGACCCATTAAGCCTACTATCATAAGAAATAACAGAAACACTTAAAGTAAGCAAAATTTCCATTTATAAAGAAAATATAATATAAGGATACAACAAATACCATAAATCTAGAGACTTAAAGCAAATTTCAGTCATTTTTTAAGTCCAGCATTTCTTTTTAAGTTGGTGAATTAATCTGCAAGGTTTAAAATAATCTGCAGCGCCTGCTTCCGTGCTTCACTGTTTCTGCTACTGGGGCTGTTACTTTAAAAAATTGGTCCTGTTGATGCATTGCTATTAAAGATTAAATGTTTAAGTTCACTATTTGGTAAATTATTAAGTGTTATGTTTGTGCACGGGATTTTCACATTTCTGGTTAAAGGTTAATAAGACAAACACTAAGCCTAATATGAAATAAAATAATCACAAAATTTGTGTATTAATCAACAACTTTAATTTTATGAAAAATAGCCGTTCTTTTCTGTTTAAAGAAATTTCAAAGCTAAAAATTTGCAATTGCTGCGGTTTCAACCTGCCTTAGTAATGGAATTTTTCTGATTGGTCTAAGATCAACAGACCAATTGACTAGATTGAAACAACTAACTATGACAAGACAAATCCTTCAGAGTGTTCTTTATCAGTTGAAAGAATAAAAATTGGTGCAATATGTTGTTAGTCATTTGA
Source organism: Maratus speciosus (assembly GCA_963932465.1). Taxonomy (NCBI): domain Eukaryota; kingdom Metazoa; phylum Arthropoda; class Arachnida; order Araneae; family Salticidae; genus Maratus; species Maratus speciosus. Next base: position 137,387,736 of record OZ010797.1, on the reverse strand, counting down.
CAGTTAAAGAATTAAGGCAGATATAGGCTACTAAAAACTTCTCTGAAAAATTGTCTAACTAACAGTTCAAATTCCATTGAAATACATTATCCAGTATGGTAGATTACAAATAAATCTCGTAATATGTTGATATCACAATCTTGGTTTATTAACAACATTCTATTTATGATGAGAAATATAAAGCAACTGATAAATCAATTTTAAATAAATTAAAAGAAAATTGTTAAAATGTAAAAATTTTTAGAGCACCAATTGAATTGTTAAATTGTATTAATCAATCTACCAAACAAAGCACAACCAATAAAATATAAACACAAAATGCACAATCATGTGATCAAATCGCCCACATTTTCTGGGTATCCTGTGCTAAATTTGTGTGCAGTTGGTTAGCATATTTTAAATGCTGAACGGGCTAAAGAAGATGAAGTAAGGTCACGTGAAGCTTTTCCCGAATATTTTGGATTTGATCTGAGTGGACATAGGAATGTATTTCTGCTACGAAAACCATGTTTTGGAAGGATAAAGAAATATAGTCGTTGGTTTTACCTGTTTTGAACCATAAAAATAATGAAATAAGTAAATTATTTAAAAATTCCTTTCTTTGATAGGACCTACCCCATGGCAAAAACTTCTGAGCGCCAACTGCACTTCTGGACAGACCCAAACTGTCTTGATTATGCTCATTGCATAGGTATGTTAATTTAAGGCTATTTGATGAATATTTGATAAGCTGTTGATAAAATTTGGGGGTTTTACGTGATCCTTTGACGAATTTCGCATTCTTTCAGCGGCCCTTTGACGAAATTCGCATTTTTTCCATGATCCTTTGACAAAATTGGATTTTTTTTTTTTGCGATCTTTTGACGAAATTTGCAGGGTTTTTTCACGGCCCATTGAAGAAATAAGTATTTTTTCAGCGGCCCTTTGACAAAATTCGCATTTTTTTCGCAGCTCTAAGAAGAAATTCGTGTTTTCCCGCATCCTTAGACAAAATTTGTGTTTTTTTTTCTTTTTTCTCCACGGCAACCCTTTGAAGAAAATTGCATTTTTTCAGCGGCCCTTTGACAAAATTCACGTTTTTTCCGTGGTCCTTTGACGAAAATCCTGTTTTTCTGCAGCCTTTTGACTAAAATCGCATTTTTCCTCGTGATCGTTTGACCAAATTTACGTTTTTTCCACGGCCTTTTGACAAAATTAGAGGATTTTTTTCTGCAAGTGATTAACGAAATTGATTTTTTATGGCAACCATTTGTCAAAATTCTCGATTTCTTTTGTGTCTGAATTTTTGAACTGACGAATTTTTTAAATTTTCAGAAAATTCGAAACAGAATACCCCCCCCCTGCTTTTAATTATGCACAAACAGTAAATAAATCGTACATAAAATTAGGGAGTATTTTTAATGTTTTCTTTTTTTAAGTTACAAAAAGAAAAATTATGTTTATCTTTTCTAAAAATTTTTCGATGCACGACGTGTGCGTGTGCGTCTATATTATACAACTCTGATTACCGCTTTGGGACTTCTTTCTTATCGTCTTGTACTAGGAGTTGAAACAATCCTCAAATGCAGAGTGAAAAGAGGTGAGCAATTGAAAAATTGTCTACGCATTACCATAGAAACTCTCTCCCAAGTTGTGACTGTCAATAAAAGCAAAATGCCTCCCTAGTTGGAAAAGACTATAGTAGCAGTGGAAAGTAAATGGTTGATTTAGGTTATAGATCATTTTCTAAGTAATTTAACTTTATTAAACTTAGAATTTGGTGTTTTCTCAAAATAACCCTTTGCCACTTACCACCTTTAATCATCTGAGCTCTTCACATGTCAATGAGAAATTAACAATTTGTCATTTTGGCACAAGATTACTAGTGTAGCGTTTCTCTAGCAGAAAAGTACTTTTTAGATACTTTTTTTTTTTAATTTAAAAAGTGCAGATGTCATAGATGCATATTTTCCCGCTAAAATAATAATCTTTTGCTTGACTTAGTAACATGGCAACTTTGGTTAGTACGGAAACTATAGGTTTTCTAATAAAATGAAATGCATGTGTTAAATAAAATTAAAAGTGTGTTTTACAATAAAATTATAATTTCATAATAAAATAAAACTAACATGTTATATAACAAGCATTCAAAACTGGATTTTCTCAGCACAAAAAAGATTTTGCCAACGCAGGTGTATTTGTTACATCTGTTCTATAAAAAAATATTTTTTATCTATAAGATTGACAGATTCCGATAATTGGATTTCAGGAAATCAGCATTCTACTGTAGCCAAAAAATCTTTTCTTGTTAATAAAATGAAGCATAATGGAGAAATAACATTTTTTTATTCACTTTGGCTGTAGAAAAAGAAGTATCACATGTACTTTGCAATGCAAATAAAGGGAATGCAGACTTAAAATTGATAATTTTGCCTCCGTTAATTGAAATTAGATTAATTTCAACATTAAAACAATTGTGAAATTATTCATCTCATTCAGTGGAGATAAAAAAATGAAAAAGTAAATTTTATTTTTTAACTACATAAAAAACCAAAAGCATGCATTTATAACAAACACATTACAATTATATTCGACAAAACATTGGATAAATGAATAATTCACGAATATATAAATTATCTAATACATAAGATAGCAAAGTAAACTATCACTTACTTTTCAGAAAAAAAAAATCACAAAATCTCAGTTTGAGGAAGAAGCTTGTGTTAAGTTAACCAACTAATCAAATATTCGATTAAAATATTTATATCGATACATTACTTCTGTATTTTCCTCGATTTTCCTGTACCGACTGCTGCAATCCGTTTATGAAGCCGGTTATCGCTCAAATTTAAATGCCCTCATTTGGCCCAAACAAGACGAGCACGTTAAACAAGGGATGAATTAATTGGACAAGGAGAGGTTTTCAAAGCGAGCAGCAAATTCTTGGGCCGGTTTCAGTTCTATGGTTTCACAGTCATATTTTTCTTAGCTTCACGCTAAACCAACGCAAATCCAAATACCCTCAACGCAAATCTCTCTCTAGGAACGGCGCATGCGCTTTTCAACGATTAGTACTGTACCTAGACCATGAAATTTATTGATTTGAGCGAGTCGTTCAAATTGAATCTATGTTTGACAGTTTTAGTTTGCGTTTAAAATTAAATATTGCCTGCTCTTTTTGTGCTATAATATCAAAAATAGGTCAAAATATTTTTTCAAAGGTATGTTTATTTATCGTTACCCACCTCAGATTTTGTACTGATTCTGGAAGCTTATATTTTTTTTATAAAAAACAAAATAAATAGTAACTTAACATTTAATTTTAAACTAACTAAATTAGCTCAAAAGTAACTTAGCATATCAATTTGCTTTCTTAAAAACTTTTTACTTTTATTGTTATCTTATTAACTGTTTCTTCTTCCACTCCGTAATATTATTGCTAAAACACAAAAACTTGTTAGACATACGTACCATAAGCCTAATGGTCTCCTTCCTAGAAATTTATTCTAAAAAGTTTGAAAACCAGTGTAGTTAGAAGTTCGTAAAACAAAAATACCCTTTGGTGTAATTAACAGATAATTTTATACCAATCAGCTTCTAAAAATGGTATTTACTCAGCAAACATTTAAGATCATTAACACTGCTAGTTGTAATCACAGAGAAAACTGAAACTAAAACATCGTGAAGTATTACCACTATTTAACACTTAATAAATGCGGAAAGTTCCATAAGTGAGTATGTTGACGATTGATATATCTTATTGAATGCGGCTTGGTGGAACTTAATTTCCCTGTTGTAACCTGGTTTGTTTTTCAGATGATTATATACTAATAACTACAAAAATTAAAATACCTATTCTTTTAAGTTCACCACGTATTTTAGTGGTTGTTTTTTTAAATATATTTACGTTATAATATGTCATTTGACAGTTTACTGTGGGATATGGAAGCAAAATGTATAATGTTTAACCCTTTATATCCTGAATTTTGAATAAAAAAATTGCTTCACCTGATTAATTATTTACGTTAATGTCTAAAATATCCAGAACAACATATAGGGTAGATGTGCCAGTAATGAACACCCTTAAGGAATTTCTTCCAAAATTACTTTTTTATTAATAGATAATTATTATATTCCAGTTTTTTTCTATATTATATTAACCTATCAACAATATTTAACCATTCTTTTAGTCTCATTTCCCAATATGAATCGAAATTTAATTTTAAATAACAGAAATACAGTAGAAGATCTATATAATTCAATTCTCCATATAACACACAACTTCTCAGATGTAAACAATGAATTTTGCAGTTAAAAAGCACCTGCATTTCCATATTGTAAAAATATTGCTACTCTCTAGAAGATTAAATTTGGTACATTAGTTCAACTTTATCTCCTAATTTAAGACCTTTTTAATGAAAAAAAGGCTATTATTACAATAAACATTTTTGAAAATGTCTAATATAAGGATGACTTGGTCAGTTATATTTGAATCATGTTTATAAAATAAATTTAACAATGACTGACCTATATTATGCAAAAATTTATAATTTGGATAACTCTTGGTAACAAGGAATGCAGTATAAAGATATTCTAATGTATCTTGACATGTTTCAGACATATTTGGCCATATTTACAAGGTAAATTTAATGATGTGATCCATATAATGCAAAATTCTATATAACGCACAACCTTGCGTTTTTAGGTTTGCATTATAAAGATCTTCTACTGTATATCAAAACACCCAAGAGCCCAGTAATGGACACCCTCTGTTCCAGACAACCCATAAAAAGCAATAAATATAATTGTTTTTATGACTGTATTTAGAACCAGAATTTAATGAATACATACTAATGAAACAAAGTAGTTATTTTCAAATAAATTTAACAATTAGGATACAGTAATTAATAGAATATTTGTGATAATCATTTACTGTTTGCATCAAATATTGTAATTATCAGAAGATCGATGTTTTAATTATTTTAGATGGATAGTTTAATATACTAAATACCAGGCAATTACAGCTATCAAATTATTGAAACTGGGGTATTTTAAAGGTAATTAAAAAGAAAAAGTTTTGGAATATTAGTGTTTAGTTTTGTCTCACCTTTTTTAACAATTAATCTTCCAGAGACTACTTGATATGTCATTTATAATTAATATTACAAATATGAAAGAAATGGTATTGTGAGTTGAATATTTTAAATACTAAATAAAATAATTTCAAAATAAAACTGTACAACTGATGTTTAAGGCCACTGATCTGCAGATTCACTAGTTTCATGAATGTTACCTATAACTTTCATTAATATTACATTTTGTTGTTGTTGTTGTCAGAGATGAATAAGGAAACATTTAAGACAGAAAATAGATTTTTAATAACTTCTGTAGCTTAATCATTTTTATTTAAACAGAGAGAGATTAAGCCCTATGAGCCCCTCTTTGACTGTGCTCTTAAACAATATTTTCTGCTTCCTGGCTGGTTTGACTGCCAGATTATAAAATATGCAAGGTACATATACATAAAATAATAATAATAACAATAAATATATATTGAAATTTTATTAATCACATAAAATAACTTGAAAGCAGCTATTTATAAAAGTTTTGGTGTTATTACATTTTAGTAAGTATAATTTAAAAATTAAATTTGATTATTTAGGTTTTCAGTTAAGTCAAAACATTTTATGCACTATAAACATTAGTGAAATTGCATTTTTAGCAATGTCTACATGGGGTGTCCATTACTGGAAAATGACTAATTAACCATCCCAGTAATGGACACCCCCTCTTAAAACCTTAAAAATAAATGAAATTTTGTAAATGGCCTTTAGTATATAAAATTCTAAGTTTTCTATTGCTACTCAAACAAAAACATTCAAATTTTGCAAGAAAATAAAAAATATATAAATTAATTAAACAAAGCCACCCACCTCTTCATTAAGATTTTCACAGAAAAACAGTGAAATTTTGAAACATTATTTTCTGCTTCCTGATTGGTTTGATTAAAAGTGTCAGCAATAACATAGTTTTATAAAACATGCAAGGGGAATTATTAAAAAAATAATTAAAGCTAAATATTTATTAGTTATTTTTTTATGAACCAAAAACATCAAGGGGTGTCCATTACTGGCACATCTACCCTATAATAATAATTTGATCTTTAGATAAATTTTTTAATTAAAACTTATTTAATAAATCGGTAGTTAGAGCTATTTTGGCAAAATATTGACAAGAATAATTAGATTAATTAACAAAAAATGCTGTTATGGAAATCTCACAATTCTTTAGGGATGCACCAAATAGTGATTTTGGCCGAATATTCGACTTGTCGAATACTTTTATATTTCAAAGTTTAAAGGCATTAAAATGTTAAATTTTAAAACAATTTTACGTAATATATAAAACAAAACTTCCATTTTGATAATCAAGAGCTTTTTCCAAGTAAATTTTATGCTGAAAAAAATCTGCTTTGAGTTATTTAAGAAGAGGATAGTTCTAAAACTTTTTTAATTAATAAAATTTTAAACTTCGTGGCTTCTTCTGTGAATTAAAACAAATGAATAAAATTTTCTTAATTTCTAAGACAAACATTTTAAAATCAAAGAGACACTGTGAAAAAAGTGGAAGAAAAATTGTACAGGATCATGTATTATTTGTTTGTCAGGAAGAGACTTAAGTAAACAAATAATGCAATTTATTCAAATTTTATATGGTGGCAACTCAGCAAGAATAACTGTTCTACTCCCTTTGATTAAGCAAGGAAGTTTTTAAATACATCCTAGATCGGTGTCTGGAATGGGAGATCATTTTTAGCGATTGTAAACATTCTTAAAATCTTAGCAAGAAACAGATTATTTACTGGCCAATGTTCTGGAACTTGCATTTGTACATAATTCCTATGAAAATCCTCGTGATTGGTTAATTGTTTTAAGTAATACTTAACAAACAGCAAATAAATAATGTAAAGATATTCTCTTTTATTTAAATATGATTCTGTTTCTAATTATTTTGAATATATTTATAAGTTGACTGTTAAACATAGAAGTTGTATAAGGTTTTTAAAAATATGTTTTAAAAGTTTTTTTTAAGTATTCGGTTTGGCCGAATATCGAAATATTCGGCATACTGAATAGTTTAATATTCGGTAACATGGCTGAATACTGAATATTCAGTGCATCCCTATAATTCTTATAAGAACAGTATAAACAAATGTGATCCTATCTGTAACAGAAATTGTTCTGTAGTTGCAAATTTTGTGTCTAACACATAGCTGCCAACTTTTACTACCACTAAAATTTAGTAGAGGTTTTTGCCTTGTTTATCCATGAGATTTCAACGATTAAATAAGGCAATTTTTACTATAAAATTTTAGTAGGAAGAAGAAAGCATAAAAGTTGGCAGCTATGGTGTAACATTTTTTAAAATAGGATAAAAGCTACACCTAGGTAAATGGTTGAGAAAAATACCCACATTAAAAAATATTTAGCTTCAATTAGGGTTCGCCGATATATATCGATGGATATATATCTGATATTTATTTTTAAAACATCAAGACTTTTGATATTTTCAAATTCTTGATATTTATTATCCAAAATATCAAGATATTTGATATTTTGTAGATTTGATATTTATTTTCAAAATATCACTGTGCAAGATAATTTTGATATTTTATTCAGTCAAAACAAGTGTAAATGAAAATTTCAACTGTTATTGAATGTGTGTCATTCTGTAGATAAAGAACTTTTGTCATTGTAGTGACTTTTTTAGGCAAAGAAGAAAACAAACATCTTTTCCAAGCGTTATGTTTGAAACTTTTATTTTAAAATGAGACAATTAATTCAGAACAGCTTTTGAAAGATAAATAGTAATTTAGATATTCATTTATATACACAGCATTATTAGAAAAGAATCTTTTCTGATTTTGGTTTAGTTGAGTCTAAACTGTACAACAGGTTAGGGAATAAAAAATAAAACAAGCTTACTGTTACATCCCAACCCAACAATAGTAGTGATCTGTGTTAAGAGATGGCAGCACCACACAGAGTCTGAGATTGTGAGGATTTTGCATGCAGCCAATGAAATCAGATTTGTTGTAAGAACTGATTTGTTCTGAGTAGCTGCATTGGTGGCTCTTGTAAATATGTAAATAAACTATAAGAATCCTTATTGTTATGCCTTTTTGCTCAGTAATATAGTACAGTGGACTCCCTCAAATCCACACAGCTTGGGACCAGAGGTTGTGCGGATTTTAGAATTTTGAGGATTTTAACGTCATTGATTTGTTTATATTTTTGAAACATTAATTTGATTGGTAGTTAAGCAAGGGAAATTATAATGAATGCTTACAATAAAGTGAAACATTAAAATAAGTAAAATATTAAAATAATTTATGAGTTTAAAAGTAAGTAATTATTAAAATAATTATGTAAAATAAAAATTTAGAAAAATATTAAATTATTACCGATGAAATCGATTCAAATCGATTCCAAAAGTCCCATGCTGCCATCTAGTGGTAAAGCGATCGTAAGATCGATACGTCATTATATATAATATATTATGTATTGAGTTTATTTTAAAGTAGAAATTTGTAATTTATATTAAGGTAAAAATTTAATAAATTAAGAGTAATTTGAATTAAAAAATTTATAAAATAAAATATTAATTTAATTTTATACTAAAATTACTAACTATTTGAATAATTAATTAATAACAATTATTCATCAATTAAAGTTTTTATTCAAAATTTTTGAATTATTATTCCCTCCCCCCCCCCCCCCCCCCCAAACAAAAAAATTGAAAAAGCAGTCAAAAAATTAAGTCCAAATTATTTTTAATAATGTCAAAAATCAAGTAGAGTTGTAAACGAGCATACACGTATGTGAATATTCACGCCATTTTTCAAAATTCGCATTTGTAGACATTGACTTAAAATATTTGTATTCGCCTGGCTGTGTTATAACGGCTCAGTACCGGACAAAGTACAAGCGGCACCAAACGGTCCCGCTTTTTTCATGTCCCCTTTTTTCCTGTCACGTTTTTTCTAGTTACCACCTATTTAGGTACCACTTAGTTATCCCATTGACCAATTTCGCCATATAATGCAAATTGACATAATTTTTATTTTAAATTACGAAAGAACAAATAAATTTGTATAACATTAATAAAAATAGAAATAAAACGTCAAAATAAAAATCATATGATGACTTAACATGTGTAACTTGCTTAAAGTCAATTGAATGTGACATTTACTATCAATCATTATTGGCATTTAAAATCTCATAGTTTGGCAATAGATTTTTGTTCGACGGGATAACTAAGTAGTACCCCTATTTTTTTGCAGGTGGATTTTCAATTTGTATTGCAGACCATAGATACATCTATACTAAAAAAAAAAAAATATGATGGGTCCTTCAAGATGTATAATTTTTTCCCTGAAAGATTGCAAAAAAGGCATATTTTGTATTAAGTAGATTGAATATGTCTTATTTCTAAAAGGAGGACTCGCTTTTGTAAAAAAAGACCTATTGTTTTTGATGTGTCACCCAAGATTTCAAAAGTTACCAACATCATTGATGGATGCAATACATAACCTGTCATGAATTCTGTGCCAACTGATGACTAAACAGCAGATAATCCTTCCACAACTAAGAAAGAAGGAAAGCATTTTTCTACTGAAGTTTATTTTAACTGTTTTTTTTTATTTTTTCTGTTTTCAACCAAAAATTTTACATGTGTGAAATGGCAAAACAAAATCCATGTAGATGTAAGAATTTAAAACAGGTGTGCTTGTACTCTGTTACCAAGAAAGCATTTTTAAAAATCAGAATATAAACATGGAATAAGCTAAATTAAGATTTTTTTTCCAAAGCACCCCATGCAAGATTTTAAACTTATCAACATAAAATAAAAACATAAATGTAACAAGTAAGACATATTAAAAATTGAAACTTGCATCAATTTTGTTTCAAAATGGAGAGTTGAAATAGTTTATTCTATTTTACAAGAAATTGTACCCCCCCCCCCCCCCACCTCACATTATTTAAAATAATTTATGAGCAGATTAATGTAAAAAGAAAAACAGAACTAAAAATGTTTTCTATTGGGGGTGGGGAGAGATTCAGAAGGTAGAGGAGGCTGGTGAAAATTTCCATACCTTCAATTTTTCTATATGTTTAATTATTTTAACCATTTGAGAATAATGTCGCGTATTTTAAATCACCAGAGAATAACAAAATTTAATTAATGTAATTTGACAATCCAGGGAGTGGAAATAGCCATTCTCTACCCACTCTTTTGCCTGGTGCCCATGCATTTTACTATGAAATACAAATAATAAAAGTGTAGGTATGCATTTCACATTTTAAAAGGAAACCAAATGTGTATGATTTGTTATTTTTCCATTTTTTAATATTTAAGAGAAACGCATATAAAATTTTTATGTCAGTTTCTTAAATGTCCAATATAAGTTTTATTATTTCTAGTTTAAATCGATTCATCCGTCATACAAAATATACAATAATAAGATAATAACCTTTTTTATCGTTGCAATTTTCATGTTTTTCTACAATAAGTTGTTTTGTGATTTTGGAAAAATGCTCATAAATTTTTTAAATTTCAAATTTAAATGTGCAGAAATAAAACAGCAGTGGATTCTTGGACGGTTATGCACCAAATTCAGTTAATCGATATTGTTTCAACTTACGTTAACAATTTTATAAAGATTTTTTAAAATAGAAATCATTGAGTAGGTAAGTAGAATTATGCACTGTAAATGTGAAAGAAGTTGCATTGTGTACTTCATACAGATTCTACATATTTCAGACAGTAGTAGAAAAAAATATATATATATACTTGCTAACTTGCCCAGTGTTGCCCGTGTCCGTCAAAAAACAGCACAAATTGCAAAAAATCTCCGAAAATCACAATAAAAAATATTGCTGCACAGATTTCGAATAAACTTCATCGAAAAGAGGAAAAAAAATATACTGCTATATTGGACTAGAAGATTGAAATTGGATTCCTTTTACTAATGTGAATAAATGGTAGAAAATTGTGAAAACACACTAAAAATTTGAAAATAAAAATTGCTGTACGAAATCCAAATAAACTTTGTTGAAAAAAGGGCAGAATTTACTTTAGGTCAAAAATTGAATGTCAGATTGCAGCATCGTGAGGAAACATAAAAATTTGCAAAAATATCAAAAATCACGAAAGTCAATATTTACTATATTGGGATAAAAGTTTGAAATCTAATTCCTTGACCTCGAATCAAATCTGATTCCTAAAGCCATGAAATACAGAACCAGTGTTGTATAATATAGACGCACGTGTGAATGCCGTGCACGGAAAATTTTCTGAAAAATTCGCGACTTTGTGGAAAAAAAGTTATGAAAAGAAAAACGTATGTTTTGCTTTTGTAACTTTTTTTAATACCAAATATTTAAAATATTCCCCAATTTTATATACGATTTATATATTGTTTGTCCTCAATTCAAAGTTTAAGGACTCAAAACATTGTTGTGACATCACAGACCCTTTTATTTCTATTTTTCGCAGACTAAAACTTGTCGCCGATCGGTTTTCCGTCGGCCGCTGCAGTGACAATTTAGCCTGGCAACAGCTGTTAAATCGAATAATTTCGTAGTGTTATGAGTGACTGGCATTTTGTGCAAAGAGATCACAATCTTAAGGATTGGGTTGTTTCTAAATGCATTGACAAAATAAATGAAAAGAATTCACCTTCCTATCATTGATTTTTGCTTTATCATTTTTAAATTAAAATAATTATTCTTTAATTAATATTAAATATTTTTTAATTTAAATAACAATTATTTTAAACTATGATTTTTAGTTCATATCATCAAAATAATGTAACACGTAATTTTATTAAACATTTATTTGCAGTAAATTTTTGACCTAATATTTATGTGCGCGGAAAGTTTTTGTTTTTATACCAGTCTGTACAGAACAGTGTTGAAAAATCGTGATAAAAAGCAGTTAAATAGCAATAATCGCACAGGAGAAAATTGTTTATAAAAGGCTAAAATTTTAAAACCAGATCCCTTTTCTGTATCTCCAAGAATTACTGTGAACTCTTAAAAAAAGCAGCTAAAAAATTGCATTGAAAATCGTGTTATAAATCGCTACGGTTCAAAAGTAGCAGAGCAGAACATTTACCATAATAGGCTAAAGGTTTGAAACCAAATTCCTATTAGGCTATTGGTATGAAACAGAATTCCTTTTAAAAATGTCAAAATATTATTTTGAAAGCCAAAATATCGCAATTAAAATCTCATTAAAAATCGCAAAATATAAAAAAATCGTGAGTTGAAAAATTTACAATTAAGGGATAAAACATTGCAATCGAAAAATTTAATTATTAGGCAAAAAGTTTGAAATCGAAACCGGTCTTCAAGTGCCAAAAAATCGCTGTAGAGCTCAAAGAAAGACTAAAAATCACATTGAAAATTGCATTAAAACCGCTAAATATTTGAAAGTCACTACCGTAAAATACCGTTAATCCGTCCCCCCAAACACGACGGAAAATCGTAAAAAAATCGGCCGCTTTTGTTTCGCCCTCTGCACTAAGAGCCTGAGTCGCACTTCGTAGTGCTAAAATTTAAACAAAACACAAATTCATTTAAAACTTGTTTATTTTACTTTGAAAAGTAATAATCAATAACAATTCTCACTATAATTATTTGTTTGTGCTTACGAACATAATAAAAATAATAAAATAAAAAATAAAAATCCTAAATACTGCATAAATTATTGGGTCATTCAGAAAGACCGTTTGGGAAATTCAATTCGTGCCTTAAAATTCTGCCCTGTATTTATTGGACATTAGATATCGGAATCAATGTCTAATAATTTCATGATAGAATTTTCCGGTATGAATTGATTTTCCTTGATTGATAGCTAATATTCCTGGAAGACGAGTTATCTCGTCTCTCGCGCATTCTCTCGCGATGAAAGTATTAAGTTACTTTTGTACGTGCGTGTGTGTGTGTAAATCTTTTGGGGTATTGCTTGAAAGCTCTCATAACACCGAACTCAAAAATATGTTTGTTTTAATTTTTGGTATTATATTTTCAGAGATATCGCGGGAAATGTATTGCAAAAATATGCTCCCCCCCCCCCCCCCCCCACCACCACCACCACTTTCAAATCTACTGAAACTAAAATTATAAAAAAATTAGTAGTAGAAGTTTATTTAAACATTGCAGGAAAAGCATAGTGATTATAGTTACATGCTATAGTTATAGCTTACATGGTATTAAAATTGTAGTAATGTTATCTATGGGTGGTGGGGTGGGAGATTGTAATGGCCGATCATCGCAAAATATGCATTATTTTAATAAAGTGAGGAAAGAAAACATTTTGAAAAAAAATATATATACAATACAGGACCCATTATCCGGAATTCCAAAATCCGGAAGGACCTGAAATCCGGATTTTTTTTTTTTTTTTTGAAAATTTTCTAAATTTGTAAATTTTTACTAAAATTTTGCAATTTTTGCAATTTTTCGAAAATTTTACAGATTTCTATTTTTTTTTTTTTTTTTGGTCTATTGTGTTGCAATGTGTAACCACTAAAATATGTTAAATCAGTGATGGGGTCCCCCGCCCCGAAATTAGAAAAACATCGTTTTCTTTGCCAAATTTTAATTTAAAATTTATATTACGATTAATTTTTTTTAAAAATCGTCAGATATTTCACATCCTCCCTCCCTCACTTTGATAAAATATTATGGCTACACAATCGTGTTACTTGAATCAGGGGTGATTCTGAGTAAAAAAAAAATTCTGAAATTCACAGCAAATTTTTTTAAAGTTTACAGAAGAGGGGGTGGGGGGCACCTCGGCACTAATTATGAGTTTTTCAGTGATCTTTTAACGAAATCCTCGTTTGTATATGATCCTTTGAAGAAATTTTTTTCACTATCTTTTGACGAAATTTGCGTTTTTTCCCAGTGATCCATTGACTAAATTTGCATGTTTTTTGCGATTCTTTGAAGAAATTTTTTTTCGCTATCTTTTGGCGAAATTTGCGTTTTTTTTCACGAGATATTGACGAAATTTCATTTTTTTTTTTGCGATCTTTTGACGAAATTTCTGGTTTTACTCGCGATCTTTAGACAAATTTGCAGTTTTTTTCGCGATCTAATGACAAAATTTGCGGATTTTTTTTGCGATCTTTTGACGAGAGCTTTTTCGATTCTTTGACGAAATTTGTGTTTTTTCATGATTCTTTGATGAAATTCGCGTTTTTCCCATGATTTTTTGACGGAATTCAGGAGGACCCGAAATCCGGAAAATTCCAAAATCTGGAAAGCCTTCAGTTCCGAGGATTCCGGATAATAGGTCCTGTACTGTATATACAAAATAGAAAAACAGTATTAACTTTGCGAATAACGGCGATTTCAAATTACAGAAAATTCTGGATTTCAAAAGCTTTGAAACTGGAATTCATTTAGATAAATAATAACACTAATATCTGTCATAAGATAAATAACAACACTAATATTTGTCATTAATATGGTAACAGAAAAATAAAGGAACTTAATAATTTAAAATAATTAAAAAACATTAAGAAATTGCGTTTGAAAATGTCCTAAAATCCTTTCCATAACTAGTAACATTTTATGCTGTGTCGCCATCTGTTATAAATTAGGGAAATTAAATAACCATACATTTTTTTTAATCATCATTTCTTTTCTATAAAGGCTAAATAAATAATACAAATCACAAAAATAACAATAATAATATGAAAAATATTGCAAATGAAACTAATTTTTTAAAAAAAAAGAAGAAATGTGTTATAATGGGAAATTTAAATCAGACTGACATAGAATTAATTTAAAAAAATAACTATCACTACAATAACTCATTTTAAATTGTGATATATAAAGTAAATGTCATGTATATCACCTTCAAATATCAAATTAAATCACCAATTCAGTACTTAATAACAATAATAAAATAAATAATACCAATAAATCCGATTTCGTGTTATTTTGGCACCATCTACCATAATTTAGAAGAAAGAAAACCAACACGATATAAAATTAATTCCGAAAGTTACCAAAAAAAGGCTGTAAATTGTTATTATCCCTATTATTTTATATATTTAGTAATAATAATATACAAGGCTAATAGTATTATGAAAAATATTAATTATTCGTATAAATATGAAGTTACGTAGCTGTACAGAACTGAAGTACCTATCGGTAGTGAAAAGTTCAATGACATGAATCGATTCTTAATCAAATCGTAAAATGAATAACTGAACTGCGTTTGCGGCTTCCTTTGAGGTTTACGATGATATGAAAACAAAAGGTCAGTGCTAACGGCGAAAGTATGTAAGTTACTATTTACGTTTGCGATATATTAAAGAATTACGCCTTTCTGATCCGTCAGAAAAAAAAAATCATTCGCGAGATAAAATTTTTGGTATTGATCTTGACGTACGCACCGAAATTTTTTTGCGGGGAGGGCACTTTCTCGAGATTTCTTGAATTTTCCAATTTGTTTACAAAGTGGGAGGGGGGCGCTTAATCGGGAAGGGCGGGTTAACGGGGTTTTATGGTAATATTAAAGGGGAAAACATTGTAACTGGAAATCTTTCATGAATAACAAAAAATCAACACAAAACGTAAAAAATCGCTAAAATCACATTAAATATTGCATTAAAAATTGGTAAAATTCAAAAAGCATAAAGGGCAAAATGTGCTTATAAGGTTAAAAGTTAGAAACTGAAATCCTTTTACTAATGTTAAAAAATTGCCATGGAATTCGAAAAATCACGAAATTCCAATATCGCAGAAGACAAAATTTACTATGGTAGGATAAAAATTTGTTACCAAATTCCTTTTTCTGAGTCAAAAAATTGCCATGGGACTCGAAAAACCGCTGAAAGTCGCATTGAAAAATGCACTAAAAATTGCTAAATATTAAAATATTTCAGGAGTCAAATGGGGTAAAACATTGTAATCGGAAAGCTTTCATGAATGACAAAATATTGACGAGAAAAGTAAAAATATTTAAAAATTGCTAAAATTAAAAATTTACTATATTAGGCTAAAAGTTTGAAACCAAATTCCTTTTCCGAATGTCAGAAAATTGTTGTGGGACCTAAAAAAACTGTATTAAAAATATTTAAACATAAAAGTATCCCAGGAGTCAAAATTTATTCTAATCAGGTAAAATATTGTAATCGTAATTTTTTCATGAATGACAAAAAAATCAATGCGCATAAAGAATCTTGAAAAATTGCTAAAAATCAAAAATTGTACTGGTGAAATTTACTATATTAGGCTAAAAGTTTGAAACCAAATTCCTTTTCCAAATGTCAAAAAAATCCCTGTGGGGATCGAAAAAATGCTAAAAATCGTAATGAAAAATGCATTAAAAATTGCATTAAAAAATGTATTAAAAATCGCTAAACATTAAAAAATCGCAGAGGTCAAAATTTACTCTAATGGGTAAAACATTATAATCGGAAAACTTTTGTGAATGATAAAAAATTGATGCGCCACGTAAAAAATCTCGAAAAATCACATTAAAAATTGCTGAAATACAAAATTATATATGGCGAAATTTACTATATTAAACTAAAAGTTTGAAGGCAAATTCCTTTTTCTGAATGTCAAAATATTGGCATAGGACTCGAAAAAATGTTAAATACCGCAATAAAAATTGCTAAATATTAAAAAATTGAGGGCATCAAAATTTCTCTAATGGGTTAAAGCAATGTAATTGCAAATATTTCATGAATGACAAAAAATGGATGCGGAATGCAAAAAATCTCGAAAAATCATTTACAAATAGCTGAAATTCAAAAATCGTAGCAGACAAAATTTAGTACATTAGGCTAAAAGTTTGATATAAAGTTCTTTTTTTTTTTCTACCAATGTCAAAAAATAGCTGCAAAATGTGAAAAAACACTAAAAATCGCATTAAAAAATTCACTAAAAATTCAAAAATCATTATACGAATCTGTAATAATAAGGAAAGAAGTTTATTTGTGAGTGTGTAAGTGTGTGTGAGTATGCCAACGGTATTCTGAAGAGCCTGCTGCACATAGAGCTACAAAATTTTGGAGGCACTATGCACGCACTGCATGATCTTGTAAAAAAAACAATCTTAAACTGAACAAACCTTGATCAGTATTCCTGCTGCCTACGGCACCGTTTTGCAAGCATGCTGCAAAACCTTTCAAAATAAGCAATCTCAAATTTGCTAATTCCACATTTCACCACAAGAGGGCTCACTTTGTTCTTAACAAAACTGTATCTGAACGAAACTCCATTAAGCAACCTTTCTGTAGATATATTAGTTGAGGCGGTGGCAGTCTTAAGCAAGAATTTAAGATATTTGCTGAAATTACTATTCGAAAATAGCGGTATCTGTGCTTTTGAAATGTTTATATTGAATAAGCAACATTTATCTCAGGATTCCATCAAAAAACCGCACCTAGAAAACACTGCACTTTAAAAAATTTGATTGCCGCCCCCCCTTTCCCCCTGAAATCTGATGCCCCCTACTTTTTAAAATCTTTATTATCTATCTGTTATAAACTATCTGAAAGTTAAAAATCAATCTGTTTCAGTTTTCTTAATTTTAACAAATTTGCGTTTCTACAAAGCATTTCTTTTCCTTTTATTGAAAGCCGTTGGTTGTCTGAACTAACACTTGGCCTCCACTGGACAGTTTTGAAACCTTTCTTTCGAAGGATTTTTTTATAAATCGATTTTTCGCAGATTTTTTTCGTTTCTACTGACAGCACCAGAATAGCTTTTAAAATTTCTGAAACTAGATTTTTTTTTTGCATCTGGCTGTGCAATTTTCAAGTTTTTAGATCTAGTAGATTTTGAGGTAGGGCCCTCTTTAAAAACACCCAGTAGCTTTTATCGCTTCTGGCGACACCGTCTTTCTGGTAGCCGTTCCTCCTCTCTTTGAAAATCATTTGCGGTTTCTCCGTTTGCACCTGTGTCCGGATGCCGTTTCTTTGTTCATGAGATGGGTTTCTTTATTACTTTCTTTTGCTGATTAGATGGTAATTAGCTTATATCTCAGGTAATTACTGCGGGGTTTTCTTTCAAATAAACTTTATTGAAAAGAGGGCAAAATTTACTATTATATTGGGTTAAAAGTATGCAACGAATTTGGAAAAATTGATTCAAAACATAAAAAGTGCTAAAAATCGCATAAAAATTTAAATTAAAAACTAATCAAAAAATCCAAAATTGGGGTTAAAGGTGCAAGACTACAAACATAGAGGTACCTTCTCCCCAAATTTTGTAGCTCTACGTGCACGTGCAGCGGTCTCTTCAGAACACCGTTGACACACACACACTCACAAACTCCTTTCCATATTATTATAGATATATATATAAACTATATCATTTTGAAATATGAGTACAAATGTTAATGAGTATTGTTTTAAATCTTTTTGTAGAGCCGTACCGAGTACTCGGTAAATACTTGGTACTCGGTGAAATTTTGGCCGAGTACTCGGCCAATACCGAGTAGTTGTAAGAATTTCATTTTTTAAGCATATGAATTTAAAACTGATCTGTAAAAAGTTATTCGAATATCAATGTATAATATATGCAATAATTCATAAAACTATTTACTTGGTATTTAACAATATGTCTACAAAATATAGAAAAAGTTAAGAACAAACCCCCCACCCCATAAAATAATTCCAGATAAAAATTTTGTTTCACATTTATACAAATAAAAATAAGTTCTTTTTAAATATACAAGGAAAACAGAAAATACTATTATTTTGGATAAAGAAACTGAAAATACAATAAATGTAATAAAAAAAAATAATTAAATTTATTATCTTTCAAATTACGATGCAAAAACACCAAACGTTCTACATTATCAGTAGACAGGGCATTTCTTTTACTACTATAAATTTGGCCTACCTCTGAAAATATATGTTCAGAATAAACAGTGGTTGAAGCTGCACATAAGAATTTTTTTGCAAGGTTGCACATAATCAGAAAAGTTTTTTTTTTCCCCCACCATGCAAATGGAGTGTCAATTTTACATAAGTCTTCTGTTAAGAAATCCTGTATAGCTTTTTGTATCTCTCTTTGTATTTTTCTCTCTTTTATTTTTAATCAAAAGAAAATAAGGTACAGTTACAAAATATGAAACGTTTTGCATTATTTAATGAAATGTTACAGTAACCAATAAACATTTTTTTTTTTTTTTTTGATAGACATCGGAATAAATTAGAGGGTTGAAGAATGTTTTAATTTTATATTGGTTAATAATTGTACATGTTATGTGTCAATTCTCCTTTTTTTGCTACTGTTTTGAATTGTCAAAAATTGTCTTTAAAAGGTGCACAAATAAATTTCAAATTTAATTAGTTAATTTGTATATATATGTACATTATATATATGTATACACAGGTATATATATATATATATATATATATATATATATATATATATATATATGTACACACATATGTACACCTAAGCTCACATTATGTGCACATCAGCATTTTTTTCCTTATTACCCAACTACTCGGTATTCGGTACTCAGCTACTCGGCCAAAGTACTACTCGGTACACAACTATCTTTTTGTATGCTATAATATGTACAATTTAAAAACTAATTTTAGTAGTTGGGATCAATCAAATTGCAGTCAGAAACGCAGTAAAGTGCCAAAGACCCTGTACGAAGTTCCCACCCCTGTTCTTCAGTAATGAAACTCAAAACAATGCCTTAATTGAGAGTTTTTCCTTCTCTGTGATTATGATTTGGGAAAGAAAGGGGATTGAGCTTAACCCACTTTTATTGTGTTAATTTTACTTACATTTTATGTACTAATTTAAATATTACCATATTTTCCGGGAATAACGCTGCGTCGTTAAACTAGATTTTTCTGGTTTGAAAACAAAAATGCGGCCAATAACTAGGTGCGGCTTGTAAATAGTACCAAATTTACTGCCAATCTGTATTTAAAAATTTGGAAATCTGGTTAGAAAAAAAAATAATCCATGATCTTATGTCGTACTTCTGAAAAGAAAAAACAATGTCTCGCACGGCAGAGAGGTATCAATGTGTTTACAAACAATGCAATTTTCATGAGCAAAAAATTGCACTTTGTCCGGGCATAGCATCCAATCACAATGATTCTCCTCAAGTTCACCTGGCATCTTGCATGCCATATACGGAATAACTCCTCCCACTTTCTCCCTCGTTCATTCTTCGCCAGAGCCGATAAAACTACAGGAAAACTATTTTGCTCTATGTTCGGTAATTACTTTCAGCATTACATTTGGCAACAGCTCAATTAATCTTAAACACAATCAAGCGTGCAAGCCCGATCCAAAATAAACGAGATGCGATCTGCCGGCTCGTTTTTTTGATAATGACACGAATCATGCAGATGATTTCACAGACACCAATCAAAGTTTTTCACCTGAAATTTAAAAATTATTCAACAGTGATACTGAGGACAAACATTTTGATGGGTTTTCAAATGTATAACATTAATTATTTGTTGATACTGTATTATTATTTTTTCCCGTTTGTTAAAATAAATAATGTTAATAATGGAATTAATTGTTCAGTTAATTAAAAGATAAATTATTTAGGTTCAAAATGTTTAATTTTATGTCCACCAGTTAATAATTTTAATTAATTGCACTTGGTATATTATTATAATGTCAGCACAGCGCTGCGATATGCCTGATGCGGCGTTATACTGGGTGCAGCGTTAAACTATTTTTTTTGTTTTTTAAGTAACTGTGGCGTTATTCTTGGAAAATACGGTATGTATTATTATTTATTTTCAAAAATCTTACTGTTTAATTTGTGTTAAAAAATTGTCATCATATTTTTTATATGCATATTTTTCTTGCATTAATAATTATTCATAGCTTGCTTTTTTTAAAGAAAACTTTTCTCTTTTAACAGATGGGAATATCGGAGCATTAAAAATTACCCGATCCAAATGAAACAATTTTTGGTGCATCAGGAAACATAGTGGCAATTTTGTGCAAGAATATAATAAAGTATGTATGATAAAATATGTACTCTTCTGTGATTCTCGAAGTAAAAAGTGAGAAAAGACTTCAACCTCTTAGATATTAGTAAAGATATTTCATTATAAGCAATTATCTGTGTTTCTTTCTCTTCATTACTTTGTACATGTACAGGAATCTGATTTACTACCAAATTTATAAGGTTCATGTGTGGCTGAAAAACATCCCTTTTTTCTGAAGTAATTCTAGAAGCCTTTTAAAAATTTCACCAAGTTTAAATATGAATGAGGAACTTCTTAATAACAAAGAGCCTACATCTTTTGTCTCTGACACATGCAATAAAGATTTTTCAGAAGATATTGTTTTAGAAGGTCAGGATAATAGTTTTCAACAATACCTTCACATCAAACGAAGATCAAAATGTGGCAAAACGACAGGACCTTATATTTGTCAAGTATGCAGCAAGGAATTGCGTACCAAAAATAAGTTAAATTTACATTTGTGCATTCATACAAGGCCTTTTGTTTGTGAAATGTGCAATCAAAGATTTTCACGTAATTCTCATTTAATTGATCATCTCCGAAGTCATACTGGAGAGAGGCCTTATGTTTGTGAGACCTGTCATAAAGACTTTTCTACTAAAAAAAGTTTATCTTCACATTTTATTGTTCATACAAAAGAAAGAAAATATTCCTGTGAAATATGCCAGAAAAGATTCTCCCAGAAAGGTAATTTAAATACTCATCTTCTTACTCATACCAAACAAAAAGAGTACATTTGTGGGGTATGCAGCAAAGCGTTTTACCAAAGATCTCATTTAGATGAGCATCTCCGAATTCACTCTAGTGAGAAAACTTTCATTTGTGGAATTTGCAATAGAGCTTTTGCTCAAAGATCAGGTTTAAACTCACATTTCCTAATACACAAAAAAGAGAAATCTTATAAATGTGAAATATGCAATAGAGCTTTTACTCACAAATCAACTTTAAAATTGCATTACAGAATTCACTCCAAAGTAAAACCTTTCATGTGTGAAATTTGCAATAGAGGTTATTCTCATAAACCAACATTAAGAAAGCACTTATCCATTCATTTACAAATTGATACAAAGGAAGAGCCTTCTGTTTGAGGTAAATGGATTTGCTTTTAAATCTGATTTTAACTCTGATCTCTGCATAAATGCTGAAAAAAGGCACTATCTTTGTGAAACCTGCAATAAAAAAATTTGGAGATCTGATACTTTTGCAAGGTATGATGATCTTCTGGGATATCCACTTTAATTAACCACTTTTGTTCTCATATAATTAAAGTCTTGTGTGAAATATACAATATACCATTTTCTTACTGCATTTAACTAAGCACTTTTCTATTCATTCTGGTGAGAGAAATTTTATCTGTGTGGAAGTGGAAGCTAAGAAAATGAATAACCATGATTTTGTTAATATTTTACATGTGTGGATTAACATCCTGGTTTTATTAAGAAATCCGATTTAAAAAACTAATGGTATTTATGCATTTTTCGAACCAGGTCTGTTACAACTGCGCCAAGCATACCACCAATTATACGGAATTACTGTAATCTTATTTTGTGACAACTACTATATAGTTTATTTATTTATTATGTTAATTTATTTATTATTATAGTTTTTTGTTATTTATTATAGTTCATTTATTATATCTTATTTATTTTTTATTATTTACCATTTTTAACTGTGTTATGTATTTAATAATGTTAAATTACTGTTTTAAGCGTCAATGGCTATGATAAACAAGATTGGCAATTGGCAACCAATTTTGGTGGTCAATCTCCTGGCCTTGATAATACTTAAGTTTCAAACTAACTTCATACTCATATTAAAGGAAACTTCTTAATAAAGCTTTTGTGAAGTTTGTTGTTAAGTATTTCCAAGGAAATATATATTCAATGAGCCTCATATTTATAAAAAAGAGAAGATTTATCTATATTGTATGAAAAAAAAAAATCTTACTTAAATGATTATTTAAAAGTTGGTTGGTTGATTTTTGACAGCCAATTATCTGCTCGAGGGATATAGGTCCAGGGGGAGTGCCCTTTGTGGGGGTCTTTCTAAGGGAACCTAACCTGTATTAATGCTTGGATCTCCAAGGTTCGAAGAAAACCACGAAAACTCCGAACGATTAGGCCGACGGGCGCGATTGGGATTGAACCCAGCACTTCCCGTCTACCAGCTTCGAGAGCAGAACCTCTCGGCCACTGGTGCCCCGATTATTTAAAAGTATGCATAAAAATGTACTTATGCAAATATGGAGGAGAAATTAAGTTTTTTTATTTTAAATCAAATGTAGATAAGCATATGAACATGCTTATGAAAATGCAATTTATTTTTTATTTTTTTAAGTATGCAATCAAAAAGATTTATCTGATGCCTAATTTGATTAAACATCATCAAATTATATTTGGTGAAAAGTAGCTTATGCTGCTTTGTGTAGTATTCATTTAATGCAGCATTTATTTAAAATATAATTTGGATAAACATTATTATGTTCATTTAAAAGGATAACTTTCTTTTGTGAAACAGTTTGCAAGATTAAACTTTAGAAATGTAATTCATTTATTTCCACATCTAAAAGAAAATTTGTAAACAAAAGTCTTCTGATAAGGAAAAAAGGAGGATTTGAGTTTCAGAACTCGCCTTATCTAAAATTTAAAAAAATCAAGTATTCTCTATCAATCAATTTTATTCATGAACCAGCATAAAAAAAACACTGCAATCTGAAAAAAAAAAAATAGTTTTATCATGTATTTTCGGCACTGTAAAATCTTGGTTTACAATGAAAACCAATGGATGCAGACAGAGGTAGGGGAGAGGGGGGCACATGTGAACAGTTTTTACATTTTTGACTATTTCTCAAAATTGTTATGATCTATTGAACCAAAAATATATTTACATGAATATTTACAATTTGTTTGTTCTTTTGGCAAAACTTTTGGATACATTTATTAATAATTTCTAACTTATATCATCATTCTAAAAATTGTCTAAATTTGTTCACATGTGCCCCGCTGGAGGGGTAGTTGTGAACATACATGGGGCACATGTGAACACATGCATAAATAAGACAAAAATAATTTTTTGTGAATAAAAACTAATTAGATGTCCTCTTTGTAGTGTGAATAAATCAATAAATGTTTCAACATAGATACAAGAAATTATTCATAAAATTGTATACTAATATACCCACTCCTTTTGACTCACTTTTAATTGTTATCTAACTTCCAGTAAATTAAAACTGTGAATCAATCCTAAAAACATAGGATTTATAGCTCAATGTTTAACAAGGGTAATTAAATTTTAAATTTAAAAAAAAATGCTTTTACAGACAAAACTTTTTGTAGACTTACCTAATTAATGCCACTATAGAATCCAATGCTGATATTCTACTTTAAAAAATGCCTTGAATGAATTTTTATTTCAGTAACTTAAAAGACTTTTTTACTTCACATCTTCTAAAACAAATTACAACTACCAGAAATCAAAATGGCTTATTGTTCTGAAAATTCAGCCAAAAGATGGTACCGGTACTATCATCTATTGGTAATTTTTTGAATTTTTTTATTTCAAATTGACTGAGTGAAATATGTACTGTTCACATGTGCCCCCCTCTCCCCTATTCTGCGATTTCCCCAAATTTCATTTTCTGGGTAAGGCGAGTTTTGAAACTCTATGTCCTCATACATACAGTCGAACCTCTATTTAACGAAGTCGCTAAATCCCGAAAAAAGTTCGTTATATGGAAAATTCGTTAGAGATTCACTTTTTAAAATACTTTAAACTACATAAAACAGATTTTAAATCCATAAACACTAAATGTTTTTACTAAAAGTAATTAATCATATTTTTTTTAAATAAATTATTTCGATTTGTTGTATTTATTTTACCCACCAATATCCATCATCAATTAATTTTTTCTATGCATTTAAATCTTTGAAATCTGCAAGGAAAACAAAACATTGTCCGGGTTCACTGTATTTTCTGTTTAAAGTAAATAGTTTTACATTAAAATTAACTAATTTTAATGACATTATCGTATTTATTATTATTGTAACAAATAATTTTAACCATACATTAACATATGCGTCCTTAAATTTAATTTCTGAAAAACTCTGTTAATTTTGCCTGAGTTTTTTATTTAAAAAAGTGATTTCTCTCATAGTACGTCTCGCATCTTTGCAATGCACCAAAAACCCCTTCATGCGTATTTTCTTCTAACTATAATCTGCGTCGGATTGTTTCAAATGATTTTAGCATTTCATCATACGAAGTTTTGTTAATTCCTGCATAATGATAATTTCCATCATCATCATATTCGTCTTCATCGCAATTCATTGCTGTATTGTTTTTATTTTTCACGCTGTCGAAAATATCCAATTCGGATAGTGTTTTCGAGGTCTAAATTTCAGAATTAAGTGAAATGCAATCATCAATCAGTGATTAATTTCTTCTTTTTTTCTCACTGTATCCACATTTTTTTAAGCCACTCTAATTAGGGATTATTGTCTTTTTCCTCCGTACTTACCGAATTCTCACTGCTGACAAAGAAGGCTCCTGGTAAAACCAGTTCAAGGCCATTGAACATCATAAAATGTGTTTAAAGAAAGAATAAGTTTGAAATGTGTAGAAGTATTTTGAGAAATGGGGAGAAAAAAAAATTTGATCACAAGAAAAAGTTCGTTAAATAGAGAATGCACTTTGCTATTTGGAGGTTATTTTACGAAGAAATTTGCAAAATGTTCTTGGTTCCAAGGAAAAGTTCGTAAAATAGAGAAATTCACAAAATAGAGGTTCGTTAAATAGAGGTCCGACTGTATTTAAATGCTCCATATAATGCTTTTTTTTTAATATTCTTTTTATAATATGTGGAAAACATGCTTCGGTTACCATGCTTTTGATTATGACTTAATATAGATCTCGGTGCTTCTTAGTTATCCCATTGACCAAATTACTGTCACCAAATTGTAAAACTAAATGGCAATAATGGTTGCCATTAATTAATTAAAATTGTAAGATTAAATGCCAATAATGGCCAATAAAACCATTAATTCGATGTTTTATTTGTATTTTTATTAATGTTTTACTAATTTATTTGTTCTTTGGTTATTTAAAATAAAAATTATGTCAATAGGTATAATTTGGTATAACTAATGTCTATAATAATAATAATATAACTTCATGTCAATAGGTATAACTAAGAAGTACCTAGATCTCTAATAAGTTTCCAATTTGATCATCATCATATGTGCTATTAAGGAAGTTTAAAAATTGGGTATGTTTTGGTTATCCAGGTGGCAGTGTTATATATGCATATAAATGTATACACACACACACACACAAATATATATATATATATATATATATAACACTGGCGCCTGGCTAACCAAAAAGTACCAAAAATGTTACTCATTATGTCATTAAAAAGTGCTATTTAACCCCTTCGGGACAAGCATCTTTTACAGAATTTTTAATCTTTCATCACTGGTTTTTTAAAACAGAAATTTTTGCCTAATTGAATTGGGAAAATGTTTGGATAAAAAAAAAGGCAAAATTTACTGGTGAGAGTAATCACGGATTCTGAGCACCTTACGCGGCTCAAATACCGGTCGCTCGTCTCCAAGGGGTTAACCCCTTAACCTACAACTAGGTGTGAGACACGTGGTCTTGTATTCGGGCCAAAACTGATTATCATGGGCCCGTAGTACATCGGTCAGGCTAAATGTAAATGTTACGGGCATAGCCCCTGATACAATAATCGAGCCAAATGCAAATATCACGTGCATGGCCTGTGGTGTGACAGTGATAATAACAGGATTAATAATAAACCTTTTGTGGTATATCTACCACAGCTGTTACATCAGGTTGTAATTACTTATAAATTATTCCACAAAATTAAACCAGTTGTATCTTACACATTATTTACATTTGCTGAACCGTGGAATGGCTCAAAGACTGTGCGATCTGGTTTACTCTTTAGACCAGTCTGTGAAACGTACATTGTAGGTTAGGGGGTTAAATCAATGCTGGGTGCCTTTTGAAAGCTCTTGGTATTGGATGTTATTTATCATCACATAATTTGGTTATTTTCTAATGCACAATTTTTCACTGTTTCATATCATGTGACCATTAAAGTTGCACTTGTGTTGTTTTTTTATATTTTGAACTTGAGAAAAAAAGTATGTAAATATTTGTATGGAGTTGCACAAAGATACAGTTGTATCATTTCTTATTTTTCCAAGTTTTGATACTTATTTTCTTTCATGTGCCTGTGTCTTCTCTTGATGCTGTATAAACACATGCAATAATAATAGCGAATACCACATATCATGGTATTCAAATAAACCTGCGTAAAAGGAAACATTGAGTAATTATGTGTATAAATATGTGTTATTACATTTATAATACAAAATAGGTTTAAATTATAAGTATATTTTATATCACAAATTATGTACTAATTTTAATTGCTAAAAGGTGTAAATTAAAGCTTTTAAAAACAGCAAAATTGGGTTTATTTGACTGTTTACATGTTTCAACTCCATCCAAGTCATTTTCAAAACAAATAAATAAAAATATTCTCTAATTTTAGAATTTTTATTTATTTATTTTGAAAATGACTCGAGTAGAGTTAAAACATGTATAGTTGAATAAACCTATTTTTTAATGTTTTTAAAGCTTTAATTTACACCTTTTAGCAATTAAAATTAGTATATTATTACAAGGTGTTAATTCGTTATACTATAATTACAAATTATGTTTAAATTACAACTCTGTTTTATGTTTCAAATTGTTTGAATTACATTTATATTACAAATGTTTAAATTACAACTATGTTTTATGTTTCAAATTGTTTAAATTACAATTATATTACAAATTATGTTTACATTACATCTATGTTTTATGTTTCAAATTGGTTAAATTACAATTATATTTAGGTATTTCCATGAGCACTTCTCGTGTAAGTCACATGCTACGATTTTTGACTACTAGTATTTTACAATGAAAAAATGTGACTTATTTTATGGGAGATATCTCATTAATTGAAAAAGGCAAAGCAAGCTTTTCGAAAATAATGGCGACCAACAAGCATAGCAGTTATCATCAATGTGACTTGCACTACAAAAACTCATGGAACTACCCATTACAAATTATGTTTAAATTACATTACAAATTATGTTTATAAATGTGTATTGTTTTTAACAATCTTTCTACAATGACTTGAATAAGTCTTGCATTGTTGTAAGTGTAGAAATTTAAATAGTCCATTTCCTGTAGGAACTTGAAATTTGGTGAATATTTTTTATGTTTATCCTTCCATTCACAGTAAATAAAACTTGTCTAGTAGTCATGATGGAGTGTGTTCTTTATTAACTGAAAGCTTTACAAAATTTAATTTTACACAATTTTACACAAAATTTAATACAAATTTTAATTTATTTTTCAGGAGATGACTTTTTATTTCAAAGTATTAAATATTTAAAGCATGTATCAAAATGGTAAAAATTGAGGTTTACAAAAAATTAATAAACAGAATCAGTAGTTTTTTACTTACTATTGATTTAACAGTAGACGAAAGGGGAAATTTTGGATTTGATTGGACAATTGTATATTAATACTATAAAAGAAGGCATATATCTTTTCAGTGTTTTTTTTTTCTTTTATTGTAAATCATCAGTTCTCGACAAATGGGCCTTAAATTTAAAGAATGAAACACGTGTTTGAAATAAGTTTCAGCAACAGTTTATAAAGCTTTAAAGAATTTTTTTATTATTACTAAATGCTGAAACATAATTGAAGTGATAATAATAAATGTAATGTTTATGCAGGTTTCCCTACCTTTATGCGATTTCAGTTAATGCAGTTATTGTTTTTCAGACTATCTCCCGATTAATGCAGGGAAAATGGTTATTAATGTGCCAAGATGAAATGAGGGATCCTTTACCAGCCAAATTCTGTGGCACTGAATTTTTCATAAAAATTTGGTGAGTTTGCTAAGAAGTGGGACCAGTCGGATAAAGTCTTTATTTTGCAGAATTGAACTTGAAATTGCCTTTTTAATGTCCCATGATATTCACTTAATAAATTAGCACACACACATTAATGGAAATGAATACAAATTAGATAAATTTTGTTTAAAAAGTTTCAAATTGCACTGTATTATGTGCTTTCTAACAACAACATATAAAAACAATATTGTACGTATACATGATTATATTGGTTATACTGGATTTTAAGAAAGTTGGTTGTGGTTCTATTGTAGTTTTCCCTCAGTGAATATATGTTTCGATCAATGTGGTAATATCGTAGCTGATCAATTAACTCTTTTAATCGAACAAAAGTGTACTACATGCAGATAACTAGGACTGGGCGATGTACAAATTTCTGAAATCTTTTATCTGCCATTTAACATTGATTTTACCTTCAGAATACGGAAGCCTAATTATAGTATAGTAATTATAACTTTTAATTTATAGTGACAAAATACGGTCTTTAAGTTAGCACCCCTCATCTTTTTGTATTATATAGCATGTCTAGTTGTTAATTTTCCAAATATTTTTAAAAGATGTATTTACATATAGACAAAAAATGTTAGAACCCCACCTTCCCATTAGAACTGGACAATGTTGAAATTTCTTAAATCAATTTAACACCCATCAAACATTTCAGTTTAGTGCTGATTAAATTGATTTAACACTGATTTTGCTTTTAGAATATAAAAGTCTATTTTTTAAATTTCTCGTAACAAAATAGGTCTTTATACAGCCCCTATATTATATAGTATACTTAGTTTTTTATTTTTCAAATATCTTTGAAAAGAGATATATATTTAATGCGTAAAAAAAGCTTAAATTATAAAGACTCTCAGTTACTTCCATTTTAAAAATTAGTGAACTATTTTAATAAATTTTATGAAATTCATTAATATAAAAGAACATAATTTTTTTTTTGGTCCGATTTGTGATGGCTGCTACAATCTAAATTCCTTTTGGAGGTTGGCTACTTTCCTTTAGCCTGCCCAAATTGCATGACATTGCTAACAACATAAACATTCTTTTTTTTTTTCCTTTACACATCATTAAAAAGTTATTGATGTGAAACAGAAGTAGATTCAATGAATTCAATAATGAATTGAACCATTCATTTGTAATGATGAGAAAAGTATCTGAAAAAGGGAAGATATAAGAAATAAGTCACAATTTTATTTCTTTTTACTGGGTGTCCCAAAAAAATGACCGATGATTTTAAAATTCAGTAACTTGCAAACTGTGACAGACATTAAAAAAATTCTTGCAGGATGTTATGTAAGATATCAGGAGTTTGTATGCTACGATTCTCAGTTTTAGTTACAAATAGCATCGATAGATGACGCTGCAAGCAATAACCACTAAATTCAAGCTCGATTTTTCAGCCCCTCTCTTCTTCTATGCAAAAAAGGAGATTAAAATGGATATTGAGTGGATCCCGAAGTACCAAAAATTGGGTTTGGACTGAGCACCTGTTGCTCTCAGCGGCACCTATTGTTTGAAATCCGAACTAAAATAAAGAATCGCAGCAAAAAAACTCTTGACATCATACATAAACCTTCTGCAAGAATTTTTTTAATATCTGTCACCGCTTGCACGTTATTGAATTTTAAAATCATTGGTCATTTTTGGGACACCCGGTAGGTTTTAGGTTATACAGTATGGAACCATTTATCCGGAAACCAGTTAACCGGAAAACCAGTTATCCAGAATGATATTTCTGATAGACTGATTTCAGAATCTTTGCAGAAAAAGGTGTCATACATTGCCAGTTTGACATAGGCTTTCCTTGAAACAATTGCATAATTTGATGACAACATCTAGTATTTGAAAAGAAAACATATTTAGTTGTATTTTAGATGTTTTAATTTTTATGCAGAGGAAACAGAAGAATTTTTGTTTCTAAGGGATTCCCATAAATTACCTTCTTTTAAACTCCGGTTAACTTTTGATCTTTCTTGCATTGATTTTTAATCCAAGTAATCTAATAATTTAAAATGAGAAATAATGCCACAACCACACATATTCCACAAAACTTATCAAATGGATGCTGCTTTAATGCACAACCAGTTAATCGGAAAAACCAGTTATCTGGAATACATCTGACCCCAAGCATTCCGGATAAATTGTTCTGTATTGTAATAAAATTTGTTTGACATAAGTGCTGACATTCATATAGTGGATGGAGGAGGATCACAAGTGTGAGCCTTGGGGCACCTAATTGCTGAAATTGCTTATTTTTTCGCGACCGTTGGCACTAAGATTAGTAATAAAATATTCGTATTTTTGATGATAAAAAAATCGCAGAACTGCAGATAAATTTAATGAATGACCCCCTTTCCCCTCTCTCTCCCTTTCCGCTGTAAAAATCGAGTTACCTGATTCAATACAGAACTCTTTTAAAGTATTTTTAATTACAAAATAATACTAAAGTAAAATATTCGAATATTACCCAAACATATGAAATTAAATTTTTTATCAAAATAATGCATAAAAATATAAAGTGAAATTGATTTAATTTGGATTTTAATCATAAAATTTTATTTTTTTTCCAACCATAAATAATGAATCAATTTCAGAAAAATACTCTCAATTATACACTTCCTATCCAAATCTAGTGCGAGCTGTTGGTATAGTCTTGCTATTCAAATACGGTCTTGTGATCAACTCAGAATATTTGTGGTGAGATGAATTTTTAAACAAAGTGAAAACCTTATCATATAACGGGTTTTATTAAGTGTGCATGCGTGACTGTCATGTGATCTACCTTAATTGATCTTCTGAATATCAATTTGAAAAGTTGGGTGATAAATTTTCATTTTTGCCCTTAAACGTTTGGGAGAAGTTATGAGAGTGCATAGTGTTGATAAATTTACGTATTTTGTATAAGGATTAAAGTCGATTTCTACGCTAAGTGTTAAAGTGAGTTTTAATACAACGGGGGTTAGTACACTAATTTCGTCACACAAGTTGTTGTCAAAGAAGGCAATTTCTTCTTATTTCAGCGAACCATCTCGTAGTAAATTGGTAAATATATTAATTTTTTCTCTAATTTTTATTTTTTTTCTGACATGAAACTTTTTTGTTGTTTTGTAATTTTTAAACCTCTTTTTTATAACTTGTTATTTTTAAAAACGTTTTGCAAGTTTGAAAACTTTTTTGTAATTTTATTATTTTGTTTATTTGTGAATATTTTAAAACTTGTAGATAATCTGTTAATTTTTTTTTTACTTATAAAAATGTTGTTTGGTTTAAAAAGTTAGTATTCCAATAATGAAATATGTTTTAGAAAAAATAAACACGCATATATGTGAAGATAAAAAATATCTATTATAATCATTTAAACAATTATTGTGAATAATATCTACTTAAAAACTATCTATTTTAAAAAGTATTGAATTTCCTTTTGTGTATTAAATCACGGCCAAACTTGATAGCCTGCCTTATACGGCCTTCACAATATCCCTTAGTTTCGGAATCGTTAAAGACTGCAGTCGTCGCCAGATGGCGCGAATACCTACTGTACATTGTATTTTCTCTACTGTAAATAATGCTTATTAAGTGTTACTTTCATACATAAAAATACGAAAACGTCTCTGCATATCCGTTATAAAAGGTAGATAATATACGTATATTTTGCCTCGTTGTTTTTTATACTGTAAACAGGAAAACTGAAGGATTTGGAGATAAAATAACTCTGATGTAAAATATAGATATATAAAGTTGATTGCGGACGACTTTGGATAATAGTAAACATTAGAGGTACTGAAAACGAAATGTACAGGCAAATAGAAAAAAAGATAATAATTATAGGTTTCTACCATTTTTAGAAAAAAAAAATAAAAAACAGGGGATATTATAAAATCAAATGTTTGAATTTTAGGCAGTTATATTATAAAAACTATAATAAAAAATATTTACACAGGATTAATCCTTTCAGGGGCAAAGCAATTCCATTGCTAAAGTGTTGAAATTAATGAATGATACCGTAATTTGAAAACAAATTTATTTGTAACTATGAAAAAGCTATATTTCGCATATATAATAAACCGAAAGATTCTTTACCAAAATTCTGGTGCCATTATGGCATTTGGGAATTAAAATTAAGTGGTTTCATAAAAATACCACCGCCCTTCAAAGGGTTAAGAGAATAAGCAAGTTCCCCAGTATCCGGCAACCAACTCATAACAAATACTTTTTTCAGAACATTGAATATTTTTGCACAATTCTTAATTAAAAAATATATAGATATATGTACATTGGCAAACAATTTTCAACAAATTTGGCCATTATATATGTGTTGATCTGAAATATTCAAGCATGTAGAAAAATAATAAAATTACCTATAAAATTAAATATTCTAATTCTGGACACTGATGGTATAAAACTATGATACAATTAAAAGGATATTTGCATGTTTCATAATATAAAAAAAATAAGCAAGTCTTTTTGCCAATAGCCGGCAATCAACTCGTATCGATTTTTTTTTTTTTTTAAACATGGATATTTACATGATTCTTAATTATTAAGAAAATATCTATGTCTGTACATTGCGAACAATTTTCAATAAATTTGGCCATTATATGTGTTGATCAGAAATATTCAAGCATATATAAAAAATATAAAATTATATATAAAATTAAATATTCTAATTCTAGACAGTCATGGTGTAAAAGTATACGATTAAAATAAAAATATATTTACATGTTTCATAATTAAAAAAAAAAAAAAAAAGTTTTTTTGTCAATATTTGACAATCAACTCATATCGATTTTTTTTTCAAAACATGGATATTTACATAATTCTTAATTATTTAGAAAATATATATATTAGTATATTGCGAACGATTTTCAATAAATTTAATATTTATATGGGCTATACTTAACTATACAAGCATATAGAAAAATTACAAAATCACATGGTAAAATTAAATATTCTAATTCTGTACAGTCCATATAAAAGTGTACGATACAAATATAAATATATTTATTTACATGTTTTATAATATATATATAAAAGCAGGTCTTTTCCCCAATATCCGGCAATCAAATCATATCGATTTTTTTTTCTTTTCTTTAAAAAAAAAAAAAAAAAACATGGATATTTACACGATTATTAATTTAGAAAAATATAGATATGGGTACATTGTGAACAATTTTCAGTAAATTTAAATATTGTAGGTGCTGATCATGAAATACGGGGAAACAAAAAACTAATAATAAATAAATAATATATTTTTTTTCAAGTTTTATTATTTTAAAGAATCAATGTCTTTTTTTTTCCCCTTCAACAGTTTGTACTCCAAATTTGGAGGAAATTCATGAAAAGAAATTTCTGGAATTTCTTTAGTGAATCTTAAATGCAGTATAGAACACAGCAATAAGCCGGGTTTTACTAAAAAAAAAAAAAAAAAAAAAAAAAATCAAAAATCGCACCTAAAAACGAAAATTTGTCTTTTTTCTTTCAAAATACTATTTTTTTTACTGGGGTGGGCGCTCGAATCATTTTGTTAAAAATATTTTCAATTAATTTATCTTTCTAGAAAAAATGTTTTTAAAATGTGTAATTTCCCATTATTGATTATGTAAAACTTAATTTCTCTTGTTCAAATTAACTTATTTTGCTTACTTATGAATATTTTTTAGAGTGTGGATCGTCCAAGAATTAAAATTGTACAAAACTGGTGTCTAACAGTACAATCAAATCTCAAACTAGCGTAAAAGTTAATAAAATTCGTTTAAAATCGTATTTTCATTAAAAAAAATGGATAGTTTCCTTTGTTTTTTCAATTATTACTATTAATTAAGGTATTAGCCCATCAGAAGCTAAAATATAAGTTTAGTCTTCATCTTATAGCATCATTACTCTCTTAGAGTATGATTAAACGCCATTTTCCTGAAAAAACGCTGTTTACCCCGCTTGGGGGCGCTCAAATCACTTTGTTGAAAGTATTTCCAATTAATTTTATGTCTCTAGGAAAAATTGGCAATTCAAGTGCTCGAATACGTCATCTGGTGGAGAAAAGATATAACTCCTCGCTTTAGGAATACTCCATGGAGGTACATTAGATTTCATGTTTTTACTTTCTTGTCTTTACAAGAAGAAAGTATTGGATTCATGAAAATTTTCGAATTCCGGTTTTCGACGGATTTACATGTTTTAGGGGTACCCGAAAAACATGTTTTTACAAAATGTCTGTCTGTATATATGTGACACAAATTTTGTGTGCGCTCTATCCCAAGAACTAATGATCAGAATTTAATAACATTAAGTTGGTCCCTGATATAAACTGGTGCTGATTACTTTTTCGTGCAAATTGCCCAACAGGTGGCGCTGCTGTGCTGCATTTTTCATGATTTCCGCAATAGATATATCTCAAGAACTAATGCACGGCTTTTTATAAAACGTCAGATTTCGTTAGTCCTTGATATAATTTGGTGCTGATTATGTTTTATTGTAAATAGCCCAGGCGCTGCTGTACGGCATTATTCATGATTATCGCAACAGCTCTATCTCAAGAAGTAATGCACGAATTTTCACCAAATTCCAGTTTCAATTAGTCTCCCTAATATAAATTAGTGCAGTTTAGTTTCTGTGCAAATCGTCCAACAGGTGGTGCTGCTGTGCATTTATCACGATTTCCGCAATAACTGTATCTCAAGGGCTAATGTGTGAATTATCATCAAACTTCAGATTCAGTTAGTCTCTGATATAAATTGGTCCTGATTAGTTTTTGGAGTAAATCGACCAACAGGTGGCGCTGCTATGTAGAATTTTTTTTATGATTTCTGCAATAGTTCTACCTCAAACACTAATGTACGGATTTTCATCAAGCTTCGGATTCAGTTACAACTTAACATAAGTTGTTGCTGATTAGATTTCGGTTTAAATCACCTAAAAGGTGGCATTGATATGCTTCATTTTTCAGGAAATATTAACATGTGTGAGATAGAAGAAAGTTTTGGGATTGCCACTTCCGACTAGTTTGAATTTGTTCAGAATTACTATTTTTATACGCAATTTCAGATTTCATGTGACATTTGTGTTCTGTGTTACTTGGTAACATAAAAATGATCCTAATTTGAATATCTAAAACTTTGAAACCCGTTTACAATAAAGAATAATTTCAATGGGGCTTTAGCATTAATTAAAGGGACAATTATCCTTACCGACGGCTGCGATCAGCGCCTCTGTAGGCCGTTTTAAGTCCCAATATTTTATATAATGCAGATTTTACAGCAATTTATTAAGATAAAAATTAATTTATTTTGTTTAAAATTGATTTTCCTTAATTATGAAAATTTCTTGGGGTGTGTGTTTTACGAGGTGAAAATCCTACGAAACAACTGTCATACAGTACAATCAAATCTCACACGAACGTAAAAATGAATAAAATTCGTTTGAAATCGTCTTTTTATATTAAATATCAATATTTTCCTTTGTATTGCGTAATTATTAATATTCATTCAGGGGATGGTTGTTCAAAACTAAAATATATAAGTTTAACTTTCCTCCTATAAGTAGATATCCTTATCTTATAGTTGAAAAATTCTTAAGAAATCTCACCCTTTTTTTCTTAAAAATTGACATTTACCATTGTTTTGCTTAATTATAAATACTCTATGGTGAACTTGGCCAGTGCTTTTACGCTTAACAGCTCGTACATAAATAATGTTCAAATATAACACGTTATATATTTCCTGAGTTATTTATTAGAACGATTAAGTTAAGGTAAAATAAAAATAAAATTACGATGAAGTGTAAGATTCGTCTTTGTTTAACAGGTCACTTTGTTTAACAAGTTCTGAAAAAAAGCAAAAAAATCCACATGAGTTTATACTATCGTACTACGACGTTACAACATCACTCTCCAAAATCTGAGTCTAACTTCCCCAGCGTTCTTTTCTAAAACTCACTGACGCCTCTTTTCTGCCCCAGCTAGGAGCCTGACGAGAACCTTTCCCATTGGTCAGCCCTCCGCAATTTCTATAAGATATAGAAATTTACACTTTCACACACCCTTGGACACTTCTCAAGGAGATATATGAACTTCGTTATCCTCTCCTTGAATTCCTTTCGACAAAGGAAATATTTATTGATTGCCCCAGGTCGTTGTGTTCGAGAACACTATGTCACAACTCCTCCCCCTAAAAGAGATTTCCAAAAAAAATATTTAGTCATGAGGTTCACATAATAAAACCTTTTAATTCACTTCCAGAGAGGTCGAGCATATTCACCAGAATTAAAATACAATAAAAATATTTGATTTAATTATGAAAATACGACCTAAATTTAAGATTCCCCGCTCACAGTTTCAAAGAACATATCAAGAATATGAAATTTTCATAATTTTTGTTAATTATAACTAAGCGCAAGTGTAAAAGTAATTTATATTTTAGATGCTAGAACAATTAATTTAAATTAAAATACTTAAATATGATACTAATTCAATAAAAAAAATAATACAATAACATAATTTTGCTAAAAAAATTTGCGTACAATACCAGATATTATTGAATAGTCTTAACTACAAGTATTAATAAAAAAATTTAATTCTCAATAATAATTTAATTTTTTAAAGCCATATACTATAGCCGCTAATTCTCTTTCTATCGTGCTATAATTTTGCTCCACACTGGAAAATTTCTTTCTAAGACACCAATTTGGTTTGGGTGCCTCCAATAATTTGAGATAAAACAATTCCTGCCCCATACAAACTCGCATCTGTTCTGTTTGCACTATAAATTTCTGCGTAAAGTCAGGCGCATATAACACTTCACTTTTCATTCATTTTAAGGGAGTCCGGGCCAGGGGCGTAGCTACAGATATTTTTTCGGGGGGTGGGGGGGTGGAGAGTTCGAAAATTTCCCAACTTGAAACAAATTCCTCCAACTTTCAACTAAAGTGATATGCAGAAAGTGTGTAATAATGATAATGAAGTTTATGCATAAAAAATTCCTTTCCAAAGAAAAATTTTGAAACTAGAAACATAAAAATTCTAATTATTGGTTTGTTTAATAAACAAACAAACACGCGTTTTACTTTCATCTGTCTTCACAAGACGAAAGTATTGAATTCGTAAAAAAATTCTACAACTGGTTTTCGACGGTTTGATACGTTTTAGAAGGCCCTGAACATAATTTGACTGTTTTTAGAAAATGTCTGTCTGTGTGAATGTGACACAAATTTTGTGGGTGCTCTATCTCAAGAACTAATTCGCGGAATTTTATAAAACTTTAGATTCAGTTCTACCTTGATAAAAATTAATGCTGATTAGTTTTTGGTGTAAATTACCCAAAAGGTGGCGCTGCTATGCTGTATTTTTCACGATTTACATGATTTTAACGATAGTTATATCTCAAAAACTGTTGCACAGAATTTGATCAAATTTCATATTCTGTTAAACCTTGACATAATTTATTGCTTATTAGTCTTTTGTATATATCTGTGGCACTGCTGTGCAGTATTTTTCACGATTTTCGCGTTAGCTATATCTGGAAAACTAATGCACGGAAATTTAGTCAAACTTCATATTCGGTTACACTTCCTTATTGGGCTTGGGTGTATACTGTCCAAAGGTATCACTTTTGAGCTCATTGGGTTTGGAATTTTGGTTGCAGACATCTGAGAGCATGGGTGTCGAAATTCAATGATTTGTTTGAAAAATGCGATGCTTCTATCTCCTTTTTAAATGCACACAATTAAACGAATTATAAATTAAATGCACGTAATTAAACCTTTAGAATTCATTATTATGGACATAGAATTGTTATTTAATTTTAACATTGTGATTGCAAATTTTGAAGTATTAACATGTATGGGATAGAATAAGGTTTTAGAATTGGCACATCCAAATTGTTTTCATTTAACATAAATTCTTTTGGTCTTCAAAGAATCTAACCCTGATGAAGCTAACCTAACATCGTCCAGTTTAATAAAATCCACTATTTCACTTTCACATTTTAAAAGCATTAGGCTGTCAAATCTGTCAGAAACTCATTGTAGTAGCTTGCAATATATATTTTTACAATTTTTATTTGACTAAAGATTCTTTCATTAGATGCAACGCCAAAAAGATAAGCTGTTGTAAATGTTAAGGTACGAGTATATAGTTTGACAGTGTGACCCAAATAGTCTTTGAATTTCATGGCATGAGTAAAAGATTTGTTAAGTTAGTTGGGATTTGGTTTATTTCTATTTTACTCTGCAAGTCATGTACATCCGGTTTCTCATATCCAGGTGGAAACATTATTAACTTTTCTAAGTTAGTGATACTCAAATTTGCCTTGCACAATTGTAATTTAAATATGCAATGTATTGGTGCAATATTCTCCTGATATACACTATGACGCAAAAGTTTAGACAATGACGTCATTCAGCTTTAAAATGTAGAATTATGACGTCAGAATTACAAAAACCTGTAAATATATTCAAAAACTGATTTAAAATGCTATGTACAAAAGACAGTCGTTTTATTTGCTATAATACTAATTTTTTTCATAAAAATTCAATTGTGCTTGTCGTAAAAGTTTAGACACTATTCTAAATTTCTTTGAATATTCGCTGGCATATGCAAATTTAGAATCGATGATGTCACAAATTTGGAGTACTTAAGTTCTGCAAACGATTGCGCTTCATAGTCGACATGCCGAGAGCTAAAGAAATTCAAGTGAATGAGGTTTCAAGGATTTGGCAGTTGAAAGGTGAAGGGAAGAGCGTTTCTGAAATTTCTGCTATTATTAATAGGTCAAAAAAATCTATTTATCGAGTTTTATCGAGTGGTTCCGAATATAAAGCAAAATGTCGGTCTGGGAGGCGACGTGTGACAAATGTACGAGAGGATCGCCTGATACAAAGACTAGCGAGTACTCAACAAATGAGCGTACGTGGAGTTCAAAGCTCATCGGGACTCTCTGTATCAAAGGATACGATTCGTAGACGAATTTTGGAAAAAGGAACAATCGTTTATAGCAAAATGCAGAAGAAACCAGCTCTGAAACCACATCATAAGTTACAAAGACTTATGTGGGCTCGAAAGCATATGTCATATGGAGAGAAATGGCAGTCAGTCATATTTAGCGATGAAAAAAAGTGGAATCTGGATGGTCCAGATGGTTGTTTATCGTATTGGCATGACTTGCGGAAGGAACCTCGACGTTTTTTTAGTCGCAGACAAGGAGGGGGCTCGGTGATGGTTTGGGCAGCCTTTTGCTATAATGGACAAGTATCTCTGACCTTCACCAGTGGTCGTCAAACTTCACAGCATTATACACAGACATTAGAAGAAAACCTACTGCCATTTGCTGAGCTTCTAGGGGGTCCTCAGTGGGAATTTCAGCAAGACAATGCTTCAATTCACACTGCAAAACATTCAAAATCTTGGTTTAATTCCCATAATATAAGAGTTCTCGACTGGCCAGCATGTAGCCCAGATCTTAACCCTATAGAAAACCTTTGGAGCATCATGTGTCGCAAAGTTTATAGCAACGCTAGACAATACTCTTCTGAAAAGGAACTTAAGACATCTATTGAGAATGCATGGTACGATATCGATCCACAAACTATGCAAGATTTAGTTTCTTCCATGCAATCTCGTGTATATGACGTAATACATAAGCATGGATGCGCAACCAGGTTTTAAAAATTGTTTATTTCGATTTTATTTAATTTGTGTCTAAACTTTTGAGACAGCAGTTTATTTTTGTTACCATTTAATTTATTACAATATGCACAATTCCACTTTTCTTTGTTATAAATATTGTTTATATGTACAGCACATTAATTTCAAGCAGTGATTTGAAAATTGAATAAATATTTTTCAAAGTATGTAAGAATTTCTTCATTGTCTAAACTTTTGCGTCATAGTGTAGGAAACATTGTCATTTAAGCCCATTACTAAATTGCCGAAATTTTCTTGTATTTCTTATAACTCTTCCCTGTAAAACTTATGTGTATCAATGTCCATTGCTATGCTATTATTTTTATCTATTCCATTTGGTGAAACCGTTTTCCCACGGTGCTTTCAGAAGTCAGCTTCTTCAATCACATCCTAATATTCATAATTGTTTATGAACTTGTCTATAAAGAAATCTTTATTTCTTCAAAATGTTATTCAAGTGCACAGGGACGTAGCTACAGGGAGGGTGTGGGGGGGGGGGTGCGACACCCCCCCACTTCGGTAAACTCATATACATTCGGTAATTTCACTATCGTTCAAAAATTGCATCATTTGACTCTGATTTCTTTTTTTTTTTTTTAGAATTTTTTAAAACATATTACAAAATTTATTACAAAACAGAAAACGTCAAAACATATTTAAAATTATTAAATATTTTGTATGCAATTTCCCTTTTTAGCTATTCCATTGGTGTAAGAAGGGGAGGGAGAATGGGGGTCCATGATACAGTATCCGAAGATTAAATATACCTTCTTCCTATTTCTATGCAGTATCCCTGTAAGCTAGAAGATTAGGAGAGTAGAGAATATCTTCGTTTCATTGAAGAAAGGAATCTGGAGAAAAAGGCCTTGAGGGTAAATGCGTACACTCCTTGACCAATGCAAATGAAATTAGAAGGCCAGACTTCTTGTTCGTTAAAATTCGTTTTGCTGGACTCTGAAAGCTATGGGGAGGGGGGGGGGGTGGATATTTCGTTTTTTTCGGGGGACAGGATGTCGCCAGATGTTTACTGTTGTATTGTCTGTTTTTCAAAGCAAAAAATAAGAGAGAACCGAGAATTTTTTCTTATCAAAGAAAATTAAAACGGTGTAATGGTCTATGGGGAGGGGGGGGGGGTGGATATTTCGTTTTTTTCGGGGGACAGGATGTCGCCAGATGTTTACTGTTGTATTGTCTGTTTTTCAAAGCAAAAAATAAGAGAGAACCGAGAATTTTTTCTTATCAAAGAAAATTAAAACGGTGTAATAAAATTACATCAGCTACTAAGGATGTACCGAATAGTGATTTTGACCGAATACCGAATATTCGGCCTGCAGGTGAACCGGATACCGAATATTCGGCTAGCCGAGTAGTAACTATTCGGCCAAATACCAAATATTCGGCTGGTGGAATATTTTAATAAAATATTTTTTTAATTAAAAAATTTCATATTTCGTGGCTTCTTCTGGTGAATTAGACCAAGTGAATATATATATTTTTTTAATTCTAAAACAAACAACTCAGCAAAAATAACTTTTCTACCGAATATTCGGCCTGCAGGCGAACCGTATATGAATATTCGGCTAGCCGAATTAACTGTTAGGCCGAATACCGAATATTCGGCCAGCCGAGTAGTACCTATTCGGCCAAATCCCAAGTACTCGGCTGGTCGAATACTTTTATATTTCAAAGATTAAAAGCATAAAAATGTTAAATTTAAAATAATTTTACATAATATTTAATGCAGAAACTTACATATTGATAAACAAGACCTTTTTTAGAAGTAAACTTTACACATGAAAAAATTCTGCTTTGAGTTATTTAAGAAGAGAATTTTAAAATTTTATTAATTAAAAAAGTTTGACATTTCATAGCTTCTTCTGGTGAATTAAGCCAAGTGAATATATATATATTTTTAATTCTAAAACAAACAACTCAGCAAAAATAACTTTTCTACTGCATTTGATTTAGCAAGGAATTTTTAAATGCATCTTAGATCAGTGTTTCGAATGGGCGATTATTTTCAGAGATTGTAAACATACACACTGTTCCTAAAAAAAAATTGTAAAAAACTTTCGACGGAGATAATGTGGTCAAGACAAAAAATTTTTGAACAAGAAGCAACACCTCACTCCATTCATTCCATCAAAATTACAATATATTCACATATTCTGTCAAAAATTCTGGCTGTGCAACTACAAGCCGAAACTGAATTTTCGTTCACATTTTTATCAGTAAATGAAGCTATTTTAGCAAGATATTTAATTTGTATTAAATGTCATGATATCATTGAAAGTGACTGAACTGACTTTTACTTAAATATGATTCTGTTTCTAAATATTATGAATATCGACAGTTAAAAGTAGAAATTGTGTAAAAATTTAAAAAAAGTGCTTTAAAAGTTTTTTTAAGTATTCGGTTTGGCCGAATATCTTGATATTCGGCCTAACAGAATATTTGGTAACATGGCCGAAAAGGCCGAATACAGAATAGATACCGAATATTCGGTTCATCCCTATTAGCTACTACATATAATGGTATATTGTGTCTTCGAAAAACTGAAAGTTTTTGAAAAAATTATTTAAAAAAAATGCGGGGAAAAAATCCTTTTCCTCAGAAAGTAGCTCAAATCAAAAGAACTACTTCCTGAGACATTTCTGAATTCATTTTTGTTCGGAAATTATCAGGTGTTGTTATTCTGAAACTATGTAGTCGAAAGACGTTTTCCATTTTTTGGTAAGCGCAAAAGATTTTTCAGAAAATATTGTCAAAGTTGGCGTTTTAAACCGAATTTCAGACACGGCAGCTCAAGAAAGGCAAAAAACTTGTCATCATGTGACCACAATTGCTTATAACGCGATAAGTAATTTTATCACAAAATGTAAAACTAGTTTCCGTTGTATTCCGCTTCAACAGTCAGCCCTGCCAATATGCTTAGAAATGAGACAGAAAATGTGTCAGAAAATTTTGCGTTGTTCAGTAGGAAGCTCGAGAACCGCTTTAAAGAAAAACTAGTATGTTGTAGCCATCACAAAACTTTCTTCTATCTCATACATGTCAACACTTCAAAATTCTCTATCTCAGTGCCAAATTAAATGGCAATCTGTGTTCATCCATGGGAATTCTAAAAATATGAAATTCCGTGCATCAGTTCTCAAGGTATGACTGTCACTGAAATCGTATAAATCCAGCAAAATGCAGCATAGCAGCGCCACCTATTGGGTTATTTACACCAAAACCTAATTATCACCAACATATGTCAACGTCTAACTGAATATGAAGTTTGAGGAAAATTCGTGCATTAGTTCTTGAGATAGAGGTATTGCGCAAATCATGACAAATGCAGCATAGAAGCGCCACCTGTTGAGCGGTTTGCAACAACACATAATCAGCAGCAATATTAATCAAGTTATACTTAAATCTGAAGTTTGATGAAAATTCGTGCATTAGTTATTGAAATTGAGATATTGAGGAAATAGTTCAAAATGCAGCACAGCAGCGCCACCTATTGGGCGATTAACAGCAACAAGTAGTCAGCATCATTTCATATAAAGGACTAACTAAATCCGAAGTTTGATGAAAATGTGTGCATTAGTTCTTGAGATAGAGCTACTGCGAAAATAGTATAAATCCTGCAAAATGCAGCATAGCAG
Source organism: Maratus speciosus (assembly GCA_963932465.1). Lineage (NCBI taxonomy): Eukaryota > Metazoa > Arthropoda > Arachnida > Araneae > Salticidae > Maratus > Maratus speciosus. The sequence continues at coordinate 137,343,375 of OZ010797.1, read as the reverse complement.
CGCCACCTGTTGGGCGATTTACACCAAAACGTAAACAACATCTATTCATGTCAAGGACTAACAGAATCTGAAGTTTTATAAAAATCCGTGCATTCGTTCTTGAGATAGAGCTTTTGCGGAAATCCTGCAAAATGCTACATAGCAGCGCCACCTGCAGGGCGATTTACACCAAAAACTAATCAGCACCAATCTATATCAGCGACTACCTGAATATAAATTTTTATTAAATTCCGTGCCTTAGTTCTTGAGATAGAGCGCCCACAATATTTGTGTCACAGACAGACAGACATGTTGTAAAAACATGTTTTTTGGAATCTCGGACACATGAAAGGTGTAAATCCGTCGAAAACACGAATTCGAAAATTTTCATGAAACCAATACTTTCTTCTTGTAAAGATAGAAGAAAGTAATAATAAGATAGAGAACTACAAAATATTGGATTTTTACTTTCTTCTATCTTTACAAGAAGAAAGTATTGGATTCATGAAAATTTTCGAATTCCGGTTTTCGACGGATTTACACGTTTTAGGGGTCAGAGATTCCAAAAAACATGTTTTTACAAAATGTCTGTCTGTGACTCTGTGAGTCTGTCTGTCTGTCTGTCTGTGTGTATGTGACACAAATTTTGTGGGCGCTGTATCTCAAGAACTAATGCACGGAATTTAATAAAAATTCGTATTCAGTGAGTCCCTAATACAAATTGATGCTGATTAGTTTTTGGTGTAAATCGCTCAACAGGTGGCGCTGCTATGCTGCATTTTTCGCGATTTTCGCAATAGCTCTATCTCACGAACTAATGCACGGATTTTGATCGAACTTCAGATTTAGTTAGTCCTTGATATGAATTGATGCTGATTACGTTTTGGTGTAAATCGCCCAACGGGTGGCGCTGTTATGATGAATTTTGCAGGATTTACACGATTTCCCCAATAGCTCTATCTTAAGAACTAACGGACGGATTTTCATCAAACTTCAGATTCAGTTAGTCCTTGATATGACTTGCAACTGATTATGTAATGGTGTAAATCGCCCAACAGGTGGCGCCTCTGTGCTGCCTTTTTCACGATTGCCTCAATAGCTCTTTCTATAGAACTAGTGGACGAATTTTCATCTAACTTCAGATTTAGTTGTATGTTGACACATGTTGTTGTTAATTAGGTTTTGGTGTTAATCACGCAATAGGTGGCGCTGCTATCCAGGAATTTTCACGATTTTCGCTATAGCTCTATCTCAAAAACTAATGCACGGATTTTCTCCAAACTTCAGATTCAGTCAGACGTTGACATAAATTGTTGCTGATTAGGATTTGGTATAAATCACCCAATAGGTGGCGCTGCTAGGCAGCATTTTGCTGGATTTAGACGATTTCAGCGATAGTCATATCTCAAGAACTAATGCACGGAATTTCATATCTTTAGAATACTCATGAGATGCATAGATTGCCATTTAATTTTGGCAGTGTGATAGCTAATTTTGAAGTATTAACATGTATGAGATAGAAGAAAGTTTTGGGATTGGTACATCCGACTAGTTTCCTTTGTAACTTAATATAAACCGACGACATGTTTTAAGATCTGGATCTGTTCTTGTCACGGAGTGGTGGAGAGTATACGGAGATATACGCCGTATACCCTCTATCTGGATTTTTTAAAGCAGCTCCGCATACCCCCTGCTTCTCAAATAAAGCATTAGCGTATACTGTATATATGAATTTTCATGACTTTAGTGTGTACCCTTTGTTTTTTTACTACTGCAACACTGGATCTTGTCATTCAGTTTGAAAATATATTTTTTATTTATGTTTTTGAACTTGTTTTAAAATCATCTGTTGCATTGATATATAAAGACAAGTGCATTGATGATAAGCATTAATCTTTCTTCTAATTGGCGTTTTGAGACATACATTTACTTTCTGCTGCAAAAACTGAAAGCAATTTTTACTTTCTTCTATCTTTACGAGAAGAAAGTATTGGTTTCATGAAAATTTTCAAATTCCAGTTTTTGACGGATTTACACGTTTTATGGGTCAGAGATTCCAAAAAACATGTTTTTACAATGACTGTCCGTCTGTCTGTCTGTATGTGACACAATTTTTGTGGGCGCTCTTATCTCAAGAACTAATGCACGGAATTTAATAAAAATTTAAATTCAGGTAGTCCCTGATATAGATTGGTGCTGATTAGTTTTTGGTGTAAATCTCCCTGCAGGTGGCGCTGCTATGTAGCATTTTGCAGAATTTTTGCAAAAGCTCTATCTCAAGAACTAATGTACGGATTTTTATAAAACTTCAGATTCCGTTAGTCCTTGACATGAATGGATGATGTTTACGTTTTGGTGTAAATCGCCCAACAGGTGGCGCTGCTATGCTGCATTTTGCAGGATTTACACTATTTTCGCAGTAGCTCTATCTCAAGAACTAATGCACACATTTTCATCAAACTTCGGATTTAGTTAGTCCTTCATATGAAATGATGCTGACTACGTGTTGGTGTAAATCGCCCAATAGGTGGCGCTGCTGTGCTGCATTTTGAACTATTTCCTCAATAGCCCTATCTCAAGAACTAATGCACGAATTTTCATCAAACTTCAGATTTAAGTATAACTTGATTAATATTGCTGCTGATTATGTGTTGTTGCAAATCACTCAACAGGTGGCGCTTCTATGCTGCATTTGTCATGATTTGCGCAATACCGCTATCTCAAGAACTAATGCACGAATTTTCTCCAAACTTCATATTCAGTTAGACGTTCACATAAATTGGTGATAATTAGGTTCTGGTGTAAATAACCCAATAGGTGGCGCTGCTATGCTGCATTTTGCTGGATTTACACGATTTCAGTGACGGTCATACCTCGAGAACTAATGCACGGAATTTCATATTTTTAGAATTCTCATAATGAACACAGATTGCCATTTAATTTGGCACTGAGATAGTGAATTTTGAAGTATTGACATGTATGAGATAGAAGAAAGTTTTGTGATGGCCACAACATACTAGTTTTCTTTGTTTTCTGAAATGAAGGGATCTCAAAGTTAATTGAAATTAATTTAAAAAAATCCTTTGACTTGAATCAGGCTAATTCATGTAACAGAATCAATGCTACAACTCATAAAAAAATCAAGAAAAGTAATTTTGCAGAAAATAAAATAATTTTCCACGCCGTCTACCCTCTCTCCCCTCCCCCTTCTCCATCGAAAAAAAAAAAAAAACTTTTTGTGTTCAACACATTTTTTTTATTTTTGCAAATTAAAATAACAATATTTAATTTTTTTTATACTTATGCTCAATTGCTCAACATGATATTTGACTATTTCAATTCTGATAACTTTCTATGCTACGACTTCCAACTTAAAAATCCAACAGCAAAAATATCCTACATATAAAGTGCAGCTTTGATTAGCCACATTATGTGGTTTTCAAAAACTATTTAAAGCTGTTCTGAAATCGTAACTTGCATCTCTTTTACACTTTCGTGGAGAAATTTTCATTTTTAAATACACGAAATTTGCAGATATTCTTTCTTATTCGTAAACGAATAGCGTTTCTCTTTTTCCCCATAGAGGTAACTGGTCTTTCAGAAAATGGTGCTAAAGTTAACGTTTGGAACAGATCTTTTTAAAATGTGACAATCGGCAAAGGATCATTATGAGGTATGAATTGATACTTACCCCTTCTATACTTAACCCCTTCGAGACGGGAGCCTTTTACGAAATTTTTAATCTTTTGTCACCGTTTTTTAAAAACAGAAATTTTTGTCTTCTTGATTCGAGAAAATGCGCTGATTAAATAAGGCAAATTTTACAGTAAAATTTTACTGATGAGGTAAAACAAGGATTCTGAGAGCTTCATGCGGCACGTATACGGTCGCTAAAGGGGTATATACCAAGGGGTTAATATGTAGTGCATTTATCAGAAAATTTGAAAGTGCTATTTGATTTCAAAGCACTTCATGCCTCATGCCTGCTGATTGCATGCTTCTGGATAAAAAAATGTCTACTTAAATGTGTCAAAAAATTTAACATTCTTAAGGAGTAAAAATATTTTTTAAGAACAAATGTTTTTATTTATATATATATATAAACGTGGCATTTAATACGAAGTTAGAAAACTGTTTAGTTATTTCAAATCTGAATCCGTGTATGGTGTATTTAATAATTTTGATCATATGTGACATAAAAACGCACAACATAAGAATAGGAGGGTTTGGATTTTATTTTTTATTTTCTTTTATTTCTTTCTCTTTTTCAGTAAATATTTATCCAAGTAAAAACGTTCTGTAAAAAAGTTCCAAGTAAAAAAATTCTTCTGTCGAGCTTTATGCAACATTGTCTACTAAATGTTTCCGTCGTCCTCTGTCGTTTGTTTTGGTCCTTTGATCTGCTTTGGGAGACAGACAGTTAAAATTTTCTCATTGAAGTAATCTGCAATAATTATCCTTATTCTATTTACCAGAGAAAATAAAAACAAAAACTACTAATTAACCAATTCTCTCATATTTTCTTATTTAATTTTTATTAATTTTCTTATTTTATCTTACGTTTTTACTTGGATAAATATTTATGGAAAAAGAGAAATAAAAGAAAATAAAAAATAAAATCCAAATCCTCTTATTCTGATATTGTGCATTTTTCTGTCACATATGATCAAAATTATCAAATATATCATACACGTATTAAGATTTGAAATAACTAGACAATTTTCTAACTTCGAATTAAATGCCACATTTATGAAAAAAAAAATACTTGTTTTTAAAAAATATTTTTACTCCACTCAGGTTAAATTTTCTGACACATTTAAGAAGACATTTTTTTTTTATTCCAGAAGCATGAAATAAGCAGGCATGAGGCATGAAGCGCTTTGAAATCAAATAGCCTTTTTAAATTTTCTGACAAATGTATTACATATAAAGTTATAATCGTTACCTAATAATGATCTTTTGCCGATTGTCACGTTTTAAAAAAATCTGTTACAAACGTCAGCTTTGGCACAATTTTGGCAAAATATAAATTAGGCCTGACCAGGCCTAATTAATGTTTTCCGTACCGAGCCGGGACTGCTTTCATTCTTCCAAGAATTCACGGTCCAAAATTTATTGAAATTATTATATTTATTTTTAAAAAAATGAAAACTTCGGGTCGAGATTTTCATTTTTTTCCGGGCCAGGATGGTCTCAGGCTGAACGTTTAGCTGCTATAACGCCGGGCCAGGCCAATAATTTTTTTCGACAGGCCTGGCCGAGTTCAGGCCTACCTTTTATAATGGGCCGGGTCGAATTTTTTTCAATGGGTCGGCCTGGGCCGGGCCTGAAAATTTCGACAACTACAGACTTCTAACTTAAAATTTAAAAATTATTGCAAATTTCAAACTTTGAGTTATAAATAAAAGAAAATAGAATTATTTTTTTAATATTTTCTGTTTTAAAGTCTTTAAAATTACTTTTTTCCTCTGCTTTATTCGTAATTGTGCAATACGATAAATAAATCAGCAGTTATCTACTTCACTCCCTCCATTCATGATTTCTACTACCCTCGCTCCCCCCAGTTTGTAAAATTTTAAATGGTTGAAATTATTTAGTTTTTTGTTAAAATTTTTTGGTCTGTTTATTTATACATTGCTGAAATAATAAATAAATGTCTAATCCCCCCCTTCCCCATCGCCCAAAAGAAAATAATGTGAAAAAATACAAAATACAAATAAATACAAAAAAAGAAAATACAAAATTTACTATGAACATTCGGTAAATTCGATCTCCACACCCCCCCCCCAAACGAAATGCTCTAGCTACGCCACTGAGTGCAACCTGTCAGTGTTTATGTCAACCTGTATGTCGATTTTTTTCTTCAGTTGATGGACTGCTTTCATGGTCATATTTCTGTTCCAAATTCAAATCATCCACATTTTTACCTTTTTCATCTTTGAATGGATTTTTAGATGCTCCAAAATCTTGCACGAAAACTTTTTTCCTATTATGAAGGGTTCTTTCGTGCTAAGATTTATAGTCATTTTTTAGAACAGCTTTAAACACACAACACTGGACTTTTGGTTTAAAATTTCATAAGCACCTATAAATATAAATGAACAGGACATATATATATTTCTGCATTCTGCACACAAATAAAGGTAAAATGTGGTAAATTTATCTAAACTAACGACTTCTTACATCCACATTTGCTCATATAATGCTTTTGTCTTGACAGCAAAGGGTTAACTAATTTCCGGAGCAAAAAAATCACGAGAATGAGTAAAATATTGTCCAAAAATCGCAAAATTAGTGCAATTTGTGAAAACTCATCAAATCTTCTTGTCCAGCTGTGTTTCAAGTAGGTGACTACATTCCTATCTGTTGTGCTACAAGTGATCTCCAATTTTCAAAAGAAGCTGCAATCCCTTTGGATTAAAATAGCTGGATTCTCTTTTAGGAGGGGAAAGGGAGGAAGGGTGAAAATTTTGAGAAAGGTACAAAGTTTTGAAGGAAATAAAGGAACTGGATAGTCAGCTGTTCGTGGATAGGAGAAGAGAAATTTAGGTCTGGTAGATGTATAATATTTTTGTAGATCTGAAAAATACAATGATAGATTGAGTGTGGCTGATTTCTTTTTGTATTTCTTTTGATAATTTAACTTGCTTACTGTTACAGTACTTAGTCAGAAACATAATCACCAAAACAATAAAAAATTCATAATGTCTCAAAAATCCAGAATTTTCCAACTCTAAGCTCAAATTTCCCAACTTTACAAATATTGGGGGGGGAGGCTCTCCCCCCATACCCCCCCGTGGCGACGCCCCTGTCCGGGACACATTTTAAAATAATTTTTATTTATTGAGTTAAAATTTCGAGTTTTTTTTGTCATGGTTAACCATATCATTTGTAAACAAAATCACATGATAAAACTTCTCATATATGTTTAAAAAAAGTTTTAATTTAAAATTTGTTAAAAAAAGTGGGGTCGTTTAAAATCATTATAACTCAAAATATTGTTTTTAGAATTTCAATTTTTTTTCATTTAATTAAACAGAAATATATAAGTTTTAATTTTGATTCAACATTTTTGAAAATATTAATTAAAAAAATATTTAAAGTAAAAATTTAATAAAAAATTATGTAACTTAAAAAAAGAATCATATTTTCAAAAGTAAATATTTTTTTTCAAATTTACTGAATCAAAATTAAAGTTAAACAATTGAAAAAGACATGTTCCAAGTTTCAACCATTTATCTTCAACGGTTCTTGACTTATAAGATTGTAAATACTAGAAATGGTGAAAAAACCCATCATGAAGAAAAACGCATTTTCACAATAAGTCATTTTCATAAGAACCATTACTTGAAAGCTAGATTTTGAAAACAAACCAAAACGAAAAAAATTATATTTCCCGTTCTAATTAAGACAGAAACATGATTTGAACATCATTTTAAGCAGTGAAAAAGGGAAAATTTTTTAATGCAATAAAAGTTTTTTAGGAAATTTGAAGATTTTTGTGTCCCGGACCCCCCGTAATTCTTCAAATGTCTTATTGCATTTCTCGTCCCATATGATTTTGTTTCTTTTACCTTTTAATGCATCTGTTAATGGAACCGCTATGGTAGCATAATTTTTTATGCGTAATACCAGCGCCCTCTAGATATTTGAGAAAGCCTTGACAAGCTTCACGAAAACGTCGCACAAAGCAGGCAAATTTACCGTGAAATACAGTATAACTTCAAAAGTACGGCATCATCGGGATCGCCTATGCCGGATTTTTGAAAATTCCGAATTTTTGAAGGAATATCAAAAGTAGTATAATATTTTTAATGGTGCCTTTAGCCATAATTTAATTCATTATTAAGTGATAATTATGTAAGAAAAAGAGAAAATTAAATATAAAATAAACTTACTTTAATTGATATTTTCTATGTTACAGGAAACATCGATGTCAACTTTCAGGGCCGTAACCAGCGAGTCTAGTCAGAGGGGGCTCTGAATTCTTTTGGTGGGGCTAACATCTTTTAACAATCCATTACTTAAGCAAACTAAATACTATAATAAAACTGATAAAATGGACCTGTCTATAAAGGAACCTGTCTAAAGCTTAATCTCTCTATAACGGAACTTTCTATAATGAAATTCTTAAACGGAAGATACTTCATGGTAATCGGAAAATGAATATAAAACAATTAGGGGCGGTGTACCTCTTAAGAAAACCTACCTAAAATAGAACTTTTCTCCATCCCGTGTGATTTAGTCTTAGGTCTTATTGTATTTAATGGGAAAAAAATAGATAGCATCCGACACCTCCTTAAAAATGACTTTATTTAAATTTTAATTAGGAAAACTAATGGATTGTACATTGTATTCTATTCCTATTGCAATTTTTGCATTATTAAGCATATTGCTTCTTTTGTCCCTTGGTGTCTTCGGAAAAAGGAACTCCCCCCTTCCCTCTCTCCGCTTGCGTTTGTTCATACAGTGCGTGCATATATATATACGCAAGAATTTCTATGTGTACTTCTATGTATAATTTTGTACCAATTTTGTGGAAAATAAAAAATTTTAAAAAGTTTAAAAAAAACTTCTAAACGGGCCATTTGTAATATGCTAAAATGTGCACCACTACAATTGCCAGTCCTAAGCCTCGAAAAAGTGTGAAGGGAAGTTACCTGAAAAACACTGCCATAGCGGCAGTAAATCTGCAGCGACTGGCGACAGTAAATCTGCACCTATAGTGTGCATGTGCAAAAAACGTTCAATAATTGCAATTAATGCGATATTTTTTGGGAAAGAAACTTATTTTAAGATGTAAGTGTTTACCGAGAGCTGTGTCTAAAAAAATCGAAATTGAAAAGAGGGAAACGCTTGGAAAATTTTCCAAAAACTTTCTAAATTATGATTTATTTGGAAGTTTTAGGACTAGGAAGTTGAAACATGACACGGTTGTGATTTTTAACACGTGAATGTTGGCATAGAAGAGTTAAAAAAAATCGAAATTTACTAAGTGGCAGCAGGAGTATAAAAACATTCTAAAATTGCGAATACTGGGAATTAAAACGGCCTATAGAGGCGCTGCCCGCAGCCTTCGGCACAGGAAAATTGTGCCTTTAATTCCCCTTTAACTAATGCTAAAGTGAATCCTTTTAGACTAATTTTTAATTTAATTAATGCTAAAGGAACTAACCTCTCCGATCCCACCAACTACAGACCCATATCACTTTTATCTTCTATCAATAAAGTTGTGGAACGCACCATACGGATCCAGTTGCAGCACTTTATTCAGCAAAATAACATTTTTATGCCTTGCAAGTTCGGCTTTCGCCCAAAACACTCCACACAACAGCAGCTCCTTCGAGTGGTTGAATTTCTCAGAACGCGAAGATTCCTACCACTGTTATATTCCTTGATATCGCAAAGGCATTTGACAAAATCTGGCACGAAGGCCTCATGTATGAATTAATTAAGCTCAAATTTCATGTCAGACACTTAATATTCTCGTACATTTGCGACCGCATTTTCCGCTTCCGCATAAACAACATTCTTTAAGCTATTTTTCTCATCCTAGCGGACATCTTTCAGGGGAGCATGTTGGGCCCAATATTGTTCAACACCTTCTTCAACGACATCCCACGCTCCTTCAGCACGTATCTCGCTCTTTATGCGGACTACACCTGTATCTATACCTCAGCTCACCACCCATACAGTCTTTAAAGGTACCTGCAGACACACATTGTTGATTTCCTAAACTGGTGTACTTTATAGTGCGTTTTAATTAATGAAAATAAAACTTCTGCAGTATACTTCTAACGCAAACTGACATACTCTAACAGAATTATAATTAATAACACTGCCATCCCATAATCTGACGAAGCTAAATACCTAGTAGGGTGGGTCGAAAAACCGAAATATTTACAATCGAATGTAATAGAGCGGAAAAATTGCCTTTTGTAATAAAGAATGCATCCATAAAATATTATACCGATCGGTTAATATCTTTTACCGCCGCAAGGGGGCTAAAGTTTAAAAAAATCGCAAAAACATGTTCTTTTCAATATTTTTTTTTAATTACCTAAACGTACGAATACGATTTCTAATAGGACGCAATTACTAAATGAAGATATAAGAAATGTCCCGGCAAATGTTCATTATGATAAAATCATATCTTTTAATGCCGCAAAGGGACCATACTAAAAAAAATGGAAAAATTTCAAATTTTCAGTTTTTTTAAATTTTTATAATTTTTTTTAATATGTCTAGAAGTAAATAAATTCACTTTATATCTATTAATATGTCATAAATTATGTCAACTTGTTTTACTGCATATCAGCAGTTCCTGTACCACAAATCACAAAAATGATATAAAATGAAAAAAAAATTAGCATTTTATTAATTAAAATACAGAGATGTTTAACCTAAACGGATTAAATAAACTTAAAATAAAGAACTATTTAAAGTAAATGAATTTCATAATATGACATGCTTTCAAATAAAGCCATTGTTCCTCGAGAGGCCGAAATTGATTATATGTGAATCTCACTCTGTTCTGAGCCACAAACTTTACCAGCACTTCAGTGACTAATTTCATTTTTACTGATTGAGTGGGAGAAGGAAAGTTATAAAAGCGGGTATCTTTAATCGAACATTCTAAACTCACCAGCGTTGTTAGATCGTCAGTCGATAGACAAACCGTAACAAGTGGTTTCGTTAGTTTACAGTTTTGCCTTTCAACTAAAGCCATGCAATTTTAAGCTTCAAAGTTCAAGTATGGAATGAGGAAATGACGGATAGCAGTATTCGTGTCCACAGAACTTCGTGCTTTCGGTTCAATCGGTAACACGTGGATACCTTTGTTTAATTTCTGCAAAAGTGGAACACGGTATTTCGTCCCAACAATAGAATATAAGCAAAGGATCGGTTTTTCGGGCTCCAAAAATAACCGAATATGAAGAAACATTTGGTTTTGCGTTAAAAACGTCGGTTTGTTAGTTTGCTTTGTTGTCCAAACACCATGCAAATCCATTGCGTTTAATTTAATTGTTTCCATTGTTTCAGTGGTTCAACAATCGGTTTATAACGATTAAAATATCGGTTCAATCGGTAACACGTGGCTTTTCTTTGTTTAATATGTGCAACAATGGAATACGGTATTTCATTGCCCAACAATAGAATATAAGCAAAGGATCGGTTTTGCGGACTCCAACAGTAACCGAATATGAAGAAACATTCGGTTTTGCGTTAAAAACTTCGGTCTGTTAGTGTGCTTTGTTGTCCTAACACCATGCGACTCCATGGCCATACCGATTGAACCGATATTTTAATATTTATAAACCGATTGTTGAACCACTGAATCAATGGAAACAAATAAATTAAACACCATGGAGTCGCCGCGTCTTAGGACAACAAAGCAAACTGACACACCGAAGTTTTTAACGCAAAACCGAATGTTTCTTAATATTTGGCTATTGTTGGAGCCCTCAAAACCAATCCTTTGCATATATCCTATTGTTTGGCAACGATATATCGTATTCCATTGTTGCACAAAACGATGAAACCATGAAGAAACATTCGCTTTTCTTTGTTTACTTTGTGCAACAATGGAATACGGTATTTCGTTTAAAACAATGGAGAATACTCAAGAAATTGGTTTTGCGGGCTCCAACAATAACCGAATATGAAGAAACATTCGGTTTTGCGATAAAAACGTCGTTCTGTTAGAGTGCTTTGTTTTACTAACCCGCTGCGACTCCATGGCGTTTAATTTATGTGTTTCCATTGTTTAAGAGGTTCAACAATTGTTTCATAATGTTTAAAATATCGGTTGAATCAGTAACATGTGGCGTTTGTTTGTTTACATTGTGCAACAATGGAATACGGTATTTCGTTTCCTAACAATAGATAATACTCAAAAAATTGGTTTTGCGGGCTCCAACAATAACCGAATATGAAGAAAAATTCGGTTTTGCGTAAAAAACGCCGGTCTATTAGTTTCCTTTATTGTCCTAATACCATGCGACTCCATGGCGTTTAATTTATTTGTTTCCATTGATTCAATGGTTCAACAATCGGTTTATAAAGATTAAAATATCGGTTCAATCGGTAACACGAGGCTTTTCTTTGTTTAATTTGTGCAAATATGGAATACGGTATTTCGTTCCAACAATAGAATATAAGCAAAGGATGGGTTTTGCGGGCTTCAACAATAACCTAATATGAAGAAACATTCGGTTTTGCGTTAAAAACGTCGGTCTGATAGTTTGCCTTATTGTCCTAACACGCTGAAACTCCATGGCGTTTAATTTATTTGTTTCTATTGTTTGAGTGGCTAAACAATCGGTTTATAACGATTAAAATATCGGTTCAATCGGTAACACGTGGCGTTTGTTTGTTTACTATGTGCAACAATGAAATACGATATTTCGTTAAAAAACAATGGAGAATACTCAAAAAATTGGTTTTGCGGGCTCCAAAAATAACCGAATATGAAGAAACATTCGGTTTTGCGATAAAAACGTCGTTCTGTTAGAGTGCTTTGTTTGTCTAACCCGCCGCGACTCCATGGCGTTTAATTTATTTGTTTCCATTGTTTAAGTGGTTCAACAATCGGTTTATAAAGATTAAAATATCGGTTCAATCGGTAACACGAGGCTTTTCTTTGTTTACTTTGTGCAACTATGGAATACGGTATTTCGTTCCAACAATAGAATATAAGCAAAGAATCGGTTTTGCGGGCGCCAACAATAACCGAATATGAAGAAACATTCGGTTTTGTGTTAAAAATATCGGTCCTAATTTGCTTTGTTATCCTAACACGCGGCGATTCCATGTCGTTTAATTAATAGGGTTCCATTGTTTGAGTGGTTCAACAATCGGTGCATAACGATTAAAATATCGGTTCCATTGGTAATACATGGCTTTTCTTTTTTACTTTGTGTAACAATAGAATACGGTATGTCCTTGCCAAATTGTAGAATATAAGCAAATGATCGGTTTTGCGGGTACAATAAACGAATATGAAGAAACATTCGGTTTTGTGTTAAAAAAGTCGGTCTGATTGTTTGCTTTGTTGTCCTAACACGATTCGATTCCATGTTGTTTAATTAATATGTTTCCATTGCTTAAGTGGTTCAACAGTCGGTATATAACGATTAAAATATCGGTTCAATCGGTAACATGTGGCGTTTGTTTGTTTAATTTTTGCAAAAATGGAATACGGTATTTCGTCCAAACAATATAATATAAGCAAGGGATGGGTTTTTCGGGCACTAAAATAACCGAATAGGAAGAAATATTCGGTTTTGCGTTAAAAAAGTCGGTCTGTTAGTTTGCTTTGTTGTCCTAACACCATGCGACTCCATGGCGTTTAATTTATTTGTTTCCATTGTTTGAGTCTTCAATAATCGGTTTATAACGATTAAAATATCGGTTCAATCGGTAACACGTGGCGTTTGTTTGTTTATTTGTGCAACAATGGAATACGGTATTTCGTTTCCTAACAATGGAGAATACGCAAAAAATTGGTTTTGCGGTCTCCAACAATAACCAAAAATGAAGAAGCATTCGGTTTTGCGATAAAAACGTCGGTCAGTTAGTGCGCTTTGTTGTCCTAACACGCTGCGACTCCATGGCGCTTAATTTATTTGTTTCCATTGTTTGAGTGGTTCAACAATTGTTTTATAACGATTAAAATATTGATTCAATCGGTAACACATGGCTTTTCTTTGTTTACTTTGTGCAACACTGGAATACGGTATTTCGTTTCCTAATAATGGAGAATACGCAAAAAATTTTTTTTGCGGTCTCCAGCAATAACCGAAAATGAAGAAACATTCGGTTTTGCGACAAAAACGTCGGTCTGTTTGTTTGCTTTTTTGTCCTAAGACGATGCGATTCCTTGTTGTTTAATTAATATGTTTCCATTGTTTAAGTGGTTCAACAGTCGGTACATAACGATTAAAATATCGGTTCAATCGGTAACACCTGGATTTTCTTTTTTACTTTGTGCAACAATGGAATACGGTATTTCGTTGCCAAATGGTAGAATATAAGCAAAGGAACGGTTTTTCCGGCTCAACAATAACCGAATGTGAAGAAACATTCGCTTTAGCGTTAAAAACGTCAGTCTATTAGTTTGCTTTGTTGTCCTAACACCATGCGACTCGGTGGCGTTTAATTTATTTGTTTCTATTGTTTAAGTGGTTCAACAATCGGTTTGTAACGATTAAAATATAGGTTATATCGGTAACACGTACAGTTTGTTTGTTTACTATATGCAACAATGGAATACGGTATTTCGTTGCCAAATGGTAGAATATAAGCAAAGGATCGGTTTTGCGGGCTCCAAGAATAACCGATATGTAAAAACATTCGGTTTTGCGTTAAAAACGTCGCAGTATTTGTTTGCTTTGTTGTCCTAACACCCTGCGACTCCATGGCGTTTAATTTATTTGTTTCTATTGTTTGAGTTCTTCAACAATCGGTTTATAACGATTAAAATATCGGTTCAATCGGTAATACGTGGCGTTTGTTTGTTTATTTGTGCAACAATGGAATACGGTATTTCGTTTCTTAGCAATGGAGAATACGCAAAAAATTGGTTTTGCGGTCTCCAACAATAACCAAAAATGAAGAAGCATTCGCTTTTCGATAAAAACGTCGGTCAGTTAGTTCGCTTTGTTGTCCTAACACGCTGCGACTCCATGGCGTTTAATTTATTTGTTTCCATTGTTTGAGTGGTTCAACAATTGTTTTATAACGATTAAAATATTGATTCAATCGGTAACACATGGCTTTTCTTTGTTTACTTTGTGCAACACTGGAATACGGTATTTCGTTTCCTAATAATGGAGAATACGCAAAAAATTGGTTTTGTGGTCTCCAACAATAACCGAAAATGAAGAAACATTCGGTTTTGCGATAAAAACGTCGGTCTGTTTGTTTGCTTTGCTGTCCTAAGAAGATGCGATTCCTTGTTATTTAATTAATATGTTTCCATTGTTAGGTGGTTCAACAGTCGGTATATAACGATTAAAATATCGGTTCAATCGGTAACACGTGGCGTTTGATTGTTTAATTTTTTCAAAAACGGAATACGTTATTTCGTCTCAACAATATAATATAAGCAAGGTATGGGTTTTTCGGGCTCTAAAATAAACGAATAGGAAGAAATATTCGGTTTTGCGTTAAAAACGTCGCTGTTTTAGTTTGCTTTGTTGTCCTAACACCATGCGACTCCATGTCTTTTAATTTAATTGTTTCCATTGCTTAAGTTGTTCAACAATTTTTTAATAACGTTTAAAATATCGGTTCAATCGGTAACACGTAGCTTTTGTTTGTTTACTATATGCAACAATGGAATACGGTATTTCGTTGCCAAATGGTAGAATATAAGCAAAGGATCGGTTTTGCGGGCTCCAAGAATAACCGAATATGAAGAAACATTCGGTTTTGCGTTAAAAACGTCGCTGTTTTAGTGTGCTTTGTTTTCCTAACACGCTGCGACTCCATGGCGTTTAATTTATTTGTTTCCTTTGTTTAAGTGGTTCAACAATTATTTCAGAATGTTTAAAATATCGGTTCAATCGGTAACACCAGGCTTTTCTTTTTTACTTTGTGCAACAATGGAATTCGGTATTTCGTTTCCTCACAATGGAGAATACTCAAACAATTGGTTTTGCGGACTCCAACAATAACCGAATATGAAGAAACATTCGGTTTTGTGTTCAAAACTTCGGTTTGTTTGTTTGCTTTGTTGTCCTAACACGATGCGATTCCATGTCGTTTAATTAATATGGTTCCATTGGTTGAGTGGTTCAACAATCGGTTCATAACGATTAAAATACCGGTTCCATCGGTAACAAATGGCTTTTCTCTTTTACTTTGTGCAACAATAGAATACGATATGTCCTTGCCAAATAAGTGGTTTAAGTGGTTCAACAGTCGATATATAACGATTAAAATATCGGTTCAATCGGTAACACGTGGCGTTTGATTGTTTAAGTTTTGCAAATATGGAATACGGTATTTCGTCCAAACAATATAATATAAGCAAGGGATCTTAATATAAGCAAGGCTCTAAAATAACCGAATAGGAAGAAATATTCGGTTTTGCGTTAAAAACGTCGGTCTGTTAGTTTGCTTTGTTGTCCTAACACCATGCGAATCCATGACGTTTAATTTATTTGTTTCCATTGTTTGAGTCCTTCAACAATCGGTTCATAACGATTAAAATATCGGTTCAATCGGTAACACGTGGCGTTTTTTTGTTTATTTGTGGAATACGGTAATGGAATACGGTATTTCGTTACCTAACAATGGAAGATTACGCAAAAAATGGTTTTGCGGTCTCCAACAATAACCGAAAATGAAGAAACATTCGGTTTTGCGATAAAAACGTCGGTCAGTAATGCGCTTTGTTGTCCTAACACGCTGCGACTCCATGGCGTTTAATTTATTTGTTTCAAATGTTTCAGCGGCTCAACAATCGGTTTATAACGATTAAAATATGGGCTCAATCGGTAACACATAGCTTTTCTTTGTTTACTTTGTGCAACAATGGAATATGGTTTTTCGTTGCAAAATGGTAAAATATAAGCAAAGGATCGGTTTGTCCGGCTCCAACAATAACCGAATATGAAGAAACATTCGGTTTTGCGTTAAAAAGTCGGTCTATAAGTTTGCTTTGTTGTCCTAACACCATGCGACTCAGTGGCGTTTAATTTATTTGTTTCTATTGTTTAAGCGGTTCAACAATCGGTTTGTAACGATTAAAATATCGGTTCAATCGGTAACACGTGGCTTTTGTTTGTTTACTATATGCAACAATGGAATACGTTATTTCGTTGCTAAATGGTAGAATATAAGCAAAGGATAGGTTCTGCGGGCTCCAACCATAAACGAATATGAAGAAACATTCGTTTTTGCGTTAAAAACTTCGGTGTGTCAGTTTGCTTTGTTGTCCTAAGACGCGGCGAATCCATGGTGTTTAATTTATTTGTTTCCAATATTTGAGTGCTTCAACAATCGGTATATAACGATTAAAATATCGGTTTAATCTGTAACACGTGGCGTTTCTTTGTTTAATTTTTGCAAAAATGGAATACGGTATTTCGTTTTCTAACAATAGAGAATACGCAATAAATGGTTTTTGCGGTCTCCAACAATAACCGAATATGAGGAAACATTCGTTTTTGCGTTAAAAACTTCGGTGTGTCAGTTTGCTTTGTTGTTCTAACACGCGGCGACTCCATGGCGTTTAATTTATTTGTTCCCATTGTTTGAGTGGTTCAACAATCGGTTTATAACGATTAAAATATCGGTTCAATCGGTAACACATGGCTTTTCTTTGTGCACCAATTGAATACGGTATTTAGTTGCCAAATGGTAGAATAGAAGCAAAGGATCGGCTTTGCGATCTCCAACAATAACCGAATATGAAGAAACATTCGGTTTTGTGTCAAAAACGTCGGTTTGTTTGTTTGCTTTGTTGTCCTAACACGATGCGATTCCATGTCGTTTAATTAATATGGTTCCGTTGTTTGAGTGGTTCAACAATCGGTTCATAACGATTAAAATATCGGTTCCATCGGTAACACATGGCTTTTCTTTTTTACTTTGTGCAACAATAGAATACTGTATGTCCTTGCCAAATTGTAGAATATAAGCAAACGATCGGTTTTGCGGGGCTTCTTTTCCTAACAATAGAGAATACTCAAAAAATTGGTTTTGCGGGCTCGAACAATAACCGAATATGAAGAAAAATTCGGTTTTGCGTAAAAAACGCCGGTCAATTAGATTCCTTTGTTGTCCTAATACCATGCGACTCCATGGCATTTAATTTATTTGTTTCCATTGATTCAATGGTTCAACAATCGGTTTATAAAGATTAAAATATCGGTTCAATCGGTAACACGAGGCTTTTCTTTGTTTAATTTGTGCAACTATGGAATACGGTATTTCGTTCCAACAATAGAATATAAGCAAAGGATGGGTTTTGCGGGCTCCAACAATAACCTAATATGAAGAAACATTCGGTTTTGCGTTAAAAACGTCGGTATGATAGTTTGCCTTATTGTCCTAACACGCTGAAACTCCATGGCGTTTAATTTATTTGTTTCTATTGCTTGAGTGGCTAAACAATCGGTTTATAACGATTAAAATATCGGTTGTATCGGTAAAACGTGGCGTTTGTTTGTTTACTATGTGCAACAATGAAATACGATATTTCGTTAAAAAACAATGGAGAAATCTCAAAAAATTGTTTTGCGGGCTCCAACAATAACCGAATATGAAGAAACATTCGGTTTTGCGATAAAAACGTCGTTCTGTTAGAGTGCTTTGTTTTTCTAACCCGCCGCGACTCCATGGCGTTTAATTTATTTGTTTCCTTTGTTTAAGTGGTTGAACAATTGTTTCATAACGTTTAAAATATCGGTTCAATCAGTAACATGTGGCGTTTGTTTGTTTACTTTGTGCAACAATGGAATACGGTATTTCCTTTCCTAACAATGGCGAATACTCAAAAAATTGGTTTTGCGGGCTGCAACAATAACCGAATATGAAGAAACATTCGGTTTTGCGTAAAAAACGCCGGTCTATTAGTTTGCTTTGTTGTCCTAACACCATGCGACTCCATGGCGTTTAATTTATTTGTTTCCATTGATTCAATGGTTCAACAATCGGTTTATAAAGATTAAAATATCGGTTCAATCAGTAACATGTGGCGTTTGTTTGTTTACTTTGTGCAACTATGGAATACGGTATTTCGTTCCAACAATAGAATATAAGCAAAGGATCGGTTTTGCGGGCGCCAACAATAACCGAATATGAAGAAACATTCGGTTTTGTTTTAAAAATATCGGTCTGTTTATTTGCTTTGTTGTCCTAACACGCTGCGATTCCATGTCATTTAATTAATATGGTTCCATTGTTTGAGTGGTTCAACAATCGGTTCATAACGATTAAAATATCGGTTCCATCGGTAAGACATGGCTTTTCTTTTTTACTTTGTGCAACAATAGAATACGGTATGTCCTTGCCAAATTGTAGAATATAAGCAAACGATCGGTTTTGCGGGTTCCAACAATAACCGAATATGAAGAAACATTCGGTTTTGTGTTAAAAAAGTCGGTCTGTTTGTTTGCTTTGTTGACCTAACACGATTCGATTCCATGTTGTTTAATTAATATGTTTCCATTGCTTAAGTGGTTCAACAGTCGGTATATATCGATTAAAATATCGGTTCAATCAGTAACATGTGGCGTTTGTTTGTTTAAGTTTTGCAAAAATGGAATACGGTATTTCGTCCAAACAATATAATATAAGCAAGGGATGTGTTTTTCGGGCACTAAAATAACCGAATAGGAAGAAATATTCGGTTTTGCGTTAAAAACGTCGGTCTGTTAGTTTTCTTTGTTGTCCTAACACCCTGCGACTCCATGGCATTTAATTTATTTGTTTCCATTGTTTGAGATCTTCAACAATCGGTTTATAACGATTAAAATATCGGTTCAATCGGTAACACATGGCTTTTCTTTGTTTACTTTGTGCAACACTGGAATACGGTATTTCGTTTCCTAATAATGGAGAATAAGCAAAAGAATTTTTTTGCGGTCTCCAGCAATAACCAAAAATGAAGAAACATTCGGTTTTGCGATAAAAACGTCTGTCTGTTTGTTTGCTTTTTTGTCCTAAGACGATAGGATTCCTTGTTGTTTAATTACTATGTTTCCATTGTTTAAGTGGTTCAACAGTCGGTATATAACGATTAAAATATCGGTTCAATCGGTTTGATTGTTTAATTTTTTTCAAAAATGGAATACTGTATTTCGTCTCAACAATATAATATAAGCAAGGTATGGGTTTTTCGGGCTCTAAAATAACCGAATAGGAAGAAATATTCGGTTTTGCGTTAAAAACGTCGGTCTGTTTGTTTGCTTTGTTGTCCTAACACGCTGCGATTCCATGTCATTTAATTAATATGTTTCCGTTGTTTGAGGGGTTCAAAAATCGGTTTATAACGATTAAAATATCGGTTAAATCGGTAACACCTGGATTTTCTTTTTTACTTTGTGCAACAATGGAATATGGTATTTCGTTGCCAAATGGTACAATATAAGCAAAGGAACGGTTTTTCCGGCTCAACAATAACCGAATGTGAAGAAACATTCGGTTTAGCGTTAAAAACGTCAGTCTATTAGTTTGCTTTGTTGTCCTAACACCATGCGACTCGGTGGCGTTTAATTTATTTGTTTCTATTGTTTAAGTGGTTCAAATATCGGTTTGTAACGATTGAAATATCGGTTATATCGGTAACACGTACAGTTTGTTTCTTTACTATATGCAACAATGGAATACGGTATTTCGTTGCCAAATGGTAGAATATAAGCAGAGGATCGGTTTTGCGGGCTCCAAGAATCTTCGATATGAAGAAACATTCGGTTTTGCGATAAAAACGTCGGTCAGTTAGTGCGCTTTGTACTCCTAACACGCTGCGACTCCATGGCGTTTAATTTATTTGTTTCCATTGTTTGAGTGGTTCAACAATTGTTTTATAACGATTAAAATATTGACTCAATCGGTAACACATGGCTTTTCTTTGTTTACTTTGTGCAACACTGGAATACGGTATTTCGTTTCCTAATAATGGAGAATACGCAAAAAATTGGTTTTAAGGTCTCCAGCAATAACCGAATAGGAAGAAATATTCGGTTTTGCGTTAAAAACGTCGGTCTGTTTGTTTGCTTTGTTGTCCTAGCACGCTGCGATTCCATGTCATTTAATTAATATATTTCCGTTGTTTGAGGGGTTCAACAATCGGTTTACAACGATTAAAATATCGGTTCAATCGGTAACACCTGGCTTTTCTTTTTTACTTTGTGCAAATATGGAATACGGTATTTCGTAGCCAAATGGTAGAATATAAGCAAAGGAAAGTTTTTTCCGGCTCCAACAATAACCGAATATGAACAAACATTCGGTTTAGCGTTAAAAACGTCAGTCTATTAGTTTGCTTTGTTGTCCTAACCCCATGCGACTCGGTGGCGTTTAATTTATTTGTTTCTATTGCTTAAGTGGTTCAACAATCGGTTTGTAACGATTAAAATATCGGTTATATCGGTAACACGTACAGTTTGTTTGTTTACTATATGCAACAATGGAATACGGTATTTCGTTGCCAAATGGTAGAATATAAGCAAAGGATCGGTTTTGCGGGCTCCAAGAATAACCGATATGTAGAAACATTCGGTTTTGCGTTAAAAACGTCGCAGTATTAGTTTGCTTTGTTGTCCTAACACCATGCGACTCCATGGCGTTTAATTTATTTGTTTCTATTGTTTGAGTTCTTCAACAATCGGTTTATAACGATTAAAATATCGGTTCAATCTGTAATACGTGGCGTTTGTTTGTTTATTTGTGCAACAATGGAATACGGTATTTCGTTTCCTAACAATGGAGAATACGCAAAAAATTGGTTTTGCGGTCTCCAACAATAACCAAAAATGAAGAAGCATTCGGTTTTGCGATAAAAACGTCGGTCTGTTAGTGCGCTTTGTTGTCCTAACAAGCTGCGACTCCATGGCGTTTAATTTATTTGTTTCCATTGTTTGAGTGGTTCAACAATTGTTTAATAACGTTTAAAATATCGGTTCAATCGGTAACACGTAGCGTTTGTTTGTTTACTATATGCAACAATGGAATACGGTATTTCGTTGCCAAATGGTAGAATATAAGCAAAGGAAGGTTTTTCCGGCTCCAACAATAACCGAATGTGAACAAACATTCTGTTTAGCGTTAAAAACATCAGTCTACTAGTTTGCTTTGTTGTCCTAACACCATGCGACTCGGTGGCGTTTAATTTATTTGTTTCTATTGTTTAAGTGGTTCAACAATCGGTTTGTAACGATTAAAATATAGGTTATATCGGTAACACGTACAGTTTGTTTTTTTACTATATGCAACAATGGAATACGGTATTTCGTTGCCAAATGGTAGAATATAAGCAAAGGATCGTTTTTGCGGGCTCAGAGAATAACCGATATGAAGAAACATTCGGTTTTGCGATAAAAACGTCGGTCAGTTAGTGCGCTTTGTTGTCCTAACACGCTGCGACTCCATGGCGTTTAATTTATTTGTTTCCATTGTTTGAGTGGTTCAACAATTGTTTTATAACGATTAAAATATTGATTGAATCGGTAACACATGGCTTTTCTTTGTTTACTTTGTGCAACACTGGAATACGGTATTTCGTTACCTAATAATGGAGAATACGCAAAAAATATGTTTTGCGGTCTCCAGCAATAACCGAAAATGAAGAAACATTCGGTTTTGCGATAAAAACGTTGGTCTGTTTGTTTGCTTTGTTGTCCTAAGACGATGCGATTCCTTGTTGTTTAATTAATCTGTTTCCATTGTTTAAGTGGTTCAACAGTCGGTATATAACGATTAAAATATCGGTTCAATCGGTAACACGTGGCGTTTGATTGTTTAATTTTTTCAAAAATGGAATACGGTATTTCGTCTCAACAATATAATATAAGCAATGTATGGGTTTTTCGGGCTCTAAAATAACCGAATAGGAAGAAATATTCGGTTTTGCGTTAAAAACATCGGTCTGTTTGTTTGCTTTGTTGTCCTAACACGCTGCGATTCCATGTCATTTAATTAATATGTTTCCGTTGTTTGAGGGGTTCAACAATCGGTTTATAACGATTAAAATATCGGTTCATTCGGTAACACCTGGCTTTTCTTTTTTACTTTGTGCAACAATGGAATACGGTATTTCGTTGCCAAATGGTAGAATATAAGCAAAGGAACGGTTTTTCCGGCTCCAACAATAACCGAATGTGAAGAAACATTCGGTTTAGCGTTAAAAACGTCAGTCTATTAGTTTGCTTTGTTGTCCTAACACCATGCAACTCGGTCGCGTTTAATTTATTTGTTTCTATTCTTTGAGTTCTTCAACAATCGGTTTATAACGATTAAAATATCGGTTCAATCGGTAATACGTGGCGTTTGTTTGTTTATTTGTGCAACAATGGAATACGGTATTTCGTTTCTTAGCAATGGAGAATACACAAAAAATTGGTTTTGCGGTCTCCAACAATAACCAAAAATGAAGAAGCATTCGCTTTTGCGATAAAAACGTCGGTCAGTTAGTTCGCTTTGTTGTCCTAACACGCTGCGACTCCATGGCGTTTAATTTATTTCTTTCCATTGTTTGAGTGGTTCAACAATTGTTTTATAACGATTAAAATATTGATTCAATCGGTAACACATGGCTTTTCTTTGTTTACTTTGTGCAACACTGGAATACGGTATTTCGTTTCCTAATAATGGAGAATACGCAAAAAATTGGTTTTGTGGTCTCCAACAATAACCGAAAATGAAGAAACATTCGGTTTTGCGATAA
The DNA here is from genome assembly GCA_963932465.1 of Maratus speciosus. Classification (NCBI taxonomy): domain Eukaryota; kingdom Metazoa; phylum Arthropoda; class Arachnida; order Araneae; family Salticidae; genus Maratus; species Maratus speciosus. The sequence goes on along the minus strand of OZ010797.1, from coordinate 137,319,998 downwards.
AAACGTCGGTCTGTTTGTTTGCTTTGTTGTTCTAAGAAGATGCGATTCCTTGTTATTTAATTAATATGTTTCCATTGTTACGTGGTTCAACAGTCGGTATATAACGATTAAAATATCGGTTCAATCGGTAACACGTGGCGGTTGATTGTTTAATTTTTTCAAAAATGGAATACGGTATTTCGTCTCAACAATATAATATAACCAAGGTATGGGTTTTTCGGGCTCTAAAATAAACGAATAGGAAGAAATATTCGGTTTTGCGTTAAAAACGTCTCTGTTTTACTTTGTTGTCCTAACACCATGCGACTCCATGTCTTTTAATTTAATTGTTTCCATTGCTTAAGTTGTTCAACAATTTTTTAATAACGTTTAAAATATCGGTTCAATCGGTAACACGTACCTTTTGTTTGTTTACTATATGCAACAATGGAATACGGTATTTCGTTGCCAAATGGTAGAATATAAGCAAAGGATTGGTTTTGCGGGCTCCAAGAATAACCGAATATGAAGAAACATTCGGTTTTGCGTTGAAAACGTCGCTGTTTTAGGGAGCTTGGTTTTCCTAACACGCTGCGACTCCATGGCGTTTAATTTATTTGTTTCCTTTGTTTAAGTGGTTCAACAATTATTTCATAATGTTTAATATATCGGTTCAATCGGTAACATGTGGCGTTTGTTTGTTTACTTTGTGCAACAATGGAATACGGTATTTCGTTTCCTCACAATGGAGAATACTCAAACAATTGGTTTTGCGGACTCCAACAATAACCGAATATGAAGAAACATTCGGTTTTGTGTTAAAAACATCGGTCTGTTTGTTTGCTTTGTTGTCCTAACACGCTGCGATTCCATGTCATTTAATTAATATGTTTCCTTTGTTTGAGGGGTTCAACAATCGGTTTATAACGATTAAAATATCGGTTCAATCGGTAACACCTGGCTTTTCTTTTTTACATTGTGCAACAATGGAATACGGTATTTCGTTGCCAAATGGTAGAATATAAGCAAAGGAACGGTTCTGCGCGCTCCAACAATAACCGAATATGAAGAAACATTCGGTTTTGTGTTAAAAACTTCGGTTTGTTTGTTTGCTTTGTTGTCCTAACACGATGCGATTCCATGTCGTTTAATTAATATGGTTCCATTGGTTGAGTGGTTCAACAATCGGTTCATAACGATTAAAATACCGGTTCCATCGGTAACAAATGGCTTTTCTTTTTTACTTTGTGCAACAATAGAATACGGTATGTCCTTGCCAAATAAGTGGTTTAAGTGGTTCAACAGTCGATATATAACGATTAAAATATCGGTTCAATCGGTAACACGTGGCGTTTTTTGTTTATTTGTACAACAATGGAATACGGTATTTCGTTTCCTAACAATGGAGAATACGCAAAAAATTGGTGTTGCGGTCTCCAACAATAACCAAAAATGAAGAAGCATTCGGTTCTGCGATAAAAACGTCGGTCAGTTAGTGCGCTTTGTTGTCCTAACACGCTGCGACTCCATGGCGTTTAATTTATTTGTTTCCATTGTTTGAGTGGTTCAACGATTGTTTTATAACGATTAAAATATTGATTCAATCGGTAACACATGGCTTTTCTTTGTTTACTTTGTGCAACACTGTAATACGGTATTTCGTTTCCTAATAATGGAGAATAAGCAAAAAAAATTTTTTGCGGTCTCCAACAATAACCGAAAATGAAGAAACATTCGGTTTTGCGATAAAAACGTCTGTCTGTTTGTTTGCTTTGTTGTCCTAAGACGATAGGATTCCTTGTTGTTTAATTAATATGTTTCCATTGTTTAAGTGGTTCAACAGTCGGTATATAACGATTAAAATATCGGTTCAATCGGTTTGATTGTTTAATTTTTTTCAAAAATGGAATACGGTATTTCGTCTTAACAATGAAATATAAGCAAGGTATGGGTTTTTCGGGCTCTAAAATAACCGAATAGGAAGAACTATTCGGTTTTGCGTTAAAAACGTCGGTCTGTTTGTTTGCTTTATTGTCCTAACACGCTGCGATTCCATGTCATTTAATTAATATGTTTCCGTTGTTTGAGGTGTTCAACAATCGGTTTATAACGATTAAAATATCGGTTCAATCGGTAACACCTGGCTTTTCTTTTTTACTTTGTGCAAATATGGAATACGGTATTTCGTAGCCAAATGGTAGAATATAAGCAAAGGAAAGTTTTTTCCGGCTCCAACAATAACCGAATATGAACAAACATTCGGTTTAAAACGTCGTTCGTTAAAAACGTCAGTCTATTAGTTTGCTTTGTTGTCCTAACCCCATGCGACTCGGTGGCGTTTAATTTATTTGTTTCTATTGCTTAAGTGGTTCAACAATCGGTTTGTAACGATTAAAATATCGGTTATATCGGTAACACGTACAGTTTGTTTGTTTACTATATGCAACAATGGAATACGGTATTTCGTTGCCAAATGGTAGAATATAAGCAAAGGAACGGTTTTTCCGGCTCAACAATAACCGAATGTGAAGAAACATTCGGTTTAGCGTTAAAATCGTCAGTCTATTATTATGCTTTGTTGTGCTAACACCATGCGACTCGGTGGCGTTTAATTTATTTGTTTCTATTGCTTAAGTGGTTCAACAATCGGTTTGTAACGATTAAAATATCGGTTATGTCGGTAACACGTACAGTTTGTTTGTTTACTATATGCAACAATGGAATACGGTATTTCGTTGCCAAATGGTAGAATATAAGCAAAGGATAGGTTTTGCGGGCTCCAAGAATAACCGATATGAAGAAACATTCGGTTTTGCGCCCAAAACGTCGGTCAGTTAGTGCGCTTTGCTGTCCTAACACGCTGCGACTCCATGGCGTTTAATTAATTTGTTTCCATTGTTTGAGTGGTTCAAAAATTGTTTTATAACCATTAAAATATTGATTCAATCGGTAACACATCGGTAACATTTTCTTTGTTTACTTTGTGCAACACTGGAATACGGTATTTCGTTTCCTAATAATGGAGAATACGCAAAAAATTGGTTTTGCGGTCTCCAGCAATAACCGAAAATGAAGAAACATTCGGTTTTGCGATAAAAACGTAGGTCTGTTTGTTTGCTTTGTTGTCCTAAGACGATGCGATTCCTTGTATTTTAATTAATATGTTTCCATTGTTTAAGTGGTTAAACAGTCGGTATATAACGATTAAAATATCGGTTCAATCGGTAACACGTGGCGTTTGATTGTTTAATTTTTTCAAAAATGGAATACGGTATTTCGTCTAAACAATATAATATAAGCAAGGTATGGGTTTTTCGGGCTCTAAAATAAACTAATAAGAAGAAATATTCGGTTTTGCGTTAAAGACGTCGGTCTGTTTGTTTGCTTTGTTGTCCTAACACGCTGCGATTCCATGCCATTTAATTAATATGTTTCCGTTGTTTGAGGGATTCAAGAATCGGTTTATAACGATTAAAATATCGATTCAATCGGTAACACCTGGCTTTTCTTTTTTACTTTGTGCAACAATGGAATACGGTATTTCGTTTCCAAATGGTAGAATATAAGCAAAGGAAAGGTTTTTCCGACTCCAACAATAACCGAATGTGAAGAAACTTTCGGTTTAGCGTTAAAAACGTCAGTCTATTAGTTTGCTTTGTTGTCTTAACATCATGCGACTCGGTCGCGTTTAATTTATTTGTTTCTTTTGTTTAACTGGTTCAACAATCGGTTTGTAACGATTAAAATATCGGTTATATCGGTAACACGTACTGTTTGTTTGTTTACTGTATGCAACAATGGAATACGGTATTTCGTTGCCAAATGGTAGAATATAAGCAAAGGATCGGTTTCGCGGTCTCCAAGAATAACCGATATGTAGAAACATTCGGTTTTGCGTTAAAAACGTCGTAGTATTAGTTTGCTTTGTTGTCCTAACACCATGCGACTCCATGGCGTTTAATTTATTTGTTTTTATTGTTTGAGTTCTTCAACAATCGGTTTATAACGATTAAAATATCGGTTCAATCGGTAATACGTGGCGTTTGTTTGTTTATTTGTGCAACAATGGAATACGGTATTTCGTTTCCTAACAATGGAGAATACGCAAAAAATTGGTTTTGCGGTCTCCAACAATAACCAAAAATGAAGAAGCATTCGATTTTGCGATAAAAACGTCGGTCAGTTAGTGCGCTTTGTTGTCCTAACACGCTGCGACTCCATGGCGTTTAATTTATTTGTTTCCATTGTTTGAGTGGTTCAACAATTGTTTTATAACGATTAAAATATTGATTCAATCGGTAACACATGGCTTTTCTTTGTTTACTTTGTGCAACACTGGAATACATTATTTCGTTTCCTAATAATGGAGAATACGCAAAAAATTGGTTTTGTGGTCTCCAACAATAACCGAAAATGAAGAAACACTCGGTTTTGCGATAAAAACGTCGGTCTGTTTGTTTGCTTTGTTGTCCTAAGGCGATGCGATTCCTTGTTGTTTAATTAATATTTTTCCATTGCTTAAGTGGTTCAACAGTCGGTATATAACGATTAAAATATCGGTTCAATCGGTAACATGTGGCGTTTGATTGTTTAATTTTTTCAAAAATGGAATACGGTATTTCGTCGCCAAATGGGAGAATATAAGAAAAGGAACGGTTTTTCCGGCTCCAACAATAACCGAATGTGAAGAAACATTCGATTTAGCGTTTGCTTTGTTGTCCTAACACCATGCGACTCGGTGGCGTTTAATTTATTTGTTTCTATTGTTTAAGTGGTTCAACAATTGGTTTGTAACGATTAAAATATCGGTTATATCGGTAACACGTACCGTTTGTTTGTTTACTATATGCAACAATGGAATACGGTATTTCGTTGCCAAATGGTAGAATATAAGCAAAGGATCGGTTTTGCGGGCTCCAAGAATAACCGATATGAAGAAACATTCGGTTTTGCGTTAAAAACGTCGCTGTTTTAGTTTGCTTTTTTGTCCTAACACCATGCGACTCCATGTCTTTTAATTTAATTGTTTCGATTGCTTAAGTGGTTCAACAATTGTTTAATAACGTTTAAAATATCGGTTAAATCGGTAACACGTAGCGTTTGTTTTTTTACTATATGCAACAACGGAATACGGTATTTCGTTGCCAAATGGTAGAATATAAGCAAAGGATCGGTTTTGCGGGCTCCAAGAATAACCGAATATGAAGAAACATTCGGTTTTGCGTTAAAAACTTCGCTGTTTTAGTGTGCTTTGTTTTCCTAACACGCTGCGACTCCATGGCGTTTAATTTATTTGTTTCCTTTGTTTAAGTGATTCAACAATTATTTCATAACGTTTAAAATATCGGTTCAATCGGTAACCTGTGGCGTTTGTTTGTTTACTTTGTGCAACAATGGAATACGGTATTTCGTTTCCTAACAATGGAGAATACTCAAAAAATTGGTTTTGTGGGCTCCAACAATAACCGAATATGAAGAAACATTCGGTTTTGCGTAAAAAACGCCGCTGTTTTAGTTTGCTTTATATTCCTAACACCATCCGACTCCATGGCGTTTAATTTATTTGTTTCCATTTATTCAGTGGTTCAACAATCGGTTTATAAAGATTAAAATATCGGTTGAATCTGTAACACGAGGCTTTTCTTTGTTTACTTTGTGCAACTATGGAATACGGTATTTCGTCCCAACAATAGAATATAAGCAAAGGATCGGTATTGCGGGTTCCAACAATAACCGAATATGAAGAAATATTCGGTTTTGCGTTAAAGACGTCGGTCTGTTTGTTTTCTTTGTTGTCCTAAGACGAAGCGATTCCTTGTTGTTTAATTAATATGTTTCCATTGTTTAAGTGGTTCAACAGTCGGTATATAACGATTAAAATATCGGTTCAATCGGTAACACGTGGCGTTTGATTGTTTAAGTTTTTCAAAAATGGAATACGGTATTTCGTCTCAACAATATAATATAAGCAATGTATGGGTTTTTCGGGCTCTAAAATAACCGAATAGGAAGAAATATTCGGTTTTGCGTTAAAAACTTCGGTCTGTTTGTTTGCTTTGTTGTCCCAACACGCTGCGATTCCATGTCATTTAATTAATATGTTTCCGTTGTTTGAGGGGTTCAACAATCGGTTTATAACGATTAAAATATCGGTTCAATCGGTAACACCTGGCTTTTCTTTTTTACTTTGTGCAACAATGGAAATCGGTATTTCGTTGCCAAATGGTAGAATATAAGCAAAGGAACGGTTTTTCTGGCTCAACAATAACCGAATGTGAAGAAACATTCGGTTTAGCGTTAAAAAAGTCAGTCTATTAGTTTGCTTTGTTGTCCTAACACCATGCGACTCGGTGGCGTTTAATTTATTTGTTTCTATTGTTTAAGTGGTTCAACAATCGGTTTGTAACGATTAAAATATCGGTTATATCGGTAACACGTACGTTTTTTTGTTTACTATATGAAACAATGGAATACGGTATTTCGTTGCCAAATGGTAGAATATAAGCAAAGGATCGGTTTTGCGGGCTCCAAGAATAACCGATATGAAGAAGCATTCGGTTTTGCGATAAAAACGTCGGTCAGTTAGTGCGCTTTGTTGTCCTAACACGCTGCGACTCCATGGCGTTTAATTTATTTGTTTCCATTGTTTGAGTGGTTCAACAATTGTTTTATAACGATTAAAATATTGATTCAATCGGTTAACACATGGCTTTTCTTTGTTTACTTTGTGCAACACTGGAATACGGTATTTCGTTTCCTAATAATGGAGAATACGCAAAAAATTGGTTTTGCGGTCTCCAGCAGTAACCGAAAATGAAGAAACATTCGGTTTTGCGATAAAAACGTCGGTCTGTTTGTTTGCTTTGTTGTCCTAAGACGATGCGATTCCTTGTTGTTTAATTAATATGTTTCCATTGTTTAAGTGGTTCAACAGTCGGTATATAACGATTAAAATATCGGTTCAATCGGTAACACGTGGCGTTTGATTGTTTAATTTTTTCAAAAATGGAATACGGTATTTCGTCCAAACCAGGGGCGGCGCCAGAGCTTGCCCGACGGGGGGGGGCACAGTATCCCCGACAGGGGGGGCGAATTCAAAATATATATTAGAGGTTTCCACGAGCCCTGGCCTGTTCCGAAGCCCGAACTCGGTAAAAATTTCTTTCATTAAACTCGGACTTTCGTTAATTTTATCTGAAAACTCGGTACGGGCTCGGGCTAAATTTTATCTTTTGAAAAGAAGGTCCAGGCCTGAACTTCATTATCCCCGGGATATGTCTGGGTCTTGCATTTTTTCTGTAGATTCGGGCCGGACCGGGACTGTATTTATACTTCAGAATTTTTTTGGAGCAAATGAACATTAAAACATTTCTTGTTTCTTTTCCCCCTTTTTTTAAATAACAGGTGGAATATGTTGATCAATCACCTGAAAAACATAAAATTTTCGCGTTCGGATTTGGCATATCCCGAAACGCGCAGATCTGTAACACTCACACTGCTATTTAAATTAGAGATAAATTGCAGAGGGCCAAACGATTTTTACTCGAAAGATAAATTTCGAAGCTTGTCAAAGAATATTGTAGATAAATAAAGTGAAAAAAAAGCTCTTAAGGTTATTTTTGAAACACCTCACTAGTCACTTAATCTTTATAGGCGGATGAATCCACAACAGAAAGGGTTTCCACACTTTTGAGCATTACCCGAAAGGAAAAACTCTGCTTCGTACTCTTCTTCCATACAGCAACCTCCCAATAAGCGGTCATTCAATATTATAGATTTTACGTGCACATATATGGCATATACACTACACAGCAGTATGTGAAAGACAAAGTATGGAGCAGTTCTCCGGTTATGAGTTGAACCAAAGAGTCGCGCATCAGGAAAAGGCAGGTAACCTTTTGTTTCGAAACGCGGTTCATGTTCCGGCCAAGTTGAGCATGTATTTTAATGCCGGAGGTAACTGAAAATTATCAGTTGACAAATCCCTATCAAAAACGCATAAAGTGACCAAAAATTATTTTAAAATAAAATTATTTAAATTTGTTAGTGAAAGTGTCATCATGAAAACTAGCAGTTAAACGTTACACCTAACTAGGGTCCTTCCCGGATAATAAATAAAATTTGAAGCCCTGTAAATTTTATTTAAAACAAAGCTGCAAACAGAACCGAACCCAACCAAAAATATTCTGTATACCTGCAACCCGATCGAACGCGAAATACTTAATTCCAATTCCAACCTGAAACTCGGAATCAGAGAAAATTGATCCACACTATAATGTTATTATAATATATAGTTTGCAATCATACACTGTAAAAAAAATCCATGGACTTTCCGTTTTGGAAAAGGCAACTAGTTGTCTTTTCCGAAACGGAATAGATTCCTTTTGAGAATGAGAAGTTTTAATTTACAACACGATTAGTTTCACATCTGCAATGAAAGTGACATCTTTCATTACCAAAATGATCACTTTCATTGCATTGTATCTATAATATTAATGTTATCTTTTATGGTGGAAAAATAAACATGCAAGGAGTCATTAATATTCAAATACGTAGTTTTCTTCTGAAATAGATTCCTGCGCAGTTTGGGTTAAACCCGACCCAAACGTTCAACTTAAAGTCAATCTGAAACCTAACAAAAAATTTCCGTTGACGCAAAACCCGACCTGAACCCGACAATAATTTTTCTATTGACCTTAAACCGAAACACTTCGACTCGACACAAAAAAGATCTATAATTTAATACAGTTATGAAAAAATAGTCAGCAATCATATCTGTAATATCAATTCTATCTTCTATGTAGAAAATAAACACGTAAAGCGACTCATTCAAATTTAAATATATAATTTTTCATGTCAAACAATAACTTAGACATTCTTTTTGTAAAATTGAGCTAATTCCAGCTTGGTTCGTAAGTAGTGTTGTCAGGTCAAACAGCGGGACAGAGAGAGAATTACATTTAAAAAATCAGAAAACCTGACTGCGTAAAAAGCGAACTAATTAATTATTTCTCATCAATATTAAACTATTTTTATATATTACTTACCTATTTTTTTTTATTCACTTGTGTTGGTGACTTTCAAGTTGTGTTTGATTGTTAGTTCCTATCTATAAACACTGTTTTGATGAGGCCTATAGATGTCTATGATGGTTAGAGTCGCAGTAAAGCTAGAGATCTTACCTACACAAATTCCAGGTTGTGTCCTATTTAAACGGAGCTTCTGACTGTAAAATAGTCAATGAAACGTCGTCTTCATTTTGAAAGATCAATCCAATGATATGCCACTCAATATGGTGCGTAATTTCTTTTCATGTCTACCGCCATTTTGAATTTTTAAAATCAAATCTAGCCTATAACCATCGGACGGTTAAGACGAATCGATAGAGTCCTTATTCATTAAAATCCATCCAGCCGTTGGGGAGGTTTCGAGGGTATAAAGAAATCCACATACCCAGATACGCGTGAAACACATAAACCTTCTTGGCAGTCGCATAAAAAAAGCCGGACAGACGCTTGAAAATCGAGACATTTTAAGTACTACAATAAAACCTGTTAAAACGGAACCAGTGTAATGGAATAACGCTTTAAACTGAAAATTTTCGCAATATCGGCTAAAACAGGCTACGATTGTCTAAATTGGAAAGTTCTTCCAATTCTTTGTTGTTCTATCTTAACAGGTTGGTGTATTAAATAGCTTCCTTTCATCGTATTCAACGTAAGTGAACTATACTTTATCCATAAAGGAATGGTGTGAAATTAATTAGTCGAACTAGAGTTTTCTAAATAATTAACAGTAATTTTATGACAATAATGCTCACTTTACAAATACCGCGTTTTATTATTATTTTCATTATTTTGCCTTTCAGCCGTTTAAGAAAAAGCGCAATTATTACATACACTCCCAAGAAAACATTTCGTCAAACGTAAAAAGCACAGGCAAGTTGCCGAAACGCGCCTGTGGTTGGAACAGATTTTTCTGTTATTTGAAGAAAATTCCGTGTTTTGACTGGAGAACTAAATAAACAATTAAATTTAAAAAATCAAAAAACCCGACTGGGTAAAAAGCGAACTAATTAATTATTTATCATCAATGTGAAAATTTTTTTTTTCAATTCCTACTGTTAGCTCACACTCTCCCTATTAAAATCTTGTTCAAATTTTCAATCGTTAATAAAATACTTATTATTCATTCAATCAAGCTTAAATAAAATTTTTTAAACTTGTACTGTATGACACTTAATGTTAGTCCAGTTTTTTTTCAAATATTAATTCATTAATTAAATTAAATTAATTAATTTTCAATAATCGAGAGAGCCCCCTTCTTGATCAAGGTTTTTTAAGACCGAGAGAGCCCTCTTCTTGATCAAGGTTTTTTAAGCGCCACTCAAAAGGAAAGAAGAATGGAAGAAAAAAAATTCCCTTATTGACCTAAGTAGAAATTGACTTAAAATATATTTTTTTATATTACTTGTTTATATTACTTACCTATTTTTTTTATTATTTAATTGTATTGATGAATTTTAAGCTGTGTTTAACTGTTAGTTCCTATCTATAAACACTGTTTTGATGAGGTCTATAGATGACTATGATGGTTAGAGTTGCAGTAAAGCTAGAGATCCACAATACATACACAACTTCCAGGTTGTATAATATTTTAACGGAGCTTCTGACTGTAAAATAGTCAATGAAACATCGTCTTCATTTTGAAAGACCTATCAACAGATAGGCCACTCAATAGGGTGCGTAATTTTTTTTCGTCCCTACCACCATTTTATATTTTACGGCCGCCATTTTGAATTTATAAAAACAAAACCTAGCCCATAACCATCGGGCCGTTAAGACAAATCGATAGAGAACTCATTCATTAAAATCCATCCAGCCGTTGGGGTGTTTCGAGGGTATAAATAAATCCACATACACAGATACGCGTGAAGCACTTAACCCTTCTTTTCAGTCCCGTAAAAAAAAATGAGCTTCAGTTTGCGAACTTTTCGTGTTTCGGAGGAAAAGAGACATGCGTAAAAAATCAGTTTCTGATACAAAAACGTAACATGTGGCACAGTTACGGGAACACCCCTGTGATTAGACGAAAATGCAACTTCAGATAATTTTTACGTTAAGTCTGTTCTCAACTGCTCTACTCAACAAGCGCAAAAGGTTTTGACACATTTACAAATTCATTTTTGAACGAAAAGATATAAAAGTCGAAAGCCTGACCAGGGAAGCGATTTAGAATAGAACTGTGTTTTCCATTTTTGGAGCCATCAATTACCTAATGAGTTAGAAGCGATTTGGATCACGTGACAAACACGTTTTTCATCCTTTCTTGACTAATTTTTCTCGTTTCGCGCGGAAATTCGGTTCAAAACGTCCACTTTGACACTCTTTTTTGAAAGATCTATTGCGTTTGCAAAAAAAAAAACAAAAAACGGATAAAACAGCTCTATGACATAGTTTCGGAACATCAACACCTGCTAGTTTCATGCATTTCCGAACAAAAATAAATTAAAACTTATGTCAGAAAGTTGCCCTTTTGGATTTGAGAACAATGGGCAAATCAAAACAGGAATTTTCGTGTTTTAATAATAATAATAAAAGCAATTGAAGAAACACCTTCAACTCACGTATTTTTTTTAGAATATTGATCGAAACCAGACAGCATGATCCTCTAACTTCTGATAAGATACAGAATTTAAATCTGAGATTAAAACTGAAATACAAAATTCTGAAGAAAAATGTAAGTTAAAGGAAAAATTGTAAAATAGCTTTAGAATGTAAAAGTTCATTAATATCAGATCAATCATAAAAGTCTTGTTGATGCTAAAAAAAAAAATCTTTAAATTCATGCTTACTTTGAAACAGTCAAAGTTTAGAGGTCTTCACGGGTCGGGCTCGGGCCTATTTTCATTCATGGCACTTGGGCCGGATCGGGCCTAACTTCTTTTTTTCGTACCGAGATAAGGCAGGTTTCATTCTTCCTAGGTCTTCATAAGCCGATATTTTTAGTCCCGTCTCGATCCAGCCTGTATGAAATCATTGTCTCGGTATGGCCTGGTCCGTGCAAAAATCAGTAAAATCTGGCCCAGGCCAAAAATTTTTGCAAATGTGTATATATTTTTAAATCGACATTATTCTACAATTAAACATTAAAATTTATTCGTTTTAAAGAATAGTAGATTTCTAGGCAATAATATTAAAATACAGTAAAACGTGTGAAAAAGAACCAGCCTATGACGTAATCCTGTCTTATATGGAAAAATGTATTGATCCATGCAAAATGAATATAATAATACGTGAGAAAAGAATATAATACATTTACCCCTGCTAAGAAGGGAACTTGTTTAAATCGCACTTTTTTTTTTTTCTATGCGATGTCTTAGAAGATTTTACTGTACAGCCTTTTTCAGATTTTTAAGTCTCCAATACATAATTTTTTGATTAACGATATTAATTATAGCTGAAACATTAACATACAAATAGATATTCATTAAAAAAATGTATATCGCAACCTTCTTTAAAAATGAAAATTATAAACATGAAAAAAGAGATAAAATAAGTATTTTTGGTCCGAACTCCTTTTAACAAAATCGACGTAAAATTCCGTCGGACTTCGGCCGAGATTTTAAATTTTTTCCGGGCCGGTCTCGGACCGAACTTTTGATTTTTATACCGGGTCGGCCCATTACTGTTTTTTGTACGACCGAACTTTTCTTTCTACGAGTCGGGCTGAGCCCGAAACTGGAAATTTCGGCCCATACAGAACTCTACAAAGTATAACTAAGTTATTAATTAAAATTGTTTAGTCTAACAATACAATCAAGTTTAAAATTATCAAGTAAGTCGATATTCTGTTTTACACGATTTTTTTTTAATTTCTAAATACGAACCTACGACCCTAAACACGAATTGTTAATTACAACCCTGCACGATTCGAGTTATGCCCGACCCGAAATCGACAAAATATTTTTTCAAACCTGCAACTTGACCCTAAGCATAAAATGAAAAAAAAATCAATCCTAAATGTAAAACAATTCTGGAAAATAGTTTGCAATCATATGTCTAAAATCAATTTTATATTTCAAAAAATGAATACATACATTTACTTATTCATATACAAGTATTTTTTTTTTTTATCATTTGAAACAATAATCTGGACTTTTCTTTGGGTTGGGTTAATTTTTGACGGCCGATTATCTACTCGAGGGATATAAGCCCGAGGGGGAAGTGCCCTTCGTGTGTGTGTTCTAAGGGAACCTAATCCGTATTTACGCATGGAAATCCAAGGTTCAAAGAAAACCACGAAAACTCCGAACGATTGGGCCGACGGGCGCGATTGGGTTCGAACCCAGCACCTCCCGTCTACCAGCTTCGAGAGCACAGAACCTCTCGGCCACTGATGGGGCGGACTTTTCTTTGGAAAAATTTGGCGTACTCGAATCGACTCCCAAGAAACAAACACCCTAATCTAAGATAACCCGAAAATGGAAACACTAGTCAACCCGATCCACAGCAAAATTTTAGAGCCAATGGCCAACACGATCGGGTAGAATCGGGTTAACTGAACCGATGCAAGATTTTAGTATTTGCTATATACACATCTTCCCGTAGTTTACAATGAAGTTATGTATGTATATAATTATTTTCTTATTTATACCTTCCATTTCTCTTTCATATATTAAATAGAGATTAATATCTATAAAATGAGACTCTACTCACTGTATATTGAAATTAATGAACAAAGAAGGAATTTTCAGCCTAAAACTAAGTTTGTTTGAATAATTATACAAAATTCGCTTTTTATTTTCTCATTCATTTATTAAAAAAAACTTACCCTACGCTTTTTAATTAGAAGATCGATGCGAGCAGATGATTTTAAAAGTTCTGTCTCTTCTTGAAATCGTATTTCTTAGGCGTGTAAGTTTGCAGTCAATCGAATAAACAACAGGAGCGCACATGAATGAGCTCTAGACAAAATGTATAAAGTTTTCGGTAACTTTCGGCCGTTGTGCGACAGCCTTTAACCGACATATGGTTCAAGCCAATCCGATTTCCGAAGAAAAAAATCAACGCCTTGCTATTCCGTGGGTCGCATTTTCTATAAACTAACCTAAGATTTTTTTTTAATTAACCTGCACCCGACTCGACACGACTCGGGTCGTGTGCAGGAAAAATCGGATTACCCGACCCGATGCAGGACTCAAGACTCAAGTCAAAAAATTTTCCCCGACGACGATTAAATTTTACCCCGACGTGGGGGCCAGGTGTGCCCGACGGGGGGGGGGGTGGCATATGCCCCCCCGGTCCCCCCTCTGGAGCCGCCCTTGGTCCAAACAATATAATATAAGCAAGAGATGGGTTTTTCGGGCACTAAAAGAAACGAATAGGAAGAAATATTCGGTTTTGCGTTAAAAACGTCGGTCTGTTAGTTTGCTTTGTTGTCCTAACACCATGCGACTCCATGGCGTTTAATTTATTTGTTTCCATTGTTTGAGTTCTTCAACAATCGGTTTATAACGATTAAAGTATCGGTTCAATCGGTAACACGTGGCGTTTGTTTGTTTATTTGTGCAAAAATGGAATACGGTATTTCGTTTCCTAACAATGGAGAATACGCAAAAAATTGGTTTTGCGGTCTCCAACAATAACCAAAAATGAAGAAGCATTCGGATTTGCGATAAAAACGTCGGTCAGTTAGTGCGCTTTGTTGTCCTAACAGGCTGCGACTCCATGGCGTTTAATTTATTTGTTTCCATTGTTTGAGTGGTTCAACAATTGTTTTATAACGATTAAAATATTGATTCAATCGGTAACACATGGCTTTTCTTTGTTTACTTTGTGCAACACTGGAATACGGTATTTCGTTTCCTAATAATGGAGAATACGCAAAAAAAAAAAAAAAAAAAAATTGCGGTCTCCAGCAATAACCGAAAATGAAGAAACATTCGGTTTTGCGATAAAAACGTCGGTCTGTTTGTTTGCTTTGTTGTCCTAAGACGATGCGATTCCTTGTTGTTTAATTAATATGTTTCCATTGTTTAAGTGGTTCAACAGTCGGTATATAACGATTAAAATATCGGTTCAATCGGTAACACGTGGCGTTTGAATGTTTAATTTTTTCAAAAATGTAATACGGTATTTCGTCTCAACAATATAATATAAGCAAGGTATGGGTTTTTTGCGCTCTAAAATAACCGAATAGGAAGAAATATTCGGTTTTGCGTTAAAAACGTCGGTCTGTTTGTTTGCTTTGTTGTCCTAACACGCTGCGATTC